>CAXHSM010000001.1:673179-1346359 GCA_964019185.1 Maratus speculifer
ATGATACTGGCACAAACCATTAATTATTTCAGAAAAATAATCAGCTAGATTAAGTTATTTTTTAAAATGAATAAGAAGAATACATTTTTTCAATTTTTACAGAAAAATAATACTACAATTGTTTTCTTTCTCACACTCTCACTTTTAAAGATAAAATACATATTAATGTTGAGTTTTTATCAATATAACATTCTAAAAATGTATTAAAGAATTTTATATTGAAATTAATTTAATTCAGTATATGTATATAATATTATAAAATTTCATTTTCACCTTGCTCTTTTTTGTGCCATTTACTACAGCGGTTTCTTTTGGAGAAGTAGGTATACTACAAAAGGAAAAAGAAAACAGACATTAAACATTATTTAATAAAATAAACTTGACAAATCTAATAAAATTACAAAGATCAGAAAAAAAAATGCATCATGTTACATATTGATTTTTTTTTTTCCAAGTTGGATAAACATATTTTGAACCAGATAATTTAAGTTATTTCTTTGGCTTAAAGTAGCTTTATTTGACTTTTAAAAAAAATCTGGAAAATTGACAGTTAAGGAAATCAATACAGTCACACACACAGGGATGTTACTCTTAAATTTACTCTATGTGTGCATCAATGATTCTTTCCCAAGAAGGTTCTCTTGAGCAGGTCCTGTACCGTGTCTGCTCCGCTGCCATTCATAAACCCAGCTTGCCGGCATTACCTTACTCCAGCAGTGGTATACTGGGCAGCTTTGGTCGCTTGTAGGGCTATTATTGTGATTATGCCATATCAGATTTTTGATTTTGTCTAAAACAGCTTTATCAAATAGCTATTCAGTACTTAGTACTTGGCCAAGTATTCAATACATGACCAAAGTATTACTTGCATATCATTATAAGATTGCATATGTTATTTAATTTAACAACATTTGTTTGAATCAAATAGGCTATTAAAGTAAACAGAGGTGATTCTTTGTCATATACAATATGGGGTGATTATTGGTCAATTAAGTTTCTATTAATATTCCTAACAGAATGGAAAGAAGAAAAAATACTGGATGATAGGCACTAGTGTTCTCATTTGTATCCCAAGAAAATAAAATTAAGGCACTGAAATTTAAATATGCTATTTAAAAAAAATTCAATGTGTATGGTTATTTTTCACATATAAGTTCCTGAACATACATAAATATTTATATATTCTGAATCACAACCTTGTTTTTGAATGGGTGAATAGGATTGGAAGGTAGAAGGTAGTGCTATAAAAACATTTTTAAAGAAATAACTGAAAAAATAATTTTAAACAGAGTTAAAAAGTGTTTAAATTATTAAGATTAAGGAAGGATTTGAAAATTTTCAGTAATCAGTTTCTAAAGCTCTGAGCTTGGCAATTAAGATTTTTTTCTCCTAAGCAAAAAGTACTTTCCAACTTTTTAAATAGCCAGGGAGGCAGTGACATCAAAAGCACCCCATGATCTCTGAGTTGAAAATTTTCTATGTAAATCAATAATAAAATGGCATATGAACAAAATGGGCTAGGTAAGACTAGACAGACTGAAAATATTTAGTTAAATTAATCATTATTATAAAGTTACAATGATTTACCATTATCACAGAGTCAATGACATGCAAAGCAATCCCTGATCGTAGAATGGTTTTTTTTTTTTTTTTTTTTTTTTTTTTTTTTTTTTTTTTTTTTTTAATCAATAGTGAAATGACATACAAACAAGATAAGCTGGATAAGAATAGGTTTGACAAGATGAAAATGTTTAATTAAATTACTTATTATTAAGCTTTAGTATTACTAAGATTTACTGCTATCACAGAGTCAATATGAAAAATGCCCCCCTTGATTGCAGAATTGAAAAATTTTCATGTAAAACGACATATGAACAAAATGAGCTAGGAATGATTAGATTTGAAAAACTAAAAATGTCTAATTAATCTAATAATTATTTTTAAAAATATAAAGATTTAAATTTATTAAATTAATTTAAATTAATTAATTTAAATTAATTAATTTAAATTAATTAATTAATTTATTTATTTTATTTTTTATAAAGCTGATATGTGACCAGCATTCAGAGGGAAAATAAAGATGACACTGGTAAAAAATGAAAGCAAAATAAATTATGGTAAAGTAAAATGTGTCACATCAAGTTTTCTGAAAGAGCACAAATTTTCCTATAAAAAGCTCTAAGAATGACTAATATCTGAAACAATGATAAAACACCATAGCCTTTTAATAGTAATAATAAATTTTATTAAAACATATTGTCAGCTTGTCAAACCTAATCATACATAGCTATTTTTGTTCATATGACTTTTTACTATTGGTTTACATTAAAAAAAAAAAAAGAAAAAAAATTCAATCTCGCAACCATAGGGCTTTTATTGTACTGGTTTTTGGACTAAAAAAAACATTTTCTTGTTGTCATGTAGCAATAATGGTAAGAAAATAAAATCAAGGATGCAGAGGTATATATACAAGGGGTAAACGCTGTATACCTTCTGGATTTTTTATTTTTTAAATCTAGCCATTAGCTACCTTTAGTTAATATAGATGCAAAGAAAATACTATTTTAAGACATAAGTAAAACAAACATCATAAAGATTACATAAGACCACTTCCAAATTTTGACTATACACAAGCACATAAATTGAAAGCCTGAATAACTGTACAAACCTTTCAGGCACTGACTGGCTGACATTCTCGATATCTGAAGTAATATCTAATTCTTCTTCTTTTCTTTCTAATAACTGGTCTATAGCTGGTTCTAAAATTTGATCTTGTGATTCTAAATCATCTAAGAGCTACAATAATACAAACAAACATTAAGTGTATAAAATTAATTTTAAACACGATTATTCAATCGGTAAATTAATTATAACAGATGTAAATTTTCGACGTGGGTGAAAAAAGTCCGGGCCAGGATTCGAACCAGGGATGTATTTTGGCTGAAGCCGCCAATGCTCTTCTAACTGAGCCATCCCAGATGCATTTTCAGAAAGAATCACGTTTTGAGCACCTTATCGCCAGAACAATGATTGGTGCGGAGATGAAGTCAATGCTACCGACCCTTTCTTGTTTTTGACGTCAAACACCTAACGAATAGCAACCCTTCCTTCTGCAAGGAGATTACGCTTATTGTCCATTTGTTTTTTCCGTAATTGTTATCAAGCAAAGACTAAAATATGAGGAAATGTTATTCACTGTTGTTTACGATTAAAACATAGCTTAAAACGAAGAGCTTTTTCTGATTAAAATGCTTTAAATTTCACAAAACATCTAAACATAGGTTTCCCCCCCACCCCAATTCAAAAATATTATTTACTTAACTCGCTATGTTCGAAGAAATTGAGAAGTTAATTAAAAACAATAGTAAAGATTCTATTGTAATAAATATAATTCTACTAATCATATGTTTTATGACACATTTGAACTTAGTTTATTTTGTGTTTGGCAAAGCAGCTAGCTGAACGTTCTTGCTTTCGCCAACTTGCCAAGGCTGGTGCTCAAAACGTGATTCTTTCTGAAAATGCATCCCGGACCGATGGCTCAGTTAGAAGAGCACTGGCGGCTTCAGCCAATACATCCCTGGTTCGAATTCTGGCCAAGACTTTTTTCACCCACATGGAAAATTTACATCTGTTATAAACATTAAGTGCTTTACTATTAATGATTGTGGTTCAAATTTAAAATAATATCATGAACTTACCTGCTTAAAGTGGGCAATGCTTTGGTTAACAGGATGATGTTTTGAATACTTGCCAGTACTTGCAAGCATGTAATACATGTTTATATTATGGATGATACTGAAAGGAAGGAAAATTTAATGGTTATAATTATTTTTTTTTCCCATTCAAATCTAGTTTAGCTATTTTGGTACTATTAGGTTATCCTGTCGTCCAAAAAATTATCGCCAAACTATAAGATTAAATGCCAATAATGGATGATTGCAAATGTCACATTCAATGACATTAAATACAATTCACGTGTTTAAAATGTCAATAAGTGATTTTTATTTGGTTTTTTTATTTGAATTTTTATTAATATCCTACTAATTATTTCTTTTTTTGTTATTTAAAAAAAAATTATGTCAATATGTATAATTTGGCTATTAGTTTGGCGATTTGTATAATTTGGCGAAATTGGTCGACAGGATAACAGAGTAGTACCGCTATTTTTTATACACATTATAAATATAATAAATAATTATTCAAAAAGCATAAATGTTATAATGCAAAATCTTTACAAGTACTATTAAAATTACTTTTTCCCCATTGCTTTTTTCTTTCTTTCTTTAAGTGAGATTTAAATTATTCAATTTTTAATTAAGTTTAATTTTATTTCATACTCAACATTTTTGTGCAACTTGACTATGAAAACTAAAAATTATCTTTTTTATATGGAGAGTGAGAAAAAAGTATTTTTATATAAATATTGATAAAATGAAAAGGGTAAGTATGAGGAAGTGACTTTCAAAACTCCATTTATCCAAAATTTAAAAAGTCATGTTTTCTCTATCAATTTATTCTATATTAAAAATGTACAAAAAAGAAAAAAAAAACCACACACAAATTAAATATTTTTTTTTTTTTTTTAAATTTTGGATAAAATTTGGGAGTTGAAAATGGGGAATAAACTTATACACAAGTAAAGAAAAAAAAGTTTGCAGAAAACCGGCAAATGGGCAAGTCTTGTGAGTAATCACATACGGGTCTAGGTTGAAGACAAAGATAAAAATGGACATTTCCCTGCGAATCACAAAAAAGTTCAACTTCTGTTGTAATTGTTCTGTTTTTTTTTTTTTTATCTTGGGACAAAATTTCTTTCAATACAGGAACATTTCTTTTAATATTTTAACCCTCTTCTTAAAAAGAGTTTACCTTGAGAATGCTTCTAGATATCTCTCCTAAAAGTCCAACAATATAAAAAATTTTTTAGCAAGTTAAAAAATTGTTTACCTTGTAAAACTAGCTTGAATAGATTTTTGAAAGTTTTTTTTTCTTTTTAAGTATTATTAAATTGATGTGAGTAGACATCAAAATAGTTTAAGCTTCTCTGGCTTCGATTAATTATACAGTTTTAAAATGTTGAATTTTTTAAAAAAGAAGGTCTGATTAGTAACGCAACAAAAACATAATGTTAACTAATTTAATGAAAATTTGTTATTATTATTATTTTTAAATCCTTGATTACAAATCTTTTTTCAACATACTACATGAAATGTGATTCAACTTGAAAATTCATTTTTTAAACAAAATTTTGCTTACGAATTGGGGGAATAGACTTTTACACAAGTATGTATGGTACATATAACACTGCACTAAGGTTCAAATAAAATAAGATTATGGTGGAATTTCTAAAGTAAAAAAGCTTCTTAAAAGGCACTGGAACTACTCCTTATATATATACAGTAAGATAATAGATTATTTAGAAACATCAGCTATTTTATAATAAGCATATTTTTATTTTAAAATAATTAACTTGTAAACATGGCTGTCATTTAGAAATTTTCTTGTGAGGAAAGTTTTCTTTGAGGAGTTCAAAAGTTATTTTGATTTTGTTGCGAACAGCTCAGAAGCAATTGATACTTTTATTCTAAGAAAAAATTATATTTGCCAAAGTACTCATTAATATTAATAGTCTGAGAAAGCTGAAATAGCATGACTTTTGCAACTGTTTTTTATGCTTAAAATGTTTATTAATGTTAATTTTTCTATTGCAATAAAATCTAACAAGTTTTTTTAATTATCATGCAATTTCTGTTTGAGTTTGATTTGTGATGACTAGTGTAGTCTGAAGTATCAAAATTCTTGTATTGGGGGAGGAGGGTGGGGGACAGTGGCGCCGACTTCCGGGTCTGCGGGTCTGCAGCGCAGACCCTGAAAAATATCTGCAGACCTTGCAATATCTTGGCAGACCCTGAAAAATGCAGGCATGAGATTTTTTTCGTGAGCGATTTTCTGCTTTTTTTTCGATTTTTTGCTGCTTTTTGTGGGAGTAATTTGTTCCGAAATTAAAAAAAAAAAAAGGTCATCAATCCTAAATTTCAGAGGTAAGATCGCGAAAAAACTCGAATTTCATCAAAACATTGGGCAATAAAAGTGAACTGTGTCAAAAAATAGCGGGGAAAAAATGCTAATTTCATCAAAAGAAGTGAGAAAACGCCTATTTCGTCATTGGGATGCGAAAAAACGTCAATTTTGTGAAAGGATCATGAAAAAAAAACCATGAAAATCGTCAAAAGAAGTTTGAAATTTCTGTCAAAAAGTAGCATGAAAATCAGACAAAAATGCTAATTATGTTCTAAGATAGTGGGTCAAAACGCAAATTCTGTCAAAGAATTGAGAGAAAAACGGGGATTTTCGCAAAAGATCACAGAAAAATATGAATTTTTTAAATAATAGCGAGAAAAATTACTTCTTTCAAAAAGTCGTAGAAAAAAAAAACGCAAAATCTGACGAATTTTTCAGAAAGTCTAGAGAAAATAGTGAATTTTGGCCAAAGATCGCGCAAAAGACGCAAATTTCGTTCAAAGATAGTAGGAAAAAAGCGAATTCTGTCAAAAAATCGCGAGAAAAACGCGAATTTCGGCAAAAGGTTGAGAGGAAAACTGCAAATTTCGACTAAAGATCAAGAGAAAAATGCAAATTTTGGCAAAAGATCAGAGGAAAATCGTGAATTTTTGCAAAACCCCCAGAAAAATCGCAAATTTTGGCAAAAAATCGCCGAAAAAACCAAATTTCGTTCAAAGATAGCAGGACAAAAACAAATTTTATCAAAGGATCGTGGGAAAAACGCGAATTTCGGCAAAAGGTTGCGAGAAAAACGCAAATTTCGACAAAAAATCGTGAGAAAAACGCAAATTTTGGCAAAAGATCAGAGGAAAATCCTCATTTTTAGCAAAAAAACCCAGAAAAATTGCGGAAAAAATGCAAATTTCGTCAAAAAATAATTGGAAAAACGTAGAGAATAGCCGGAAAAAAATCTAATTTCGTTCAAAGATAGCACAGAAAAAACAATTTTTCTGTCAAAAAATCTTGGGGAAAATGCAAATTTCGGAAAAAGATCACGAGGAAAACGTAAATTGCGGTAAAAGATCGCAGAAAAATTCGAATTTCGGCAAAAAAACATTGAAAAAGACGCGTGTTTCGTCAAAAAATAGCACGAAAAACGCAAAGAATCGTGGGGAAAACTCAAATTTCATTTAAAGATAGCAGGAAAAAAAGAATTTTTATCAAAGAATCGTGGGAAAATCGCGAGTTTCGCCAAGCATCGCGAAAAAACGCTAATTTCGGCAAATGATCGGGAAGGAAAACGGAAATTTCAGCAAAAGACGCGAGAAAAATGCAAATTTTGGCAAAAGATCGCTAGAAAAATTTAAATATTCGACAACAAATCGCAAGAAAATGTGAATTTCTGAGAAAAATAGCGAGAAAAACGCAAATTTTGGCAAAAGATCGCGAAAAGAAAACACGATTAGATTGTCGTATTTATTAATTGATATTTTGAGTAAATCATGGAAAAATGTGCATTAGTTAGTTTTACAATTAGTAAAGATTGCTGCGTAATAAAACATTAAATCAAAATCATGGACTTAAAATAGAAACTTTCAGTTTAAAATTGTTGATAGTATTTGTATAAATTGTTGACTCCCCCCCCCCTCCCCTTCTCCTTGAAATAAAGTAGCATTTGAACAAAAGTATATAAAAAATTGTGAATAATATAATCTTATTCAATGTAGCAGATGTTTAAACACAAGCTATTTTAAGTAATTTCTCATTTGCCCCTCTCACATGCTTTTTTTCATTTCTTTTTAAATCTTTTTGCAGTCCTATGCCTGAAAATGTGTTTAAAATATCACTTGAAATCCAAGCTGCCAACCTTTTTTTTTAATTATTATTCGTAGCTATATTGATTATCGGAGAATTGAATCAGCACACAAAATTCTGCTTCTAGGCAGATATCCACAGGCACATACACTTTGTATGTGTCATCAAAAAATAAGAGGTCTAAAGTATTCTGAATTTGCATTAAAATGCCCAAATTGCATCAGTTCCCGGGGCTCCGCCCCAGATCCTACTGGAGGAGCCTGAAACGCTCCTCCAGACCCCCTAGTTCATTCGGCTCGATTAGCTCTCCTTGTATCGACAAAACTCAACTCGACAAAATACATGTTCAGCTACACCCCTCACTCAAACTGGCCTTGTGGCAGACCCAGCTTTGGGACCAAAGTCGGCTCCTATGGTGGGGGGGTTGTTTCCTCCAAATAGTGCAAACAAATCCTTCTTATAAAGAGTTTGGTTTGAAGATGGTAAAGCTATTTTAAGGTGAAAATTTTTGCTAAAAGTTCTATTTTGAGACAACAAGTTTATGTTTTATGATTTAGAATGGAAATTTTTGTTGCTGTTAAAGATACTGGGCTGGTTAAAAAACTCAAACAGATCTCTGAATCTATACAAATTCTCTCTTGAAAAACAAAATCTTTGCCTATCAAAAAGGAGCTAAAAATTTATAATGGAAAAGGTTGGTTTTCAAATGTATTGCCGTATTAGGCGAAACAAAATTTCAAAAAATAATTTTGTTTAAATATGAAATTTTACACAGGTATGAGTTGCTTATAGTTTACAGCATTTTAAGCAGTTGATTATTTGCGAGTTTTTTTATTTATATTTCAGAAATTTCAAGAAATGTTTTGGCCAGTCACTATTTTTCTCATAAGTGTAACCTCTATAAAACATTCTGTATTTTTTTTTTTTTTTTTTTTTGTATCAATAATTAATTAAAAAAGTTGCTTAAGGTTATCTTATACATGTATTAGTAAATCAAAAATTTATTAGTATTTATTTATTTCACAAATTTAAAGCATTTTAATAGTTGTTTATGTCATGAATGTTACTTTGCTTCTTAAATAAAGGGTATAACTTCTGATAAAAACAAATTTAATCAAAAATTGTTTTCATTGCAGTTATAATAATGAATTAGAAAATTCTAATAAACAATACAATTTATTTAAGTGAAGTAACAAATGCATTAATAAAATTCTGATTCTTTGTTACAGTAACGTTCATGAAAAGTGGTAACACTCATGACAAGCGATAACACTCTTGCAGCAAACAACTTTTTTGTAACAATATATATATAAAAAAAAAAAGATTTTTAAAAGTTTAAACTATAATTTGTTTAAAATAGATAGTCCTTTGAAAATTATTTATTAAGAATTAAAATTTGAATCTTAAATAGCACTTACAAAACACGTGTGCAGACATGAAAATCCTGTTACTATATTTAAATAGTTAAAAATATATATATTATGACAAAATATATCCCTGAATCATGAATCAATTATAATCGTAACTTAAATATTATACAATATCTATAGTTGTAGATTTACTTAACTTCTTTTCTCATAAGCGTTACTTTTTCCAAGTAACACCTCATGTAAGGTAACACTCATGTCATTTATTAAGGAATTCTTCACTAAAATAAATTCTGTTTTATTGAAATTTTAGTTGGACCTATTGATTCCTTAACAAAAAATACAACATCCCTAACTTAACATTTTTATACGTTAAAAAAAATAAATAAATAAATGGGTAACACTCCTGTAAGAAAATAAAAATACTCACCATGTTGAAATGAACATTCCAATAAATAGCAATTATAGAACAAAATTATCGAATTCTAAATAAGCGCACTGTAATGAAAAAACAACATCGTTTTCTCACTACCGTTGCTAACTGAAATATACAAATATTTTGAAAAGAAATAATATTAACTTTCCTAAGGTAACACTCATGTTCTGCATATGAGGACACAAAATACATTTAAATTTTTAACTCTTAGATACGTATTTTAAATATATAAATTGTCTATTTGTTTAATTAACACAGGATATTTTACTTTTAATCCATATATAAAAATTTTAAAATGTTTGGAAGCACAAAAAAAGATTGAAATTTTGCAAGTTTTTTATTCAGGACAAGTAAATTCCCATTACTTGCTAACTAAAGTAAAAAAAAAAGACCACTACTTCACAACTCTGAAAAAATGTAATGAATGCATTGAATTAAGCATAGAAAGATGTGCTACTACCTGATTTTAGAATATCAAAAAATAAATTTATTAATATGGAATTTAGATTTAAACACCAGGACATCAAATTAGCAGTTCATGTGAAATTCACCCAAAAAATATGTATACATTACATCATAAAATAAGTCTTATCTATTGAATTTGATAATTTATAACAGAGTTACTACTCATAGGAGAATGAAATTCTCTGACTGTTCCAGGTGCATTTCATGAAAAAATTCTAGTTCAACAGTGTAGTGAATAGTGAGGACACTGAAGGTAAAACAAATACTGCATCACTCTAACATTCAAATTTCTTGAATACCGATAAATAAAAGCTCCCTTTTTTAACCTACCCTTCCACTCCCACACAAAAAATAGCTCTGAAGACTGCAAATGGAATTAATAACTTTGTTAATTTAAAATCATTATAAGCTTCCAACAAACTATTAAAATTTGCTGTACAATATTTGTTTTAAAATCTATAATAATGAATTTCAAAAATTGTAAACTATCAGCTATGGGGAATGGTGTGAGTTGGGAAAAGCAAAGGTCACAAGTAGATTCTTTTTTTTAAGTGGAATTTACCAAATTATGGAAGATTTTCATATTTGGTATCCCAAAGACAATACTTTCATGGCTATATCATAACCAAATTGTATCAAAATTCCTGACTTTTCTCTGACTTATTTAGCCAAATTTCTAATTCCCTGACATTTCCAGGTTCTCCAGGTGGTGTAGCAACCCTGTTTATAATTGTTGCAAAATTATAATTAAAATTAATAAATATATACATAATCAAAAAGCACTAAACATTCCTTTAATAGCAATCCCATCTTGCATCAAAATAAATGTAGAACATTACAATACTTAAGAAAATGATCTGAACAGAATAAAATAATCAAACTTTGACTTACAGATTTAAAATTTGTTTCTTTCCTCTAACATATAATTCAACTCGTTTTGATCTTATCCTTTTATTTTGTATCAGATGCCACAGCTTTAACATTTTTTTAAGTTTCTGAATCTAAAAAAGAATAGCAGAATAATTGAAATTTCCAATAATTCCATAAATAAACAAAATAAATTATTTATTACAACACGTAACTGTTTTTGACAAATATAAGGAGCTATAAATGAATTTTTTGTTGCATTTTATCAAAATAAACCTATAAAAAAATACATGAAATTTTTAATTCCATAATGTCATTATCAGTATATATTACAGTTTTTATATATATTTAATTTTCAATGTATTTTTTATTTTATTTATTTATTATTTTTAATATTTGTATTCTTTGCCCTTTTTAAAAAGAATAAAATTTAGTGTTTTATTAGGATCAAAACCATAAAAGTCAGACTTTCAAAAAATAAAACAAACTTAAGATTATGAAAAACTTCTATTTTCGCCTTTTTTGCACTTTATATAAAAGCAGCATACAAAAAGAAATATTATTTCAGGCGATATCTCAAACTTGAAGAAATAAAAAATTACATTTTACTACAATTTTTTTTATTTCATTCCTAAATTGTATTAAAATTTACACAGTTAAATCTATGTTTAGAGAGGGAGTTTGTAGAATATTTACAACTCTACTCAAATTAGTTCTTTAAAATATAGTTTTCTGTATTTCATAGAATTAGAAAATGTAAGAATATCTAACAAATAGACATGTAGAATATTTTCAAAACTATTACTTTCTATTTCATTCTGTCTTTCAATATAAAGAAAGCTGAACATAATTTGAAAATCTATTATCCACTGAAAAATTAAAATTCATTGTAAAAAATTTCTTACAATGAATAATTTTGGAACATGATAAAATTGAATATCTACAACTCAATATAAATTATATTACAGCTAATCAATATGTTTTAAATGAATTTTATACAAAAATTTTTAATAGTATTTTTAAGTATTCCCAAGAAAAAAATAATATGTCACACACACACACACACACACACACACACACATATATATATATATATATATGACTAATTCCATGAAAACTTGTCATGTCTGTCACAAACGACGATTTTTGGCTAGAAGTATTTTAGAATAAAAAAATTTGACTTGTTTTATCGGAGATATCTCACCAGTTGAAAAAGGCAAAGGAAACTTTTTGAAAATAATGGTGGCCAACAAGCACAGAGAAGTTTAGCTGTGTGACAGACATGATAAGTTTTCATGGAATTAACCATATATATATATATATATATATATTATTTAAAAGATTTATTTCTAGAAAAATTAGTCTTTAACACTAACACACATATACATATATATTAATAGAAATATGCATATCTCACACAAAATATTTAAGAGACACGGTAGAGTAACTATTTTGAAATATAACATCATTAAGCATAATATTAATGGTACAGATAAGCACATAAATAGCAAATAAGAGTTATATATTATTTAAATAAATATTATGAAAAACAACAACTTACTGATGATTCTAATAAGGTCTTATATTCAAAAATGTTAGTTTCTTTTTTCAAATACTAAAAAAAAATCAAACAATTAGAAATTTAAATTAATAATATGAAAGTAACTAGATATTTCATTCCATTTAAAATAGCTACTAAAAAGTTAAAAAATTGCAAAACAATATAATATTTTTAGGGAAAAAATTATCAAAGTAAATTTTACAATAATTATGCTTTCTCTTTCAGTATATGAAAGCTGAAGTTTAAGATGATACAGTAAGTAACCCAAAAATTTCAAAATCCTGCCAAAGAAAGTTTTACAGACAAGAAATACCAATGATTTTTGGAAAATTTCTTTTTTTGAAGAACAATCGAAAAGCAGAAGCAATTTGATGATTTTTTTAAAATTAAAACCACAAATAGGAAATGGAGTCCAATTATTAAGGATATATAACACTAGGTTATTACTTTCAGAATTGATAACAAAGACTTGTTCTTCATACACAAATTGGCTAATTTCAGACACAACTCTAAAGTCATTTTTCTTTTTAAATGCATGGAATTAGCAGATGGTTTTATTCAGAAACTATATATTTGAATAGCTTTTTTCTTTTTGATAAGGCAGGGGAACTTTCAGAAAATGCTGTCAAACCTGGCCTTTTGAGCCAAATTTGCACATGACATCTTAATAACAATCATCATCAGATAACAATTGCTCAAAACACAATATCAAAATAAGAAAAGAAAAAGAAAAAGAAGAAGAAAAAGCATTTAATACCAAATTATTTTAATAGATATACTTGCAAGTCTCATGCATTTACAATTAAAAATGAAACTAAAAATGTTTAAAGAAGTTTCACATTGTCTGAGGGGGAAATTATTATTATTATTATTATTATTTTAGAACACTTTTAATGATACTTTGGCATGTGTTAACCTTATTGATAATTTAAATCGAATGTTAAAATAGGTCATTTTCAATCTTTCCCAAATAGCCATGTGGACAGGGTGATTCCATCAAGAAAATCCCAATTTTAAGCCGTCATATATACCATTCAAGACATAAATAAAAATTAGCAGTCAGCACTTGCCAATTAAATTTGTAAAAGTGCCAATTAAAATGTTTGTCAATGATTGCCAAACAGAGTCACTTTTCAATTACACTTTCCTTTCTAAACAAATTCCTTTTTCTGTTCCAATTTCTCCTGCACAAAATCTCCAGACCACATGCCATTAGGTAAATATGATTCATGAATATATTCTAAAAAATTAAAGTGATAAATAGATTTTCTGATTTTATGGAATTTTTTATGAATTTGGATTTTTTCTCAAATTTTATCTTGAATAGCTGACTTTTATAAAACTCTGATTTCTAGAAAAAATATGTTTATATATGATGATTGAAGTTTATCTAGATGTTGAGAAAATTTGAAACATTATGATTGGCAACTTTAATAACGGGCCACTATTGAAACTGTGTCTACCAGCCATTGGCTACTAATCCAATTTCCCTGTTTTCAGCTATACCCAAAAACAAAACTATAATTGAACTTAGCTTCTCCATAAAGCCTGAATCTAAAAACTATTTCAGAAATGAGATATTACTTTATATACATATGCATTGTTTAAATTTTATATGCAGGTGCAAATGCACAAAACAAAGATGTAGAAATATAACTCTTAAAAAAAAAAAACTGATGCAATTTTGCTTATCTTTCTATTATTATTATTTCTTTGATTAACTTTCTATCACAGATTAAATACCTACAACTTAATTATTCAATCATATATATTAAAACAGTAGGCGATCTCTTTAAGATCAACTCAAATTGGTCTTTGACATGCACAAAGTTGAACTTTTTACTCCTTCCAGTTAGAGGGTAGTCGAAGTAAGTCTGGTTAGCTCAGTGGCATGGTATAAGGCAGTATAAGGCATGGATTTACAGCTGTGAGCTTTTTTAGAGGACTAGGATTCGATCCCTCCGCTCAGTATTTTTTTTTTTTTTTTTTTAATATTTCAAATAATTAAAACACAGTAATTGTTAGATATAAACAGCCAATTTCCAATTCAGGTCTTTAGAGATACATTTGTAAGAATAAAATTATTGAAAATCTTTACAAATTGCATTCTTAAAAAAAAAATAAAAAATAAATAAACAACAATAACTAAATACAACAAACACAAATAAAAATTGTAAAAATGTTGTAAAATTTAATTTAACATCTAGCAATATTTAAAAAAAAAAAATGTATTTTATTTTTCTAAAAAAATGGAAATATTTAAACATTATTTTGTCCGCAGGTAGTAGCAGGAATTTTCCACTTTCCTGTCATGTGCGTGGAAGCTTAGAAAAAGTAATCCTTTGTAAACTGTAATATACGTGAATTATATAAATAAATAAATGTTATACATCATTCAGACCATACATTAAATGATTTTTAACTAAATCCCCGAGTGCCGTTATGAAGTAATATCTGAATCTTTAAAATTGTGAAGTATGCTAAAATATTTTAGAAGTAGTTTAACAATTTTAATTTAAAATATTTAAGCTAAAGTATTTTTTATTTAATTATCTTTTAAATATATTAAAATAATCTACAATGTTTGTTATATTTCGTATGAGCATTACAGGGAAGCATAGGCGTAACTAGAGAATTTTTCTAGGGGGGGCCACGGCCCCAGTTGGAAAAATTCTCTATTGTTTGGAAAACAACAATAGTGTGATAATGTTGTTTTATAGTAAACTGTTTGATAATTTCCAAACAATAATAGTATTAGTAACTAGACGGATGTAGCAATTCCAAAACTTTCTTTTTCTGATTTATTTTTAGATTCACCTTTGTTCTCAAACGCACTAAACTTGGAAATTCTCTTATTTAGAAACTATATTAGATCCCATGACTGCGATTTTTTGATAAATGCAGAAAATATTACAAAAACTGCAGTCAAAGTTCGTCTTTTGAACCGAATTTTCCAAAGCGGGAGATCTGGGAACGAAAAAAAGGGACATGCTGAGAAAATAATTGTCGATAAATCAAATTCTAATGAATTCAGAGAAAAATGAAAAGGCATTCGGCATCTTATACCATATCTTCAAAAATTATCTCAGCAAGTTTCATGTTTTTACTTTTACAAGTAAATCTGAAAATGTATAGGAAAATTTTGAGCTGCTGAGAGAGAAAAAACATTTTTTCGAATACACCCTTAATGCGTCAAAGTTTACTACCTCAGTGCCAAAATTAAATGGCAATTTATCATCATTGTGAAGATTTTAAAGACATGAAATTCCTTGCATTAGTTCTTAAAACAAGACTATTGCGGAAATGTGAAAAAATGCAACATAAAAGCGCCACCTGTTGGGCGATTCATACCAAAACATAAACAGCAACAATATTTATCAAGCTATGCCTGAATGTGAAGTTTGGTGAAGTTCACTGATTAGTTCTTAAAATAGAACTATTGCAGGAATTGAGAAAAATTCAGCATTGCAATGCCACATAATGGGAGATTGACAACAAAATATGACAAAACTAGTTCATTTCATGGATTTACTGAATCTAAAGTTTGATAAAAATTCGTGCACCTGAGAACCTCAGATAGAGCTATTGCGCAAATCGTGAAAAATGCAACATAGCAGTGCCACCTGTAGAGCAATTTACACCAAAATGCAAACAACATGAATTCATGTTGAGAACTAACTGAATCTGAAGTTTAAAGGAAATCCGTGTATTAGTTATGGATATATAGCTGTTGCAAAAATCGTAACAAAAATCGTAAATAAAATCGTATGCACCATAGCAACGCACCTGTCGAGCGATTTACACCAAAAACTAATCAGTATCAATCTATATCAAGATCAAGAACTACCTGATTATAATTTTTAATTAAATTCCGTGCGATAGTTCTTGAGCTATTGCAAAAATCGTGAAAAATTTAGTATACCAGCGCCTTCTGTTGAGCGATTTACACAGAAACCAATACAATATCAGTTCATGTTAAGTACTGACTGAATCTGAAGTTTAGTTGATATCCATGCGTTAGTTCTTCAGATATAGCTGTTGCGTTAATCGTAAAAAAAAGCAGCGTAGAAGGGCCATCTGTTGAGTGATTTGCAACAAAAACTAATCAGTATGAATTTGTATTAGGGACTACCAGAATATAAATTTTTATTACATTCCGTGCGTTAATTCTTGAGATAGAGCGTCCACAAAATTTATGTCACATATAGACAGAGTCAGATTCACATATACACAAACAGACATTTTGTAAAAACTTGTTCTTACTAAAAACTAGGAATCTCTGATCCCTGAAACGGGTCAATCCGTCAAAAACCGGAATTCGAAAATTTTCATGAATCCAATATTTTCTTCCGTAAAGATAGAAAATAGTAAAAATAGTTTTGTTAGAACTGATAATACTCAAAGGAAAGCTTACTTGTTAATACATTCCTGAAAACGTATAATCTATCAAAGAAACTAATTGGATGAAACTTTCTTCTCTTTTTAGTTGCTATCAGATTCAAAAAATTTACGAGCAGCAAACTTTTCAACCGATATGAACTCCGACTTTTTCCCGTTCAAAGAGAGGAAAAGGTTATAATTATTTGCACAAAGTTGGAGGAATAGCAAGAAAACCAATGCTACTAGTACCAGCCGTTAATATTTATCGCCTATTCCTATCAATCGCTTATCTCTGATCCGTTGAAATGCTCGATGTACAATGAAAAGTCTCGGCTAGCAGAGATTTTTTTTTTTGGAACTGCAGAAAAAAGTTGGGGGGCATTGCTGTTTGCTATCACACTGGGTGTTGTGAGGATATTTCGCGAAAAGTTGGAATAAATCAAGTGTTGGGTCAAAAATCTTTCGAAATGTTGGTGAATCTAATAGTGGCTTTATTCATCAAGTTTTCGATTCAAAACAGTGGCTGGGGGAGATAAAGTTGCTTATAAACAACACAGTCGCCATTTTTTTAAAGAAATATATAAATTAGTTAATGAGTTATAAGCAATTTTGATCGCATGACAACCATTTTTCCTCCTTTTTGTCGCTACCATGTCGCAAATTCGTTTCAAATCATCCACTGTGAGAATCGTCTTCTGAAAGATCTTATCAAAGAATGAAGAACATTTCTCACTTACATAGCTTTTTAATCCTGAATCTAGGAAAAAAAGTTAGAGGAAAAAATGACATAAACTAAACTAAAAAAGCGAAAAAAAAAAGTGACACAAGAAAAATTTTACTGGAAAAAAGGGACAAGGAAAAAAAGTTACCGGAAAAAAAAGAGTGACAAGGAATTGATTTTGGGGATTTATTATTGATTTTGGGGATTTATTGGTTAAGTATGAAAAGGGGGTGGGGGGAGGCTTTTAATTTAGGTAAATGGGTTTTTGATGCTAAATAAACTGTTTTGGTTCAATTTTTGGATATACATTCATACTGAAAAGACACTTGTTTGATTAGTTTTGGGAATGGACGATTACCCCCCCCCCCCCTCCGTTCTAAATAAGATGAATGAGTTTTTAAGCAAAATTATTCAACGTGTGTCAAATTTTGGATATAGGTTCTTTCTGACAAGGCTTATGTATAGTATTGTGGTGTCGTGTCCTCAGTTTCTCTTTATTCAGTTGGTTTATTTGTTAAGTTCATCAATAACACATTTTTAGTTCAAGTTCTTTATTAGAACTATAGATCAATCAATAAAAAAATAAATAAAACGACATTACAACTACATAGGAGCCATACTCCAATGTTACATTTCACTTAGCACATCTAAGCCACCTTACATCTATGTACTCTCTAGTAAATTAACAGCACATGTCTCCCTTCCAACTACTTCCTTCCCTCTCTACGCCCAACAATCCCACCCCTCAGCTCATTGCCACTAGACCAGTGAAATCATTTTCTAGTTCCTTGAGGTCAATTGCAGCTATTCTTCTCAGTTTTAGAATGAAGATACTTTCACCCTTTGCACAATGGGATTTCGCTATCTATCTTCTGCCCAGATTAAAGTTGACAGTACGTCGTCGCAATATATAATGCCCGAAGAATTTTGGAAATTTAATGGTAAAGTATAAAAGAGGAACGAGGGATAATCTCTCTTAAATTAAATAAATGGCTTTTTACGAAGAATTATTCGATTTGCTTAAAAATTATAATGTAGGTTCATTATGATAAGGAGTATCCCTGAATAGATATGGGGTTCTTTTGCTAATTAAAAAGTGGAAGGACGGGCGATTATTCCCCCCCCCCCCCTTAAATTTGATAAATTGTTTTTATGCACAATTATCCGATGTACCGTATATACTCGCGTATAAGTCGACTTCGCGTATAAGTCGACCCCCGAACTTATGTTGTTAAAAATAAGAAAAAATTCAAAACCCGCGTATAAGTCGACCCTACTTCTAAAGGGGAGATCGATTGACTCTCCCCCGAAAAGGAGCGAATCATCGGATTCGTTCATACTCCGAAAAGGAACGATTCCCCCGATTCGTTCCGAAATGAAACGAATCTGAAAAGAATTGATTCTTCGGAATCGTCCGGAAAATATTGACTCGTCTGAATCGTTCCGAAATGAAAAGACACCGAAAAGAACGTTTCCTCGGAACCGTTCCGAAATGAAACAACTCCGAAAAGGAACGATTCCTCGGAATCTTTCCAAAATGTATCGTCTGAAGAATTATGCTTAATGTCATATATTGGAATCGGAGAATGGCAAAGAAAAATCGGATTCATTCCATTTTTTATTTCACTCGTTCCTTTTTTCTCAAATTCGTTCCATTTTCTCAGATTTGTTGCTTTTTTTCTTGACTCGTTCCTTTTTTCTAGGATATGTTTCATTTTTCTCGTATCGTTCCTTTTAT
Organism: Maratus speculifer; assembly: GCA_964019185.1. Lineage (NCBI taxonomy): Eukaryota > Metazoa > Arthropoda > Arachnida > Araneae > Salticidae > Maratus > Maratus speculifer. The sequence goes on from CAXHSM010000001.1 coordinate 692,536, forward strand.
CGGATCGACATTGAATGACTCATTCCTTTCGGTGAACGATTCTTTCAAATGGCTGATTTTGCCCATCTCCATTTTATAGTATTGGAAATGAGTTCTTGACATAAATCATACACTTTTTTTTGTTCTTTGCAACAGGAAAGGGTAGATTATTTTTTCGAAAAATAAAATAAAAATGATCTTAAATTCAGAATTGTCGAGATTGGAAGGGTTCCGGATTTTGTACTCTACAAACAATGGGGTGCTGCAGCATTGATTCGCTAGCAAACTATTTTCCGATATTTTATTTATAGATTTTTTTTTAGGTCTCGCGTATAAGTCGACCCCCCTACTTTGACGTTCTTTTTTTGTCTAAAATTCCTCGACTTATACGCGAGTATATACGGTATTTCAAATTTTAGATATGGGTTCTTTCTAATAAAATAAAATCCCTGAATAGTTTTAAGGGTTTGTTTACATATCCTCAATAGCTGTTTGCATTTAAAACTATGGTTTATGTTTCTGCATAGCATTTTTCAGTGTTCTATAAATATCCTAACAAAGAAAAAAAAATATCCTGTTTTTATTGAAATCATTTTTTTTGACCGAGCGAGCGGAGCGAGCAAGGTCTACAATTTAACTTGGGGCAAAAACACATTTTTTGTATGTATGTTTGTAATGCGATAACTCTCGAACCGTTGCTCTAATTGAGCTGAAATTTAATATGTGTGTAGTACTCATCAACACAATTTTTAAGTTCGTTGGGCATCAAAATCGGTTAATTAACGGTCTTTAATTAACTTAAAATCAATGTAAATACATTAATAAATACATTACTTCACTGTAAAGTTTGCTTTCTCGGTAAACATGGTAGAAAACAACTGCGCCATCTAACGGTGAAGAACCGCATCTGTCTCCATTCGTTTAACATTGGGGCATGGGGCAGTCGCGCAGAAGGTAATACTACAAAGCGCGCCTGTTATCCTGGGGCAATCAATAGCGCTGTCAACACGCGTTGATAACTACAATTTAACTTGGGGCAAAAAACACATTTTTTGTAATGCGATAACTCTCGAACCGTTGCTCTAATTGAGCTGAAATTTAATATGTGTGTAGTACTCATCAACACAATTTTTAAGTTCGTTGGGCATCAAAATCGGTACTTGGGAATGTTGAAATCGCCACATTTGAGGACGCATTGAGATTAATACCATTTAACGAAGCGGTTTCTGCGTACAGTATTGCCAAACTAGAGTCTTTAAACAGCCCTGTCGCAAAAATTACTTCCAAACACAACAACGATACTGCTGCCAAAGCTGAAAGTGATGTCGCGCAAGGACTCGAAAAAATACTTTATTTGGCAATAGGCAGCAGGGTGATGCTTAAATCAAATTTATGGGTCAATAAAGGACTGGTAAATGGTGCTCTGGGCTATGTGCGCGACATTGTATTCGAACCAGGTTCAGCTCCACCACATGACATGCTAATTGTGATTTGTGTACAGTTCGACAAATATACTGGTCTGCATATAAACGGTTTGGTTCCCGTTCCACCTATGACCCGATCGTGGAAGACTGGCCAAGTTTCGTGCTCTCGCACACAGTTTTCATTGTCGCTTGCATGGGCCATAACTGTACACAAATCACAAGGCCTGACTTTGGATAAAGTAGTGGTGGACATTGGCGCAAAAGAACTGGCGGCCGGTTGTTCATATGTCGCTCTTTCAAGATGTAAACGGCTCACAGATATAATGTTTGACACAGGTTATGATTTTATAAGATTAGAAAAAATAAAAAAAATGAAACTATTGCAGCTAAGAATAGGTGAAGAACGAAGACTGGAGAATCTTTTTGCTGCAACAGTAACAAACAGTTCTACAAATGAATAGTTACTATCTGTTTAGCTTGCATTTATTTTCAGTTCTGGTAATTTTCCATTAAATTTCGGTATTTGTACTATTACAGCATTTTTTTAACGTGTCCATATGTAAAAGTAAATACTGTCCGTACAAACGGGTCAGTAATCATGCCAGTCGGTACTACACTTACGTCAAAAAAAATCGCGAGGTCCACGTTCGCGGCGAACTACTAGTTTATTTAAATTTGTTTTTAGCTCACAGGCTATCATAGCCTGAGAGCTTATGTGCCCGTCCGTTCTGTATGTACGTGCGTTCGTGCGTAACGCGATAACTCATGATAAAAATATCGGATCCACTTGAAATTTTATATATAGGTATATCCTGATAAGGCGCTTCCCTGATTAGTTTTTGGAGTTCATTCGATATGTATAAGAGGGGGAACGGGGGGCTCATGCCCCTCCCCTTAATTGATATAAACGAGATTTTCATGCAGAATTAACAGTTTTTGTTCAAAATTTAGATATAGGATCATTATGATGAGGCGATTCCGTGACTGTTATTAGGTGTTCATTGAATAAGTATAAACAGGGGGAACGGGGAGGCTCATGCCCCTCGCCTTAATTGATATAATCGGGATTTTCATGCAGATTTAGCAGTTTTCGTTCAAAATTTAGATACAGGATCATTCTGATGAGGCGAGTCTGTGGCTGTTATTAGGTGTTCATTGAATAAGTATAAACAGGGGGAACGGGGGTTCTAATGCCCCTCCCCTTAACTTGTATAAATGGATTTTTCAATCAGAATTGTTAGATTTCGTTCAAATCTCTGAATAGTTTTGGAAGTTTAATGGTTAAGTATAAAAGAGGGGAATAACTCCTCTTAAATTATATAAATGCTAAATGGGTTTTTATTAAGAATTATCCGATTTGCTCTGAATTTTGGATATAGATTTTTTAATATGATAAAGCATGTACTTGATAGTTTAGGAGGTTCAATGATTAAATATAAAAAAGGAGAAAGGGGAGAGCTGTTTCCCCTTCTTATTTTTTTTTTCGAACGGAATTAACGAAAATACAAGGCTGTAATGTACAATTAGTATGCGTAGCCTGTGAGCTCAATGCTATCAATTTAACTGGGCAATATTCTTTTTATTTAATTTTTTAAGCGTTCAAACCCTGAAGATCTATCAAGAACTACAGGTTTCTAAACAATTAACTTTCTAATTACTAACATAAGATATTAATAAAAAACTATTATTATTACTACAAATTAATGAATTCACTAGTTATTCCTTCGTGACACGTAACATAGTTTATACAGTAAAATTTTCTAACATATATTTTTTAAAATGTTTTATATTATACTTTGTGACGTGTAATATGGGACATTTATTACTAAAAATCCAGTTTTAAATGATAAATATTCGGCGTAAATTAAAATGACAATTACAACAAATGATTTAGCATATAACTTTTTTCACAAGTAAAAAATAAATAAATAAATAAATAAACCAGTTTTAAATGCAAAATGAATTGTAATAATTATAAGGAAAAAGGTAAAATGTGTTATGTTTTCTGGCGTAATTGTTTTCAAACATTAAATTAAAAAATAAAGAAAATTCAATTTTATTTGTTATTTGCGTTCGGTTGCATTCAACTCGCTTTTTAATTTACTTGGGCATTTTTGCGGCAAACCTTTACCGAGAAATCCTCTGATCGTCAAATTTCCTAAGAGACTAGCCGCCCGCGATATGTACCGGACATCCAAAATTTGAAGCAAATCTGATAATTCTGCGTAAAATAGCCATTTTTTTATTTAAGGGGGATTATCCTCTGTTTCTCCCTCTATACTTAGCTATTAAATCCTTGAAACTATTCAGAGATTCACCTTATCAGAAAGAATCTATATTTAAAATTTTAAATACATCGGATAATTCTGAATAAAAACCGACTTATCGAATTTAAGGGGGAAATAATTGCTTGCCACCTCCTCATTTTAATAAGCACAAGAACCCCCATAACTAATCAGTAATACGTCTTATCATAATAAACCTATGACTAAAATTCGAGGTAAATCGGATAATTCTGCGTAAAAAGGCATTTTTTTAACTAAGAGGGATTACTCCCCGTTCTTCCCTCTTTATACTTAGCCATTAAACCCTTAAAACTATTCAGGGATTTACCTTATCAGAAAGAACCTGTATTTAAAATTTGAAATACATCGAATAGTTCTGGATAAAAACCGATTTATCTAATTTTAGAAAGGGGTAATTACCCGTCCCCCTCTTTATAATAAGCAAAACAACCCCATAACTAATCAGTGATACGTCTTATCATAATGAACCTATGTCCAAAATTCCAAGCAAATCAGATAATTCTGCGTAAAAAACTATCAATTTAATTTAAAAGAGGCTCCCCCCCGTCTCCTTTTTTCTTAACAATTAAACTCCCAAAACTCTTCAGGCATTATAGTATACTGTGTATAATCCTTATCAGAAAGAACCTATATCCGAAAAAAAAAAAAAGACGACAATGTTGTATAATTCTGCTTAAAAATCCGTTTATCTAATTTAGGTCGGATGGGGTGGGGGTAATAATCATATGTCCAAAAATTGAAAGAAAGCAGTTAATTCAGCATGAAAAACACATTTACCTAAATTAAGAGCCTCCCCCCCCCACCCCCTCTATTATACTTAACTAATGAATCCCCAAAATCAATTCCTTGTCACTTTTTTTCCGGTAATTTTTTTTCCGCTTTTGTAGTTTATGTTATCTTTTTCCGGTCACTTTTTGCCGTTTATTCACTTGCCTATTTCGTGCGTTTTTTAAAAAAAGAATTAAGAAAACAAGTTGGAAATTGCACATGAAGCTTAGCAAATGAGGTGCGTTCGTACGATTTTTTTTTTCTTTGTGCTCTTGTAAATGTACATGGACATACAACTTTTATTACACCTCAGCAACGTATGCCATATTCATAAAAGTGAAATCGATGAATATAATTAAAACACGCACCAAACAATAAATCCTCGTATATCATTATGTAGGGGAATATTTTTGAGTGGCCGTGTAAATTAATAATATATATATTTTTGTAGCATAGATTGTAAGGACGGATGGACTGACAGACTGAACGACGAATATAAGTGCTAGTTTTTTATATAATTACGGAAGCACTTAAAATTATTCAGAACTTGATGTAATAGTACACAGTATTTAGAATACAGTATATTAGCCAAAATCTTTTGTGTGACCCTCTAAATACTATCTGCTTTCTTTTATACAGAAAATAACTTGTAACAGTCTTCAGCAACAAGATATCAATCTCATAAAATTTTAAATAGTTTATTACAATTAAAATGCTCACCAAACAATGTTCTCCCTATACCATTATGTAATGGAATACTTTTGTCTGGCCTTGTAAATCAATATCAAATGTTCTTTGCACCACAGATTATGCAAAATGTATATTATAATATGTACTCATTAGATGCATATCAATTTTATTGTGTTCGAATGAGTATAACATCTTAAAATGCATTCGAAACTTTTCCCCATTGACCGTAATATAACAGAATATTTTGATTGTACCTATAATTAATCTATCCATCCAATTTTCATAAAATTTGAAATTACTCGACAAAATTATGTAATAATTATATATTTTAAATTTCAAACGATTAAAATGCATTTGAAACTTCTTTCCCCAGTGACCGTAATGTAACGGAATACTTTTGATTGTCCCTGTAATTGATCTATGCATCGGATTTTAATAATTATGCATTTTAAATTTCAAACGACTCGCTTGGGTAGTTTTTGCATTGTTATATGTGGACGGATGGACAGACGGACAGACTGACTGAACGGCACCTATAGATGCTACATATTTACACTAGTATTAAAAAATGCTCTGACGAGCACCAAAAAAGGCTAATATGTTTTTAAGTATGAAAAAGGGTTTGACAAGTGCTTCTGTTAATTATTGAGCATGAGGAAGGACAAGGGATTCCTTCTTGGCTACAACTCACTTCAATGCCAACTTTGAAAAAATCATATTTGCGCTTTTTCCGTGAAAACAAATCAGTCGCAGTTATTATAAAAATGTATAGTGTAAAGACATAACCAGTAAAGATACAGCTTAATTAGACATAAATGTAAGGGAAGACGACATAGTGCCAAAAACCTAGTTCCTGCACGTATCACATTCATGCACTGCACCAAGCATGCCCTAAGTGTATAATTGCACAGAAAATTGATTTGTAGAATAGTGCAGAGTGAACAGTGCAGTTAATATGAGGGATGTAGTCCAGGTTATACGCCGTATACCTTCTGTACTTTTTAATAGAACACTATATACCCTCTGTTTCTAAAGAAAGTTTATAGTATACACATTCTAGGGTATCCCTCTGCTTAGAGCATACATCCTATGTTATTTTTACGACTACACTCCTGGTTAACATCTAAAGCTCGGTGGGAAGTTCTACTAAAGAATCGCAAAATTCTTTTATATGGAAAAAGCGCAAATATGATTTTTTCAAAGTTGGCATTGAAGTGAGTTGTAGCCAAGAAGGAATCCCTTGTCCTTCCTCATGCTCAATAATTAACAGAAGCACTTGTCAAACCCTTTTTCATACTTAAAAACATATTAGCCTTTTTTGGTGCTCGTCAGAGCATTTTTTAATACTAGTCATTTAATTTTTTGATAAAAACAGAAGATTTTCTAATATCTTAAAAAGAAAAATAATTGCTGCTGTCAAAATTTATAAAATGATAACAACAGCATAAAATTTTGATGTATCAGAATAATTATAAAAGTCATTGCATTGCCATATAAAATGCATGATATGAAAAATAAACCATGGATTCGAACGAAAAAAGTACAAAATTTTATTAAAAGAATTAAAAGCCATACCAATTAAATACATTCAAGGTAATTTCTCAAATGAAACATTCACAACTAGAAAAATTCTAGAAATTGAATAACAATTAACATAAGAATATTCCCAAAGGAATAATAATTTAACACAAAAGCATTTCTAAACAAAACGAACTTACATCCAACGGGATTTGAACTCTCTATCTGCTGCTGAGCAACCAAATGCCTTACCTCGAGAGTCCTAGTTTAACACCAGAGATGTTGCAAATTTTGCTGTAGTATCTATATAAATACCAGTATAAGTCTTGTGACTGTCATCAACAGCTCCGATCTGATTGTTTTATTTTTTATATGCCCGGCGGCTATTTTCCTACTTTTCTTTTAGCTACCCGAAACAATTGCCAAATAGGTTTCCTTCGCCATAATTTCGTTTTAAATATAAAGCTGTCACTAGCTTTATTTAAAATACATGACTTTCATTAAAAAACACATAAATTAAAAATACATATATCAGATATATTTGACTTGCACGTTTTTCTTTCATTTTATTAAAAATACTATAAGTAAATATATAACTACTTAATTTATCCCGTCGACCAAAGAACGATAGATAGACAAACTGTAAGATTATATGCCAATAATGGATGAACATAAATGTTACACTTTCTTGACATTAAACCTGCTACACTTGTTTGTTAAGTGATCAAATGATTTTAAATTCGATGATTTATTTATATTTTTATTAATGTTTGAGTAATTTATTTGTTCTTTTGTTATTTAATATAAATTTTATGCCAATAAGCGAATAGCTCTTGATATTAATTGAGAAATATATAATATGTATTTTATTAAAGTTACTTTATGGTTGTATCCGCAGACATTATTTGGTTAAATAAAAAGCATTTAACTCCTTACAAATTTCCGCTAACATTGATATTTTTGGTACCTTCGTATGAATGCCACCGCAGTAGAAGTTGTGTTAATGCGCCAATAAAGAGTAATCTAATTGTTCGTGCCTTTTTAGTTTTTTTTTTTTTTTTTACTCATTTTGACGTCATTTTTAGTACTTTAGTACTTTTTTAGTCTATTTTTGACGCCTTTTTTTTTTTTTTTTTGCGCGTGCGAACAAGATTGCTCTTTATTGGCACATTAGCGCAACTTCTGCTGCGGTGGCGTTAATACGTAAGTACCATATTTTTTATGCTCTTTAATAAATTCTAATATTACATTTAAATACTTCAATGTTATTCACATATGCGATATCTTACAAATATCTCTTTATGGTTTGATTTGATAAATTCTGCATAAAAAACTTTTATTAGTATTCTTTTGTTCGAAATCACCTGCATAAATCAAATTTTATATTTGGTACGTCTCGACGTCATAACTAAACGTCATCATTAAAGTAATCCTTTTCGTTAATGACTTTTATTTTTTTAACCTAAATTCATTAATTTTCTAAACTTAAATTTTTTTAATGGACACATTTTTCCTTTTTAGTAATTTGGCGAACAGTTTGGCGATTTCTATAAATGGATGAAATTGGTCGACCTGATAATCAAGTAGCACCGTACGTAATGTAAATAAAATAGGTATGCATTTTCGGCACAGATTTCATATACTCACCGTGTTGGCGATTTTTTTTTCTGACGCCAATGTCATACGCGCATCGGAGTATTTAACTGAATCCAGAGTGTCGTTATTTTGCTTGATATGTCAACCCGGATGTTGTTCTTTACTTTTTAATAAATAATGTATTTTTATTTTTTTAAATATATAAATTGTTTTGTTCTATTAAACAAACCTTTTTTTATTTATTGTTATTACCTGTCAAAAAATATATACCGGGTGTCCCAAAAATGACTGATGGATTTTAAAATTCAATAACTTGCAAACGGTGACAGCTATTTAAAAAAAATTTTGCAGAGGGTTATGTACAATGTCAGGAGTTTTTTTTACCGTAACTTTTGATTTTAGGCGATTTTTGTATTGCGACTTTTGATTTTTATACATGGCGCTGACAGCAATTGAAGCCCAGGTCGACGCCGAAACTGACCTCACTCAATACTGATCACCTGGCCTTCAATCGCTATCAGCGCCATCTATTGTTTGAAATTCGAACTAAAATAAAAAGTTACGGTAAAAAACTCCTGACATTATACATAACCCTCCTGCAAAAATTTTTTAAATAGCTGTCACCGTTTGCAAGTTATTAAATTTCAAATCCATCAGTCATTTTTTGGACACCCGGTATGTAACTGGTATTCCAAAACGAGATTTTCGCCAAATTGGCTTTATAAAAAAATTAACGCCAATGTGAATCGTATATGACATTTGTGCAGCATTTTAATATAGAAACAGAAAAAATTCGTACGAAAACAAAAATTAAAGTTCATCAGGTTTGTTTTCAGAGCTATTTATATAGCACCAAGTTTTCGCAAACAGATGTGTATTAATCAGACATTCATAAAACAAGTAAAAAAAAAGCTGACACATTCTCACGTCCGAATCATCATGCAGCGCCCGACTTACCGCTCTTGTGTTGCGCCAAACCGGATTTCTTACCGGTACGCCCTTATCTTACATCTCAAAGGCTCAAATAAATGTTTGTAAAAATGTAAAACCATATTTTTACGCTTATTTTTTAAATGTCCTGTAGATTTTTCCATTCATGTCTAATTATTCATAAAATAATAACTGTGAAAAGTATTGGTATGAACGTTTATGTACTTAATAACTTTACACATCTTTTTGTCTTGTACAATTAAAAAAAATAATATTAATATCAATCTTGTGTTAAATCAGTCTTTGAAATAAAACATCGCGAAAAACACGGTTACGTCGCTTTAGTGGTTAAAAAAAATTTGTTATTCGGTCTTTCGGTGCCATTTTTGATTTATACGCCAAACACACCAACCAGAACAGGATAATGAACTTTTCCGCAAAATCTTGCTCTGATCGCCTAAATTTGTTGATTTCATCATATGGACCTTCAGATAAGCGAGTAAATAAAATTATAAATAAAAGTATCATATTACAGTAGCTAGCATAAATTTAAGAGAGATTAAACTTTTTGCCAGAGGCGGCTTTTAACTCAAATAAATGAGAATTTAATTTAAAAAAAAAAAATATTTCACTTCGCTCGTCAAAATAGATAGTGAATATGATACATGAAAATAACAACAAATAAGTATTTTTTTTTCACGTGATTTATCTAATCTATTTATTTATGTTACATACATAGAAATTTTTATGTTCATTTAAACTTACGTGCAACAATTACAAGAAGAAACAAATATAAGAAAAAGACTATGTTCAGCTGGAAATTTCAGACAAAAATTCGATTTTCTCAGCGACCGACATATATACAAAGATGAAAAAAAAAAACTGTTCTAAATTTTACCATGAGGATTAAAATAAACCAAAAATGAAGTTAATCCATCCACAGAAATGTTAGCTAGGCTTAGTTGAACTTTTTGCTTTTATTTTTTCGTTAAAAATTAAATAAAAAACTATTCTATGCTGCAGTAATTTTTTGAATGCTATCATTTTATTCGTCTCGTCGAGATCTATCTTTAAAAAAAAAATTCACTGCCGTATCTCAACTGGTTCGCCAGAAATTTTAGAAAGTTGTTTGCACTTTCTATTTCTTAAACATATTATACCAAACGCTACCGCGTTTGCTATGATAATTAGGAACGCATCTAAAAATTGTTTGAAAATAGTCCATTTGGATTTGAGAACAAACTTAATAAAAGGATAATATATGAAAACTGTAACGTTTAAGTAAATATCTTTCGAGAAACTTAAATATAAATGAATTATATACTTTTCAAACATACCTGGATTTAATGAATGCTTGAAGGAATTCGAAGATTTAAAAAAATGATCTCATATATCCATCTTTTTCATAATTTCCTTCTCTGAAGAGGATTTAATATTAGTCATAGCGAAACGCACAATAAAAGAAAAAAAACACCTTAGCACTCCAGCAACTAACAACAGATACATGAGAGCATGTGTTTTTGTGTTTTTCCTGGAATTTGAGAGTTCAGCCCCGTTTCCAGAAAAAGAGCAAGAAACATATGTAACTAATTAAGACCCCCCAATGTTGCAGTATTGAAAAATCCGAGACTGACAGGAAATGACCATTTCTTTTAGCCTTCGGTTGATTTCTAATCGCACAAATGAATGCAGTCCTCTTTCAAAAGGAGTGACCGGTTTTCTTTAAAAGCTGATACTGTTCCCATGTGCTGTTGGGGGTGATCGATTAGTAAGAAATAATTGTAAAAAAGCGAGAAAAGAGACCAAGTCTGAAAAATATAGACTTAAGACAAATGCAAAAAATAGACAGTTTAGCGTCCCACTCTGAGACATGTATAATCTCTCGAAAAAATAAAATTTTTGCGTTCTAAGATTTCCACAAGAGTCTAAAATTCTAGGGGGGGGCCGTGAGTTGTCTGGGGTGGGCCCGGCCCACCCGGCCCCCCCGCTAGTTACGCCTATGCAGGGAAGATATATGTTTGTGTGCATATAAAAAAAAGTATTAATTATTTTCCAGAGAAAAAAATTAAAATTAAGAAGAGAAAACAGGGGGAAAGAAAAAAAGTCATGTAAGACTTAAAGTTGAACTACTTTGTGATACTCATGGTTTAATAATTAAATAATGTGTGAAACGTTATGAAAAATTCAAATAATTCAAATATTTTATGAATAGTTACTTCGTAGCATGAAATTTTAAATTTCGGGATTTAAAATGAAACTGATAAAAATAAAATTAATAAAAACTTTTCAATATGATTTTAAAAATTAGAAAATGCTAAACATTGTTATTTTTTTAAAACACTGAGAAAATTCACCAGAATAAATATCAGTTATATTAATTTTAGTTATCCCTCTACTAAAAAGCAAGTGCTGTTAAAATTCTTAAAATTCTGCTTAAATTCTTTCAAATAATTACTTGAGTAGGTTAAACTGGCAGAACCATGAAACACTTTGAATCTATTGGAATCACATTGATAACATTCAAATAAATCAAGTTTTCAAAACTTTATTTACAGGTTCTAATTAATCTTTTAACATGTTTATCGTCAAATCTTGACGGGTACCATCTAGTTTTAGCTGTAAGAAAAAAGGCATAAAAGTTGCCAGCTGTCATTAAAAATATAATTTTATGTGCTTGAACAGGAAAACTTTGGAATACCTTTATTATTTCTTCTTTTGTTGCAGCATCTTTGTTGACAGTTTCCTCTTCTTCAGCTGATTCCTCGGAGCTTTCAAACTAAAAAGAAATGATCAAAAAGAGAAAAACTAAATAATTCTTCATCAGAGTGTAAAAGAGAAAGTTGAGACATATATAAAAATTAAAAAGAAAAGATGCAAATAAATCTTATACAATACTGAATGAGTAATTTAAAATTTGTAATTTCATTTTTAAACAATAATCTTAATCTATGAAAATAAAAGATTTCATCCTTTTAAGCGATTAAATAGGGTTAATATTCATTTTTAAAGAAAATAATTTTTTCATAACAACAATCTAGGAATGCAAATCATGGAGAACAGCAAAGCAATTATTACTAAAATTAACTGCTAAAACAAAAAGCTGATCTTTATAAAAAAATTGTGAAAAGATTTTTTGAAAATCTTTAAATATTTTTTTTATACATTTATTCACAAATTTATTACTTTTAGATAAATGTAGGGGGAACTGGGGTACATTGATACATGGGGCACATTGATACACCCCCTCTACTGCTCACAGGGCCATTGCAGGAAGTTTCACGACAGCTCCAAAAGGTGATGCTAGTGCACTCAACTACATACAGAAAGTCTTGGAATGATTCAATAGTTTGATGAAATGGGATGGGTGATTTATAGTTTTTGTAGGTCAAAAGTAAATTTGAGTTGTACAACTGAAAGGGTATTATACAACTGTTCCAGTATTTTCAACCCAAAATAATACTCTCCCTGGCAAGTAAAGCTACTCTTTATCAGTTCCTCATTCTTTATTGTTAGATAAATTATGAAGTGTTGGATTTGAGACTCATTTTATTCAAAATGGCTGTATGGGGCACATTGATACAACCTAAATCTTTCTCTAGTTCATTTTTTCATTAACTTTTATTATTCTTTTTTACCATACACTCCTTAATCCAACCATTTTTCACCAAAAATTTCTAATAGTAGTTTTTATTGAAGTGAAATAGCTCTGTTTTATTTACATTAGAATATTTTATAGTATTTTTGCAAATAGAAGACATACAAACTTACCCAACATCTAGTGGTAGTAGAACTAACAAAAGAAAAGGATAGCAGCCTGGAAAATCTTAAATTTACATCGATTCTCCAGAGAAAAAAGTATTTTTGACATGAGAAATGTTAAGTAAGAGAAACAAGCTGCAGAACAGCACAGGATAATTATGTTATAAACAGAATTTTTAATATAATTATCCGTTCATAAACTGATTTATAAACAGAAAACCTGGTAATTATTTCATCTTTCCTAAGAAAGAAGATAATGCTGGGATTGAAATGCCAGATTTGACAAAGTTACCACAGCCAACAATCAGACAAGAAACAGCCAGAACATCAGGTCATTATACATTTCATTTTGAATGCTTTAATATTGTTTATGAATAAATTGTGGGTGATTTGAATTTCTATAAATAAATATAAAATGGTTTCCTAACTATTTTTCTATGAAAAATATGCATTGGTGCTTTTTTTTCTCCATTTTTCCCAGACGTATCAAAGTGCCCATGAGGTGTATCAATCTGCCCAGGGGATGGGGCACATTGATACAAATGACTTTTTTGATTTTTAAAAAATTACATGCAAAAATAATCTATAAAACAACGATTGTACATTTTTATAACACACTACAAAAGTTTTGCTGACACCACGTGGAAAAATAACTTGAAATTTTTGCTTTCTAGTCACCAAAAAAATTCTTAGAAAAAAACTGTATCAATGTGCCCCAGTTCCCCCTACATAGGTAATTGCATACCTAGAAACCTTTGAAAATGAAAAAATGAAAAATAATGCACAAAAAGTATTTCACAATTTTTTTCTCTATTATATGAATATATGGTCCCTATAAAGCCATATTTTAAGTAAAATAAGTAGCATTTTAAATTTATTTTTAAACAATATACTCATGATTATTGCAAAAATATTTTGATATGAAAAATACACACAAAAGCTATCATTTCATCCATTGTACTGACTACATTTATTAATGTAGGAAAAAACTAGGCAAAACCCTGTAGCAATCATTAAGAAGCCAATTTTAAAAATATATATCTAGTTTAAAAAAAAAAAGTTTTATTTAAAACATACATGTATACTTTTACATAAAATGAAAACTGAATGATTTTCTGTGCTGTTTTTTTAACAATGAAAAGTGAAATTATTCTTTAAACATTACTTAATTTCTCTTTACAGATAGCTGCCAACATTGTAAAGACTACATCAGTAACAAAAGAGTTAAATTTCAGAGGTTCTGAAAACTCTTCAGACATCGAATATTAGATTTTAGGTGTTATAGAATTATTTATTACATATTTTACAAACATTCTCTGAATTTTCACCCCTTACGGTAATTATACTCATTCATACAAACATAATTCAGAGATGTGGGGATGCACTATAGCACATTATTTAAGAGTGAAAAAAAAAGAAAATGAAGGAATGACTAAAAAATATGAGGCATTCTTTAGAATACATAACTTCCCCCAATAAGATCACAAAAGAAGCATATTTTGTAGTAAATACAATGAAACTGTCTTATTTCTAAAACAAAGTACCTTTTTTATAAAAAAGACCTAGCATTTTGAAAGTGTCTGAGTTCTAGAATTTCACAAACTTAGCCACATTGCTGATGTACAGTCGACTCTCGTTAATTCGAACTCGTTGGGGCCACAAGAAATGATCGAATTATCCGAAGTTCGAATTATGGAAAACATACTTAATATGGTACTATTACAAAGGAATTAATGTTATAGTGTTTTTTGAACTTATTTTGTCTGTTATCATTAGAATATGACTTAATATTAAATTAGAATGTATAAATACATAAGCTAATTAAAAGATTAGAAGCAAGCACAATAGAAGAAAAAATTAAAGCATCACTGATGGACAGACAGGGCTCTAAGAAAGTGGATATCAAATGCATTGGATTATATGTATACTCGTTCGGAACAACTTCCACAAAAATCAAAGAAAGAAAGTTATTCAAATGATTTGAAATCTGTGAGAAGGAAAAGAAAAATGAAAAATCGAAATTCTCGTTAGTTCGAATTAAAAGAAGTCAGGCGAAAATGAGTTCGAATTAATGAAAAATTTTTAACGTTATTCTGCCATTGAAAATTTCGGGACTTCATGTTTAGTTCGATTTAACCGAAGATTCGAATTATCTGACTTCGAATTAACGAGAGTCGACTGTAATTTAAATAGAAGTATTTTTGTAACAAATTTGTAAAAAGAAATTTTAATTTTGCTATGCCTAGAGCAAAAAATTTATGATCAGAATAATTAGAGAAATTTTGTGACCGATTGACTGATTATGTGATTTTTTGCCATGACTGGTTGATAAAATGTGATTTTTTAAATGACCAGAAAACGCATTTTAAAGAAACACAAAAATAATTTCAAATCTATTTTTTATGTGTTTTTTTTTCTTCTTACTTATTAATTTGTAAGTACTAATTTTTCTAAATTCTACAAAAAATTAAACATTCACAGAATTTGACAAAATACATTAAAAAAAATCTAAAAAAAAAAATAAATTACATGACGAATTGAGATATTTCATGGGATACTAAAATCAAAATTTGAGAGAATTTTTTTTTATTATTACTTGTGCAGATTTTTATTTTATTTTCATTCTACCATATCTTATCTTACATTTTGGAAACTCTGGAATTTCCAGAGAATTTTATTGATATGTTACATCCAGCATCTTTTTCTTATCTTTTTTTAGCAGCTAGAAAGTAATTAGTAATTTAAGGGAAAACATATGGATTTTGAAAAAAAAAAAAAAAAGAGGGTAAAATCAAGTATCCCAAGAGCATGGAATATAAACTTTACACTTCATATAAAAGTTTACAGGTATAATACATGTATGATACACAGATGAACTACATTTTTAGCAGCATACAATATAAAAGCCTTTTGAGTGGATTCATGTAGCAACTTTAGTGAAAGTCAACTTACATCCCCCCCCCCCTATTATTTTAGAGATGTTAGTATTGTTGCATTATTCTGTGTGATATAAGAAAGGAAAAAACAAAATTTTAAACTGTTAATTTATTTATCTTTAAAATTGGTGGCACTAACTTTAATAATAAATTATTATTATCTAGGTTAATATATGAACTATTCATTAACATAAGATTCAAGAAACTTATAAAATAAATAATCAGCAACAACAGCAACTGAAACTTGAATTATCACACATTTTATTATTGTCTGTGTTAAGAAATGGATCGGATAAAATTAAAGTAATAAATTCAAAACTTACAAATAAATGTGCACCTAAATTGTCAGCTTTAATGTTGTGAAAGACACTCTTCTGAATAGCAAGTGCTTCTTCTTCTTCAGCTTTGGCAGCCTCAGCATCCTCCTCTCTGTAAGCTAAAGAAATAATAATTTGCAAATAAAAAATCACGAAATGTCACAGGGATCATTCTAGAAATTAAAAAGGGCAGGGCGCATATTACAGAAAAAGGGCAATTTTGTCAAAAAGGGCACATTATTTCATAAAAAGGGCATATTTACAATAAATGCATTTTGTATTGGAAAACCCATTAATATTACTTTTATATCATCTTTAAAATAGTATGCTTTCAACTCACTAGTAATATATTTAGAAAATCTATACATTTTACAATAATTAATAAATGAATTTTGATGAAATTCCGTGCTTTAGTCCTTGAGATATAATATAGCTATCATAGAAATCTTGGAAAATGCTTCATAGTGGCGCCATCTGTTCGCCAATTTACACCAAAACTTAATCGGTATCTATTTATCTAATGCTGTAACAGAATATGAAATTTGATGAAATTCTGTGCATTTTTTCTGGAGATATAGCTATCGCGGATTTCGGAAAAATGCGTCATAGTGGCGCCCTCTGTTCGTCAATTTACACCAAAACTTAATCAGTTTCTAATTATTTGAAGCTCTAACAGAATATGAAGTTTGATGAAATTCTGTGCATTAGTTCTGGAGTTATAACTATCGCGGACATCGGAAAAAATGCGGCACGGTGGCGCCATCTGTTCGGCAATTTACAACAAAACTTAATCTGAGTCTATTTATTTCAAGGTTTAACATAATTTTATGTTTAATGAAATGCCATGCATTAGTTCTTGAGATATAACTATCCGAGATATTGTGGCACAGCAGCGCCCCCTGTTCAGCGATTTACAACAAAACGTAATTGGCATCTATGCATGTCAAGGTTTAGCAGAATATGAAGTTTGATGAAATTCCTGTAGGGTTAAAGTTATATTTTTGTTTGTTTTCCCAGCTCTTCTGTAATAGCAAGTATTTAAAAATTACTCATTTTTATAGTAGCCACCAACCATATAAATTTCCTTTAATTTAGAAGTTCTTTTCAATTGCTAATTATTTAATAGTTATTCATTTATACAGGTTAAAAATTTAATAGTCAAATACTTACAGCCACAATGCATGCTTGTTTACCTTTTTCAGCATGTGGTTGGATGGTTGGTGGTGAAGTTAATTTTTGAAAATTTTTTTTGTGAATTGTTGTTTCCTGGTGATGTCATTTTGACAAGGTGATGTCATTTTGTTCAGTGGGTGTGTCTCATTTATTAAAATTTATTTATTTATTTTTGGCAACACCTGAAATGATAATTTTCTGCTGTATATATTTGGCAAGACACATTTTCAAAATCAGTTCAACATGTAAGTACCTCTTTATCTAGTTCATAGGAAATGTGTTTGTTTTTTGTAGAAAGTATCTACACCTTTTTCAACTTAGTAAAATTAAAGGAACTGAATATGGTTAAATTGTTTATGCTTAAAAGTACTTATATTTTCCTGACATGTTCTCTTCATATAATGGCTTTTAATAAACTTTGTTTTTTTACTCAAGATGTTGAAATTACTTAAGCCTTCATGCAAGTAGTGTTTTGTTTACTTAGAAAGGTGAACAGTGTGACCTTTTAGACATTGTGGGGGAAGTGTTTTGACTGACCCTACAATTTGGTAGCAGAGCGTGGTTGGTTGCTCTGTTTACCATTTACTTCTTTGTGCTTTATTTGTGCTAAAATGAACAAGATGGCTGAACAAACCCTCTCTTTCCCTAAACTGGGTGCTGATAATTGGAAAGCATGGAGGTTTAGTATGGACATGATGCTGATAAGCCAAGGCTTAGATAAATATACTTCTGATAGTGTAAAAGGTAAAGCAAAAACTGATGGAGGAGATATTGAACACTTTGATGAATATATGCAGAAAAGTAGAAAAGCATTAGCATACATTTGTTTGAGTTTAACTGAAGAAATAAAAAGTGTAGTTTTTAGTGCTGAATCATCTTTTGAAGCATGGCAGTTACTGAAAAGTTCTTATGAACCCACATCAAGAGCAAGGGTTGCTCACCTTCGGAGAAAGTTCATGAATGTAAAGTTTGAAGCTAGTGATACCATGAGTCAATACATTGGAAAAGTTCTAGAAATTGTTAGAGACTTAGAGCAAACAGGAAAAAGTGTGCCGAAGGATGAAGTTGCTTTTCAAATCTTGGAGAGTTTACCGCCATCTTATGAAACTCTTATTGCACGTCTTTATCAATTGCCTGATAGTGAATTTACTGTGGAAGGTCTTCGACCATTTTTACTTGCTGAATATGACCGTTTGAAAAACAAGCAGTTGGATGACCAAGATGTTTTTAGAAATAAAAATTCAGCTTTGATGTCTTCTAAAAATTTTTCACCTGTTCCTGTACCAAAGGTTCATCCTTCTAGTGCTGTGAATTCAAGAGTGCAGCGAGAAACCCGAAAGTGTTATCGATGTGGTCAAGAGGGTCACTTAATTAAAAATTGCAGACATTGGTCACAATCAACAAAACAAAATCAGTTCAGATCAAGTAGGAAACCTAGTTCAAGATCTAGTTCTCAACTACCTAGTCAAGCGTTCTTTGCCTCTGCTTTGTTATCTGATGGTCCTGAAGTTGAATTCATTTTGGATTCTGCGGCAACGAATCACTTTTGTTTTGACCGATCCTTATTCTACAATTTTCGAGAACTGAAAAGTCAAGCGGCTATTGCTAAAGGAAGTGCTGATATTTGTGGTTTAGGGGACATTGATTTACAAGTGAACTATGGTACTGTAGTAAGAACTTTCACTTTAAAAAACGTATATTATGTTCCTGATATGGTAAGAAATCTTGTGTCTGTTAAAAAGATAACCGAGAAGAATTTTAAAGTTAAATTTGAAAGATGTAATGCTGTAATTTTTAACCCTGATAATTCTGAATTTTTAAAAGTTCCTTTAGTAACCAAATTTTATTGTATTGCTGCTAAATGTGTGTCTAATCAAACTTGTGCTTATGTTGCTAGAAATAAGTTAAATAATTGTTCTAATGACTTAGTGCTTTGGCATAGTCGTTTTTGTCACCTAAATGCTAAAAACTTAGTAAAATTTTCTAAATCAAACTATGTAACTGGACTTAAGAATTTATCTGGTGAAATGGGATCATGTGAAGTTTGTAATTTAGCAAAGAGCACTCGTGAATCACATCATGTTATTGATGATATTAAGACTACTAGTATTTTAGAGTTAGTACACCTAGACATTTGGGGACCAGCCCCTGAACTTTCTTTGGGTGGAGCTAGGTTTTTCATGAGTCTGGTTGACGATTTTTCTAGGTACTCATATGTTTATATTCTTAAACACAAAAGTGAGGCATTTGATTATTTTAAGTATTATAAAGCTTTAGTTGAGAAACAGACAGGCCATGTAATTAAAAGACTCCGTTCTGATTGTGGTGGAGAATTTTGCTCTGATGAGTTTGAAAAATTCTTAAAAGATGAGGGAATCAAACATGAACATACGAACACTTATTCGCCGCAGATGAATGGTGTCGCGGAAAGATATAATCGAACTTTAATGGAGGGAGTTAGAGCAATATTAATTCAGGCAAATTTACCGAAAGAATTATGGGCTGAAATGGTCTGTACTGTAAATTATTTGAAAAATAGGTATCCTCATAGCAAATTAAATGGAAAAGCTCCTTTAAATGTCTGGAAAGGTGGAAATTTTTCAGTTAAACACTTAAGAGTTATTGGAAGTACTGTTTTTGTTCATATTCCAAAAAGATATCGTAATAAATTAGAGAGAAGATCTAAAAAAGGAATTTTAATTGGGTATGCTAGGAACACTAGAGGCTACAGGGTATGGTTTCAGGGAACAAAAGAAGTACAGGAAACAAAGCACTTAAAAATTATTGAGAATGATTTTATTTCAGAACCAGTTAAGGATTCTAGTGATAAAATGGTCCAGTTTAAAATTAAAGAAAACCCTGTTGAACCAACTTCTTTTTCAGATTGGAAAAGAATTGAAAAGGTAAGAGAGTCTGGTAGTTCTGCTGGCTGTGTAGATGTTTACTACTACCCAGAACCAAATGTCAGGTTAAGAAGTAAAAATGAGGTAAAAGATTATTGTATGAAAAAGGGATTAGTTTTTAAACCTGAGGAATTTAATTTTAAATCACTTAAAACTAGTTCAGTTCCCGCCCAGCCTAATGTTGAAAATTCTCCCATAGCAGAAACTGATGAAGGGGATTTAGAGTCTAACCCTGAAGCACATTGTGCAGAGATAAAAATTCCGAATAATTTTAGTGAGTCGCAAAATCTCCCTGAGAAAGAACAGTGGGTTAAAGCTATGAGTAATGAACTTAAAATATTAAAAGATAGGAAAGTCTATGACCTTGTGACCCGTCCTGAAAAAGGTAAAGTTCTTGGTACAAGATGGGTGTATACGCTTAAAAAGGATGTGTCAGGTAAAATTAAAAGTTTTAAAGCCAGGTTAGTGGCAAAGGGATTCCGACAAGTTGAGGGAATCGATTATTTTGACACATTTTCACCTGTCATAGCTTTTCCACTTGTTAGATTTTTCTTTGTTGTACTTGTAGTTCTAAAGGGGTGGCTTAGCCAACATATTGATGTAAAAGGGGCATATTTATATGCAAAGTTAAATGAGAAAATTTATGTTGAGCAGCCAGAAGGTTTTCGGGAAATTAATGAAAAGTATGTATGGAAACTTAACAAAGCATTATATGGGCTCCACCAGGCTGGGCGAGAATGGTTTAATGAATTAGACAAAACTTTTAAGGAATTGGGTTTTGATAAAGTACTGGATTGTAACTGCATATATGTTTATAAATTAAAAGTAATAGTTCTAGTTTATGTTGATGATCTAGCTATTTTTGCAGAGAATGAGGAAATATTAAATAAAGTAATTGAATTAATAAAATCTAAATTTGAGATAAAAACTCTAGGCGAGATTAGAAACTTCCTAGGGGTTGAATTCGAGAAGCGTGAAGGATCTTATGTATTGCATCAAACTAAATATATTGAAAAACTTGCAGAAATTTTTAATGTTCCTAGAATTAGATGCAAATTACCTTTAACACCAGGAACAATGTTAAAATTAGCAAATGAGGGGGAACAAATAGACGTCCCTTATAGACAGTTGATAGGTTGCCTATTGTTTTTAGCTTCTAGAAGTAGACCAGACATTCAATTTTCAGTTATAGCTTTGTCTCAATTTTCTAATAAACCATCATGGGATCATTGGAGAAATTTGTGTCAGGTTCTCCAATATGTTATTGATACAAAAGAATTGAGTTTAAATCTATCTAGAATTTCAAATTTTAATATTAATGTTTATACTGATGCTACATGGGCTTCGGACTTAGTTGATCGTAGATCAGTCAGTGGTTTAGTTATTTTTGTTGACCAGGTACCTATCATATGGAACTCTTCTAAACAAAAATGTGTTGCTTTATCAAGTATGGAATCTGAATATGTAGCATTGTCAGACTCTGTTAAAGAATTATGTTGGTTAACAAGAATAATTGATAATTTTTCATTTTTGGACTTAAACTTAACTAAACCAACAATCTATTGTGACAATCAAAGTACCATTAGTTTTTCTAAAAATAATATTGAAAATACACGAACCAAATATATTGATACGCGTAGTTATTTTGTAAGGGAAAATATTGAAAAGTTTGAACTTAAGTATGTATCCAGTAAATGGAATGTTGCTGATGTTATGACAAAAGCATTGTCTAGTGAAAAGTTTTTGTATTTTAGACAATGGTTGTTTGGCTAAACAGAAGACCTGGGAAAAGGGGGAATTTGTAGGGTTAAAGTTATATTTTTGTTTGTTTTCCCAGCTCTTCTGTAATAACAAGTATTTAAAAATTACTCATTTTTATAGTAGCCACCAACCATATAAATTTCCTTTAATTTAGAAGTTCTTTTCAATTGCTAATTATTTAATAGTTATTCATTTATACAGGTTAAAAATTTAATAGTCAAATACTTACAGCCACAATGCATGCTTGTTTACCTTTTTCAGCATGTGGTTGGATGGTTGGTGGTGAAGTTAATTTTTGAAAATTTTTTTTGTGAATTGTTGTTTCCTGGTGATGTCATTTTGACAAGGTGATGTCATTTTGTTCAGTGGGTGTGTCTCATTTATTAAAATTTATTTATTTATTTTTGGCAACACCTGAAATGATAATTTTCTGCTGTATATATTTGGCAAGACACATTTTCAAAATCAGTTCAACATGTAAGTACCTCTTTATCTAGTTCATAGGAAATGTGTTTGTTTTTTGTAGAAAGTATCTACACCTTTTTCAACTTAGTAAAATTAAAGGAACTGAATATGGTTAAATTGTTTATGCTTAAAAGTACTTATATTTTCCTGACATGTTCTCTTCATATAATGGCTTTTAATAAACTTTGTTTTTTTACTCAAGATGTTGAAATTACTTAAGCCTTCATGCAAGTAGTGTTTTGTTTACTTAGAAAGGTGAACAGTGTGACCTTTTAGACATTGTGGGGGAAGTGTTTTGACTGACCCTACAATTCCGACATTATCAATAAATTATCAATCAATTATAAATTCCGTTCTTGAGGTACGATTATCGCGGAAATCGGGAAAAATGCGGCACAATAGCGCCATCTGTCCGACAATATACATCAAAACTTAATCAAGCTCTGTTTATTTCAAGATCTAACATAGTATTAAGTTAGATGAAATTCCATGCATTAGTTCTTGAAATAAAACTAAAGGAGATAATGCACCATAGCAGCGCTACCTGTTCGGCGATTTACACCAAAACATAATCGACATTTATCTATGTTAAGGTTTAGCAGAATATGAAGTTTGATGAAATTCCGTATATTAGTTCTTACGGTTATCGCGGAAATCGGGGGAAATGCGGCTTAGCAGCGCTACCTGTTAAGCGATTTACACCAAAAAATAATCAACATCAATGTATATCAAAGTATAACTAAATCTGAAGTTTTATTGAATTCCATATATCAATTCAAGAAAATGTGTCACAGACAGATATTTTCTAAAAATACTCAAATATTTTCCAAGACTCTAAAACATATACATCCATCGAAAACTAAAATTCGAATTTTTTCACGAATTGAATACTTTCTTCTAAAAATAATAGAAACTTAAACGAAGAAAAAAGAGGAATATGACGTTCACTCTCTTCATTAAGGAGTCATTTTATCCCAATATTTCTCTTGAAAAATAATTATGAGACTGATATGGCCCGAGAAATTCAGACCCGCACTGTATCTGCAAAAAATGGATAAATGTCGACCAATGCCGGGCCCTAATAATAAACCGACCGGCGGGTCGTATGGACAGCGTCATGCGAAAAGAAAGCTGCGTCCGGGGCAAAGTTTCAATTTGCTGTCCCCCACTTGTTCTTTTTGTGACAGGTGTCACAAAATTGAAAAGTGTGGAAACACAAATTCTATTGAATACACATAACGTATTTATCTTACAACTTTAAAATGCTTAATTTTAACAACAAAACAATATAAGATAAAATTTTCTAGCAAAGGGTATCTAGAAAACAGATGCGAAATAAATGCATCTACTACAGTATAACAACCAGTGCCGTGCAAAATGGGGGCGAACGCCCCGGGCGCTGAAATTTAGAGGGCGCCAAATTTATATTACCAACGTCATTTTTGGCCTGTCACAAGAAAAAGTTGGGGGAAGGGGGGCGTCAAATTATAATTTTGCCACGGGCGCAATTTTCTCTTCGCAAGCCCCTGATAACAGCTTGTGTGTGTGCAATTCCTTATGAATGAGAATATGCAATTATGTGAATGTATGTTTTTGTCACAGAAAAAAAAAAAAACAACTCTGCAATATGTACATTTTCCCCCTTTTTTGAAAGAAAAGAAGAAACAAATTCAGGTTGGTAGAATAAATTTGACGTCCCCCACATTCCGCGCCCGGGGCGACCTTTCCCTGCGTATGGGCCCGAATTTGGTCTGACAAAATTAGGATCAATTTTCAAATGGATCAGGCCGGCAGAGTTGGAATAATATTTTTCAGACATGCTACTTTTCTGCGAAAACGCGGAATTCCGCTTTTTTGGCGATGAATTTTATTATCCCTGGGATCGATGCACATATGCATTAAAATTTGTTGACATTTTTATTGGGGGGGGGAGACGGAAGAAATGCACCAAAAAGCGAGTGCAAACCGCACCAAATTAAGCAAATTTCTTCAAAGCATTGCAGGATAAGCGCAAATTGCTCCAAATTATCTAAAAAAAAAAAAAAACTAATCAAACGGTTGCGGATAAAATGCGATTTTCTTCTGAGGATCGCGGGAGATAACGCGATTTTCGTGTACAGGTTGCAGAAAAATACTCAAATTTCGTCAAAGAATCATGAAAAATGCTCGAATTTATCAAAAGATCATGGAAAATACGCGCATCTTGTCGAAAAATCGCGGTAAAGAGGCGAATCTTATCGAAATATTGGAGAAATACGAGAACTTTGACGAAAGAACGAAGAAAATATGCAAATTTTCTTGAAAGATCGCGGAAAATATACCTGTTTTTTAGAAAGATCGCAGAAAATAAATTATTTTGTAGAAAGAACGCGGAAAGTAAATCTATTTTGCAGAAAAATCGCGGAAAAAATGCGAATTTTGCCGAAAGATCGGAAAAAATATGCAAATTCTGAGGAAAGATTGAGAAAAATACGCGAATTTTAACGAAAAATCGCGGAAAATATGTAGATTTTGATGAAAAATCGCGTAAAATATGTAAATTTTGATGGAAGATCGCGGAAAATAAGTAAATTTTGACGAAAGATCGCGGAAAATACGCAAATTTTGACGAAAGATCGCGGAAAATACGCAAATTTTGACGAAAGATTGCGAAAAACATTTATTTTGTCGAAAAAAGGTAAGAAAAATTGCGAATTTCGCTAAAAGATCATGGATAAATGCAAATTTCATTGAAAAGACTGTGGAAAAGTAAGATTTTCGTCAAATGATCGAGAAAATATGCTAATATCATTAAAAAATTGCAGAAAAACGCAAATTTCGTCAAAACACTGCAAGAAAATACAAATTTCGTCGGAAGTCCGTGGAACCGTGAAAGTTCAGCTTTTTTCTTGCTGAGCCTGTAGTATGTCTGATTTTTAACAGGCGGATTGCCCCAAAATAAGAGTTGTCAGCCGGCAGACGAAAAAAATTATTTGGGCTGGGCGGTCCGATTTAAAAATTTAAATTAAACGGAGGATAAAATATGAACTATTTTAAATGGATTTCACGTTCACGAGAATAAGCACAAATTTCTGTACAAGCTGGTGCTAGTTTGAAAACATCATTATAAAAACAAAAATATAAGATGTCTAACCTAGAGATCGGACGGCACATCATGTCTGATCTTGCGTTTAATTTATTCAACAGACACGGGCCGGGCCGAAATCAGGCTGTCAGTTATTCACACGATAGTGTAGCTGGTCAATATATTTTGTAAAAATAATAATTGCAATAATAAGTATCTGTCAACGGAATATTATTTGCGGGGAAAATGCCATTCGATTTTCGTAGTTTCCAAATGAGAACACGTGATAAATTTTGCATATCCGAACAAAATTTAATTCAGAAGTATGCCAAAAAAGTAACTCTTTTGTTCTTTTCCTTTTTCTTTTATTGCAAACTATTTATTTTTATTTATGAATTTGTATCTGAATGTTGAAAAATTCTGAGTTTAATTAATTATTAAAGATATTAAATTGTGTTCAAGAAAAAACGGGTTTTACTATAGAAATTGAGTTAGGCCTGACAGAACCTATTTACTTGACTTTGCAGGAGACAAGTCAGGCTTGTTCTCATTGATTTTGTCCGAGCTGGCTGGGCCCAGGGCGATACGGACCAATGTAACTTTCGTTGCCGCATGTTATGCATAGTCATTTAAGGGCAAGGTCGAATTGAAAACTGAGAAAATATAAGTGGGTCGGGCCGGTCAGAAGTTTTTTCTTTTACATAGCGTCGAACCTACAAGAATTTGATCCGTGCAGATATCTTACTTCCAAAGATTAGTTAACTTTGTTTTCTTTCCACACATTCTGTTTGTAAATTGCGAGTCAAACTATTATATTTTTCTTACTCTGCAGATTCTTTTTACGTGAGATGCTCCACGTCGAAGAGAAGTGTTTGTTTATTGATGCGTAATATGAGTAATCATTGAATACTTGAGAATGAGAATGCAGTTTACGTATTATTTTATTCTGCAATGATTTAATTTAAAAGCACTTAAAAGGAGTTAAACATTTGAGCTGCGTTATACTTTCGGAGGATTTTTTGTTTTTTGTTTGCTCAGCTCTGCATATAATCTTTGTATTTATTTAACATAAATAATGTTTTAAATAAGCTATATAATATAAGTCATTAGAACGATAGGGTGGTAAAAATTGAAATAAATCAATGCGAAGTAAAAATACTTGTATTATCTAAAAATCTTTAATCTTGTACTTTAATAAATATACAGAAGATCGATTTTAAGTAAATTGTTTTTGCTTTCGTGTACTAACGCGCAATCACTAAAATTAAGCTTACGGATATGTGTATTCTTAAAATTAAATATTTAGCTTACATTTCAATAGATTTTATTTTGCATATTTTTCTATTTTTTGCGGGGGGAGGGGAGGAGGGCGCATTAAATAGCTAAGGTTGATCTCTACAAACGCCGCTTTTTATTTCTTCGATTCTGTTTGGATATTTATACATATATTAAATCTCTTTTATCGGATCAACGTTATATTAGCGAGCGGTTGTTTCCGCGTAGGTGCAGTAGCCAAGGATATACAAAACTTCAAAATAAATACATGAAAATAAAAAAGTAATAAACTTTCGCTTGTTTTTACATATTTTCTAAAATAATGAAATGGATTTAAAACTTAAGAGGGAAGGAAGAATTCTCTTGCTCTCCTTCATAAGAAATAATAGATGGAAAGAGGAAGAAAACAGGTAGTGAACACGCAGCGCCGTGCGAAAGGAGGGGGGGGGGTGATAGGGGTGGTCGACACGTGCTCAGAAATTTAGGGGGCGCCAATTTATACTACCAACGTCACTTATGGCTTGCCACAAGAAAATGTTAGAGGAGGGGGCGGCAAAATGACCCCGGGTGCAGTTTATTCTTCGCATGCCTCTGTGAACATGCATTTGCCGAACATTCGGCATTGCGTTGTCTTGTAATTGTCTCGATGTATTCTCGGGCGGGGTGGGGGTGGGAGAGCTAAAAATTAAGGAAAGGAAAACATCAAATTTTAATCAAAATATAAATTTCTTTAGACTATAACTATATCAATCATAAAATTGTAGGGCTCTGAAAAAAAAATTGTAGTTACTAAAGCCGAGTAATGTTTGTATCAATATAATAACATTTATAATTTAATTAACTTTACTATGTGAAAAGTATTAAAACTTATGATATGAAATTTACATTATCGATTTTTCCCATAAAAAATTCTGTTATTTTAGCACATTTCTTTCCTTATTTAATATATATTCACGTTCATTTTATTTTCCCACGATCTCTGATCTTTGTGTTTTCTTTTTAAAACTCATTCCCTAAGCAACTTATTTCTTTTTTAGAAAAACAGATTAATTTGAGTACAAAATAAAACTACAAATGATGTTTCCCGTTTTTTTAAAGACTTGGTGTAAAAGATATCCACTGAGTCAAGTGTCAGACCAAATGGTCATAATACTATTTCACAATAGCAGGTGAAATGTTCAAGAGAACAAAGGGAGAAAAAGAGGGGAGAATTACTTCCGACGTTAGCGTACTAGCGTTCAAAAAACGAAAGATAGATAAGAATTTTTTGAATTGCAATACAAACAAGGCAGGACTGAATCCCAAAATAAAAAGAAGGGCGGACTTCTTCCATGAAAAAGGGCAAGAAGGGCGGCATTTTATCTGAAAGGGGCACAAGGGCGGGCCGCCCTTCCGAACCTCTCTAGAGTGATCCCTGATGTCATGTAAAACATTCAATCATAGTCGTGTACACCAATTATAGATTAAAAATAGCAGCCTGTTGCATTAACATTTCCCAATTAAAATAAATAAATAAATAAAATTTACTAATACTTATTACTACACAATCATTACAAACATTACAGTAAAGTTACAAAAAATCAACCTAATGTGAATTGAGAGTTTGACAAAACAAACTATTGAAAAAGAAAAAGAAATATTATAGAACAAGAAATTATGCAAAGTAAAAGTTATATTTACAACTCATAATATATTTTACTGCTTATTATTGTGATGAAAGTTTGAGCACAATATAAGACAAGGAAACATACAACATGATCTAAAGTAATATTTAAAAGTATAACAAGAATGGAAAATCATGCATCAGGTTTAAATACTTTCTAATGCTAACAGACTATAATTTTGGATTAATGGATTGAGGTATCTAAATAAGCAGTTTAAAATTAAAATAAATAACTCAGTAAAAATTATTTTATCAGCATTTTCACCCATATCTAGCATGTGAATTCTTTTGTAGAACTATATATCATTGTACTTCGTAGAATTTAATGTAATACATAATAAAAAATAAGTTTTAAAATGCATATCATGATGCTACATGCACTTCAAGCAATTATGAATCATAGCATGCATGAAAGCTGTAACTCACAGAAAAAGATGTGTACTATGCATTGATAAGAAGTTATTACACAAATGCATGTGAATATGCAGAATAATATGCTATCAATGAAAAATATTATACAAAAGATAATTATGTCAATCAACATAAAATTTCAACATTTATAAAGGAGGAAAAAAATTATTCTCAGCATTTTTTTTTTTTTTTTTTTTTTTTTTTTTTTTTTTTTTTTGAAGCAATACAGTCAAAGATCATTAAGACAAACTCACTACACAATGAATGTAAACTAATTTTTCATATTTGCCCAAATGCACATTTAAATAACATTAATTCATTAGCTTAAAAATAATTCCAATTTTGGACTAAAGATTAAAAAAATTCAACACTTACAGTTAAACAGATTCTATTCAATCTTATAATGTCTCCTTTACAACAGGTTTTGAAAAACAACTTTCCTTTTAGTTTAGTGTGTAGTCTCTATTGTTCAGTTAAAGGAAGAAATATATCTTTATTTCCAAAATAATATAACAGACATCAAAATGTGTAACATCTACAGTACTGATAACAGAAAGCTTTTTGAAATCACTTACTGATAGAACGCTGAATATTAGGGAGCAGAAATGCTCTAGCGAAAAATATAGCAAGGAAAGAGTGACTGCAGTGGTAACATTGAAAATAGACTGAACAGATAAATTACTTCTGCTTGAAATCAGGAAAAACAAAAAATTTTTAAAGTGTCAAGACTTTTCCTGTACATGGCTGCAAGAAGCATATTCAAGCCAAGATTGGAAATTTTTTCGAGTATTAGATATAACTAAATAAACATGAACTAAATTATTTCTTTGCCTCATATTATAGTTAAAAATTAATCTTTTATAGTAAATGAAACGATTAAAAATTTGTTAATAAAATTACTGTCATTTAAATATAGAAAATAAAATTTACTATCAATTAAGAATCTCCCCCAAGAGTGAAATCAGTCCTGAGATTGAAGGTCTTGCGCCCATGTTCCTGTATTATATGATTATTATAATAAATAGGCTAGGATGAGATGTGAAATTTTCAAAAAGTAGTTAAAATAGTTAGGCAAAAAAAAAAAAGCATCACAAAAAAAGAAAATGGTACTACTTCATTATCCCGTCAACCAATTTTGCCAAATTATACAAATCGCCAAACTAATAGCCAAATTATACATATTGACATAATTTTTATTTTAAATAACAAAAAAACAAATAATTAGTAGAATATTAATAAAAATTAAAATAAAAAGTCAAAATAAAAAACACTTAATAAGTTTTAAACATGTGTATCACACTTAATATGATTGAATGTGACATTCATGATCATCCATTTTTGGCATTTAATCTTATAGTTTAGCGATTGTTTTCTGGTCGATGGGATAACCAAGAAAACTATGCATGATATGCATTGATAACTGTTCTTTTCGCTGTGAAATATCTGAACTGAGAGACATAAAGCTACTTTTTTTTTTTTTTTCTACTTCTAAATACCACTTTTAAGTTGCAATCATGCGACCAAGGGATTATGTATTTTTTAAAAGTCATTGTGGAAAATAGATGGTATGACAAACCACAAGCTCTTTTTGATAAAGAAGTTTCTTTCAGAAGTTTGAATAACAATTCAAAATTATTTCCATCATGCTGGCTTTGTTATCTGATTTGCAGCATTTAGAAGATAGATGCCTTTCAAAGGATATCAAAAGCATTGTCGTAGATGCTCGAAAATATAGAGTTTTTCCATCATCATTTAACATCATGATGGATGATGAAGTTTTAACATCAAAAATACTAAATGATTTTGATATTACAGATTCAATAAGAATTATAGTACTGTAAATTTTAATGTTTTTTGTCTTAGATTTTCATAACTAACTGTTTTTCTTACTTTGAATATCATGAATTATTGTTAATACCGATTTATTTTAGTCTTGTGAAATTCGTCTTGAGTGTATTATGAATTCAAAACTCAATCTCATGTTAAAATTTTTGCATTGTATTAATCAGAAAAAATAAAGCAAACAGCATTGCAACTACACAAAAATTGGAGCCAGTAGCACTATAACATGAATGGCATATGTATTATTTTGCTTTTTTCTCAGTTGCAAGATTATTTAATAAAACTAGAAAAAACTTGAAAAAGGTGGCAACATGTAATAATTAATAATTTTATAATTCATCTTAAAATTTCACTGTTATTAAAATACATTATTTTGATTACTGGTAACTTTTGCATATGTTTTTAAAAACCTATTTGCAGAAAGTTTTAAAGAATTAAATAAAATAATCATTGTTTTTCTTTTTCTTTTACTGTACAAATATTGGAAATATTATTACTAAACAAACACATTTTTATAAGTTCATTGACATAAATTTAGTGTGGAAAGATCTCATTGTTAAAGACTTTGCAATTCTCAATCAAGTGGTTAAAAGGGTAATGAAAATTCCTTTCCATGGTCAGTTTATATGATTAATTTTTTTAACAAATAATTTTTTAATCCAAATATATTACTTGTTAAAAATAAATTCATATTGTTTCATCAATATTGATTCACTAATAAAAATATAAATTGATTTGTTTTGAGATGTGTACATGTTAATGCAGGATTCAACAGAAAGTTTCTAATTTTATAATGCTATGGTGTTGCTTTAGACAAGCGATTCCCAATCTACTAATAGACAAAATAATAAAAATGGCAATTCTAATAGGCAAAACTTCGAAAGGTATTTTTCATATAGTCAATGGATGAATGTCATGCATTTTTCCTGTCAATTGTTTTTACCATGACTTACTGGCAAAACTCTTATGTTATCCATAGACAAATTTCACAACTTTTTCTGGGACAAATTGATTAATTTCTTGATTAGATTTAGACTTTTATTTAACTTATTTAGAAATTTCGCTATGCTTTCCCACAATCAAATGATAAAATTTATGATTTACCTCCCACTATCTATGTACATATTTCATGATTTTTTTCTCCTGCGACCAGAAAAAGAAATTAATTGAAACAGCACATCAAAAATGGCAATAAGGGTCATCAAGTGTATAAAATAATTAAAAAATGGGCACCATGTACATAAAATAATTAAAAGTGACTAAGCCCTTCCAAACTGGCCTAGACTACATGTACCATCGACGATCAGACAGATCTATCCTCAACTTTTCAATCTTCAAAATTAGATGTTTACGTCATCCACATTTCTCATAGTTGCTGTGAAGATAACTTTGGTTTCTTTCCACATCATTATCCGACAAGAGTTGTCTATGGATAAGCTTCCTTTTTCTCCATATCTAATACCATCAAATACATCTCTTACTAAGATTAATTCCTCATTTTAAAATAACGGGTGCATCTACGATTGACTGGTGTATCTGCAACGATGCTTATGTGGTATGACTGTCTTCTGTGAAACAACAACTCAGGCGTA
This sequence comes from Maratus speculifer, assembly GCA_964019185.1. Classification (NCBI taxonomy): domain Eukaryota; kingdom Metazoa; phylum Arthropoda; class Arachnida; order Araneae; family Salticidae; genus Maratus; species Maratus speculifer. The sequence goes on from CAXHSM010000001.1 coordinate 724,908, forward strand.
TCTCTAATCGTCCTTCAATAGTCACAATAAAATTTATCTAATGCAGTAAAGCAGAATGGTTGATGAATAATATAATGTAGTTAAGTAAAGTGTAAATTATTTTGGGATCCCGGGATAATATTTATATTTCATTTTCATGCCTCATAAATAAAAAATATTTGTTTGCAAAACTCCAGTTGTCTTTTGTGATTCAACACTTCACTAATATTTGGGGTGAGTACTCTACTTTTTATTTGTATGTTTTTTATTTTTCAGATCTGCAATTTCAAAACAATAATAATGTTTTAAGAAACATAACTTATAAAATTAAAATTATTTTTTTTTTATCTATAAATTTAACTTTAATTCAATCAATTTAAATGATTTTGCGGCACAACGCAGTCAGGCTAACGGCCACCTGACATTTATGGTGCCTCGACTTCAGGAATTTACCTGGGGGTACCGATCTTTTAATTTTTTTTTCTTTCTCTCTCACTTAATAGTTATCTTAAAATGTAATATTAATAAATACTTGATTTAAACATTAAATATTTAATAAAATAAAATTAATTAATAATAATAGTAATAATAATAAAGTGTAATATTAATTTTCTTTAATTATAAACTTTAAAATTTAAAATGCTTTTCTAAATTTTTTCTGAGTATTTTATTTTTTTTTATCTCATGTGCAGACCAAATACTGATTTTTTTATGCATATATTTTGAAAATATTTTTATTTGTTTTATAAATAAAGTGTTATATTTTGAATTTTTATCTTTACAATATTGAAGTCACATGTATCCCATACATTTTGTGTTGATTAATTTATAATTTACAAAAATGAAATAACGAAATAATAATAATTACGATTACATGCAGTAAAAATTTTATAAAATTTGTTTTTCTATCTGTAAATATTTCTTTTACAAAGTAAACAAATCTGATGGTTTTGAACTAAGTTATATGATTAAAGTCTATAACCAATTTGAATAAATATTTTAAAATAAATAAAGTAATAAAGTGATAATTATTATTGAATTAAAGTTAAATTTATAGATAAAAAAAAAATAATTTTAATTTTATAAGTTATGTTTCTTAAAACATTATTATTGTTTTGAAATTGCAGATCTGAAAAATAAAAAACATACAAATAAAAAGTAGAGTACTCACCCCAAATATTAGTGAAGTGTTGAATCACAAAAGACAACTGGAGTTTTGCAAACAAATATTTTTTATTTATGAGGCATGAAAATGAAATATAAATATTATCCCGGGATCCCAAAATAATTTACACTTTACTTAACTACATTATATTATTCATCAACCATTCTGCTTTACTGCATTAGATAAATTTTATTGTGACTATTGAAGGACGATTAGAGATACGCCTGAGTTGTTGTTTCACAGAAGACAGTCATACCACATAAGCATCGTTGCAGATACACCAGTCAATCGTAGATGCACCCGTTATTTTAAAATGAGGAATTAATCTTAGTAAGAGATGTATTTGATGGTATTAGATATGGAGAAAAAGGAAGCTTATCCATAGACAACTCTTGTCGGATAATGATGTGGAAAGAAACCAAAGTTATCTTCACAGCAACTATGAGAAATGTGGATGACGTAAACATCTAATTTTGAAGATTGAAAAGTTGAGGATAGATCTGTCTGATCGTCGATGGTACAGCTACACTTGAACTGTCTGCAGACCTCCTGCGGCATGAATATATTCACTTAACGAACATTCTGTGAGCCCCTAGATGCATGGTTAAGTTGCAAAAAATAAAGTCTCATCAGATGCTAATTATAAAAATCTGCTTGCCAAATTACGAAATTTTTACACAGTAACAGCATTTTTGAAAAGTAACTATAATGCTGTCAAAGGGAGTTGCACGCTAGGGCCAAGGCCCAACGGCAAAAATCTCCCAAAAATTTTCTCCGTGTACTCTGATCTAAGTGCAAGGCAAGAGAGAGAGAGAATTGAATGAGACGCGAGCGGACGTTAGTACGGTCGCTCCACGCTCAGCCAATCAAAAAAAATAAAAGAAGTTGTTAGCTGAATTTAGAGAAATTCTTAAGGGGAGTTAGGTGAAAAGTATTATTTAGTGGCAACAAGAAATACGCGGGTTTTTAAGCGACGCTACAATTTCGTGGAAAAGGGTGAATCATGAGATTGGAATCTCCGTTCTTCCCCAAGATTCACTGAAAAAGTGCGCGGGTTTATAATGGCGATGTTAAACATAAAAAAAAAAAATGGCGCGCGTAATTTTAAAAAGAGAAAAAGCTAGAAAAATATAAAGACACATATCTGGCTAAATATTGGCTTAATCTTGCTGAAATTTAACCAGAGTATTAAGAAAAAAAAGATTTATTGAATGAATAAAGATTTAAATATGAATATTAAAAAAATAAAGGTTTTAGCATTTATATATTTAGGACTTAGTAAATATTGTAAAGAGAAAACAACATCGCGAATCTTTAAAAATAAAAACAAGATAGCATATTGCTAAAAGTAAATATTATTGATTAAAGTAATTACTATTAATGGGAATATTAATTAGAAATAAAATTTTAAAAGCAAATTAGATTAAATTTTAAAACGGAAATGTTATGGAAAGTTGTTATAACATAACACTACACACTATATGTGTATGTATATATACATATGCTGCTCTTTATTTTCATCCTGCAATGTAAATTAGGTTTTGAGTATATATGAGCGTTTTTGCTCATTTGGAAGGAAATAGATTAGTTTTTGATAAGAGTTATTTATGATGTCTCATTCAATGTCTCTTGTTCATACAAATTAGAGATTAAGCACAATAATAATAATAAATAAATAAATAAAAAAAACAAATATCTATAAAATTTAAATTTAAGAAGTAATAATAATTCAACAATATAACAACAACAAAAAAAAATTACTTCTTCCTCTGTCTTGATCAACGAAATCTGTAGAATAATATGTAGATTTCTTCTTTCCCCAAGCATCACGGTTAGGCAAATCTATAAAGTTAAATAACATAAATTAATAACTTTTTAAAGAAAACATGACAGATAAAAATCAAAAGAAATATGCATAAACATGATTATAAAACTAAAAGAAATCATCAATGTATAAAATACAATGCTTTACATTCTTAAAAAGTAATATAACAAAATATATAGAATGGATAATTAAAAAAATTCAAGGTTTTTCAAGATCAATATCAGTTTTATAGATAGTGTAATTTTTGGTAAATATTGTATTTTTTTTCCATTTTTCTTAATACTGTTTTTAAGAATTGTTATAGGTGTCTTTTATTTGCAGAAAAGCTGCACTAGTAATCCTTTTCAGATTCTTAGTATATTAAAAGTCACACAATAATTTCATAAAGTTCATTATAGCCTTAAAAAGAGAAAACAACTTTCAAACCTAATTTTGAGAACAACTGTCACCCATTCAGCTTTTTTTTTACAATATTATATACATACATAAAGGTATGGAAATTTTGTAGAAATCAATGAAAACAAACAAACACTCTCATATTTAAATTTGGCTAAACAGACAGATAAATAGATTTTATATCACCTATTGTCAAATGACACATAAGAAAATTTTGTAATATATATTTATTATATAAGTTTTAAATGTAAAGTAGAGAACTGATTATCAGAACTCCAATTATCCGAACAGCCCATTTCTGTCAAATAACTTTCAAAATCAAACTTCCAATCATCCGAACAGCCTATTTCTCTCAAAAAAGTAATTTTGATCAAACTTCCAACTATCCAAACATAAAGTTTCTCTAAAAAAAATTTCTTAAGATTTAGCATGCAAAATTGAATCACTGATTAGTGTATCATTGGGGGGCAGTAACAATGAAAAAGAAACTGAAGAAAATGAAATGAAAACAAATGTTCAGATAATGACCCGGATCCAGTACATAACAACAACAGATATGAAAAGGCTCAAACAGCAGAAGAATGCTGATCTTATTCAACTAATGTATTAAAGAATAATCAAGACAAGGCAGCATTGAAAAGAATGCCTTCTTTCAATCAAGCAACAATTGAAAGCTTTTCGTTTAAATTATAATCTCTGTAGTTCAAAAGATGATAAAAAAGAAAGTAAAAATTTTTTAAATAATAAAAAAATAAACAAAAAATTAAAAAGCCAAAAATAAAAATAAATAAAATTGTTTTGAACACACCAGCACTAACCAGAGGTGCAAAATATGTCCGATCCGGCGATCTAGAATCGGGGGAAATTTTAATCACCTGCAGAAATTTTTCAGAAGTATATTCAAATGATTTCGATTTTAACAACAAATTCCGTAATTCCCTGAGATAGAAAATTTTCACTACAAATAAACAGATCTGTATAGCGACCTTTACAAAATCGATCTCAGAATAATATGTACTATATATCAGAGTAATTCTGTTCCGAATTTTAAAAGATAATCGGTCAATAATCTGAAAATTCAGACATAAAAATACCGCGAATTTTGTTCAAGAATTACAAGAAATTGCGAATTATGTCACGAGATCGCAAAATAACCGCAGATCTTATCAAAAGATTTCAAAAGGACAGCAAATTTATTTAAAAGATCATGAAAAAAGTGCAAATTCCTTCACAAGATCGCGAAAGAACAGCGAGTTTCGTCAAAAGAAGGCAAACTTTGTTTAAAGATTGCGAAATGAACGCACATTTCGTCTAAAGATGGCAAAACAACCTCAAATTTCGTTAAAAGATCACTTTAAATTTTGGAACAATAAATTTCGTTAAAAATTTTTTGAAAAAATTGCAAATTTTATTAAAGGTCGCAAAACAACCATAAATATCGTCAAAAGATAACGAAACAATCTCAAATTTAGTTAAAGAATCGCAGAACAATCGAAAATATAGTCAAAAGATTGCACAGAAATCGTGATTTTCGTTAAAAGGGGTGAAACAATCGTGACTTTCCTTGCAACATGGCGAAATAACCGTGATTTTAGTCAAAGAAACAGATCTCCCCCCCACCGCAAATTTCGTTAAACGATTGCGAAATAACCGTGATTTTCACCTAAGGAACACGAAAAAAATCCCACAAATTTCTTCGAAAAAATTGCAAAATGAACGCGAATTTTGTCAAAATATCACGAAATGAATGCAAATATTGATAAGGATTGCGAATTTTATTTTAAAATTTAAAAAGACGTGCAAATTTCGTTAAAAAATTGCGGAATAGTGCAAATTTTGTTAAAAGGAGAAATAACCGCAAGATTCTTTAATAGATTGCGAAATAAACTAAAATTTCATAACTCACTCTAAATTCACATCAATTCATTCTAAAAACGCAAATTTCATGAAAGATCTCTGAAAAATGCAAATTTAATAAAAGAGGCGTAAAAAAAAATTCAATTATTGCTAGAAATGAACACCATCCCTCCTCCCCTCAGCCTGTTATAATCTTTCAGATAATTTGCTGTAAAATTTAGAATTTTTTTTTTTCACTCAGAATCACCCTTGCCATATATACAAGCACATAATATGAGATAGATTGGAAAAAATACATTTTCTATACTTTTGGTAATACAGCATTTGCCTATAACATACCATAAAATTTTGGGGAAATTTTCATGTGGATTGGGGGAAATGTTGGGAGTAGGAACATTTTCTGCATCCCTGGCATTAACTGGTTTTGGCAGTCTAAGCATAGACAGAGTGAAGGCTTTAGTATAGTCAAGGGCATCTCTTAAATTGCCAGTCCATTTATCCAAATTTTTGGGTATGTGAACTAGGTTTTATCTCAACTTGTTTGGATATTCGGTACTTTACTGTATATAGAAATTGAAATTTACTTTAGTTATAGAAAATCAGCTTAAAAATTTAACTTCTCCACGACAGCCGTGAAATCAGAAATGTACATACTGTTTTCAAAATATATCAATCATGTTACTCATGCTTTATCGCACAAGTTTGAAATAAATGCTTAAAAGAAATATTTCTTTTCTATGATTTTAATTTTTAAATTTTGTATGACCATTTAAAGTTTTCTCCAATATAAAATTTATTTTATCAACAACGCACCTTTATCAATAAAATAAGTAAATGTGTTTCTTTTAAAAGTCAAACCTAAAACATTTAGAAATAAGTTTGAGTTATAGAGAAATTGAAAAATCAGAAAAATACATTTCTCTTACTATGATTACTGATTTGTTATCATTATCTATAAAGAATGATTATATTATTGGTGACCAACCAGAGCCGTAGCTAGAAGTGATCTATAGGGAGGGCTCAACAGATTTTAGGAGGGGGGGGGGGGGGGGGGGGCTCATAATTTTTTTTTTTCTTGTTCTCTGACACAGAAAGATAAATAAGTGCATATTTACACTGTAGGTACTATGTTTCTTATTAAACTTTTGTAATAACTCCATTTTATACTAAGAAAAGTATATGACGATGAAAATTTTGAGCGTATAACTGGTGTAAAATTAAACATCATGTTAGCTTCATAACTTCACAGGATTAGGAGTGTTGAATTGCTTATTTTAGATACAATTTAGTAGTTCTGCAAAACTGTAAAAGGATCTCAAAACTAAATCAAATTTTTGAACAGAATTTCATTTGCATTTTTGGAACAGAAATTCATTTAGTGACCTTGAAATCTTTTCCAGGGGGGGGGGGGGGGCTCAAAATATTTTAGGGGGAGGCTGAGCCGCCCATAGCGCTCCCTTAGCTACGGTCCTGTGACCAACTATTTACTCTTTATGATATGATGGCTCATGTCAGTTACCAAATGATAAGACAATTGAATCACTAAATTATGCAATAAGATTTCATCTGATTTGTACCACGAATCATTGATTTTGAATATATTAATGCTGTACGTATACACAGTGATTTTTCTAAACATTACCTATAAAAATATCAACACATAACATAAATAAGTAAGATTTTGGATTAATTAAATTGATTTAATTTTAAAATATAAATATTACCATCATCTTCACTTTCACCTTCATCCTGATCATCTTCAGATTCGTCTTTTTCATCATCAGTAATAGGCATCACCTCTTCCTGCATAAAGAAGTAACTGTTTTATTTATTTTGTCATTATTATTTAACAAAGTACAGACAAGAAATAAAATGACTATGATGAAAATACAATAACAGAAAAAAATTTTCCAATTATTATGGTATTATTAGGGGCATCTTTCCCTTTCTAATAATGTATTTTTAAAAATATATAACATTAATATTTACAATTTAAAAATAAATACATTTATCACAGTTTGATTCATGTTCATTTGTACCAATTTTAAAATGCCATTTCTTTTTCTTGGATCAAAACACCAAAATCCTCACTTATTCAGGATTTCAACAATATCTTCCGTTGAAAAAATAATAACTTTTATTATTTCAAAAATTATATTTTCTTATGTACTACACACTCACCCAATGTAATACACACACTCAATGTAATACACACTCACCAAACCTTTTTTTTTTTTCCTCCTATAGTGCTATTGAAAATATTCTTTCCTATTTAAGAGTATTGTGTTTAGATACAACTTTGTATTTAAAGTAAGAAGCATTTAACATTATTTAGGTTTTCTCATTAACTTTTTGGTCAAATGTCAGAAATTAAATTACCAATCCTTATAAAAGGAAATCTTATTTCATTTGAAAAGATTTTTGTTTAATAAATATAAAATTCCATAAATTCAAAGTTCATTCACAAAAGCAGACTAAAATGTGTGTGAACCATTTTAATGAATCGATTTTTTTTTAATGCTTTCATATTTTTTATAAAGATAAAATAAACTATAAATAATTATAAAAAATTTAACACTGGATAAATATTTTTCAGGGTTTCTAAATATGGTATTTTTGAGACTATCAAGAATATTAAATACTTTATTAATAGTCAATATTTTCAAAATAATCAACTTTCATCTGATTATAAATACTTTCAGACAACTATAAATTAAAACCTATTGCATTTAATACAATCTCTGACAATAAAGTTCGGTGAATAGTCCTATAACATTAATGTAATGTAGATGAAATATTAATGAAAGTTACCATACCACCCTTCGAAATAGTCACCTCCCATAATTATGCACCGCTGAGATCTGTTATACATGGCCTGGGAAATTCGCAAGAAGTCTTCTTTTGCGATGGAGTTCAAAAGCTTCATCACGTTTTGTTGGATGTCAGCAATAGGGTCAAATCTCTTCCAAAGAGAGTTTGAGTCTTGGAAAAAGGAAGAAATCTGGAGGATTGAGATCTGGCGAGTATGGATGATGTTCAATTCGCACCACTCCTCATGAATTTCTTTCGGTGTCTTGCAAAGTTTAAAACAAACTTTAAACTGATTTTTTGTTAGTTCATTTTCCTGTTCTCAGTTAAGAACCAACACACTGAACAAGCATTTTGTAAAGCACGTCTTACACAGAACATAAATGACACTCAGCTGAACAACAGTGGAGGAGTATGATCAACACTTGCCTCTATGCTGGTGCAGCGTTTTGTCGCCTCAGTGTTGCCACATAAGCCGTTCTGAATTCATTCACCAAACTTTTTTGTCAGAGATTGTATGAAAACTTAATGAACATACTGTATATATATATATATATATATATATATATATATATATATATATATATATATATATATATATATAATACCATTAAAAGTAGACAAGATTCACCAATAGATTTTATCAATAAAACAATAAACCAAAACGAAGAATTTGAATAAATATAACATATATAATATTCATGATGAAACGATTTGCAACTCTTAATGGAAATCCTATAACAGGGTTCATACTCATTTTCCAAGAAAAAATCCCCTGAGAATCCCCTGATGTATTTACAGAGATTACAATTTTTCTATACCAACAATTAACAACATTTTGATATCACATTCTATAATAAAGCACACGAACATTAACAACTGCTCCCAATTTCCCAGAATAGACTGTCATTTTGGCAGGTTTTCCCAGGTTTAGGGAATTTTTTGTATTATCCCCTGAGATTCCCCTGATTTTTACAACCTAAAATTCATCCCCTGATTTTCCCAGGAATCCCATATTCCCCTGATGAGTATGAACCCTGTATAAAGTGGTAACTGAAAACTACATTGTAGAAATCTCACAGACTATACACAAAGGTTATGCGGATAGCAGCAATTACCTATGCGCACCATATTTATAAAATTGCTGATTAGCAACGGATGTTATATATAAATTATATATAAGATACCACAATAGGAAAAAATTCATTATGACTATTCAAAATGAAAAGATATCAATTATATATACATATATATATATATATATATATATATATATATATATATATATATATATACAGGGTGTCCCATAAGTAATGGGACAAACTTTAAGGGGAGGTAGGGCACATCATAACGATTCAGAATTACATAGGAACCCATGTTCCCAAACGTCATTTTAACCCTTTAAGAGTCAGTTTTATTTGTCGATTTTTCCACATATGTGGGCGTGGCTTTTGAATGTCGAATTTTCAACAAGTGTATTTTATATGCTAATAGTTAAACAAAAAGAATATAAAAAATGAAAATGCTGCTTCTACTCGACGTATTTAACACACCGATTGTATTAATATACAATTAAGTATAGAATTTTAAAATGTCGGAACATAGAAGATTTTAAAAATGTACAGTAGGCGGAGTTATCATAGGAAGGCGAGAATAAATACTTTAAGAAATAAGTATCCACACCGGAAATTGTATTCCAGAATTTGTAGGACAGGAAATTTATAATGCGTTTAATCTTTAGACTTTGCTTTTCTTTCCACAGTAGCCTTGCAGAAATTACGCTGATTGGAATTGTCACCACCCGCTGAAGAGTATGCAACGTTTCACCAATAATGAACTGGCGGATATGCACTTCATATATGGCTTGGCCGAGGGAAATGCAAGGGCTGCACAAAGATTATATTGCGAAAGGTTTCCACAGAGAGTTGCACCGGACCGCCGAATATTTGCTTATTTACATTACAATTTAAGTAATTATGGTTCACTTCGAGGTGATAGGAGTAATGTGGGACGGCCACGACTGTCTCGAACTCCAAGTATGGAACAAAATGTGTTGGATATCGTTGGTAGCAATCCAAGTACCAGCGTACGAAACATCGCTGCTGCCATACGAGGATCTCGAAGTACAGTTCATCGTGTTTTGCGACTTGAAGGATTACACCCGTACCATCTGCAAAGAGTACCATCATTGCTTCCTACAGATTATCCTGCACGTAAAAGTTTTGCAAGTTGGTATCTCGACCAATGTCGTCTAGATCCTCATTTCCCATCCAAAGTTTTATTTACGGATGAGGCATATTTCACTCGAGATGGTGTATTCAACCATCACAATACGCATTTATGGTCTGATGAGAATCCCCAAGGAATGAGACCACATGCTGCCCAACATCGTTTTTCAGTGAATGTTTGGGCTGGTATTGTTGGCGACTTCTTAGTTGGGCCTTATTTGTTGCCAGCGCCTCTGACATCTAGAGATTACCTTATTTTTTTGCAAGAGATGCTACCAAGGTTACTTGACCCAGTACCACGTGATATGTGGTTTCAACATGATGGGGCACCTCCGCATTATGGAAGATGTGTTCGTCAGCATTTGAATCAGGCGTTTGGTCATCGATGGATTGGGCGTGGTGGACCGGTTATCTGGCCACCACGCTCTCCTGATTTAAGCAGCATCGATTTCTTTCTGTGGGGTGCATTGAAAGGTGCTGTTTACGCAACACCGATTGATACAGACATGGATCTGGTTGCGAGAATCGCCTGCGCTGCTGCAGATATTAAAGAAAATCCAGGTGTGTTTGAGCGAGTCCGCCAGTCCATGGTCCGACGTTGTAACGCTTGCATCACTAGTAATGGTGGAAACTTTGAACACCTTTTATGACATTCTTACATGTCACTTACCAAAGTACGTATAATATTTATGACCAATAAATATTTGAGATGATCTCAGTCTTGTGTCTCTTTGTTTAAGTATTTTTGATTTATTTAAAACTCCGCCTATTATAAGTTGTTTCTACATTCTAATATTTTACATTTTCATGGTTATTATTCTTACTAATACAATCAGCGCTCTAAATATTCGAATAGATGCAGCGATATTATACTTCACAATTTTTTCGTCAAACTATTATCATAGAATATCTTTTTTAAATTTAACATACATAAACCACGCCCACATGTGTCAAAAAATAGCCAAACACAGTTAAATTTTACATGGTTAAAATGACGTTTGGGGACATAGGTTCCTATGTAATTCTGAATCGTTATGATGTGCCCTACCTCCCCTTAAAGTTTGTCCCATTACTTATGGGACACCCTGTATATATATGTAACGACGTCGGGTGTTGTAGTCGTGGCATAAGAACTTGGACTCGGGGGCCTCTTGTTAGTTCGAACTCTTTTTATTTGGTCGCTCAGCTTACAGATAGAACCGCGAGTCCGGTCGGAGATCGCCCAAGCCGTTTACGTGGATTATGGAAGTTTACATTGCCGTAGTTTCTGCAGGCTTCTCAAAACGGCTAAGTCTCTTGTTTTTTGCGCGTGTTCTTGCTAATATGTTAGGGATTGTCATATTTTCCAGCAGAGGGCACAGTTGTGAATTAGGGAGGAACATTTAATTTAATTGATTCGTTAGCTTTAGATTGATATGTGGTCAAAGCCCGCACAATTCCCGGGTCGGTGATGTATGAAGCCCTAACCACAAATGGATGCAAAAAGCGCTTAGATCATCAATTTTAATCTTAAGGAACGTTCAAAATTGATCTCTGAAAGTAATAAATGTTAGGTTGGGAAAGAAAGTTACCAGGGGCAAAATAGCTTTAAGCTCCAGAATTAAAGTTAAAAATATTAATTTGGATTTTAAACTTTTGAATTTTAATTTTAAATTTAAGTTTTTTAAAAAGGCTTTAATTTTTATCCTTTCATATATATATATATACATACATTCTTATCACAAAGTTCAAGGCCAACTAATTGAAAATAGCAATTTCTAGAAAAGTTAAATAATTTACTTTTTACACTCATCAAAAACCTAACTACAGGGTTCACGATCAAGAAAATTTCATTTTATTTATCTACGTATTATTATTATTAGGGATGCAACGGATATCCGACCAATATCCGATATCCGGCTGATTTTTCAATATCCGAAATATCGTCGGATATCCGGATCACAATCACCGGATATCCGACTTTTCTGTCGGATATCCGGAGAATGCAGCAAAGCAAATATAGATGAATAACAGTAATCCTTTGATCCCAAATAATACTGAAAAACTTTTGTTTATAATGCAAAAGATGAAATAATAAGTTCCCTATCAATATGAGTAAAAGATAATTCTCAAAAGCTTAAAAAATTGCCAGCTTTCCTTACTATTTATATTAAAATTCTGTAATAAATTCAAGATTTTACATTTATATCTTTTAGAAAGTTGTATCTTTACTTTCGGATTGTAAAACAAAATTTGAAGTCAAACTAGCAAATAAAGCCTTTTTGTAAAAGTGTATAAAGATAGAAAACCAACATTTAGAAATGCTCAAATAATGAAAGAAAAGGTTGCAAACAGCTGTTTCGAATCTATTGTCGAGATTCTTCATCAGTACAAGACTCAGCATGTAGAAAAAGCTAAGCTGAGCAAAGCGACAGAGAAGCGCAGGCTTATATACCATCTAGCAGCCTTCACCCGCTACGCTGGTCAGTGTTTTTTAAAGAAACTTTGAATCAAACGAAATTTTTATATCATAGTAATTTTTAGTTTTATATCATACTTTAGACTGTCTGTCATCGGTGAAAAGTCCATCATCTAAACGGAAAGTTCAATGTTAGTCACCAATGAATGACGTAGCGCTCAACATGTTAACAGTTTTAATCACATAAAAATTAATTCAGCAGAGCCTTTAAAATAAAGCCAACCTTTTGTAATTGGGTTCATCTGATTTAAAACATCTCTCCATAAGTATTCAATTAAGCAACGTAGAATGCTATATTTCATTTGCTACAAAATTTCAGAAAAATTATCCAAGTAACAATGTAAGTTCCATTAAAATCTATCTAGAAGAACTTAAGTTATAAGCGGCCGGAATGAAATTTCACTTTGCGTTTTATAGATATTGATATAATTAAATATATCTTACATAATCATGTTAACCTGATTATAGAACTCTCTTTCAAAATTGTAGGTACAACAGATTTTTTTGTACAATGATTAATACAAAATTCAGACTTCCTTTTATATAGATAGATTGAAAATTTCAAGTTTTTGTGCAGAAGGCATCGCCAAATTAGGAAAATGCAAAGTATTTCACGAACTACTGGATTTAAAAGATTTTGCTTGGTACCATTCGATTCAGCATAAAAAAATACACTAAAATATGTTATCAGTTGAAAAATAACTACAAAAGCCGATTTTTAAGGATTTTTTTTTTTTTTTATTCGTTCTTTTTTTCACCTCCCTTGGGGGTGGAATTCTCAAAAATTTCTTCTTAGCGGCACTCAGTATTATGAGAAGTGTTTTTATCCCAATTTTCAAGATTTTTGGTTCGGCAGATTTTTTTTTGTGCTGTGAATAATACGAAATCCAGACTTTCTTTTATATATGTAGATAAGGATTGAAAATGTCAGGTTTTCGCGCCGAAGACATCGCCAAATTAGAAAAATGTGAAGTATCTCACGAACTACTGGATTTAAAAAATTTTGCTTGGTACCATTCGATTCAGCATGAAAAAATACACTAAAATATGTTATCAATTGAAAAATAACTGCTAAAGCCGATTTTAAAGGAATTTTTTTTAACTCGTTCTTTTTTTCACCCCCCCCCCCCTTAGGGGTGGAATTTTTAAAAATCTCTTCTTAGTGGCACTCAGTATTATGGGAAGTATTTTTATCCCAATTTTCAAGATTTTTGGTTCGGTAGATTTTTTTGTTCTGTGATTAATACGAAATCCAGACTTTTTTTTATATATATAGATTACAGGAGCGAATGATAGTAGATTCTAAATGGCTTTTTGCTACCTTACATGCATTATTTATGCATTTCTAAATATTGGTTTCTGTCTTTAGTCTTTATAAAATTTGAAATTGTTTAATAAACTATGATTTTATTAATTTTCTTTCTTTCGCTTAGTTTAAATAATGGGTTAATTGGTTTATAAGTTAAACAACCAAACAAACATTTTTTACTTTCTTCTATCCTTGATAGTAGAAAGTAATGTAATCATTTTTTTTCGACAAATTTATATGTTTTAGGGATCCAATATCCCTAAAAATATGTTTATTCAAAACCTGTCTGTCCCAGTGTCACCATCATATCATCAAAAATTGTATGAAGTTATACATAGAATGAACCAAACATTTTGTACATGTTTTTGGCTGTAGTTTTAGACATAGGATCATTCTGATGAGGACACCTCCATGATTAGTTTTGCGAGTTCATTGGATAAGTCTAAGAGGGGGGGGGGGGATGGGAGGTAACTCCCCCATCTTGAATTTAGTTTAATGGGTTTTTCACATAAAATTTACCGATTTGCTTCAAAATTTGGATATAGGTTCATTTGGATAAGGCACTTCCCTGATTTGTTTTGAGAATTCATTGGATAAGTATAAATGGAGGATCGGTGGGACTACCCCTCTTAATTTAGGTAAATGATTTTTCTTGCAGAATTAACCAATTTGTTTTAATATTTGGATACAGGTTTATAGTGATAAGATGCTTCCCTAATTAGCTGAGGGGTCCTTTTGTTAAGCATAAAAGGGATACTGGAGATTACCTCAAACCCCCTTAAATTTGATAAGTTTTTATGCAGAAATATCCTATTTGCTTTAAATTTTGGATGTACATTCTTTTTGATAAGGCGAATCTCTGAGTAGTTTTGGAAGTTTAATGTTTAAGTATAAAGAACGGGGATAACTCTTCTTAAATTATATAAATGGGTTTTTATGAAGAATTATTCAATTTGCTATGAATTTTGGATATAGGTTTTTTTATGTGATAAAGCATATCCTTGGTTAGTTTAGGGGATTCAATGATTAAGTATAAAAAGGGGAAATGGGGGGGGAGCTATTTCCTCCCTTAATTTTTTTTTCGAATGTTTTTGAATTGGCAGTTCATGCAGCAATGGGAATTTTGCATCTTGCTAAAACTGGCTAGCAACAGCTGCGCAAACAGCTGGTGTATAGCGGAATAACAAAAAAATATTAATTTTAATAAATAACATGATCGAGATTAACTCATTCTTAATCTAATTGACTGCAGCAAAAATTCTAGATAAAAATCAAAGTTGGTATGATATTGAACTAACAATATTGATGTAGTATTAATATTTGTAAATATTTTTTGAAAATTGAGATCTATGAAATAGAAGAGAGTCTTAGGATTGGTGCATCCAACTAGTTATTTTTGTGACTTCATTATAAATATTTAAAATTAAAAGTAATTTTTTCTTTTCATAAATTTCAAAGTGATTTACCTTAAAATAAAATTAAATATAGCTTAAGGAAAGACATTTTTGAATAATTAAAACATGAAAAAAAAAATCATCAATTAAACCTGTATTTGGATATAACTCTTCAACCATTGGTATATTAGTAAGACTTTTATGTTTACATGCTATGCATTTCTTTGTGAAAATTCTTTACAATTATAGACATATTAATAAACATGTAAAATTTATTCTAAAACTTATCAGCCATTTCATTGTACATATTATAAGCAATTTTCAGCGGTTCAATGACAAATAAGCAGAGTATTTAAATATTAGAATTGCATTTTTTATTCAATATTATTATTATACACATACAAGGTTTGAATTTCGGGACGGGATGGCAGGATTCATGCACTAAAGAATCTTGTGTCATTCCTGTTTCCCAAAAAAATCACTTTTTGAAATTTTTTTCTTTGTGAAGTGAGGGTCAAGTCTCAGGACCGACTGACTATTTTCTTGATATTTTCCTCTATCGATTGACAGATCTCACAGTTTGCTCTTACGACAATTATACAAAATTCATGATTGTTTTTCTGCATTTGACTGAAATGTTTTGTAATTTTTCTCACAAAATTTCCCGTTTGCTGGTCTTAGAAAATTTTACAACTTTTTCTTTCTGGAGATCAACAGGCAAAATTCATAATTTATTTCTCTCAACTAATTGACAAATTTAGCTATTTTATTCTGCGACTGATTGGCAAATTTCCCTTTTTGTTTTAGTGACATTCTGATGAAATTAACAATTATTTTCCTGTGTCCAGCTGAAAAATTTGTGTTTTGTCCTTTATTATTGGCTGACGAATTTCATGATATTTCCTTGTGACAGCTTAACAAATTTTACGATATTTTATTGTAATTGATTGACGAATTTCGATATATTTTCCCACTACCCAAGTTCTCTCAAAGTTTAAATTTTTTCAGGCAGGTCGACAATTTTTGAAAATTTATTTTTGCCATGATGGACGAAATCAGCTACATTTTTTCTATGACAGATTTATATATTTTGCGAATTTTTTTCCTGTGCCAAAACAAGAAATAACTAATAGGACAGTAATGGTCACTAGAGTCTGAGCTCTATCACATGAGTCTGGAATTAGCTCTGAACAAAATGAGATTAAATCCTGTGTTGCACATTTGAAAAAAATAAAAAATAAATAAATAAATAAATAAACATTTTTTGTTTACAATCAGTGGATCAACATTAGATTTTTTCATTTTTCAAAGTCATCGCACATTTTGTCATCAATGGGCTCAATAATCATACCTCCTTTTTTTATTTAAAAGACGATATTTCATACAACGTTTCTGTTCGGATTCATTTTTTTCCATATCTGATAATTTGCACCTTCCCATTTTGTAACTTTTCTACTCTCTTCTTTATTAACATTGACATTTTGATTTCCTATTCAAATAAAAATTCTTCTAAATTTAAAGAATTTCGTAAAATAAATAAATAAAATGTGGACATCCATTGCCCAAAGCAAGATGTTTAAATGTTTCCCATTGAGTTATTGAAAATCAGTAAAAACATTTTTATGATGTTCAAAACATGATTTATATAATAAGTCATATATTATGTATATCATGGATTAAACGTTAATATTCCTGGACGAATCATAAACAAAATAAAATGCAGACATCACAAGGCCCATTCTCAACCGAAAACAACAGCCGTTTTCCAAATGATAAAAAAAAAAAAAAAAAAAAAAAATGAATTTTAAGGAAACACATTTAGAAACAATAAATACTTGATGTGCATAGTTCACAGAAATTAGGACATGACTTTTTTAAATAATCCATTTCTTATGTAATAGAAGAAACCTATTGACTATGTCTTTTTCAGAATTTCATATGGGTTTAAATTCTAATAAATAGTAGAACATAATTCAATTAGCTAAAATGTCAGGGATTACACATTACAGTATTGACGATAATTCCACTAAGTGATATACAATCACCGAAGGATATTGACAATACAATCACCTACATGCATTATTCTTGAAAGTAAATTAAAAATGAATGCCAATCAGATTTTAAGAAAATAAAGAAAAAGAATTAAGAAAAAATAATAAGATGAAAAAAGCATAACCAAGTATTTTCGATAATTTAATGTGTTAGAAAAGTTGCTCTGTTCTGTTTGTCAAAAGTGTAACCTATAAAAGATTCTAAGCCACACAAAATCGAATAAACATGAATTGAAAAATTCATTTAGCAACTCAGTTATTAATTGCCCATAACATTGAGTGAAAATTGAAAAATGATATAATAGTATATATAAGGTTTGATTATTTTCCTTTGTTTTAATTAAAATAAACATTTTGGATAATTATCTTGAGTTGTTGATTTAATTTATTTCAGTGGAATTTTGTCCTGTCGGTATAATTTGTAAATATTTAAGTGGCATGTAAAAAATAATTGGGTTTAAAAAATATTCCCCCCCCCCTCTCATATAGTTTAACTCCCCTGCATTTACAAATGTTATGAGGGAAACTATCTCCTCCTGGGAAAACCTGAATTTCAAGCCCTGATAGTCAAAGATATATAGTTTCTGTAAAATATATTGCAATGTGTTTAAAATGTTGTGTGAAACATGTTTACAATTTATTATATGAGATGGCATTGTATAAAGAAATAAACGAGCATTCACCATAACTAAAAACATATTTAGTACCGGATATCCGAATCCGGCAGGCAAATCGGATATCGGATATCCGATATCCGGCAAAATCAATAACCGTTGCATCCCTAATTATTATAATTTATTATTACTGAAAAATTGAACATAAATAATTTGCACACTATCTACTTTTTCATTCCTTAACTGACATGCAATTTAAACTGAACAAAACTAAAATTAGAAAATATTTTTTTCAAATGAAGCTGTAAATAACTGTTTATCTAATATATACAGTCTATCTTTGAATGTCTGTTCTAAGTTATTGTTGTATCATATAGTTATTGGTTCCACATTTTAAAATTGAGCGTCAAATGTAAAGCATAGAAAAGATTTTTTAATATTTTATACAATTTATAGCGTATATTTTCACAACAGTAAATCAATAATAGCTGTATTTTTTTCATTCAAATTGCTAAAAAAATGTCTGAAACATTTCACTTTTAGAACTGGGAGATATTTAGAATGTATTTATGCAATAATTTTTCTAGCAGATTATCAAATTTATATTTTATAAGCAATTGCATACAAAGAAAAAAAAAATAAAAAAAGGTTATTTTAGAACATTTGGAAAAAAAAGGATACAATAAGAGGTTAAAGATACGTTTTTCAATGTTTTTCAGTGTTTCATGCCAAATCTATTTTTCTAACATTTCTTTTCATTTGGCAACAGTTTTTCATTTCTTATTTGCCAAATTGCTAATGTTGGTGAAAAGCCAGCGAGAACCCTGGTGTATAGTATGACACAGACAATAACAGTTGAAAAATCTATTTACATTTTTTTTTTTTTTTTTGACTGAAAATATCATGAACAGTCATTTTTTTTAAACATTGTTCTATTTTATATGTGCAAATATTATTCTGTGTGTTGAGTGTAATTTTTTTTTTTTTTTCTTCTCGAATAAGGTTAGAAATTAATGGTTGTTAGTTGCTAAATGTAACTGAATTATTGTATTTTACTATCACAAAATTATGCTTAATCATCAAATTTGAAACCTAACTTTTGTTTAACAAACAGTCTCATTTGTTCTTTAGCATAAATTTTTCTCTGATATTAACTTATTGTCACATTAGAAACCTGAATTTAAAAACTAAATCTTGATTTCAGTTTTTAAAAAGCAATGATTGTAAAGTTATCTAAAATAAATATTGGATGATAAAATATTATTTTCATTTTTAAAGTATGCAAGGTTTTTTTATTATGCATTTCTTCTTCTTTATATGTTCTTAAAATAGGATAACTTATCAAGACAAGAATGTTTTAAAATTTTAATACATCATCCCCCTTCCAAAAAAATGCATTTATGTAAGATTCGAGAATATTTTTAAATATCATATCATAATTGATACCCAAAGGTTCAATTATTTCCAATTTTTTTATTTTCTGGTGAACTTTTAGTCATAAGATTCTTTTTATTTTATTATTTTTTAATTAGGCTTATCTCTAATTGAATCAAAAACTTCAAATTTTATAAAGTGTTTATACAGCCCCTCTCCTTACCCTTAACACACACACACACACACACAAAAAAAAAAAAAAAAAAAAAAAAAATATTATTGTTAATTGGATTGCAAAGAAAAGGAGAAAATATATAACATAAAATTGCAATGTTAATACAGATAAAGAATAATTAAATGCACGTAAATGTGAATAAAAAATATTATGCAATAAAGAATATTAATGCAAATGCGCAATTATATTCAAATAATGAGAAATGATATATCTTCCAATATTCATAATTGCAATTAGATAATTTATGCAGATTCATAAAATATGCATACCTCCTCAGATGACTCATCTTTCTTTTGTATCAATTCATCATCCGTTGATAATTCCTAAATAAAATTTAAAAAACAATATGTCATTTTTTTTTTAATAACTAATCATTATATCATAAAATGGTACTTTCTGTTTACCAGATTCCCATGATAAATTACAAAGACATAAATAATAGCAAAAGAGATAAAAGCTGTAATTAGACCACGTAGGTACATTAACAAAATATTCATTATTCAAATTAGAAATACAGTAGCCTCCCTCTTAACCTAACGACTTTTTTACCCAACACTAGGACAAATTCAGAAAAGAGAATGATGGTTCTAAATGGATACACATTGACTTTATTATCAGTGTTTAATTCAGGGCGTGAAATTTCCACTCACCAGCTCGCCATTGGCGAGTAAATATTTACCACTGGCGAGTAAGTTTAGTCTTTTAAAATGTTGTGCTTCAAATCAAACTATGCACAGCAATACATGGAAGTATTTCAAAATGAAGCAATGGTATTTATTTTCCAAAAGAAGTAAAAAATGCTCCATCGCCTATTCCTTCGTCTTTCCTACGGAGGAATGAAATTATCCTGTCTGCATTCATCCCCTCCCCCACTTTCGTACCAGACATGCACCAATACCGAATTAGATTGCTCTTCACTCCTACGTGAAGAGATTCAGGTTTTGTCACCTAAGCAGAGCCGTCCTTAGGGGTGTGTGACATGTGCGGTCACACAGGGCCTCACACCTTGACACAAAATATTTTTTTCTTTAATAAAAAGAAGATGGTATAATAGAAAATCTCTAGTATAAATTTATGATTTTAATTAAGCAAAGATCCATTCATTTCCAGTGGCCTTGGCATAAAATGTTAGAAGAGGGAATTCATCATCAATTTGCCATCATTATTTTTGAAATTGATTCAATAGTCCAGGAATTACCCCTACAAACACACAAACAAATGCTACTCCTTTATAATAGTTTGGGGATCGAACTCTCAAATATATGAAAAAAAAATCTTTTTTATTGATAATATAATGGATAAGATTATGTTAAGAGTCTGAAAGGAAAGGGCCTCACAAAATCCTTGCACCAGGCCTTGCTTTTAAATCATCTTCATAAGGACGGCTCTGCACCTAAGCACCACCTAATATCCCATATTTTTCATAAATGTAAAATATTCTGGAATAACAGACGGCTCCTTCTAATAATCGTCAATTTTAATTAAATTTGACATAAATATTTCATTTCTTGCTCAGGTCTGGGGGTTGACTTTGTTGTCTGCATGAATGTAAAATAGTGGCGAGTAAAAATTTTAATCTGGCACGTATCTTTTAGGTTGAAATTTTATGCCTTGGTTTAATTCAAGGTGTAGACTTGGGAAAGGGGGGGGGGAGGATCATTCCCCAGAGCTGTCTCAGATATGTCTCCCCAGAAGATTTGCAATTTTGTGTTTTTAATGATCTCAAAAATACAATCCCCCCCACCCCCCCATTTAGAACTCTATAACGTCTGATCCATCTGCAAACTGCTATCTACAAACATTTAAATAGATTAAAGGATGTAAACAGATCACTGTTGAGCATAAAACATGTAGAAGAGTAGTTTGAGTCTGATACATAAACTTTCTGTCATGAATAAAACTATGTGCAGTAGTTTAAATAATGCAAAACAACTGAGACTTTGGAAAATAAAAACCCATCCTTAGAAAGTGTAACAGCTAACATGAAAGATAAAGATACTTTTATGTTAGCTAGCAAAGATGATAGAGTCCCCTAATATTACCTTGTCCCCATTGCCATCACCAAACATGCCATAGGCTCAGCAAAAAAAAAAAAAAATAAATAAATAAATAAATAAAAGTAAAATAAAGGACTGAATATTTATGGCATTTCATGTGAAAAGTGCTTTTTTCACAACTCTTTCACGGAATTTTCATTTTTTCTGTAATCTTTTGATGAAATCCTTTTTTTTCCCATGATTCTTTTGACAAAATTTGAGGGTTTTTTTCTTTCTATCTTTAGATGAAAATTTCATTTTTTTTTTTTTTTCAGCGATCTTTCAGCCAAAATTGATGATAATTTTATGTGCCCACATCCAATCCTGTTGTCATTTCTATGCACAGACTAAATGTATGGTAGGTCACAGGAAAGAAAAAGTTGAATAGGAAAAAATAACTCAAGTTTGTGCTGTTCGTACTATGTTTTTGTTGTATTTTGTCTACTACCGTTACCTACACCTCTCTCCCATAAAATGTCATAAAATTTTAATGCAGTTTGCATCAATCCCCGGGGCGATAAAATTCAGTGTTGAAGAAACAGAATTCCATGGAAGAGTAATATGTCTGCATCATTTATATTGTATTTACTTAATTAAATATATAAATTCATATATCTTACATAAAAGATATAAAACACAGTCCTGTTTTCAATTCTATGCACAGAATAAATGTGTGGCAGGTCACAGGAAAGTAAAAATTTAAATGAAAAAGAGAGAAATAAGATCGATTTTATGCTGTTTGTACTTGTGTTTTTGTTGTATTTTTTCCACTACCACTACCTACACCCTCACTCCAATAAATTTGTCAAATAAATAAATAAATAAATTAAATAAAAAATAAAATAAAATAAATAGTAATAATAATAATAATGAAGGTTTGCATAGGATGATAAAATGTAGCTTCAAAGAAACAGAATTCCATGGAAGAGTGGCATGTCTGCGTCATTGTATTGTATTTACTTAATTAAAAATATAAATTGAGATATTTTACATTTAAAATATACATTCAGATATAATATGTTCAGTCATTTGAAATTAAAATATAACATTTGACTCATTTGATTTAAAATGCGTACAGAGGTACATTATTTCAAATACATGCCTTTCACTTATTTAAATTCTAAAAAATGAAAAAATAAATTATCTTAAATTTTATGAGAACATCAAAGCATTGCTTAAGCATGTGCAAAAAATCAGCACATGCATCAGCTGTTAATAATGAGAAAAAATGCAATTTGGCAAGATCGCATTCACCTAAAAAAAGAACCAAGGATTTTTTTCTTTTTCCTTTTTTTTAATGTCAGATTTAAAATCAAATTACTGAAAACTTGAATTAAAGGACATATATGTGTGTGAGTGAGAGAGAGGGAACAAAAAAGAAATGAAGACTTTTAATGAAAATTTAATAACATAAAATCAGTTGTAAAGAAACAATAAACAATATATAACAAACTTACATCATCTTTCTTGCTGTTAAAGTCATCTATTTCATCATGATAAAAAGAATCAGAATCAATGTCACTATCATCACTAGCTTCAAGTGGAATGTCAGCTTTACGTCTTTTACTTGCATTGTAAGCTTTACTAAATAGAAACAGAATTTATGACAGTCAAATTTTGTACACATAGCAACATAGAATATGTTTAATATCAGGGACACAAATTACTACAGTAAAAAAAAAAAAAAAAAAGTTTCAATTAAAATATAAAAATAAAGATGAAAGTTGCATATACTCAAACAGAGGATGACATCAATATATATAGCAAAGGTATAAGATTTTTTATTGATATGCCACTAATAAAATTTTTTTCTAAAGAAGCTATTAAATTTGAATGAAGTAGTTTGTTTAGTTTTAAACTAAACAAGGTAGAACCCGTCAAATTTTGACCAAAGAAAATGTTTAAGAAGGAACTGTTTCATTAATTTATAATAAACCTACACAGAGTTTCCCCCAGGTTTAAAAAGGGGCAGGGCACTACTGCTCTGAAAAGGGCACTTTTTTTTTTTTTTAAGGGCACTTTTATAGAGTTCAATCTGGAATCTAGCAGTTCAAAAAAGCGAGGAAATACAGAAATTTCGTCAAAGAATCCAGAGAAAAATCCAAAAACGTTGTCAAAAAATTTAAAAAAAAAAAGAGAAAAAAAGGTAAATTTGGTTAAAAGATCACGAAAAAACGAATATATTGTTGAAAGATCGCGAAAAAACAGCCGATTTTGTTAAAAGATAGCAAAAAACACCAGGTTTTGTGAAAAAAAATCACAAAAAAACCCGGCAGACTTAGCTAAAAAAATCGCGAAATAACAACAAATTTCATGAAAAGATTGCGAAAAAACGTCAAATTGTAAAAAGATGACAAAAAAAGGCAAGTTTCTTGAAAAGATCACGAAAAACTGCCAATTTTGTCGCGTTTGAATACAAAAAAACGCAAATTTCAAAAAAGGGGCACGGGAAAAAAAAGGACATAGTTCGTAACGAGAGAAGAATCTTATTCGCATTTCTTAAAAAAAAAAAAAAAAAGAACTTTTGTTGAATAAAGAGTTATTTTTGTTTAATGAATGGATGTTTTCAGAAGTTGCATTTAGAATGACTTGGACAGTTAAAAAAGGATTGTGAACGGAACCATGCAGGGGGGAAGAGGGTCACCCCGGGCACGGAAATTTAAGGGGTGCCAAATTTATACTACAAACGTCACTTCAGGGCTGTCACAAGAAAATTTGGGAGGGGGGGGGCGCATCAAATTCTAATTATGTCCCGGGTGCAATTTTCTCGTCGCACAAAAATGATTGTGAATCGGGAAATTTCGCTTTTGGAGCAATAAAAATACAATTTTGAAGCAGGAAAATTAGTTTTTAGAACAGAAAAATTCACTTCTGGCACTAACTTTTTTCTGTGGCCCCTTTGACAAAATTTGCATTTTTTCGCGAATCTTTTGACAGAATTTTCCGTTTTATTGCGATTTTGGACAAAATTTGCTGTTTTCTGCAAATCCTTTGATTAAATCTGCCGTTTTATCGCATTTTTTTGACGAAAGTGACCGTTTTTTGGGGCTTTTGGCAAAATTTTCTGTTTTTCGCGAATCATTTGACAGAATTTTTAATTTTATTGCGATCTTTGGACGAAATTTCTCGTTTTTATTTCACGATCTTTTGAGGAAATCTGCGCTTTTTCGGGATTTTGTGACGAAATTAGCCATTTTTTTGCAAATCTTGCGTAAATTAGTCGTTATTTCGGGATTTTTTTTTCAATGAAATTTTACGTTTTTTCGCGATATTTTGACAAAATTATGCGTCCTGTGGAACGTTTAAGAGCTATTTTTTGAGTTCAATCGCCGATTTTTTTGCATAATTTACGCTCTATAACACATCTGCATCATTGCTGAAAAGCAGTGTTTTTTCAAATGTAGGGCAAGAAATATAGGTGAAAACTGGGAAATTCGATTAGTAGCCAGTGGCCGGTAGACCAAGTTTCATTAGTGGCCACTTTTTAAAAATAGGTCAAAATGGCTTTTTTTAATACTTTTTTAGCGGCTAGTGAATTACAAAGTTACACATATTTGGTTAAAAATAAAACTATTCATTCCACTGAATGGAAAAATATGAATAGGTGATTAATACTGCAGAGAAAATTATAAGTGATAAACTATATTTAAATATATATTAATGCATTGTATTAAAAAAACAAGGAAATTGTATTTTTAAATTTTGAATTTAAAAATAATTTCACATCTTTCTTGGATATTTTATTCTTACTTAAAATTGGTGGTAATTATTAAGTTTGGCAAGTGTACAGATAAATATAAATATTCTTTGCTTTGGCTGAGATTTCAAAACTCCGGATGTCTTATTAAGGCAAAATCTGAGAGTGCTAATGTGTTGGTGAGGTGGAGAACGAGTGCTAATTTTTTTCCTATATTTTTAAGGTAATTGGCTATAATGTTTCAATCTTTCTTGACATCTACATAAACTTTAATCATAAATTTAAAAAAAAATGTACCAGTCAACTATAACTGGTACAATTAGTGAGCATATGGCAAAAGTGAAAGATTTAAGATACAGCAATGTCCTTAAAATCTCCTTGCATCCAGAGGTAAAAATGGTATGATTTATTTGAAATGCATGTGGAATTAAAATTGATGATTATATTTTGTAGGAAAAAAACTATGCTTTGAAAACATAATCCAAATAAAGAATTCATGGTAAAATGCCAAAATATAGAAAATACAACAAAGTTGCTAAATATGCTTGCATCCGATAGAAAGAAAGAATTAACCAATTCACTAATTAGATGCAAACAAAGTAGAGATGCATATATTCATGAAAAAAGCTGTATTTCACAAAACAAATTAGTAAGATTTTTTATTCGCCAAGTGGCGACTAGGATGGCGATCGATGACCAATTTTTAATTTAAAGAATTAACCAATTCACTAATTAGATGCAAACAAAGTAGAGATGAATATATCCATGAAAAAATCTGTATTTCACAAAACAAAATAATAAGATTTTTTTAATCGCCGAGTGGCGACTAAGGTGGTGATCGATGGCCAATTTTGAATTTAAAGAATTAACAAATTTACTAATTAGATGCAAACAAAGTAGACATGCATATATCCATGAAGATAGTTGTATTTCACAAAGCAAATTAATAAGATTTTTTAATCGCCGAGTGGCGACTAGGGTGGCGATTGATGGGCGATTTTTAATCGCCATTTTTACAACTTTAATCGCCACGTGGCGAGTGGCGACCGTTAATTTACACCTATAGCAAGAAAGGCGCTATTTTTTGGATGAGGGGCAAGAGGGGTGCTATTTTTCAAACTAAAGGGCAGGAGGGGCGGAGCGCCCCCCTGAAATCCTCTAGGGGAAACTCTGCCAACAAAATTATTTATAGTAAAAAATGCTTTTTATATTGATACGTCTAACTCTTACACTAACGATATTTATCGTCAAATTAACAAAATTCTATTTCTATAAAACGCAGTTATAAAAATTGTTAAAATTAAAATTTAATCGTATATATAAGCAGTAAAATATAATAAAGATATGTTATTATGATAAAGTTATCAATTAAGGTTCTTATGCTAGTATTCCAAAATGATAAAAAGCAAAATTTATTCAACTTTGACTCAATCATAAAAAAAATTTTCCCGTGAAATCTAAACCCGGCATCATTTTCACCATATCAAAATTCACATCTGTATTCACGTGAAAAAAAATTGACATTTTAATTTGATAATTTTGATTCAAAACTTGGAGTCTTAATGCTATTAGCTGAAATAGATATTAAACTGTTGATATTCTTTTATGTGTAAATCAAATTTTGTAAATGAATTCAAAATTCACCATGTTTTATAACAGAAGATATTTAAATTTCTATTTTTTCCCTTTTAATAAGAAAATGGCAACATAAAGATACAGCACTAAATTTTTTCCCTTTTTTTCTTTGCTTTAAATAGAAATGGAGTATTGTTATTGCCACGATTAGAAAAGAGGTATTAAAAGCTACAAAAAATTAATATTTCAAAAACAAATTAAGATACAGCTTTCAAACAAATTTCATTTAAAAGTACATTTTTTTTCCTACACGATGGTGTAAAAATTGGAAATGTGCGACATTAAGAAGTTGAAAAACTTTTAGTAGCAAAAATTGCAATACCGAAATTCATTTAAAATTTGAAAGTGTTGCCATGCGCAAAATGACGTATGCATTATGCACAGATATGTTTGGCCTTTATAATATAGATACAACTGACTGCTAAAAAAAGATAAAAGCTAGCTGAATGTTGTTAAACCATGAAAAATACATAAAATAGACAGAGCAGGGGAAAAAAACAAATGTAGAATAACAAATTTGAAACAGTTTTTTAAAAACTTCCTTACAAAGAAGATTACTAAAAATCTTTTAATAATTTTATGTATACATGTGGCTTTTGAGAAAAGAGATATTCTATATACTTATTTGAATTTGTGCACCTTATTATGCATTTGTGTACCGCAATAATTATTCTAACCATGTTAGCCTGGATTTGTTGATTTATATTAATGGAAATATATTTTCATGATATACAGTATAGGATCCGTTATCCAGAATGCTTGGGACCCAGGGCATTCTGGATAAGGGGTTTTTCCGTAATTCGGAACACTTTACCATAAATATAAGAAATGCACGAAATAATTTCATAAATAGTGAAATAAATAGGTAAATATGAATACTAATACATGTAAATACCTTAATTTATTGATTAATTTACACACACAAAAAAATATATATATATATGAAATTTAATTTTGAGATTTTGAAATAGAATCTTTTGATTGAAATTTATCAAACATGTCTATGATAGTTTTTTGCTTATAGCGCGATTAAGCAATTCTTAATTAAGCAATTTAGCTTCTGGACAATTAAAGCCTTTGGCATATGCCAACAGATCAGCAATAATTTGCTTCTCTTTCGAAGTTTTGAAGCCTTCAAACTGAGATCTCATTTTCGTCATCGAAAAATAATGCGAGTGGCCACAGATTATACCATCTATGGATAAGTGTATCCTTATCCTCATCCTGCCATGCTTTAGCAGCACTCCACAAAGCAGCTTTGATTGTGAAGCTTCCCTGGAAATTTTTTATTCAAATTCCTTTGTTGTACTCTGTGAGCATTTTTTTAAAGAAGTCATTTCTGTAGCGAGTTTTTAAAGATCTCAGAATCCCTTGATCCAATGGTTAGATAAGTGATGTTATGTACAATTTGGAGGCAAAAACACCGTAAACACATCATCCATTTCTGAGAATTCTGCTTTAGGATGGGCCTTTTTTTTTTTTCGTAATTTTATGAAGAAATTTGCCTTTTATCGCGATTTTTTGACGAAAGTTGCCGTTTTTCACGATCTTTTGTTGAAATTTGCCGTTTTCCATGAATCTTTTGTCAAGATTTGCTGTTTTTCGCGAATCTTCTGTCAAAATTTGCCATTTTATCGCACGGATTTTTTGGACTATTTTTTTATTTATTTTTTATTTTTTGCAATTTTTTGAGGGAAATCTGCCTTCTTTGGGGATTTTATGACGAAATTACTCATTTTCTCTCGAATCTTTTGACAAAATTTGGCGGAAATCAGTCGTTATTTCTTGAGTTTTAATGAATTTTGCCGTTTTTCCATGATTTTTTAGACGAAATCTGCCATTTTTCGGGATTTTTTAATAAAATTTGCTGTTTTTTCGTGATTTTCTGAAGAAATTTGCCTTTAATCGCGATTTTTGGAAGAAAGTTGCCGTTTTCCGCGATCTTTTGTTAAAATTTGCCATTTTTCGCGAATCGTTTGTCAAAATTTGCATTTTATCGCGAATTTTTGGATTATATTTGTTATTTTTCCGTGATCTTTTGGGGGAAATCTGTCTTTTTGGGGGATTTCGTGACGAAATTACCCATATTCTCGCGAATCTTTTGACAAAATTTGCCGAAAATTAGTCGTTATTTCGTGATTTTTAACGAAATTTGCCGTTTTTTCGCGATTTTTTGACGAAATCTGTCGTTTTTCAGGATTTTTTGACAAAATTTGCTGTTTTTTGTGAACTTTTTGAAGAAATTTGTCTTTAATCGGGATTTTTGGACGAAAGTTGCCGTTTTCCGCGATCTTTTGTTGAAATTTGCCGTTTTTCACGAATCTTCTGTCAAAATTTGCCGTTTTATCGCGATTTTTTTGGAGGAAATCTGTCTTTTTTGGGGATTTTGTGACGAAATTACCCACTTTCTCGCGAATCTTTTGACAAAATTTGCCGAAAATTTTTCGTTATTTTGTGATTTTTAACGAAATTTGCCGTTTTTTCGCGATCTTTCGACTAAGTTACGCATTCCAAGGGACGCGTAAGAGCTATCTTTTTTCGTCCTGTTGCCGATTTTTTGCTTAATTTATGCGCTATAACGCGTCCGCAGGATCGCTGAAAAAGAAAAAAAAAAGTTACCGATTTGCATTCCGGTTTTCGGAGCGTTCCGGATACCGGGACGCCGGATAACGGATCCTATACTGTATATCTAATATTTATTTTCAAAATATCAAGATTTTTGATATTTTCAATACTTTTAATTTATTTTCAAAATATCGACGTGTTTGATATTTTCGACATTTTCACATACTTAACATTTATTTTCAAAATATCAAGATGTTTGATATTTTCAGTCTTAACATATGTAAACAAAACTTTCAACTGTTATTGACAATTCATAATTTAGATACAAAACTTTTGTCTTTGACCTTTTTAGCAAAAAGAAGAAAGCATACATCTTTTACAAGCTTTAGACTTTAAATATAGATATTTTATTTTTAAAATATAGAACTAATATGTGGGGCATAATTAATTCAGAACAGCCATAAATATATAAACTGTTTGAGTTAATTCAAGTAATCCATTATACAGTTTTATTAGAAAATAATCTTTTCTAGTTTTAGTTTTGTTGAATTTAAAGAGCACAACATGTTAGGGAATGCAAAATAAGAAAAGCTTTCTT
This sequence comes from Maratus speculifer, assembly GCA_964019185.1. Lineage (NCBI taxonomy): Eukaryota > Metazoa > Arthropoda > Arachnida > Araneae > Salticidae > Maratus > Maratus speculifer. The sequence goes on from CAXHSM010000001.1 coordinate 755,132, forward strand.
TTGTGTAAAAATCTTTTAATTAAAGAAAATTATTTTGTATCTTAGGTTTAGTTTTAAAAACTTCTGATTTTTTTTATACTTTAAACTGGATCCTATAATTAGTTTTTGTTAATTGTATAAAGTATTTTTTTGTTTTTAATTATTTTTTATTCTTAATTTTGTTCTAAGTTAAAAAAAGAGAAAAAAAAAATTAGAATAATGTTAGATAAAATTTTCATGTTAAGTGCAATATATTTTAGTTTTTAATTTATATTAATGCTTGAAAGCATTTATTATCAACTAACTGACTATTTTGAAAATATTTGATATAGCTTCGAAAACACCAGATATATATCAAAATATCTGATACTTTTGATAGCAAAAACTGGATTTTGTAGCAATAAAATCTGTTTTTTTGTGATCTTTGAATGAAATTTGTGTTTCTGACGATCATTCAACAAAATTCGCTTTTTTTTTTTTTTTTGTAATAATTTGATAAAATTTGCATATTTTTTGCAACATTTTAATGAAATTTGTTTTTTGTGATCTTTTGACAAATTATGCACTTTTCTGTCAAAATTTGCAGATTTTTTTTTTGCAATCTTTTGATTTATTTTTATTCATTTTTTCATAAAATAGAATCCTTTGACAAATTTCACATTTTTTCGCAATCTTTTGACAAATTTGCTTTTTTTTTTTTTTTTTTTGCAATTTTTCAACCGAATTTTTTTGTTTTTTTAATGTTATTTTGAAGAAATTTGGGATTTTTTTTGCAATTTCTTGACAAAATTAGTGGATTTTTTTGTGATCTTTTGACAGATTTTGTTTGTTTTTGACAAAATTATAAATTTTTGATAAAATTCATGTTTTTCAAGATTTTTGGATGAAATGCACATGTTTTTCCAAATCCAGGGGTGGGAAAATACATCATTTTGCTCGCCATTGGCGAGTGGATTTTCTCACAAGGCGAAAGCATTTTTAGTTTTTGAAAACTGTAGGCAATAAGCACATTATCAGAAACACTTTTTTAATCTAGATATTTTAACTTTCCAAATTATTACAGTGTAAATATGACATTAAGTTCTATCTAATATTAATCTTACCTCTGTTATATATAATTCCTAATATTATAGAAAAAAGAATTATGAAAGTGTATTGTATTAATAGTAATTTTGTCTGTAATCGCGTGCGATTTTGTCATAACTATTTTCAACTGCGTGTGTGTTGCATCTGGCGGGCTGGTGAAATAATTCCTTGGCTGGTAAGAATATGGAAAAATTCCCCACCCCTGTCCAAATCTATAGATGAAATCCATGTGTTTTCTGTAATCTTCTTCATACAAAATCTACATGTTTTCTGCAATCTTTTAATGAAATCTGCATGTTTTTTGCAATCTTTTGACAAAATCCACAAGTGTTTCGCAATCTTTTGACCATGATTTTTTTCATTTTCTAATGCAATTAGTGATTTGGAAAATGTTAAAAATGGAATTTTTCTTTGTTTTTCAGATTAATGAAATCATGCTAAATTTCACTTTTGGTATTAAGTACGTTTTGGCATGAATTAAAGAAAAAATGCTATTTCTGTGCAGATATGTGCAGTAATTATATTTCTGTGCAGCACTTGAAACCCTGCAAGGGCCGCTGAAAGAAAAAAAAAAATGCAAATTTCTGCAAAGGATTGCGAAAAAACACAAATTTTGTCAAAGGGTCACAGAAAAAAGCAGGAATCTCTTTAGTAAGAAAAGCATACACACACAAATATTTATATTTATTATTATAGATATAGTTTTTAATCTGAAATAATACACTCAACTAACTTTTAAGAAATTGGGTTTAACATGAAACCAGCTCGCAGACATCTACATTCAGTCTGAAATCGACCCAAACCAAAAACGAAGGTTACTCAACCTGCAACAAAAATACTTAGCCCCAAGAAAGGATTTCCATCTCGCCCCTCTTCCCTTCCTGTCCACAATACATAGAAATTAGGACTTGACAATTTTAAGTTAACCTTTTGTGATAGAAGAAATGAATCAACAGTTTCCATTTCAAATTGTGGACTTTGTTTAAAATTTGAATGCATAATAGCTTGTTTAATCAAAGAAAATTTCAGGGAGTTAGGTTTTGACTATAATGCCATTGCGGATTTAATAAAACAATTTCATTAAGAAATAGATATTAATGATATTATCCTGAATATACATTGTTCATGCTAGTAGTTAAATATAAAAACATCAGATACTGAAAAAATTTCTAAAAATTTTTTAAGAGAGCATAACTCTATATTTCTGTTAATTTTCAAAGTTATAAATGTTATGCTTGTGCTGTCTGTTCCAAGTTGAACCTTATAAAACAAGATTCACGGTCCAAAATTGAAAAAAAATTAAATTTAGAAATTTATTTAACAGCCTTCATTGTTAATGACACATGGGTACTTCTAGGTTATCACGTCGACTAATTTCACCAAACTATACAAATCGCCAAACTAACAGCCAAATTATACATGTTGACATAATTTTTATTTTAAATAACAAAAAAACAAATAATTAGTAGAATATTAATAAAAAGTCGAAATAAAAATCACTTAATGAAATTTTAAACACGTGAATCGCATTTAATGTCCTTGAATGTGACATTCATGATCATCAATTATTGGCATTTAATCTTATAGTTTGGCGATAATTTTTTGATCGACGGGATAACCTAGAAGTACCGACACATGATATTTGGTTGAAAGTTGAAAAATAGACAATTTTAAAAGCTTAATCTTCTTCAATAATATGAAAAATAATATATTAAAAACATAGATCCCTTAAAAATCCTTAAAATAGTTTTAAGGATTTTTTTCCTCCTTCCTAAGCAGCTCAATCCTCCTCCATTTACAAATGTTGGAGGGTGGCTTCCCTCCTAGAAAAAAATGAATTTCAAGCCCTGCATAAAGTTCTGCCTTAGTTTTTTCGGTACTATTCTGTTATCCCCGTCAATCGATTTCGCCAAATTATACAAATCGCCAAATTAATAGCCAAATTATACATATTGACGTAATTTTTATTTTAAATAACAAACAAACAATTAGTAAAATATTAATAAAAATACAGTAGACTCCCTCAAATCCGCAACTCTCTAAAATCCGTACATATTTTACGGATGTAAACAATGAAATTTTCAATTTAGATATTGGGACAAAATTTGATTTTTTTTTAGTTTTGTATCAATTCCATACATTTTTTAATTTGCAATTTTCTTAATAATACTCTTTTTTTTTTTTTTTTTTTTTTTTTTCATGAAGGAAGATTGATTTTTTTTTTTTGGAAAAAAAATTATCTAAAATTTTATTATTTTAGTTTATTACTTATTTTAATATCAGAGTTTCCCCCAGAGGGTTTCAGGGGGGCGCTACGCCCCTCCTGCCCCTCATCCAAAAACTAGCGCCCCTCTTGTCGCTCATTCAAAAAAATAGCGTCCTTCTTGCCCCATATTTGAAAAAACGCAGCCCTTCAGCGATGATGCAGACGCGCTATAAAGTGTAAATTACGTAAATAATTGGCGACAGAACGGAAAAAATAGCTCTTATAACGCGTCTCACAAGACGTGTAATTTCGTCGAAAAGTTGCAAAAAAAGTCAAATTTCACTAAAAAAAGTCGCAAAATAACGACTAATTTTCCGACAAAATTCGCGAAAAAATTGCTAATTTTGTTACCAAGTTCCGTAAAAACGGCAGATTTCCATAAATGATCGTAAAAAAATGACAAATTTTGTCCAAAAATCGCAATAAAACGGAACATTTTGTCAAACAATTCACGAAAAACGGCAATTTTCGTCCAAAAATCGCGATCAAGCGGTAGATTTTGTCAAAAGATTTGCGGAAACATGGCAAATTTTGTCGAAAATAGCAATAAAACGGAAAATTCTATCAAAAGATTTGCGAAAAACGGCAGATTTCGTCAAATGATCGCGAAAAAAAGCAAATTTCGTCTAAGAGACACACACACACTAAACAAGTTAATGACAGAAGTGATTTTTTTCAGTTCTAAAAACTAATTTTCTTGTTTAAAAATTGTGTTTTTAATGCTTAAAAAGTGGTTTTTCTTGCTTCACAATCAAGGTGTGTAAAGACAAAATTACACCCGGGGCATAATTAGAATTTGAGGCTTCCCCTCCCTCCCAACTTTTTCTTGTGACAGCCCAAAAATGACGTTTGTAGTATAAATTTTGCACTCCTAAATTTCCGTGCCCGTGGCGACCTCCTCTTAGCCCCCCCCCCCCCCCCCCCTGTTCACAATCCTCTTTTGACTGTCAAAACTTTCTAAATGTGAATCCTGAAAGCATCCATTTATGAAACAAAAAGAATCCTTTATTCAATAAAAGTATTATTTTTTTCAATAAATCAGAACAATGTTTTAACAAAATCGGCCGTTTTTTCGCGATCTTTTAACAAAATTAGCTGATCTTTCACGAAATTTGTCATTTTTTCATAAAAAAAATCAACCGTTTTTTCGTGATTTTTACATTTTTTTTTTTTTTTTTTTTTTTTTTTTTTTTTTTTTTTTTAACAAATATATATATATATATTTTTTTTTTGGCAAAACTTTTGTGTTTTCTTGATTTTTTTTGATGAAATTTCTGTTTTTACGATTTTTTGAACCACTAGATTTTAGATTCAACTCTATAAAAGTGCCCTTAAAAATCAAAAAAGTGCCTTGAAGAATGTAAAAAGTGCCCTTTTCAGAACAGTAGCGCCCTGCCCCTTTTTAAACTTGGGGGAAACTCTGTAATATTTTATTATATTGTAAGCATTCATTATAGTTCCGATCGCACTATTAATTGCATTCAAATAACTGTTTAAAAAATGTAAACAAAGCAATGACCAGAAATCCGCAAAATTCTAAAATCCGCACAACCTCTGGTCCCAAGCTGTGCGGATTTGAGGGAGTCTACTGTACAAATAAACTAGTCGTTGGGGGCCACCGTAATACTTACCCATCATGGATATGTATATGAAAATAAAACATGTGAAAACTATTTATACAATTCATTGCAATTCATAAACAAAATTTAAATATTGTTAATATACATAGTAATGCTTTATTAAAGAACTGCTGATTACCGATATCGACAAATTATATAAAACGCCAAACTACTCAAGTAGTACCGAACTGCGTAAAAGAAACATCCTTATAACTCCAAAAATAATAACTCTATTAACTAACAATTAACTGCATCGGATTAAGCGTCTCATTTCCAATTAAAACATACCTCTGAATTGAAATTTGAATGAAATACAGGGTCATGAAAAATCGAAGAATGTGGAAAACAGGATTACAAATATCTCGGCAACTAATAATCCGATTGACTTCGTTCTATATGCAAAATGTGTGTCATTTTATTGGCTTTTATGTCCATTCCTTAGAACAAAAAAAATCGAAAATTTTTATATACCTTTCATCAGAACGATTTTCGAGAGTCCGAAAAAAATAGTTCCGGATAATCGAGGTTGCTGATATTAAATAGGGTTCGTCCCATTCTTACATACTAACTACATACAAAATTTCAAGTCTCTATCTCAATTCGTTCGGGAGATAGAGCGTTTACAGACAGACAGACAGACAGACAGACAGACAGATGGACGGCAAAATTTTTTTTCTAAAAATATGTTTTTCGGAATCTCCACTATCTAAAACGTGTAAATCCGTCAAAAAAAATTTTCGATTTTCAAAACGATTGCAAGACTTACCCTATACTACGTATGATGGGTAAGTAAAAGCACTCAATGATGTTTTAAACACATGTATCGTATTTCATGTCATTGAATTGCCATTCACGATCATCCATTATTGGCATTTAATCGTATAATTTGGCGATATAATTTTGGTCGATGGGATAACCTAGTAGTACCGTTTTTTCTTTATCATATAATTGAGAAGAATCACTCTTTAGTTATTTGTGTATTAATCAATGTTTGAATAGTTTTTATATTCAAATTTTCTAGTATATTAGCATGCATTTATATGTATACTAAACATAGTTAAAAAAAAAAAAAAATTATAAACTCATTCAATGTTTTTTCATCAATTAAGCAATATCTTTAACTAAAGTACTAGTATTTTTGCTCTACTTTCATCCAATATGTTTCATTTTTATTATATAAAAATGCATGAACAGTATACAGTCAACACTGGTTATAATGTACCTGAAATATAACGTACTCAGATACTAAGTCCCAAATGAAATCCTATATTAGTTGTGATGAACAAATTAGGCTATAACAAACTCTGTAAAAATTTTAATCTGGTTATAACATATTTTTTAGACTCGAACAAAAAATAAAATTTGGATGTCAACCTTGCATTTTTGGTTTGTAAAAGAAATAAACTGTCTTCAACATTTATTCCAGTCTAAGGCTGGACTTACTCCAATTTCCTTCATATATTTGGTTTCAAGAGCAATTAATGCCCATTTTTTGCCAACTGTTTGAGGTAATTGGCTACAAAATCAGAGAGATTTAAAAATCTAAAGAGGTGAAAATGGAAATTAAGGAAAGATTTTTGTTCTTAAAAAAAAAAAAAAAAAAAAAAAAAAAAAAAATGAAAACCACCGTGACACTACAGAAAAAGGACAAAAGACACTGATTGTTGATTCTATTGTTGACCCCAAAAATCCCCATAACCATCCATATAACCTCAATAATGATTGTAATCTCGTTGTCGATTGTAATCAACTTCAAGTTGAAGGAAAGTAAAAAGTTTGTAAACTCTGCCTTAGTCATTTTTCATAAAAGAGATGTGTATTCTAACTTGACATATGAAAATGTAAATTTTACTGTGTCATGTAATAATAATAAAAAAAAAAAAAATGTAAAATAGACATGTAAGGAGGAGTTAATTTTTTTATTATTATTATTTTATTTTGGTAAACTCAAAAAATTTCTACAGTCACCGCCAAAAAAATCTTGACACTTTCGATTTTTGATGTTTTGTTAAATATCTAGAAATACACACAAGGAATTATTCTGAAACTCCTGGTGTGTAAACAAAATAGTACACGTCATATATTTTGACAAAGATTTTCCCCCGAAATCTAACAGGGGACCGTCAATAAATTAAAAAAGAACGAAGATCTTTTGGATCACCCTGTCAAAACTAATGAAGCAAAACAGTTTAAACAGCAGATAATGATTAAGTGGCTTATTGTGATAAGTTGTGTCGATTTTTATGAATATAGCTTGAAAACTCGTAGAGAAATTAAAGTTTTTATAAAAACGGTCCAAAATTTTTCCAAGTTTTTTGCTTATAATTTTCAGAGCTCTTCGTAAAACACAAAAATCTTTTCAGAAAATATGACAAACAACATTGAACATAACACCCTGTAATCAGAATTAAAAAATAATAAAAAATATATGAAAAACGAACGGGTTTACTAAATAATTTTTTACTGTGCATGCGTCAACGCTATTGAAATTTCATTTGCATAGTATGTTAGTTAAATGTATAAAGCAACTTTTGTGAAAGTCTCAAAAACATAGCTTGAAAACTCTGAAAATTATCGTTAATAGAATATTGTCAAAATCCATTATTCCCAATATGAAGCAAAAAGATGAGGGGCTGTATCCATATTCCATTGATTAGTACCTACACAGTATTGCACGTACTACACTATATTTGGATACAACTCCTTATCTTTTTGCTTTATTTTGGAAATAACGGATTTTGACCGTATTCTATTGACGATAATTTTTAGAGTTTTCAAGCTATGTTTTTGAGACTTTCACAAAAGTTGCTCTATACATTTAACTAACATAATATGCAAATGAAATTTTAATAGCGTTGACGCATGCACAGTAAAAAATTATTTTGTAAACCCGTTCATTCTTCATACATTTTTTATTATTTTTTAATTCTGATTACAGGGTGTTATGTGCAATGTTGTTTGTCATATTTTCTGAAAAGATTATTGTGTTTTCTGAAGAGCTCTGAAAATTATAAGCAAAAAACTTGGAAAATTTTTGGACCGTTTTTATAAAAACTTTAATTTCTCTACGAGTTTTCAAGCTATATTCATAAAAATCGACACAACTTATCACAATAAGCCACTTAATCATTATCTGCAGATTAAACTGTTTTGCTTCATTAGTTTTGACAGGGTGATCCAAAAGATCTTCGTTCTTTTTCAATTTATTGACGGTCCCCTGTTAGATTTCGGGGAAAAATCTTTGTCAAAATATATGACGTGTACTATTTTGTTTACACACCAGTAGTTTCAGAATGATTCCTTGTGTATATTTCTAGATATTTAACAAAACATCAAAAATCGAAAGTGTCAAGATTTTTTTGGCGGTGACTGTATTATAAATCTAGAATTGCATGTGCCTCTCTGCACCATTTTCATTCAAATTATGCACTAACATAATATGCAAATGAAATTTTAATAGCGTTGACGCATGCACAGTAAAAAATTATTTTGTAAACCCGCACTTTATTGGTTATTGCTTATAATGTATTTCGGTTATTACGTACCCTATATTCAGGTCACCTGAATGTTCATTATGTTCAGTGTTGACTGTATGTGGAAGAATAATCAAACATTTTCATTTTCTCGTTTTTTTTTAAAGAAATGTTCTGAGTCAATAGATATCAGTGGTACGATTAAGAAAATTTTTGGGGACTTAAAAGTATCTTTCATAAAAAAATTATCTCAAAATAGTATCTTTCATTAAAAAAAAAAAAAAAAAAAAATTATCTCAAAATAGGACTCTTCACAAAAATTCTCATCTTAAAAAAGGCAGCTATCTTCAGATCCCCCCCCCCCTCCTAAAAAATAGATTTTTCACTAAAATTTCCAGGTTCTAAATTGATCTTTCACAAATTTAATCATTTAAAATTTATATCTGAGCAGCCACAAATTTAATCATTTAAAAATAATATATGACCAGTCATAAAACGATTGGAATCGTCTAAGTACATCAGCTTTTTTATAATACGTAAAGGATAGATACAGAGGAACCTGAATATAACGATAATTTCAAATTTGAAAAATTATGACTGGAATTTCTACAAAAAAAAAAAAAAATAAATAAACTATTCACAAAACAGGATCCTGCGAGAAAAATCTGGACACTCTGCACTTGACATACTACTATGTGGGGAGAAAAAAACGAAAATATACTTAACACATAAACTTAGGGAATAAAAAAAGAATCTTCTTTTGTTCATTTTTTTCTCCCAGCAACTTATTCATAATTAAATTAGCAACTTACACTTTCCGACTCTTCATATTTCTCTCAAACAGAACACACACTCAACAACAACAAACACACGTGACACGTTGTTTTGAAAAAAAATTAGTTGGAGTTGAATAGTTCAGTTGCTCCTTATAGTCACAAAAATTATGCATTCATTTAAGAATTTGTAAAAATAAATTAACTTGTGCATAGATTCTGATATTAAATTATCATTTAAACACAACTGAAGGGTTTTAATATTTCATCAAAAGGATGTAAAAGATAAATGATGCAATCTGCTGCAATAACAAGTGGAAATTGAGGAGTATTATTTTAACTGAAAACCGGAACTGACCTTTAAATATCCCAAGCCGAAGGGCAATCAACTTTTATTTTTTAAAAATATTTAATGCTAATAATATTTTTATTAAAATGACTACTAAATCTGAAGATGTCGTAGGAGAAACGTGGGATTACTGTATAGCTGATTCTCTAATTAAAACTGGTAAAAATTTAGCTCTTAGGTTCATAGCCATCTTTTAAAAATTGTTGATTATTTTTCTTATTTTACTTAAATTATTATCAGTCTAATTTGTATATATCTGTCCTAAGGTTCTGGCCTTCTTGCGGGAACAGTTTTGTCTCTCGTTTTGTTTAAAAGTGAGTACAATTTTCTATTTCAATTTTGTGTTAAATCAAGTATGATTATGTATTCTCGTTTCATTTTTATTTCAAGCCCAAAATTCAGTAAAATAAAATTATTGTAATAAATATTATTGAAAGTATTTGATTTCATTTTATCACAAATAATGTCATTTGTTTATTTGATGAATCCAATAAGGTATGGCTGATTAATACTAGGTAAAAGGTAGCCTGATTAATATTCATTCATAACTAATAAGATTAGTCAAATTAGAGTATGATTCGCCGGTTTTTTCTTTGCGACACCAATTTTATCATAACATACAATATAGCTAAGTGTATTTGGTTCCTCGCTTCTATTTTTATTGGTATTCATTCAATTATTCAAGTTATATCATAAAGCAGCATTTTTTCTTGATTTGCTAGAAATAAGATAAAGTAGTTTGTTTCGCTTCTAAACTAAAATAAAGAAATTATTTGTAACCTTTTCATGTTATTTTTATCGATTCATCATTATTTACTTTTAATTTTTAAACAATCTTCAAAATTTTTGTGTATATTCCAGTAGTCTGTAGGGATGGGACGAATAGTGATTTGGCCGAATAGCCGAATACCGAATATTCGGCCAAATTTTAGGCCGAATACCGAATATTCGGCCGGCCGAATAGTAAAAGTTTTTTTTCCAATAAAGAAAATAAATTTTGATTACATATAATTTAAAAAATAAGAGCTCATTAATAATTATTACTCTTAAATGTGCTTTTAGATGTATTTTTGAATTTAAAACACTTATTTTAACACAAAAAAATTAGGAAATTGCATTATATTCTTTTATCTTAATGTAAATCAAATTGATTTTCAGTAAGTCAGAATGGTAAGATATTTCCATTAAAATATGAAGAATGTACTTCACTTTTACTATCAAATGATACTTTTATCCTTTCTTCTATCCAAAATTAATAATATTCTTAATCTCTATCTCTCGGAACTCACAAGGAGATATTTTCTGAAATAACGAAGTAAATTTAATCATTTAGAGTTTGTCCCTAATAATAAGCAAATTTGTAAGAATGAGATTGCTCTGAAATCAGTTGCCAAGCTTTACATTACAAATTCCGCTATAGCTAAAGGTTATGCTTAAAGTAGAATGCATATGGTAATAAAATCTTTGATTTTTGAATTGGCACGTACTATATTCAACATCAATATTCCACTTATTCAACAAGCATTAAAAGGATAAACAGAAATTGACAACAACATGAATGAAGAAATATGTAAATTAAAAATATAGACATAGTAATGTTGCATATTTAAGCCAGTAATTATGCAAATTATTTAAAAGTGAAAACTATAGAATAAAAAAATTATTTTGTTCAGCATTTAGAATTTATGTGTAGATACTTATTAAATCATCTTCATAAAGCAAGTTGTGTCATCTAATGCATATCTAGTTTGCCACCAGTTCTGTCTTCAGATGTACCGTTACATTTGGAATAGTGATATTTGATATCTAATTTTGAAAATGAATCTTCGTTAATACACACTGTGAATGAATTCTTTCATTTCTTACTTTACCGAAAATAAGTTACGAATTTCATAAGAACTTTTTTTAGTTGTGCATGGAATTTGCAGACATTGATAAATATTCATGTGTTAGAATAAGGCAGTGTTTTTCTTTTTATCTATAAGTGTTTTTGTATCTTGAATTGTAATATATCATTCTCTAATGAAGTACATTAAATCTCCAACTTGGGCAGCATTTTCTAAAATATCACTAACTTTTATAGGAAATACAGAAAGGCTGTGTATTTTTTAGCAATCGAGTAACTGTATATTTTGTAAGTAAGAATGAGAATGACTTCATGAATGAAGTAGCAATTTGGATTAGAGAAAAAAAATGCAAGAAATGAAATTCTTTAAATCTTAAATTTATTTGCCAAAATATCTTTCACTATTCGGCGAGATTTTAGCAATATTCGGCCAGATATCTCTAAATATTCGGCTACAGGTATTCGGCCGAAGTATTCGGTCAACAAGCCTTCAATATTCGGCCAACCGAATATTCGGCAAAAGGGCCGAATAGTGGCCGAATATTCGTCCCATCCCTAGTAGTCTGGTTACTTTGCTTTTTCTTTTTTTAACTAACTAAACATTTTTATAAACAGAACATTGATCTTTATAATTGTTTTTAAATGAATGCTATATTAGTTAAAGATTTAATATTGATTTTTTATTGTTATTGTTCAGTATCTAAGGTAAAGTGCCCTAAAGCTGATTTTCAAAAAACAGTTCCTAAAGCTGGCATATTTAAATTAAACAAATATTTAAAGCATTACCAATTTTTGAAAATAATTTTGAATGAGTTTTAAGAAGTATTGCCATTCACAAAGAAAGGAAAACGGCACTTATTAGAGCTGTTGCAAACTGTATTCTCTTTGATATGAAATACTGAATCGTTATTTTGGAATTTAACTCATTATTTGTTACAGCATCAATGTATTGCAAAACTAAATGAAATGAATTTTAATTATTCATGATTCATGAACGGTTCCATTTAATCTGATATGAAAATATAAGTTCGTATTTGGATTTTAGACTCAAAATCATATCTGTATTGGTATTGCATACAGGTTTTTCATTTAGTCCTTTTGTTACTTCAGCATCTGCTCATTCACTGAAAATTTCCATGTAAATTTGTAGATTTATTTATATTATTATTTTTAAGTCACATGGTCAGAAAGATTGCTAATGAGATTGTTTATTCTTTCAGAGATTGTACTTTTTATCTTACAAATATGAAATTTTTATGTTGCATGCATTTTTAAAACATAAACAAAATAAGTTTATTTTTTAACCAAGAGATTATTAACATTTCCAATTTCCATGCGTGTGTATTTTGAAAAAGAAGCCATCATCTAAGGTAATAGACAAAATGTGTTTGTAATTTGGCACAGATGTAATATACACACCACATTGATGCTATCTTTTTCTGACACCAATTTGGCAAAAACTTCATTTTCAAATGCCAGTTACATTAAATAATTTTTTAATTATTTCTATTATTTTTAACAAGAAATAATAAACAAAAAAAGTTTAGTTAATAATTATAGAGCAAAATAATCTATATCATAAAAAAAAAAGTAAATAAACAGTTCATTAATAAACATTAGCCAGTTGACCATGTGAGGCATAAAATCACCATTTTGTTGCAATCGTGCCAATGTGGTATATATATGACATCTGTGCCTATCATTTAAGATTTTAATTAAGGTAATTTTGCATTTATTGTATTATGACTTATCATAATTTTACTGTAAAAAGAACAGAAGCTTATAGTAGAATAAAATATTTTGTTATAGCTGTATTTAAGGAATGATAAAGTACAGTAGAAGCCCGTGAATTCGGACCCCGTTAATCCGGATCTCCGTATAATCCAGATCAGTCTGGTCAGTTTTTTTTTCTCTTAAAGTTTGAGAAGCGATTGGCAAAATTTCACTAACTTTAATTCATTTCATTTTCGTATTCTGAATAAAAAAAAATATTTTCTGAAATATTTTTGGAAGAATACCTTAATCTTTTTTATTTTAACTCTTTGATGTTACCTTTCAAAGAAACAACAATGCATTATTTAAAGTCTGCAAGAAGGTTGCTGAGAGTACTCTCCGAAAGTCGAGAATGAAAAGGAAATTACACTTGAAAATTTTGTGAATTTGTTAAATAGTGATATTAATAATAATAACAATAATAATTCCTGAGATGTTGATATCACTGACATTAGCAATTGAATGAAGCAAAAAATATTAAAGTTTACACCTCATTTACAGATGAGGAAATAATCACTTTATGTACAACTGAAGAAGTTGAAAATGAAGATGATTCTGATGAACACTATTATTAATGATGATCAACCAAAAGGCTTTAAACTAGGGATGCACAACCTGTGGCCCGCGGGCCAAAAGTGGCCCGTGATGGGTTAACGTGTGGCCCACGAGTTCTGTCAATTTACAACTGTAAAAAATTGCAATTTTTGTGCATATATGACAGGAAAAAATTGTAAATTTCGCACTTTTCTGCGGTAAAATATAAAACTTCGAGACTTAAGAATCGCAAATTTCATTAATCGGCACCGAAAAATCACGAATTTCATTCATTAAGTGCGAAAAAAAGCGAATTTTGTCGATGAGGCTAGTAAAAATCGCAAGTTCAACTCATCAGATATTGGAAAATCGCGAATTTTGTCCATGAAGTTAGGAAAAAATAGCAAATTTCCCTGATCGGGCACAGAAAAATCGTGAGTTTTATCGATCAAGCATAGAAAAATCGTGAATTTTGTCGGTCTTATGCGAAAAATCGCACATTTCGTTTATCAGGCAAAAAAAAAAAAAATTGTCAATTCTGTAGATGAATTCGAATTTCGATATCTCGAAAAAATTGCAAATTAAATTCATCGGTTGCAAAAAAAAGGTCTTTTTTTCTCGGTTTATCGCAAGAAAAAAAAACTCGAATATCGTTAATCGGGCATGAACGAAAAAATTGCAAATTTCGTTGATAAGGAGCGGAAAAATCGCGAATTTATCGATGATGCGAGGAAAAAAATGAAAATTTCGTTAATCGGCTGCGAAACAATCGTGAATTTCATCGATTTATCCAGAGAAAAAAATCGCGAGTTTCATCTTACCGCGTAAAAAAATGCAGATTTCGTCAGTTAGATACAAAAATCCCGAATTTCATTGATCTGACGCGGAAAATGCTTATTTCGTGAATTAAGGGTGAAAAAGTGCACATTTCATCGATCGGACACTAAAAAAATCACGAGTGTTATAGATCGGATTCCAAAAAATTGCAAATTTCGTTGATCGGAGACGGGAATACTGCGAATTTTGTTGATCACACGCTTAAAAATTGCTAATTACGTTGATTAGGTTCTAATAAAATCTCAAATTCCCTCGATCGGGAGAGGAAAAATCGCTAATTACGTTGATCAGGCAACTAATAAAATCGGGAATTTCATGGATCGGTGTGGAAAATCGCGAAATTTGTTGATCAAGCGAGAAAAATCGCTCATTTCGTCGAATGGCTTTGTAAAAATCATCAATTTCGTCATTCAGCTTCGGAAAAATCAGGAATTTCGCCGATCTGGAACGAAAAAATTGCGAATTTCGTCGTTCGTCTGCGTAAAAATTTCGAATTTCGTCGGTTAGGCGCAGGCGTGGGACATTCACGAATTTCGTTGATTGGACTCGGAAAAAATGTGAATTTCATTCATCGTGCGAGAAAAAAATCGCGAATTTCGTCAATCAGCTTTGAAAATTTGCGAATATCATTGATCAGCTTTGTAAAGAACGAATTTGATTGATCAGGCGAGGAAAAATCGTAAATTTTCTCGATCAGCTTCGTAAAAGTTTCGAATTTCGATGATCAGGAGCGGAAAGGTCCTGAATTTTTTCGATCGGCCTCGTAAAAATTGCAAATTTTGTCGATCAGGCTCGGAAAAATTGCGAATGTTGCCGATCTTGCGAAGAAAAGTGACCTATTTCGTCGATCATGCGAAGAAAAATCG
This sequence comes from Maratus speculifer, assembly GCA_964019185.1. Taxonomy (NCBI): domain Eukaryota; kingdom Metazoa; phylum Arthropoda; class Arachnida; order Araneae; family Salticidae; genus Maratus; species Maratus speculifer. The sequence continues at coordinate 770,533 of CAXHSM010000001.1, forward strand.
TGAATTTCATCGATAGGTTTCGTAAAAATCGCGAATTTTTTCGACCAGTTTCTGAAAAATAACTAATTTCGTCGATCAGGCGCAGAAAAACAGATAATTTCGTCGATAGGCTTCAGAAAAAGCGTGAATTTTGTCGACGAGGTTCGGAAAATCACGAATTTCGTCGATCATGTGCGGAAAAATGGCGAATTTCGCCGATAAGGTTCGGAAAAATAGCGAATTTCGCCGATCAGTTTCGAAAAAATTGTGAATTTCGCCGATCAGTTTCGGAAAAATCGCGAATTTCGTCGATCAGTTTCGAAAAATCGCGAATTTCGCCGATCAGGTTCGAAAATATCGCGAATTTCGCTGACCATGTGAAGAAAAATCGTGAATTTTGTTAATCGAGCTTATAAAAATCGCGAATTTCGTTGTTCAGGTGCGGAAAAATCGCGAATCTCGTCGATCATGTGCGTGAAAAAAATCGCGAATTTCGTTGATCATGTATGGAAAAATCACTAATTTCGTCAATCAGCTTTGTAAAAATAGCGAATTTTGTTGATCAGATGCAGAAAAATCCTGCATTTTCTCGATCGATTTCATAAGAATTGCGAATTTTGTTGATCAGGCGAGGAAATGATGCAAATTTTCTTGATCAGCTTCATAGAAATTGCAAATTTTGTCGATTGGTTTTGTAAATTGTGCAAATTTGGTCAACCAGGCGTGGAAGAATTAGAAATTTCATTGATCGGGCTCAGAAAATCGGGAATTTTGTTGATCCGGCACGAAAATTCTTGTTGATCAGCTCCTTCTCTCTCTTTCGTTCATAAAGTTCACATTTTTTTCAGTACCAGCAATTTATGCTTTCTTAAAGCACTTTTAATAAAACAAAACTTACTCTCCTGAAAAAAGTCAAGGAATATTTTTACATCTTAAAAATAATCCTTGCTGCATCTGTTATGTATAAACTAAAACTGCCTTACCATGTGAATTGGCTATTTTGACTGGGTAAGCAAACTTAAAGGGGTAACACCCCCTCTCCCGCCACCCCCTCTGAAATCATTTTTTTTTATTTTATTTATTTATTTTTTTTTTTTTTTAAATCCGATTATAGCAAGCCACGGATCACCTTCTTTAAATCGAATTATCTCCTCATTATTGGTGTGGCCCTCGACCACCCACACATATTTGTAAGTGGCACTTCAATTGAAAAGGTTGTGCACCCCTACTTTAAACCATTATGGAGCAAAAAAACATTTATAGCAATTAATGGTATATTCTGAACATCAGGTGGAGACTACACCTAATCATCACAGCAAAAATACCATTAAAATAGCAATTTAATTCTGTCTATTTTGTTATTTATCTATGATTTGTATGGTAATTTTCAGCTTTTATTTCATAACTCCTGATCCCATTGAGATCCCCCTTTAAATATTTCAGAATTTAAAGCTTATAATATTACAACAAACATACAATTTTTTCAAAATTTTAAAAAATGACTATCTAAAAAATTTTCAAATTTAAAATTTTATTTATTTTAATTATACATAGTCGACTTGCATATCAAATTAAACCTTATAAACTCCTCTTTGAAATGAGTGGTCATAAAATTTTCTATGTTTGATAGAACTTGAGAAATTCAAAATTGAAAATATTTATGCAAGTCAAAAAATCATGATTGTTCAAAATTTAAATAATTAATTGTATAAAAATTTAAAGCAATAAACAAAAAATAAAAATATACTCTAATTTATATCATCATAGAGAATGATCCCTAGCAGTTTCATTGAAATCGAAAATGATCAGGTTGAATATTGAATTTTTTTGGTTGATTTGACATGGAATGATCCAGTACCTAATTTTTTCAATACTATCTTGTTAAATTATTTGCAAAATCTTGTCGGATTTATGTTTGCTATAGCAGTAAAAATTTGAATTACTGAATTGTGCTGTCATAAAGATTAGACCAAACATTTAAAAAAAAAAAATACTGGTATATGTTATTGAAAAATAGATTTTAAGTCAATATTTTCAAATATCCTAGTAATTTCTCAATGTGTTTCATTTTCAGGAAGGAAATGGCCCATTATATTTGGCATGGGAGCTGGATTCGGAATGGGATTAGCTAATTGCCAACATGCATTTAGGGATCCTCACCTTACTAAAATGTTAAATTATAAGGTAATAATTTTTCTTTTATGTATATGTCTACATTACAAAATTATTTAGTCTATTATTCTTCTGAACTTTGATTCATCTTAGATATAATGAGAGGATTGAACTTTATTATCATATTAAGAAATAAATAATGTGAAAAGAGCACAAATGAATCTGTGTGTGTGTATAGGAAAGCACGAATAACTGTTTCAAAGTTTCTAAAATTCCACCGCCTATTGCATTGATTGCTCCATCCTGTTGCACTAATAATGAAGTTTTAAAAGCTATGAAACAGTTGTCCGCCCTTTTCTAGGCACATATATTCATTTATGCTCTTTTTACATTGTTCATTTATTTCTTAATTTGATTAATCTTCTCAGATTTGTGCAGTATTTGGTTTCTTTTCTTTTTCAAACATGATCCTTCCTTCGACAATTTGCTGCTATTGTTTATTTAGTTTATAAATGATATTACAATTAGGTTCTTATATATTCATTGTGTTTATCATAATGTGCCATCAGTATTCTAACTTTGTTAAATTTGTTTTTAAATAATCTGTCTCTAGATTTTTTATAATCTGTTTATGTACATAACTTTATATTCTTCATTAAGCTAATCTTCAGTCCTTATTCAGTTTATATAATGTCTTATCTGAATTTGTCAAACTTATTCTACACATACTATTCCTAGTATGCAAAAAAAAAAAAAAAAAAAAAAAACTGCTATTGAAAATAGCATTTTTCTAAAATTTTTACAATGTTTTTTCTTATGCACTCTTAAAAATCATTATCTTTTAGCAAATCTCATATTTGACAAATAAATAGTATGTGATTCTAATATTATAGACAAACTTAGAAGTGTGGCACATCCCACTTACATTTTTTGTATAGACAAAATGGGTTGCAATTAAATTTCTGTCATAAATATACACAGGGTATCTCACTCCAAATCAAACCTGCGTTTTTGTTTGTAACTTTAACAATATTGAAAATATTTTACCAATATTTTTAACACATACTTTGCTTCTTATGACATGTGATAATATCCAAATGCCAAGAATTGCTAGAAATTGTCGCAATATGTTCTCAAATAATGCTGACTTAAACACTACTTGATTTTGAATGTAGCTCATTCTGCATATAGATTGCTGACTTACAGGGCATTCCTTTCGAAAGTAAGTCGGATGGAACTATCGTTAAAATAACATCGTTACTGTTACAGTTATGAATTGGCTGCAGAATCAGTCTGCTCATTTTTGAGCAAAGGAGTTGGAGTCGTTAAAAAACAAGCTGACTCCAACTCCAGCTTTTTTATAATTTAATTAAACAAAAATTACAGCCTTTTTTTTTAATTAAAGAGAAATTAACAGAATTAATGCCAAAACAGTCAGATTTTTGTTTATTTTTGTGTGTGTGTGTCATAATTTTAACCAACAGGCAACATTAGTCACAATGGAGTTGAAGTTGGCCATTTTTTCCAACCAACTCTTCAACCCGGGTTATGAACGAAAACCCAAGCTCAAAATGGAATGAGATGCTGTATTATGACTGAAAAAGTTGATTGTGATGCAACTTTCCTATATAATTATTTTTTTAATTGGTGTAGTTGGTGAACTGTATCTTACCTCAAAGTTTATCCTATGACTTGACTTTATAATCCTCCTGTGTAATAAGATTCATCAGATAGGTTGATTTTAAAAAAAAAGTAGAAACTATATTTCAATTATAAAATAAAAAAATGTGCAGAAAATGACAAATACCTTTTTTATTACTTTTTGCAGAAAATTTTTTCATTTAAATTTTATAAATTTTCAATTTAATCCATATTTGTTCTGAATTTAAAAATACAATCTTTAATTCTTACTGTTTTGTTTTTAATTTATACGCTCATCACTCTAAATTCTATTTTTAAATACAAATAATGTGAGTGAATATTCAAAAGGGATTTTCAATGCTTCTATGGTTGGAAACATAAAATTATATAATGTTGGCACTAATCTGTTTTATTGGGGCATAATGCAATGGCAGCCCTTTTTATTTCATTTATGTGCCTGGTGGCTCTTTTAAACCCTTCCAATGTGTCCAACAGCTGTTTTTAGCGTTTCTAATTTTACCAAAAACTTCTCAGCTCCAACTCGCATCAAGACCTAAGACTAACTAAATCTTAAGTTTAATCTAAATCTTGAGATATAAGCTATTGCAAAAATTAAGTGTTGTATAGCAGCACCCTCTATTGGGTGATTTACACTAAAAACTAATCAGCAACAATTTATATCAAGGATTTACTGAATCTAAAGTTTTATTAAATTCCATTAGTTCTTGATATAGAGCTCCCACAAAAAATTGTTCACACTCATTTTCTAAAAACTATCGAATTGTGTTCAGGAACTTCTAAAATGCATAAATTTGTTGGAAATTGAAATTTTCCACAAATCCAATGCTTCTTGTAAAAATAGAAGAAAATAATAATAAAATAAGTAAAAATCTTTTTTTCATTAATCACTTGAAGCACTATTATTTGCTAATTAACAAATTAGGGACAGACAGACAAGAAGTTTTAAATACTATTATTGTGTGTAAACTGCTTGCATAATTTCGCCCTTCATTTGTTTTCCTTGTAATGGGAATGGGAAAAATCTTACTTTTGTGTCTAAATAAGCTGTGCAAGGGTTATTATTTTTGTTAACTTTCAAAAATAATAAATTATTAAACTTGTGTTAAAATTACTCAAATATTTTTAAAAGCTGCAAGTTCACATTGCAGTATATATTTTTAGACTTTTAGGAATTTTTTAGGAATTTAAAAATTGTACTATGAGTGCATGTACAGTGGAACTTCAAAAATCGACATTCCTAGGAGAATTTAACTATATTCAAACTGGAGGTGACTGAAACCTTTTTAATGATTTATGGTTATTTTATTTTTCTTTCAGATTTAAACAATAACAAATCCTTTTCAATACATTGGAGACATATTATTATAATTATTAGGTTTAGAAATTATAAATGAAGTAAGCATAAATCAAATCTTATGGTATTTATATAAAAATAGTGTTTTAAAAAAATATATACAGTAGACTCCCTCAAATCTGCACAGCTTCGGACCAGAGGTTGTGTGGATTTTAGAATTTGGTGGATTTCTGGTCATTGTTTTTACATTTTTTAAACAGTAATTTGAATGTAATTAATGATGCAATCGGAACTATAATGAATGCTTACAATATAATAAAATATTAAAATAAGCAAGATACTAAAAGAATAAAAATTTAGATAATTTTTAAAATATTAAAAGCAAAGATCAAGTTATAATCAATAATGTATATCAAATATTTATTATAAAGATGAAATATATTTTTCTTAAATTAATCAATGCAACTTGCCTCATAAAGGGACATTATTAATTAATATCAAAATAATAAAATAAGAAAGTTTTATTTCAGTTTTAGTCAGACTTAATAACCATAAAAGCTTAATTAATACTTAAATATATTTGGTAAGAAGATTATAATTACCAGTGATATCAGAAATATCTGGATTTTTTTCCGAAATTTATTCTTTCTTTGTGAAAAAACATGAATTCAATAATATTAATAAAAATTACAAATTAAAATATGTATATAATTGATATGAAACTAAAAAAGGCAAATTTTGTACCTATATCTGAAATGAATGTTTCATTGTTTACATCTGTAAATTATGTGCAGATTTTAGGGTTGCGGATTTGAGGGAGTCTACCTGTATATAATAAAAAATAACTCTTAACAAGGTTCTGCATAATTTTATTCTAAAAAAAGATCATAAATATTTTTATTATATGATTTTAAAAATCATACACTAATGTGAAAGAAAAAATTGAATGACTCTATTTAATGAACTTGGTTTTATTTATTTATAAATCAGAGAGTTATATTAACTGATGTATGATGAGGAATAAGCTGGAGGAAATGTTTCTTGAATACTATGTTTTGAGAGAAATGATTTTTAGTAAGGCAGAAAATTAACTTGGATTGTTAAAAAAAAAAAAAAAACCTTAGAAAATTTTGATTAATGAAAAAATAACTTTAAAAAATAAGTTATAAAAAAATTGAAATTGTCTTCAGAAAATTTCTGCTAATATGTATTGAATTAATGAGTCTTTTCCTGGGGGTAGTCGAATTGTTGAAGTTCCACTGTGCACTTTAATTGTCGACATGATTGAGAAAATTAAGTCTTGTGTTTTCTTTTTTAGTTGAAACCGAAAGAAGAACAATCTGAAAAGAAACAATCCTAGCTTGTTAATTTTGTAGTTAAAAAATTATTGTATAGTCAAGGTACCATAAAACATTTTTCCTTTAATATGTATTTAAAATTTTTATTCTGTTTCATAACTTTAAATGTTCATTCACATATTGTTGTTATATCATAATAAAATATTGTTATAATGTTCTTTTAACTTGAACTGACAATGTTCCTTGAAATAATTACAATTCCGGTAAAACTTATAACACAAAATTTTAATCAAACTAAGCTGATACATGCTAAAAGTGATAAAAAATACATTTTCTGCCTTTTTTAATGTATTTTTTATCACTTTTAGCATCTTTTAGCTCAGTTTGAAGATTTTAAGTGATTTTCATGCATAATTTTATGCATTTTTAAGTTGTAATTTTGAATTATTTAACATTTGTGGCAGAAAATGGAATAAATTAATAAAAACACTATAAAATAATAATCACTATATTTAACAAGATTCCTTTTTAAACTTACCAACGTACCTACAAATGTTTGACTTCATTTCGTCTATCCATCTATCTCTGTACATATACACACTTCAATTTTATTATGAATTGTTTTCACAGTCCTCTATGAAAACAAATACAAAGAATTGATACTGATAACATGAACAAAATTTTGATTCCCCTTGAGGGTCATGTTAATGAGGTTTGACTGTATATATATATTCACTCGGATTGCAAATTCATATGCTATTGCGGTTTGCTATGGCATGTTTGTTATTGAAAAAGGGAATGTGTTGCATATATAATTTGTTAACAGCAGTGATTCCGAAGCTTTCATTGCCCATACCCCCCTTATTGATATATAAAGTCATTATGTCCCCTTCCCCCGTATATTGTTTTTTATTGTTTAAGAAAGTTAACTCTACTCTCTCAGTGGAAATGTGATAGAAATCTAAATTAACTATTCATTACAAATTTTTAAATTGATCAAAGAGGTGGATCTTCTGTCACAAATGCGTTTTTTAGCCTAATTTTATAAGTGCGATGAGGTTATGCATCTTCGCCTTTGATCCAAAAAGTGTTTTATTGTAGTTCAAAAGCTTACATCAGTGTTAAAGAAAAGTACAGTAAAACCCCGATAATTCAGATTAATTGGGACCGAACCCAATCCAGATTATCCAGAGAATTAGAAAAAAAAAATGAAATAAAATATAATATACTAACAGAAAATCACCTTTAGGTTAAACTTATTGAGTATTTCCAGACAGTAATAATGTTTACTTTGCTTAATTATTCCGAAAACATCTCGGAAAAAGTTTTTTTATTTAGAATACGACGATGAAACAAGTTAATGTTATGGAAATCAGCCAATCGCTTCTCAAACTTGAAAAAAAATGACCAAACCGATCCGAATTATCCGGAAATCTGGATTATCGGGGTCCGAATTAGCGGGGTTCTATTGTATTTCTGCATTTTTATCTTCATAAAATATTATAAAGAAATACTTAAATTAAATGCTAAAATTGATAAATTCAAAATTTTTATTGTTTGTAACTTATTAAAAGTTTGTGGAAAAGCTTTAGGCACTAAATTTTCTTTCGATGTATAGCATAATACACTACAAGCATTTTAAGATTCCCATCTTCATCAAATTTAAATAGCAGTTATTCCCATGATAACATTCTCTCTGATTTTCCATTATCAGTATCATTAATTGTAATCCATGTATTATCTGATTTTGAATTTCAACATGTACATGCAATAATGCAAACTTATTTACTGCATAGGATGCCTGAACTAGACTAGCCCGTCAGTAGTCGCGTGTCGGTCTTTTCGCTGCCCGTATAACTTATCTTCTCCTAACTTGTATCACATTACAAATACAACGGAGATCTACCATGTAGCTGATTTTGAAGCTTTCTCGACCACTTTAGTGAAGTAAGAGGACACCTCTGTTTTTCTTTCAGGTACATTTTTAGAAACAAAGTTGAAATTGGCAAAAAAGTCTATGTAAAATCACTAATGTCAGTTCATTTTCACCTTTTCTAGTTACTCCAGATCTCATGAATAAAATGCATAATTTAAGAAAACTGCAAATTAATAGCTTCGTTGTAATGTTAGTTTTGTATATTATGTGAAAAATATTTCTTATTTCACATATTTGGTATGCGGGGGGCCAGCGGCGAAAAGACCGAACGCGACTAATGACGTTGTGAAAAAAGTCGCGACTACTCGCGGGCTAGAGCCATAGATCTACTCGTTTCCTTTTCTAATGATATTCAAGATTTATAATTTATCTAAAGTTGGTAATACCTTGTTCCGATATTTCATATATTTTTTAGGATAAATATTAAAACACTCAAATTTACACATACTTTTCTAGTTTCACATTTAAAAGATTTTTCGTATGGTATATAGCAGAGTGACTGGAACTAGGAAATTCAAAAATGAAATATGGAAAGTGTTACAAAAAATCAATCGGTTAATATCTGTATCGGTGATATATCACAATAACTACTTAAAGTGGGAGGGAATAAAAAAATTGCTAATTTCTAAAGACAAATGGTATTAACTAATGATATTGACTAATGGTAACATCCCAGCAAACACTGAGCTATCGGTAAGCTATCGGACGATAGCCGCTTGCCACTGCCAGCGGTATTGGACCGATGCCGGTTGTCGCTATCGGTTCCGTATCTTTTTTGATACGCCGCGCGAATGCCGCCTGATTCATGAGGCACGCAGCCGGTCCGGTATCGGGAAAAAACTATGCCGATAGCTAACCACACGAATACCGACTGAAGTCCGGCACAAGAAAAAAAAATTCTGGTGGCGCCATCTGTTAAACAGTCTAGCAAGTATTTTGAGAGCCAATGAACATACTTCAGTGCGGGAACAGGCGGGGTTTGATCTCGCAACCCCTAGCTCAGAAGGCGAACGTCTTAACCACTAGACGAGTCAGTCCTGCTTATGGGGAGGATTATGTGTGGTAATGAGGGTGTGGCTTTTCAGTTAGTGCCACGTGAATGGCGAGTGTTGTTGACATAAATGACAGATTGGAAAATTGTAATATTAAAGTGTTATTATTTTATTTATGTATTCCTTTACTTGTAATTGTCTTATGCGCCTGATTTTAAAAATTAAGTTAATATTTAAATTAATAAATTAGGAAATTAATTAAAGCAAACGAATTGTTTTTCTTATAAATTTTAGAATCCTTAAATAGTATATTTAAAAAATTAAAAATAATATATTTTTTAGAAGTATTGTTAAATAATTTTTTTTATTAGAAACTATAACATAATTACATGCTTTGTGTTAATTTCTAATGTGTATAGTTTTAACGTAGGAAAACTTATTTTAAATAATAATAAATTGGTAATAATTAACTTTTAATTAGAATAAAAAATTGATGCCATTTGATGATTTAAAGTAGTATTTATGATTTACGACTATGTTGCAATGTTATATTGTTGATTATGTATATTTATTAAGTAAAAAATAAAATAAAAGTAACATATATATTATATATATATATGTGTATATATTATCTTATTATTATATAAATTATATTTTTTTATGAATTATAAAGTTACTAAATATAATAATAAAGTAAATAATAAAGTAAAAAAAATAAGGAATATATATTTAAAACGTAAAATAACTAATTTAATAAAAAAATAATTTGGTAATTAATCACTTTTAATTAGAATGAGAATTCAAAGTCATTTCATGATTTAATGCAGAATATTTTTTTATTATGTAGCAATATTAATTTATTTTTCGTTTGTGAGATAATATTTTAGAAAAAAAAAATGTGATTTTTTTATGTTAAAAAATGGGTAGATTTCTTTTATATGTTTTTCCTTGTAAAATAATTTCAAGCACTTTTTAGTAATTAATATTAAAATAAAATAAGAAAATGAGTTATTGCTTTGAAAATGAATAGTTAAATAGAAAATAAATTCAATTACCTTACAAATTATTTTTCTGTTTTTATATGATTAAGTTCCTAATAGTGAATAACAATTTAAAGGAGACAATTTAAAAATTCTTTTTTGATTAAAATAATTGTAAGTCATTTTAAAAATTACTCCAAAAACAATATTTTTAAATAAATAAATATAGGTTATTTTTGACACATTTTCTGTTTATCACTGTCAGAATTTTTAATGAAATACATGAAATATCCATTTCCTATCAAAACTCAAACTCAAATAAAATTGAGAAAAAAAAATCGGTTAAGATTAAATATTCTGAATTCGGACCGATGTTGGCAAATCTGATCGGTCCACTATCAGAACTCAGATATCGGTCCTGCGTCACTTGCCGGTATAAGTCGCTAGCCGATATATAACCAAAAGTGGACCGATTACCGTAACCGGCTGTCAAAAAAGCAGATTCTTAAGTTTCAGTTGCCAACCTGCTACCGACTCTTAACCGACATTGACGGCTCCGGACCGATAGTATGCCGAAAGTTATGTGCTTGCTGGGATAGGAATAATTTAATTGCAAATCGATGTAGAAAGCAAAGATTTAATGTTTTATATCCATTTGCTCACACGGCATCCTTTAAATGTATTGCACAAATAAGAAATATTTTAAAAAAAGGAAGCAATGTTCAATATCTATTTTCACTTATATCTTATACCATTGATTACTTAGTGTATTTTCTTTAAATTAGTTTGTTCTTAGTTCTTTCTGTTTTATGTATTATTTAAAGATAACTTTTTAAGTATTTAATGTTTTCAAGTAGAACTAAGACTAATAAAAAAAAAAAAAACTTATTAGATAATCTAAAATGTTCTCAATTTTAGGACTGATGATTTTAACCTTTTAACAGGCTGGCCTGGATTTTTACGTTTCTGGAAATCATGTTAAATTGGCTGTTGACAACAGGATTTTAAGCAGAATTTTGAACAATATATAAAGAAGTAATATTAAAGATATTATAGAATAAAGCTGTGATTAAAAGTGTATACATATATATATTCTTGGATTTACAAACATTCTTATAAAAAATATATAAAAACGCTCGGACAATGAAAGGGTCGAAATAGTTAAGATAAGTGAAAAGCAAAACCTGAAACTGATTTAATGTCATATGTGCATGCACTCATAATAGGCTTCATAGAATGGCAGATGCAGCAAAAATTTTGTTTAATTTTTTTCAGAGAGTTCATTGCACTCTTAGTAAAATATAGAAAAAAAATCATTATTTTTATATCTTCATATTTGTTTATCTATTGATGGATAGAACATTTAAAAAAACTTAAGATATACATATTCAAATCGCATTTGAATGCTAATTAAAATTTATTTTTTCATAAATATTTTCTAAATAATATCTAGATTCGTAACATATTTTTCCACAAAGGAACTAACAAAAGAAGAAAAATATATCCTGAAATTCTACTTGATTACGCAAAATACTTGATTTGATATTTAAATCTGTTATTTTATTTTAAAAGTGCCACTGAATTTAACAGCAAAAAAAGAAGTAAAAGAAATGTTGCAAATGAACAAAAAGGAATAAAATAAGTTATTTGCTAATAAAAACAAACACACAAACGCATTAAATATTCTGCATTTGATTTTAAGAAGTCCATTTCATCAGAGATTCTTGATTAGTTTTATCAAATCATTGCATCATTGTTGAAATTATAAGTTTAAGAAAATACTCATAAAATTTATTTTAAAAGATTAATAAATAAAGTTTTTTGAAACATTAATAATATTGATAATTATTGCACGTTTCTGTTTTAAACAGGCTTTACTGTATTAGAAAATAAATTTGCTAAATAATAGTTTTTTAAAAAATATATAGCTTACTTGCAGTTTCATTATTTCTTTTACAGTATTGCATTTTATGATGCATTTATAATTACTTTTTCACCTAAAGATTTTAAATAAAAATTTAAAATGTTAAAAACATAAATTCTAATTGAATCCAGTATTTAATTTTGAATAAAAGAGTTTTTAACATGTTGACTGTTAAGTGAAAACTAATATTCACCAGAGTGCCAATTTTTTGTGTGTGTGTAATTTGAATTTTTGCATCATAAAACTATATATAAAATCAATATTTTTTAATCTGACTCATTTTGCAACACATAGAGAAATTTTAATCCTGGCTATCGAAAATGATAGCCAAAGCACCTCACAAAAGTTAGTATAAATTCTTTTATAAGTGGTCATGGCTATCTTATTTGATAGCCAGCTAAATTTGTCATTTATCACTAAAATCACTTATTAAGATTTGTTTCTACAGTGTAATCTCTTTAAATTGGAAATAAATAAATATAAGAGGATGAGCTTGGGAGATTATTCTTTAGATTTTCTATTTTATTTTCTATATTCTTATTTTCTCTATTATTTTAGGTTAGAATTTTTTTAATTTTTATTACAATGAGCAAGAAAAAATTAAATTTATAGTAAATTATTATTATTAAATTTATTTTCACATATCAATTTATACAAACAATGTATATCTAACACATTGTATAAGGAGCTCAAAAATCAAACTCCAATACCATTTTCATGCAATTCTTACCATTTTTGATAACCAAGGTAAAGGGCGAAATTAGCACTAGCCACTGGCCACAGGGCCAGTAAATGAGAAAAAGTGGCCAGTGAAAATTTGTCTATCAGCGGCCACCTTGTGGCCACTTTTTTACAAGGAGAGAATACAATTTACTTATATTTCATCAATGATTTAACTTTTTTAGGTTCCAATATATTTATATTAACATATTTATTTGTGCTATTCAGTCTTAAATTAATACTTATAGAAATTTTAACTGTTTAATATTTTTAAATAAGAAAGTGGCCACTAGTTTAAACATAGTGGCCACTTGAAAAGTTAGTCTTACTGGCCAGTGGCCGCTAAAGAAATTTCCCAATTTTGCCCTATAAACCAAGGCCTGAAGTATTGAAACACCAAGGCTATCATGTCCGATAGCCAATGTGAGTGTCCCAATGGAAACCACTGGCTATCACATATGATAGCCATGGCATTCCAACGTGTTAAGGCTCCACTCTAGTCACTGAAAAAAAGACCCAGATAATGTTAAGCCTTTGGGGGAATTCTTTTCAAATATTTCACTCAAATGTTAATATTTTTACATGATTTTTTTTGCATAGGATTATGGAGGATAATCTACAGCTGGGCTAGTTTTTACTTATTCAATTTTAATTTCACATTAAAAAATTAATTTTTGAAACTGGTTAGAACCGGTTTTGAAATAAAAAATATCATAATATAAAAATATATAACCAAAATCAAAAAAGTAAAAACTAGCCTGGTTTTAAATCATCCTCAGCTATCTTATGAAAAAAAAATATATATACATTAAAAATTGAGTGAGATATTTGAAAAGAGCGTCCCTATAGTCTAGTTGCTACGGATAACTTGATTAGAATTGGTTTTGAAATAAAAAATATCATAATATAAAAAAATATATAACCAAAATCGAAAAAGTAAAAACTAGCCTTGTTTTAAATCATCCTCAGCTATCCTATGAAAAAAAAAAAAAAATCATGTAAAAATATTAAAAATTGAGTGAGATATTTGAAAAGAACGTCCCTATAGACTAATTGCTACCGATAACTTGATTGACAAGATCATTAGAGTGAGTACTGAATGCAGCCTAGATAATAGCAATTATCGACTCGACAATCAACACATGTTCTAGCTCCTTTCACCAATCAAGACATATGATATATAATAAGACATAACACATATATTTGATATGTTCGAATACATTTAGACCAATAGCAGCAGCGAAAATAAAACCAAGACAATTAATAGCATTATTCAACAACAAACGGACATTAGGTATTTCGGCTTGTGGTTAAACATAAAAGGATAATGTATTTTGATATTTTCAAATATGAATTAATCTGTCTGGGATATCAACAAAAGACAGATTATCATGGGAGGGAGATTTGGAATAAAACGGGGCTTCAAATAAATGCATCTATTGTGTGAGAGAAAGGATTGAAGACGTCATTAGTTACATAATAGTCGGTATTTTTTCTTCTCATGGTTCGAAATCATGGTGTGGAAAAAATGTTGTTCTGATATACAGGGTGTCCGAAAAGTCTGGAAACGGCCGAATAACTCGAGAAATACATATGAGATTGAAAAACGTAAATATACGTGTTAAATATTTTTAAATAAGCTACTCTGTGATACCAAATTTGACCTTCGAAACAGACCCCCTGGGGGTCAGAGGGGGTCCAACTTTGAAATCTTAAATTATAACCCCCATTTTTTATTGCAGATTCGGATTCTACGGACAAAAATACGTAACTTTTGTATTTGATGTTTATTTCAAATCTTCGTTTATCATGGTGTAATCGAGCATATTAAATCGATACATATTCCCGCTTTTCCAACGGGATTTTCCCTAATCGAAACTGATTAAGCAGAATTTTTGACGTCAAATTCCTCGTCTTTTGTAAGAGCGTTTCCTGAAAATCACCCGTGGCGATTATTTCAATAGTGCTACACTGTTAAAAATTTGATTCATTTGCTGCAGCGTCACTCCACAGCTATTATAGAATATCTCTTTTGTGACCAATGAGAATGCTCCATAACACAGTAAAGTAATCATTTTCTATAAAAGCGGTGGAGTGACGATGCAGCAAAAGGGTAAATTTTTTTACAGTGTACTTTACTGTGTTATGGAACATTCTCATTGGTCATGAAAGAGATATTCTATAAAAGCTGTGGAGTGACGCTACAGTAAATGGATCAAATTTCTAACTGTGTAGCACCAGTGGCGTAGCTATGTTTTTTGGTGCCCGGGGCCAGCAAGAAATTTTGCGCCCCCACCCCAATATAGATATATAACAATTTCTCTCAATTTGGCGCCCCTAGGCCTCGGCGCTCGGGGCGGACGCCCCCCTTGCCCCCCCTTAGCTACGCCACTGTGTAGCACTACCGAAATAATCGGCACGGGTGATTTTCAGGAAACGCTATTATTGCAAAAGATGAGGAATTTGATGTCATAAATTCTCCCCAATTAGTTTCGATTAGGGAAAATCCTGTTGGAAAAGCCGAAATATGTATCTATTTAATATGTTCAATTACACCGTGATAAACGAGGATTCGAAATAAACATCAAATACAAAAGTTACGTATTTTTGTCCGTAGAATCCGAATCTGCAATAAAAAATGGGGGTTATAATTTAAGATTTCAAAGTTGGACCCCCTCTGACCCCCAGGGGGTCGGTTACGAAGGTCAAATTTGGTATCACTGAGTAGCTTATTTAAAAATATTTAACACGTATATTTACGTTTTTCAATCTCATATGTATTTTTCGAGTTATTCGACCGTTTCCAGACTTTTCGGACACCCTGTATATAAGTAGAACCGGAGATTAGATATCGTTATTTGAATATATTGTTAAAGCTTAGATATTGTTATTAGCATAATTAAAAAATATCAATATTTGATCCAATATCTTAATGAATAATCCAGCTCTAATTGTCATGTTCAAAATATATAAAATAATCTGTAATTTATTAGACACATGCATTTCTACAAATGTATAAAAATTAAACTACTCTTAGAATTTACATTCTCAAAATGTTTAGTTTTAGAAGTTTATAATTATATTTTTTCAGCAAAAGTTTTGCTTCGCTAAAAATTGTATTGAATAAATAAATATACTCTCAACTTTTCCATTAAAAGGGCAATTTACATAAAACTGGTCAAAAAATCTATTTTTTTCTTTTTTAATATTAAATGAAAGCTTGTTTAATTTTGATTATTTTGACACCTCATTTTTACCTATGTGGTAATTACTAATTATTTCGAGATATGGTAAATTTTGTTAATAAACTCAGCACATACAAATTGAGAGTTAAAATGGCTTTTCTTCATGTTCATATTTTCATCACTTTGATGTTTTAAAGACGCTAAAACATTTTTAATATTTGACAGTAAAATAATTATATTAAAGTTTAATATTAGATTTATCAAAATCCATGCACAGTCTTGTGTAATAAGTATTTAAAAAATCTTAATAAATATTTGACTAATAAAGAATTTAAAAATTCAAATCTTGATTAAATTAAAAAAAAATTTTTATTTAATAATCAGTTTGAAAAATATTTTTTTAAATGTACTTTCATTTGAAGTGACAGTGAGTTCACAATTTGAACAATATTTTAAAGATACATGCACACACTTTGTGTTTGAACGATATTTTTTAAAATAAAAATTGTTGAAAAAGTAAATTGTCTCCATTGGTAAAATTTTCAAAAGTCTTTTGTTTTGTGCCAACCAATCACTATACATTAGCAACAGATAAAATGGGGGGGGGGGGGGGGATGGCTTTTGTCCTACTTGCAATTCACTCTGAAATAATGACTGTTGTTTAATTATCACTGGTTAATTTTTTTTTTTTTTTTTTTTTTTTGCTTTTCCATGAATACAATTGCAAAAAAAAAAAAAAAAAAAAAAAAAAAAAAAAAAAAGTGCTTATGTCTTCCCTTTCATTTTTATGTAAAAAAAAAAAAAAAAAAAAAAAAAAAAAAAATCAGCAATAATTTAAGGAAATTAAAATAAAACATTTATTTACCGAACTTTTATCTCTAAATGCTGAAAAGTAAGTGATTTTTTTTTTTTTTTTTTTTTTTTTTTCTGCCAAAATACAGATGTATCTATTAAATATTTAAGCAGTTTTTTGCTTCATATTAATAATTAATTTGCTTTGTACATTTGGTTGATAGTTAAAATAAATGTAGAAAACACTTAAAAATCAAATAATAAAGTATACAGGAACATATGTTTATTGTTTTTTGCATTTTTAACATAAAAGCTGACAATAAAGGCAAAGCACAGATTCAAACATAACAATATATATATATATTTCATCGTATTACAAATGAAAACACAAATCATTGGTCACAACACAAAAAATGTAATATTTACAGAAACACTCATTCAAAGAAGATAAATATATGTATATATAAATTCTTTGCCTTACAAACTTACCATTGAATAAAAACTGAAAATTGAATATGTATGTTCAGGAAAGTTACATTATTACATTCTCATTTACATGTAACAATGATAATATACATCCATATTTTTCCCAATAGCTATGTTTGGCCACAATATGACACCTTTATAATTAATTTATTTCTAATTCAAAATGAAATATTGTGATTTTCTAATGTGCAGGCATCTTTTTTTATAAGTCCTCAAAAAATGAATACTTCGAAAAGGATAATTCAGCAAAAATCAACCATTCATGTTGGGTTGTTGAACAGTTGATTATTGAAACTTTTATTTTATATTTGTCATATTGTTTCCTTTACATCTAAGTCAAAAATAAGCATTCCTCATTCTATACTTGTATAATGAGCATAATTTGATCACACAACCATTTTTGTTTTCTTCCTGCAAAAGAAGGTACTACTTGCTTATCCCATCGCCGAATTACACAAATCACAAACTATTTGCCAAATTATACAAATAGAAGTGTGTTGCCATTCTAAAATTTTAGCAGAAATTATAAAAATCCTTTTGGACAAAAGAATACTAAAAGTTATTTAAATGCAGAATTATTAAACTATAAACTGATATTTTAAAGAGATTGTATTTGTAAATAAAATGTAAATCTTTAAATGTAATAATCAAATTTATTAAAGTATGCGGTAAATATCAATAATAAAGGAAAATTGTAAAAAACTACTGCTCTTTATTTAGTAAAAAAAGACAGATGTAACTATAAAGTAGGGTGTTAAAAATCAGATTTTTCTAAAATTTATTTTTTCTCCCTAGCATTAACATATTAAATAGATACAAAGAGTTTTATGTTTCCAGAACAATTAAACCTCTAATTACTAACATAATCTATGTTTTTACACTTTAATAAAATTTATTGTTAGTTAATAATTACAAAAATGATAAAAATTGCAAATTAGTAGTTTCATTAGTTAGTAGAATACAGTAAAGTTATTCACATTAATATATTGTAATAATTATGTAAGATTATATAAAATAGATGCAATTTTTCCATTATTGAATTTACCGATTGAATATTCGTGTTTAAAAAATTTTATCTATATAAAATACTAGTGATATTTACATTTATCAGAATGATCAGTAACTGCTTTCAATATTGAATTACTAGTACTATTTAAAATTAATATTTATTAAACAAATAATGTTTAATCAGGTATATATTGTACATTTTTATGCTTTAATTACTAAAGAAATAATTTATAATTTACTATTTCATTTTAGAAGGAAATAAGGTAGAATGTTAGTTCCAAAAAAAGGCCACTGTTTCATTCGAAAATATATTAGTAATGTGTTTAGTACAATAAGAATAAAATGTATATAATTTTTTATTATAATAAATAAAAGATCACTAATTTAAAAAAAATTTATAAATTACAAATTGAAAAATAATGTTAAATAACATGATTTAGTATTATTTTGTTTTTCTTGTTTGCAAGAAATAAAGTTCTATCATTTTTTGTAAGGTCTTGGACTTAATAATAAATAGTAGTTATGATATCAATATATCATATATGATTGAAGGTGACGATGCCAGATTGACAAATTAATAAATTCATCCTTTCTCCATTCTTTTCATTTAAAGTAACTCAAAATCATGATCACAACAAGATCTATATTACTGTTGAAGTTATAGATATATCACCCCGTTTCTCATTTTTGTAATATGCAAACGATCCCCTTAATATAACTGACACCTAAAAGGCCTGCACATGTGCATCACTCTTCCCATACCCTTATATGGTCATGAAACAGGTGTGTGGTTTTGTACATACCAGCTGCCCCATGATAAAATGTGCTACATAAGCCCTTTTGCACAACGTACATGCTAAAATGTATCGCCTCCCATGCAACCATTTCCTTATATGGCATGCATTCGCGAATTTCAGTGCTCTTCACGAGCCCCAGGTCTAACTGCAAAAATTCCTCCGCTTTTTCAAATTCCAAAATCAAAGTTAAAACACATTTGTCGCCAATTAGCGATTATCTTGTTAATATGTTAAGTACAAAATCTCTCTCTCAGAAAAAAATTGCACTTATATTTTTGCCAAATATCTTATACATGCCAAACATTGTAACCCTTTGGCGATAATTTACAATTGATCTTATCTCAGTTCTGACTGTTTGGGTAACAACTTGCTTCTCACTGCTTGTATGCTGATGGGCAAACATTTCTCAAAAGGACAAAAATAAAGAATATATTTAATCGAACCTGGACGTTTTAATATTTGTCATGTCTACTCTCTCCATTTCTTAACATGACAAGAATACCTTGTGCATAGACAATATGTTTGATTTATACAGATACTCGTCTGAAAATAACATTATAGTAGTAAAAAAAAGTTTTTTCCTTTAAAGGGCTGGGTCCATTTTGTCAATTTTAAAAGGGTCTTTTAAAAATGGTCTAAAAGAAACAAATTATTACAGAATTAATAAAAATTGTAGGTAATTTCATTAGTTATTAGCACAAATAACAAAATTCTTATTGACATCTCATTTTGCATATGTACTAAGAAAAATTAAGTTTTAATTGCTTAAAACTTAACTTACAGAATATATGTATATGCTAACAAAGATCTCTTGCTGTGCTTAGCATTTTTATATCATTTTTTAGGTGCGTTCATAATTATGCAAATACATAGCACCTATAGTTGTCGTTCAGTCCGTCTGTCTGTCTGTCTGCATATAACAGCGCAAAAACTACCAAACCAAATCGTTTGAAATTTAAAATATGTAATTATTACATAATTTTGTCGAGTCATTTCAAATATTATGAAAATCGGATGCATAGATTAATTACAGGGACAATCAAAAGTATTCCGTTACATTACGGTCAATGGGAAAAAAATGTTTCAAATGTATTTTAATGGTGCTGCACTCATTCGAACATAATAAAATGGGTATGCATCTATAAAGTACATATAATCATATACATTTTGCATACTCTGTGGTGCAAAGAACATTTGTTATTGATTTACAAGGCCACACAAAAGTATTCATTACATAATGTTTTAGGGAGAACATTGTTTGGTGCGCATTTTAATTGTAATTAACTATTTACAATTTTATGAGATTGATATATGAGAGTCATATTTTTAAAACTTCGTTATCGTACGAACGCACCTCATTTGCTACGCTTCACGTACAATTTCCAACTTGTTTTTTGTTATACATAATCTTTTATAACAGCTGTTGAGTAAATGTTATTTTTGCATTCTTCTTTAACTCCAACTTTGGTATAAATTTATTATCGCAAAAGTAGGAATGAGAAAATAAGATAAAATAAAATCCTGGTTATTTTCTCTCTTATTTTGCAGAAATTTATTACATTTGCCATACTTATTTTATATTAAAAAAAATGAGTAATTTGATTACTTAAAGGAAATTATGATATTGCAAATTATATTAAATTAAAAAATTTTTTAAATGAAAGGCTTTTCACACCTTTACAAATTTACTGCAGTTAATGTCTTGCAATTCTCGGAAATTAAGTTTAAAAGCAATTTTTTAAAGTATTTTTGTTTATAAGACAAAATACCCGTTGAAAAAATTTTGAAATTAATCTTAGATTTTAATACTTTTATGTCATTTTAAACATTTATAAAAACATTTTGATTTCAATCAATGATTTAAAAAATATCAGTTGATTTAAATCCTGATTTAATTGCTGATTAAAATCATGGACACCCTACTATAAAAGTGTATGTAAACATTTAATATGGGCTTGTGGGGGAAAAAAATTGCAGTAGTTTAAAATAGCAAAAGAAGAAATAAATTAATAAAAATATAAATAAAACATTAAATTAAAGACGTAGCAAACACATATAACATGTTTAATGTCAAGTTAATGTGACATTTAGGATCATGCATTATTGGCATTTAATCTGGACAGTTTGGTGACTTTTTTTATTGGTAGATGGGATAATCAAGTATTAGGTACTCAAAATAAAAATAGATGGAAATTATAGGCAACTTCATTTCTTAAACAATGTTTGCTGTATTTGCCTTTTTACAATGATTTATTATCACAACTTTCTGTGTTTAATGACAATACAATATGTCACATTTTATGAAAATAAGATGCACTACTCAATGTCTGCAAAGCTGCCCTTTCTAAAACATCTATCACAGATCTACATGCTTCTGTTCTTTCAATACATTCAAAAATAGATACTTCTTTGTTATGGAAGCCTTAGCATAACTCTGCTTTAAACAAAATGTGTGATTTTGTGTCAAATATTATGAGCAATCACAAAAAAGAAATCGTGACCAATGAAAATATTTAATTTTTATTTTGTCTATTTATGAATAAATTAAACAAAATGCTTTTCATAATTTGTAATAAATAGTGTAACTATAAAACAAATTGTTTGATAATGTATATTTTATGAAACCGTAACTGGTGTTTGTTTTATATGTTACAAATAAAAGATTCCAAGGAAAGAGATTTTGAAAATTTGGCTTTTCTTGCTAAATTCAGCTTTGCCTTAATTTTTTAACTTTGAAGCCCTTATAACAAAGAAGTACTCATTGCTACATTTCAACACTGATTTTTAACAATGAAAAAGAAATAAATTAACCCTCTCATGCATGGTAAACTTATATGAGGTTGTATTGAAATCTACTTAAGAACTGTGCTTACCTTATTTTTGCATTTTTATCACACCTAAACCTCATATGAAATTTAGTACTTGTGAAATACGGCAATAGATGACAGAATCATTTTCTTCTCAAGTAGTTCATGTTTAGTACAATAAGCATAAAATGTGTATAATTTTTTATTATAATAAATAAAAGATAACTAATTTTTTAAAATTTTGTAAATTACAAATTGAAAAAAAATGTTAAATAACATGATTTAGTAATATTTTGTTATTTCCATTTTTTAAACCATTAGAAAATCTGTCTTTGTAAAATTTGTCTCATCTCTTTCAGAGAAGATTTTCTCAAGTAATTTTTGTTCTTGTATCTTTACCAAAGAAAACAAGTCATAGTGGGAATAATGTTATAAAGAGAAACAAGAACATGGCCTACTCCCCTACTCCCTCTCACTTTTCAGTTTATGCATCCACAATTTTTAAACAATAATTTCAAAGATTTTTTAATGATAATTTTTTTAATACTAAAACTTGTATGAAGTTCGTTTTGTAATAAATCTAAGTTGTTAGCTTTTAAAAATTTAAAGCGATTTTCTCTTAAACTGTTTTCAGAGCAAAATGAAGCTTCCATCCATTTTCATCCATAAGTCATGCATGAGAGACTTAATCCCAAGAAAAACTATTTCTTGATTCTTAACAACAAAAAATAACTTTCAGTGATTAACTATTTACTTTATACAGGATGAGGAAAGACATTTCATGTGATTTAAATGAAACCCATTAAAATTCATAATACAAAAATTATACATCACAATTTACACAAGCTCTTCGTTTTAGGAATAATACAAAATGACTAGTATACTAGTCTGAACAATCACCTTTTACCCTGTTCGCACTGAGAAAGTTAAGTCACTTAACTTGAAGTTTTTTGAAGCGGTCGTACCCGGAATCAAGATTCTTGCTTGAGCAAGTTTCTGCAACTCACTTAAGCAAGCACTACTCTCTTAACTATGAGTTGAGTGGAAATGTACCTTCTGAATATTTAATTATTATTTCTGAATTTTAGAATATTTAATTCTGATTATTAAATTACTGGAGTTGAGTCCTAAAAATAATTATAAATTATTTCAAACTGTTATTTGTTTACCCCAATTGCTTAACACGTGCGTTTGTGGGAGTTTTTTTGTAATCAAAGGTCAAAAATGGAAAATGTTGAACCTGTTATTTCCTCCAGCAAAATAAATTAGGAGGATGACAAAATTAATTTTTAATTGAAATATGGCAGGGTAATTGCTATGTAAACAAAAAAACAGTTAGGAGTTGCAGTTACAAATTTCAGAACTTATGCGCATGCCCAGATGTCATTTTGGCCAAGTTAAGTCACTTAAAATATTTAGCAAATGCGAACAGGTGAAGCCTAATTCCGGGTATCCCGCTTCAAAAAATGTAAATGACTTAAAGTTAAGTGACTCAACTATCTCAGTGCGAACAGGGTATTTTCAAAAGTTGATAGCATCTTTTTAACCTTTAGTCAAAAGGAGATGTGTGATTAGCAATTGATTTTTGCCTCTCTGATAGAAAAATTTTCATTTTTTATGTTTCGATGGTTTAAATATAATTTAAAATTTTCATTGAATCCATTTTGTTAAATGTTTAATTGTATTATACAAGCTCAGAAACATAGATTTACTTAGCAAATTTTAATGTATTTCAATCATATTTGTATAATTTCCCCAATATTAAATGCTTATGACATCATTTTAATTTTTTATGTTATTAAACTATTTTAACTTATTTTGGTTTTTTGTACAAAGATGGAACTTGGTAATCTATTTTTAATTCTCTTTATGATGATTTGAATTATAAAAATTATGTGCAAAGGAGTGTGTCAGGTGATAGTATAATATTGCAATATTTTTTAAAGCTCAATTATAAATGAATAACTTAATTTTAAGACATTTTCTTTTCTGTTTGGGAATAATAGTCAAATACTCTTTATGGTTACAAATACAGTTGTATGTGAATTGCAACAACAATGGATTTAATGTTGTCTCAAACCACACTAAAAAAGCCATAATGGCTGTGAAACTGCAAAACAATGAAATATTTTAAACACTAAAGAGTAGAAAGTAAAATAACAGCATAATAATTTTTGTTTAATTAACGAAATCAATCATAATTATATGTTGAAAAAAGAATTTAGAAATCCTGAATCATCCAAATAATACTTTTTCTCATTTCCTGTTGTCCTACTTTGAAAAAGAAACGAAAACTATATCAAACAAAAACTATACCTATATATATTTACTTAAAAAAAAAAAAAATCACTAGTTTGCACTTTCTACCAAGCATAAAAAAAGCAGCAAATTTTTCTTACTTTCATTTGTTTTTCTTTTCATATTAAAGTATTGCAATGGAAATATTTTGGAAAAATCTTGAATTGAAGTCATAATAAGAGGTGGGATTTTTCCAGACAAAGATTAAATGTTTCCAAAAGTGTATTTAAAAGACTATTTTTTCATTTATGTTTATTTTTGCATATTAGCACTTGTAAAAAAAAAATTATGTTAGGAGTACTTTATTCACAGGGAGGGCCCAACATATGCTGCAATTCTAGAATAAAATGTACTTTTAGGTTGTAGATATAGAATAATATTCAATACAGATAATAAAGTGTGGAAAATACCATTAATTTCATATTTAATATGCATATTTATTTTTAATTTTACGAAATCTCCAATCCTTTACAATAGTTTAAATATTTTTTGCATTGCCTGTTACCTTTTGGAATCATTGAATCAATACATTCTCAAACAATTATTTCGACTTTGTTGTAAAAAATAAAGTTAATACTTGCATACAACACTTCACAAACATGAAAAAGCATTTAAAAACAAATCCAGAGCAAAAATATTAATTTATGCAGAAAAAACATCATTATGAATTGTATAGATAGATTCAGGTCTTTTAACCACACCTTACTTACAAGGAAGGTCTCCATTGGGGGCATACTCAGAATTTTTTGAAAAAAATACGAATTAAACTACTCATGTAGGTAATAAAGGATCAGTGAAAATTAGCGGCGGAATTACATTATTAGATATGTAAAAAAATAAAATAGTTTGGAATAATTGGCGTGAAAAGCTGAAAGCGACACGGGATTTGGCAAGCAGTGAATTTCCTCGCCAAAAGCAGACAATTTTAACGAATCTGAAAATTGATTTTAATTGACTTCACTGTTAAAAATCTGCTGCATTTACTGCAATGTCACTCCACTACTTTTATAGAATCTCTCTCTTCTGACCGATGAGAATGCTCCATAGCACGGTGAATTGACCGTGTCATACACTGTTAAAAATCTGCTGCATTTTGTTGCAACGCACTCCACCGCTTGTATATAATATCTCTATTCCAACCAATGAGAAAGCTCCATTTCATGGCCAAGTAACCGTTTTCTATACAAGCAAGGGAGTGCGTTGCAACAAAATGCAGCCGATTTTTAACAGTGTATTTTTCAATTTGGAACAATTTTAATCAATTTAAATTGTATTTTAAATGATAAAATATATTAATTTCATTTTGTTATAAGTACATATAAACGTATATGACAAAATTACACTTAAAGTAAAGTAAAAATGCAAAACTAAAATTACTTAAACTAAACTTATTTAAATAAATTGAACATAGAAAGTTTTTTCTTTAAAAAGTATTCGAAGCGTAAAAGCGTATTCTTCAAAATTTCGTTTTTTTGTCAACCGGAGATAAATCGCCAAATAAACGAAATTTTTATTATTTTTTTACGGACATTATAAGGAGGTTCCGCCAAAATTTTTTTTATAAACATATATAACTATATGAGAAGAACATTCTGTAATTTTTTCAGATTTTTCTGAGTATGCCCGTATGGAGACCTTCCTTGTTAGTGCAGGGGACCTGGACAGCCACCCCATTTGCCTGATGATGGCACTGGCCCTGACTTTATTATGATCATTAATATAACTGAAATACATTAAGTTCTGCTTAATAAACCCATCGTAATTAAACAATCTTTAAAGAGAAATCAATCTGATAAATATGAATCCTAAATTATATTAAAACATATAAAACAGGCATTATCAGAGTGCTGAAAATCATTGCTTATCTATGCATCTTCTTTCCATTAGTCTTTCTAAATGAAAAACCTGCTTGAGAATAAATTATATCAAACATATAACATTAACAATGAATAAAATTTATTTCATTTAAAAAGAGTTTATAATAAAAAATAATGAAAATTTGCGATTCAGAACATTTGAATTGTTCAATTGTAACTTTAAAAATTATTATAATAAATAGAGGCAAACTGCATATTTAAAAGAAATAATTTTAGCTTAACAAAAATATGAGATTTCGAGAATAACAATTAAAATGAATAAGATGTAATAATAATAATAAAAAAAAAAAAATCTTCATACAAATTAATTTGGTGAAAGGAGAAAAGACCTGTGTTTACTTCCTGCTGTTGCATAATTTTTATACAAAAAATATTCATCCTTAGCTGCTAAATATTTATTCTGCATGAAAAATTTACCTAATGATTCTCAGAAAGAAAATTATTTCTTTTTATTATGCAATGAAATATAAAAATTATTTTTAATGTATAACATGTAATGTGTGATAAATGCTTCATTGGTGTAATATTTTGGAAGAACTTTGGTGTTTTCCTTATATTCAAGAAAAACGGTAAAAAGTAGAAAAAAACTAATAAAATAATATATATCACATCATAAAAGAAAATCTTTAAGATAATTTAAACTTGAATTTGTTGATAGTAATTCATAATGCTAAACAATGATTTTTTTTTTTTTTTTTTTTTTTTTTTTAAGTTCTATCATTCATCACCAATAAGAAAAATACTGGGGAGGAAAAAAATCACAATTACAAAATTCTGATTTTCGTTTTGAATAAATTAATATAACACTATACAATTGGACTGCTTTCAATAACTGCTACACATGTTCATTTTCGGAAGAACTTAATGTTTTTAGTACATTATTCTGTATACATACATATATTTTTAATGTACTTGACAAAAACAGAAAATTTTCAAAAATAGTGATAAAATTAGAGACAATCATGCACATCATAATATCAATTTTTTAAAAACTAATTAAATTGATTCATGATAAAGTTAAACAATGGAAATGATTGTTTTTTTAAAAAAATAAGTTCTGTAAGTTCATCACAAATCTTAATAGCATAGTTACCAACAACCTTTTTTTTCTTTTTTTCAAAGCTATAAACATATTTTGAACAGGGAAATTTATATAAAATTAATCTTCTTTCTTATGTGATATTTGCTTTCATTTACTATATTTTTAGTATAAAATATGTTTGACTTGGGGGGGGGGGGGGAAAGTTTGGAAACTATGGAATAATACTGAGAAAAAAAAAATCACAACCTCAAAATTTTAACTTCATTAAAAATAGTTTTAACATAACAATATACAATCAGAGACATTATGAAAAAACAATGAATATATATTCAATGATTATGTAATAAAATTGCAGTTCTTGGATGATTATAAAAAATAAAAAAGCAGGATGAATTGTTGCATTCTGACATTGTAGGTGGTGTCAGAAAATGAAAGATGACTCTACATTTTAGTATTTGGGTGGTCCGATATAAGTCTTGCATCCACAGAGCTACAACTAGACATGAGTTCAGACATGTTACTCTCAACACTACTTTTGCCAGATGGCATCGTACTGGCATTAAGGCCTTTAGCGACTAGGTGGCCCTCATTTTTATCGACTATGTATACAGCAGCATCTACATTAGGTTTGCGCTCAGAACTATTCCACATTCCATAGAAGAAATACACACAGAAACCTAAAGTAAAAAAAAAAAATGAAGTGAAACTCTATCTGTAATGTATTCCATGTAAAATAAGAAAAATATGTCAAATTATGTTTTACAAATACAGCCTTGGTCAAAAATACTAAGCACCCCAACATTTCTAATTAGGATTGCCAGTTTTTCTCATGAACAACTTTTTTCACACTAGATTGTTTTATTGGACTATGATTCTTTTCCATATCCTACTGAATTATATTGAATGTACCACTGTCTCATTTGAAGTGTTTTTATTAAAAATAAATCATTAATTTATTGTTATTTTCCAAATGTAGTTTAAAATTGCATTATTCTAACAATACAGTTTAATTTTGCAACCTCACTTTTGTGGTAAAAAGTTCATCAAAAGTTAAATTTTGTTGATTAATTTTAAAACTGATAATCTGATAAAAATTCTTGAAATTGTAAAGTTCAACATTCAAGGAAATAAATGAATAAAGAAATAAATAAAGAAAAAAAAACAGAAGAAATTACTGTACAAAGAAAATTTTTAAAAAATAACTATACAGTAAGCTTGAAAAACATAAAATTTATAGAGAAAATGTACATTCTGGCAGCACTATTTGTATTATATCTTTAAAAATAATAGTTGGATACAAATTTTCAGCTGCATCTAACTATGGGTTTCTTTTTTAAAATTATTATGGTTTATAAATGAAAGAAAATAGACAATTCTACTTTTAATTAGCTCTTTTAACTAAACTATTTAAAGAAAGAGTTTTTTTTTACAAATTGTTAAATTATTTCTTTTGGAAATTTTCAATATTTTACAAGTTAACATATAATCGTGAAATTCAGTTCTTGCAAAAAATTGTCAAAACATGAAGAACTATGAAAAAGTATTTTTTAATTTGTTTAATTTTTAACACTTGTTAATAAAAATGCGAAAAAATAATTACATATGTATTTTTAAAAACTTTTAATTTCTTATAGCAATACTGTATAATTTTCATTGTAGAAGATTAAGTTCCTCATATTTTGGAATTCTTTGCAGAATGTTTTTAATTAATCTAATTATCTGTTGACTTACGCTACACAACAATGAAACTTCTAGAAAAACAAATGTTTTATTTTTTTTTCCTATTAAAACAAATGGTTTAATGAAAATGGAAATTGTTTGTTTACTAATTTTTTTAAGAACTGTAATAAATTAAGGGGGCTCAGGGGTTGATCAATATGAAAAAACATGTAAACAGAGCTCTCGCTTCGAGCCCACAGAAGTATTCAATGTAATTAATTTAAACTTTCTGATATTTTAAAGGTATGTTTGTAGTCTTATAAAATTACAAAATGAAGTATTTCAATGTAATATAATAAAAAATATAGCGAAATGTATGTAACACAATTTTCGAAAAAAAAAATTATATGCTATATCACCAACACCAAAATATCTTAACGTTGAATTGACTTAAGAACCTAATTTTTGCTTTAAAATGATCAGGAAACTTTACTCTAGAGAATGAATTAAGGATATAAAAATCCCTCAAAAAAAAAAAACATTATTAAAAAAACTCTTAAATTTGAAAATTTAAAAAAACCCTAAAAAATACAACTTTTTTTTTTCATTAAAAATACTCAAAATATTAAACTATCTAAAATATATTAATTCATAACCTAGATAATAATGTTATATAGATGCAAAAAAAAAAAAAAAAAAAAAAAAAAAAAAAAAAAAAAATTAAGCCATTCCATCAAATAGATTTTTTTTTATTTTGGTGTTAGTCGCCAAAAATCAAGTTTTGAGAAAACGCGACTTAAAGTTGAAATTATATGGATGCGGCTATGAAAGTGTTGATACATAAATGCTTATAACTCCGTTAAAAATGCAAATATTTTTATGCGGTTTTTTGCATTGAGTTAAGAATTAAATGAATAATCAAATTAGATCATTAAAAAAAAATCAATTTTTTAAAAAGTTTTCAACTCCTGAGCTCCCTTAAAAAATAAAACAATTGTATAAAGTTAAATGTTTGCATCTGATTATTACTTTGAAAGATGTATAAAAAATGTATGAGAAATTTTGGCCAAGGCCGTATACATTTTATAATATTGTAATTAGTTCATTTTTTGCTATCATTTAAAACAATGTATACCATAACAGTGTAAATTTTCCAAGTGGGTGAAAAAAAAATCCAGACCAGGAATCAAACCAGGGATGTATTGGCTGAAGCCGCTAATGCTCTTCCATTTGAGACATCCCAGACAAATGGCTGGAGGAAATTTTACCCAAATGCAGGGCCGTAGCTAGAAGTGAACAATAGGGGGGGGGGGGGAGGCTCAACAGAATTTAGGGGGGGGCTCATGAATTTTTTTTGTCTCTCTCTGACACAGAAAGATAAATGAGTGCATATTCACATTGTAGGTACTATGTTTCTTATTAAACTATTGTAATAACTTTATTTTATGCTAAGAAAACTATATGATGATGAAAATTTTGAATGTATAACTGGTACAAAATTAAACATCATGCTAGCTTCATATGTACCAATTGGATGAGGGAGGTGTTGAAACACTTATTTTAGATACAATTTAGTAACTTTGCAAAACTCTGAAAGGATCTCAAAACTAAATTAGATTTTTGAACAGAATTTCATTTGAATTTTTGGAACAGAAATTCATTGAGTGACCTTGGAATCTTTTCCAGGGGGGGGGGGGGGTCAAAATATTTTAGGGGGGCTGAGCCGCCCATAACCCCCCCTTAGCTACGGCCCTGCCCAAATGACCTCAACAATCACAGAATCTAGTCTGATACTTTGGATCAACTCAACAGAATAAATCGAAGGTTGATATTTGGAACTGCAGAAAACACTGCATACGAAATCACATTAAATTAATTTTAAACACGATTATTCAATCGGTAAATCAATTATAACGGTGTAAATTTTTCCAAGTGGGTGAAAAAAGTCCAGACCAGGATTCGAACCAGGGATGTATTGGCTGAAGCCGCCAATGCTATTCCAACTGAGCAATCCCGGATGAATGCTGGTGAGCTATTTCATCCAAATGACCTCAACGATCACAGAATCTAGTCTGATACTTTGAATCAGCTTGACAAAATAAATCGAAAGTCAATATTTGGAACTGTAGAAAACGCCAGGGTTCTCGCTGTTGCTCGCCATTTCGCCAAATGGCGACTAAATTCATTTGGCGCGTAAACAAGCGATTAGATTCGCCAAATTGCTAGTGTTCAATTTGTGCTTTTTTGTGTGTGTCAATTGCTAGTGCTTTTTGTTTTTTCTTTCTTTTCTTTTTCGTATTTCATACATATGCATATATACATATTTTTAATATATTTGTCGCGGAAAGTTGAAATTAGATTAATAACAATCGTTGTCGCAGTTATAAAATTTTAGCTTATTTTAGAACATATTGAAAAAAAGTTGGTACATTTAAGAATTAAAAATACATTTTTTTAGGGGGGGGGGACTGCACGGTGAGTTTATTTTGCTGCTACTTTTTTCATTTGGCAAATGTATTTTATTTTTAATTAGCCAAATTACTAACGTTGGTCAAATGTTAGTGAGAACACTGGAAAACACTGCATACGAATTTACATTAGATTAATTTTAAACATGACTATTCAATCGGTAATTCATTTGATTTACTGATTGAATAATCATCAAAAACAAAAAGTCAGATTTATTTTAAATTAAAACTTATTTATTTGTATTATACACTTCAAATATTTCTACCTAATTTTTAAGTTATAAGACCAACTTACCAAGAGCCATCCAGACACCAAATCGCTCCCATGTGAGAACAGACAATTTGAACATGAGGTATACATTGATGCAAACACTCAGCATTGGAATGAAAGGAACTAAAGGTACCTAAAAAGCATAAAAGAGCAATATAACAACTATAGGGATGTAGTGGAAGGTATACACTGTATAGTTACTAGATTTTTTAAAAAGAACCTCTGTATATTCCCTGTTTCTCATGTGAAATTATAATGTATACTCTTCGGAATGTGTTTTCTGCCTATCAAGGATGTAGTAGAGGGTATAAGCAGGTATACACCAAATTAACCCAATAAACATATACCGTCTGCATTTCTTTTTTTTTTTTTTAATGTCCATATACCATCTGTTTCTCAGGTAAAATTATACTGTAGGCATGACATTCATGATAGCATATATTCTCTGTCTATACCATATGCCATCTGTTTTGTTTATTTTATAACTACAACACTGCTGCCTATAATGTACTCCCTGCAGTCATTTTATGACCATCATAGCACTAATAGCTTAAATACTAGTAGTTATAAACATAGTTCATACACATCTTATTCATATCATCACCTATTCATATTTGTGATAACAAATTTGAATATTTTCGATTCAAATATTTCAAGAAATTTACACAAAAACAATCTTTAAGCAATTACTATAAATAATGTAATTATCTGAACATTTTTTTAAATAAAATTTTGTTTCTTTCTTTTGAATGCCAACTTGAGAAACAAAAAATTGGCAAACTTCTTTAATTATCAATTAAAAATTCCAAGATACTAATATTATCTGCTAATGATGTTTGAATATGAAAAAAATAATAGTAATACTCATTTGAAATAGTATAATTTATCTATAATACCTGATGTAAGCATATTTTATGACTTTTCAAATCCAAATTAACCACCTTTCTATGCATTCACAAAGTTTTTATTTTTCAACTTATCAAATTAACAGATGTTCTTATTCAGAAACTGTGAAAACGAAAACTAATCGTGTTTTCAATTTTTTAATATAGCCAAAGCTTTCCTCAGAAAATACTGTCTATCATATTAGGCATTTTAAACAGGCTTTCAAGATCCAAAAGTAATCATTTACAACTCAAAATGTAATATTTATCTAATAATGGGAAACACAATTAAATTCCAAATTGCTTCAATAGTCCAGCAAGCCAGTTTTATACTTTTTTCTGTCAATGTATTGGAAAGTTTCCTTTTGTTAAGCAGATATATATATATATTTCTTGGAACTACCCTAAAGCAGAAATGTTGTTAAATTTCCATACTAAAGTCTCCGAATGAAAGAAATATAAGTTTTCAATTTATAATTCATTTCCCTATATAATGCAGATGTCTCAAGTGCAAACAGTGAATTTGGCAGTTATAATTACCTGCATTCCACATTGTAAATAAAAAAAAATAATAATAAATATATATATATATATATTACTCTCTACAGCAGTTCTTTCTAAACCTCTTTTTTGTTACATTCCACTTCCTTAGGCTTTTCATTTTGGAGCTGTCCTGTTTCTCTTAAACATGCTTCCCCCCCCCCCCTCCGTCCTTTTCCACTCAACTAGATAATGCATGCATGCTTTTTTTCATTGGTAATCTTATCACAACCATGTAATAAATCAATAGAAATTACATTGTCATTGCTAACATTTTTGTGATTTCTGCCATTATGTTCACATACTCCCAGCAAGTTCACTGCATTATAAATATCTACTGAATAGCAATGCAAAAATATACAGAAAAGTCCTATTACCTTCTAAATTTTAAAATCCAAATAAACATCTGATTTTTTTTTTTTTTTTTTTTCATGAAAAGTTGTTATACAAAAGTAACATTGAAATAAAAGAAATGCAGTAACATACCTTAAAAGATAATTTCTTCTGCTCTGTAGGCTGTCTTTGAAGAAATATTAGACAAATTATCACAAGTAATATTATAATTCCTAGAGCAGTTATAGATAATGTGTCATATCTTATCAATCCTTCTTCATCTAAGGCTAACAGCGCATCCATTACACATATTAATATACCTGGAAAAAAGAAAAAAAAACTATTTTGATGACCCAGTTATTAAAAAATATTACAATAAAACAAATTTCTATACAAAAGAGCAAAATAAAAATGACAACCATATTTGAATATTAATGATTATATATAGGGTCTAAAAAATCCCGGGTCGCTTGGGCAACTAAAGAATTTCTCTTGGTGACTAACTTTTTTACTTACTTATTAATTTTACTTACTATAAATTTAAATGGACCATCTTTAAAGGATTTCAGTCCTGCAAAATAAATCAACAAATGGTATTTCAAATTAAAATCTCAAAGGCATTGTTAATTCATGTATGTTATTTCTTGTTGGGAAATAAAATTAAGCATATTAATTTGTCTACTGGTTTAATATCACTCAAAAATAGTGGAATATGATTATAAGTAGCCAGTGTTCCATTTTGCAGTGAATGTGTTGATGACAGACAGCTGGATTCTTCAAGCTGGCTCCCAAGAATTTTCAACTTTTGTCTGTCCCTGTATATATATATATATATATATATATTTATTTTTCAACATGATAAATAAAATTGTTAATAGAGATTTCATTATAGACTATTTTTTTTAATAATTGTATTAAAATATGGATCGATTTTCTTCTATTTTAGGTCGGCTCCAATGGAATTTTCTTGTTTTGATCAGATGCAACCCAACTTGTAACTGAAGTGACAAGATAGTGGGTTCAAAATCAAGAGATTCTGGATAAATAAAAGTGTGTGCAATTTGTTGACTTAAATCAATCTTTGATTACAGTCAATCGAAGCCAAGTGCAGACGATTTTTATTAATTTACTAGTTGGTTCATTTTATGTAAAATTTTTGTTTATTAAATGGTTTAAAATGCAAAAAGAAATAATTTAATTTACTGAGAGTAAATGATCACTTCAACAAATAAATATTTATTGAAAGTTTTGATGACCCAGTTATTAAAAAATATTACAATAAAACAAATTTCTATACAAAAGAGCAAAATAAAAATGACAACCATATTTGAATATTAATGATTATATATAGGGTCTAAAAAATCCCGGGTCGCTTGGGCAACTAAAGAATTAACAACAAGAAGCTTAACGAATTAACAACTAAAGAAACACAGAAGCTCTTAAGGAAAAATACTTAAATTTTATGAAATTTTCCTTTATGTCAAGAAAGAATAAAACTGGAACTTTTAAAACTTAATGAACGTTTTTATTTTTCTCAAATCGCTAGTCACTGTACAGAATACAGACAGAAAGATAAAAGATCAGAAATGAGGGATTGTGCATATGTATTATCACTTTAAAGTAGAGAGGGGGGAAGGATCTGACATTTGATATTGTAATACAGTCGAGTCTCTCTACATCGGAACTCCATACATTGAATTCTCTATATAACGAATTTTTAATAGGAACGGTCCCCTTTTCGCATGATTACATTAAAAACAATCTCTATATAGCGAAATATCTGTCTCCATATAACGAATCTTTTCAAAAATTGGTCATAAAAAACAAGTTTAAAAAGCTTCGATATCATATGGAATCAATTTTCCATCACTTATTTTTTGATTTATTGTCAATGCTGAGGGTTTTTTTTTTTTAATTACTTCTTTTAATGTTCTTTATATCCAACGAATTCATCCCACCTCCCACACACCTTTTCACATCTTTCTCAAAACAGTATCAGTTGGATTGATACACATGTAAGAGAGGAATCAATGAGAGGCACATAAGAGAGGCCTTCAAATGGAGGAAAATGTTAACAATTTTTCATTCCTTGGTAAAATTTGAACATTTTTTTGAGAGCGTAACAATTTTAAAATGAAAAACCCCAAAAAATTACAGATTTCTTCGTCTGAAATTAATGCAAGTCTTCCTTATTTGATTTTCATTAAACTTTCAAATAAATGTCTGTTCTCTTTTTTGAAACAGCTTAAATAATTAAAAAATAAAATGTTAGGTTAATATTTACTTTTAAACACTTCAAATTCTTAATTCAAAAGATCAAAATAATATTTGTTCAAATTTCATACATTAAATACGATTTTTAACATCATTCTCTATACATCGAATTTCTCTATATAACGAATTTTTTACTGAAACGGTGGATTTCGTTATATAGAGACTCGACTGTATATCTCTTGGAGGAGTTGAGATTTGTCTTTTGATAACAATATCATTTTTGATCTTACCAAAAATTCTCATTCTTTGCTAACCTTTTTAACATCAAAATAGTCTATGCTTTTTTCTTAGTCTGTTATCAATTTTTATGAAAATACAAAGGTAGTATTTAAACCATTAAATAATTATAAAATCATTTTATTCCAATATATGGATTATCACAATGTTCGGCTTTCTTATTTGTCTATGACATGTATTGTGTTGTTCGAGAAACCAGGTTCAAAATGATATTTATTATGTTTATTAGTAAAAAAAAAAATAAAAAAAAAAAAAAAAAAAAAAAGGAAGAATGTGAGTTACCAGTTTTGTTAATATGAAGTTCATCTTAGACCCTCTTCATCAAAGCGGCAAGTGCAAGAAATTATTAGTGTTTAATTGCATTGTGTAACAAAAAGCTATGTTTTTAAATAATATTTCCTTAAAAAATTATTTGCTATAAAGTTATTTCATGTATAACAGTAATATTTTATTGACTTCTCTTCATTTAAATCAGTAAAATTTGTGAACATTAAATGTATATTCATTGCAAACATATTAAAAGAAAAACAAAAGAAAATGTAAAAATAAAGATTTTTTTAGACATTGATAACAATATCATTAGGTCAATGGGAAAGGGTCAAACAATTATAATGTATGATAGTGTAAGAGGAGGAAGGGCAAAAAATTGTCAAAAAGCTAACATTATACAGTAGACTCCTTCAAATTGGCAAGCATAAAATCCACAATTCTCTAAAATCTGCATATAATGTATGGATGTAACTAATAAAACATTCAGTTCAGATATAGAGACAAAATAGGGAGATATTTGACTTTTTTATTTTTATATTGATTCTATATATATTTTAATCTGCAATTTTTGTCAACATTACTAAATTTATATTTTTTCATGAAGGAAGAATAAATTTATTTCTGGAAAATTCAAGATGTTGGTGATATCACTTGTAATCACAATCTTCTATGAAGATTTTTTGGTTATTAAATCTGACTAAATCTGAAATAAAATTTCCTTATTTTATGATTTTGATCCGAGTTAGTAATGTAACTTTATGGGACAAGTTTCTTTGAATAATTTAGGAAAAATACATTTTATCTTTATACTGAATATTTAATCATACATTACTGATTATTAGCTTGACTTTTGCTTTTAATATTTTAATCATTTTAAAAATTATCTAATTTTTATTATTTTAATTTATTACTTATTTTAATATATTGTAAGCATTCATTATAACTTTGATTGCATAGTTAATTACATTCAAATTACTGTTTAAAAAATGTAACCAAAGAAGCAATGATCAGAAATCTGCAAAATTCTAAAATCCACATAATCTCTGGTCCGAAGCTGTATGGATTTGAGGGAGTCTACTGTATAAGCATTGTCCCTAAAGTATTATATACTCACATATTAAACCTATTAACCAAAAACTAACTCTGGCAGTCAATTTATTCGGCTTTTCTATCCTATCTAAATTGATGAGCTGCCGTACAACTGTATTATAAGTAATTTTTTCGAGTGGAGCTGCAAGGGAATCTGTGAAACTGCCAGATTTATTTCTTCCATTGCTTCCCCATCCATTTTTCTCAGGACTGAAATGAAACATAAAGCAAAATTTGAACATCTGGTGCAAATACATTAAAAAAATTCAGTAATAAGTTCCATATCAAACATCATCAATATAACTTTTTAAAAATCTCATTAATTAACAAAGTATTTTAGAATGCAAAGCTTTGTATAAAGAAAAAAATAGAATAAATGAAATAGTATTTTTACAGGAGGTAATAGCAATATGCAAATACTGTAGTGATGAAATGATAGGAATTGTGACAAGAATATAAAAGCACAAAGAAAACTGCAGTCTGTATGATAAAGATAATATTAATGAATCTGAATAATTGAAATACATATATATAATTACCATTCTTTGCTGCATTTATTATGTGTTTGTATATAAAATATATTATTGCAGCAATACATCAATGAAAATCTCATAACTTTAAATTTAATTATAGAATAATAAAATTTTAAGTTTTAAATGCATCTTTTAAACTTGTTTGTAATAATTTTTAATTTTTATTTAAAATATCTTGAATTCTTTTGTGAGAAATGTAATAAAATTAATAGAAATGTGTAAATTTATACATAAAAAGTAAATAAATACATGCACATATGTAAATAAGTGTCCAAATAATATTAATTTTTAAAAAAATCAGATTTAAATCAAATAATTCCAATTTTATTTATTTATTTATTTTACAAAGTTTAAGTTTGCACAGTTGCTTTGGAAATTTCATAAAAATAAATTAATAAATGTTAGTTTTTAAAAATATATATTTTAAGAAATTTTTTTGCCAAATTTAAAAAAGCAAAATAATAATTACATTTGATTAATACATTAATTGTACAACTTAGATATTTTGTTTGAAAATCAGTATTCTATTCTATGCAAAACAATGATAAATATTTGCTGGCAGTGATTCTAGTCATGGCATGTAAAATCTACCAATTTGCACATACTTTTATTTACTTGTTTTCTCTCTAATTATGAATGCACTGTGGATATTTTAAACATCTTGTGTAAATAACTTAAAAAATATGTAATAATAATTTTTATATCAAGCATTATCAGTATAATTACTAAGAAAAAAAAATTCCTCTTAAAAATTTTTGGAGTAGAAAGGTTTATAAAAAAAATTACAATGTAAGCACATAGTTTTATTTAGAAAAATAACTCAACCTTAATAAAAATACACTGTGTACATAGACATTTTTTTATATTATTTTATCTTATACTTGCATTACGCTTTAAAAATATTATTTTAAGTAATGCATTTTTAAAAATTACCTTTGGGAAATAGTAGAATATTTTGCTTTTGCAGAATGTGAACTGCAAGATTCATCTGTACTATACCTAAAAAACAAAAACAAAAATTGAACTATTTAAATAAAGAAGAATATTTTATCTAAATATATGCAGTCACAAAACAGTTAACATTACAAGCTTAAGCTTGTAATGTTAAAGTCTAACAATCATATAACCGATAACCCATTAGAGTTCATCACAAATTCTGCATGTCTATTTCTCTACAAAACTACATTGTAAAACACACATATGATTGTAACAATATAATAAATATATTAATAACACACAATTCTTAAAAACCTGTATATCATATTTAACCAACCAATGTAAATCCTTTCGGATCCATTTTTCTTGCAATTTTTAGAAAAAACTACTTGTGTTAATAATATGAACACTAGCTATCCAAATAGATTAATTAGTGTTTTTAATGAATATTTCATTGTCTGAAACATAATGAATGTTGTTGTTTTGCGTACTATTCAATTAATATTCATAGGCTAAAGGAAGAAATCTTGGAAATGGTTAGAAAATATTAAATTACAATAACATTTAACTTATATTACCATAGTCCACAATACAGTAACTTTCTAATACTTTTTGCACTTTATTAAACATTCTTACAGGAAAGTAACTTTGATTTAAATTTTTTTTTTTTAGAGTGTTAATTTAAGAGTGAAATATATATTTAAAATAAAACAATTGCAAAAACAAAAGAGAATTCATCAAATAATAATTATTATTATTATGACTAAATGATTAAACATATATGAAGTCAAACAGTAAATGCATAGGCATATACTAACATTACTTCATGTAAATAATAGCCAAAATATTTCTTTTAAAAAAAATAATACTCCATTAAAAGATGTATTATTAATAGTACACCAGACTCCAAAAGGGTTTAAAAAAAAACACAGTTTTATAATTTACTTAAATAAAAAAAATGTATTGTTAATAAAATAAAATAATACATTTAAAGATATTTTTTATGCTTTGGCTACATAATCATCAAAGTTTGAAATTAGTACCTTAAAATGGTGACTGAAATCGCAACAAGCGAATATGCAAGAAGAGTGCCAATGGACATCATATCAGCAAGTTCATGAACATTAAACATCATAGCCATGAAACCTAATGAAAATTCCACAATTTTAATTGCATGAAGAAAAAAAAACATATTAGTTTATGTAAAAATATTGTAAATGATAATTTAAATATATAACATACTATAAGATATTTGCATAATTAAAACAATCAAACTATTTTTATTACTTTTTTTTTTTAAATCATGACTGAACTATAAGATTAAAATGATATAACATATCACATATGTTGAATCCTTTAATTCACCTTATTTATATACATAAAACCAAAAAATTCTCAGATTACTTAAATACTTAATAAAAAACACCTTTAAGTAATCTGAGTATTTTTTGGTTTTATGACTGAACTAGCTTAAGAAACTACAATAGCTTAAGAAGTTTGTGCACAAGCTTCAAAATGAAGTTTCAAACATTTTAATAAATTTATATAGCTAATTAAAATGTTACTAAACCAGACAATATGTAACTTTGAGGTTGTAGTTCTCCTACATTCAATTTATCTCATATTTGCAAACTCAGTTTGAGTATAAATCTGATTTGAAAATTTTATAATTATTTTCCTGATTTTTTTTTTTTTTTTTTTTTTGGGGGGGGGGGGGGGTAAAAATTTTATTCAAGATTATTCTAAGAAATCTACAAATAGTCATATTTTATAATTTCTAGCTTTATCAATATTAATATTATTTGATACTCAAACATCTAGTTTTACAGTTTTTATTAGTTTTATTCAATTATAGGTCACACTATAATATAGCTCTGATGACTTTTTTTGAAAAAATATTTGCAAAGTACATATTACATACATAAATAGCAAACAATTAGTTTTATATTTAAGACATACATCTAAAACAATGTAAAAAATATTAAGTATCATTGCTGATTTATTAAAATCTGTAAATATTGTTAAAAATTCTTAGGAACATTGAGTGCATATCAATAATAGAAATTCAAGGATCATACAAACCAGCAAAAACTCCAGAAACAGCAGTGGCAATAAGAGGTGTCTGGTATTTAGGATGTACTCTAGCCAAAAAACGAAAAATAATACCATCAGAGGCCATAGCATACAGCACTCGGGGTAAAGGGAAGATGGCACCAAGTAAACTGAAAAGAAAAAAATGTATTTTATACTTATCATAAATATTACTAATAAATTTTACATTATTACATGAATTGAGAATTAAATTACAAAAATTTCTGTACACCATGTTGTAGTTTCAGAAATATTTGGCATGGTCTTATCACCCAAAGGTCAACAAGACCTGAGCTTGCAATCGAGTCAAATACAAAGACTTTCTAGATGTATTACAATAAATTCCAATGTGGTAAAATATCTTTAGATGCTTTCGTGAATCTATTACTATACTTTGTTTTCCATTAATACTTTGATAATATAAACATCAATATGGTACATACTTATTACAAAACTTTTCTATCAAATAGCAATGGCATCTAAATATCCTGAAATCCAAAAATATTCCTCTTTGTTAACTTCTTTCGTAATGAAACGTTTCATCTAAATGATAATTTGGAGGAAAAAAAAATCAATACAGATACTAATGTCATTTCAGCTGTTCTGACTTCAGTGTTATAATTATTATAAAATACTTTCATTAATTAATTACTGAAAGAATGGGACTCATACCTATTGATGGATAGATATACTACATTTTAACCAACATAATTTTAGCTCTGCAGTGTTAAAAGGAAAAGATACACCAGCCTTTATCCATAGAATTTTTGAAATAGAGGTGTACTCTATGTTAAAATTGTAACAACTTCGATTTTTCAAATCATAATACACACTTTTGGTAATTTATTTGTGTTTCTTTGAACAAATCAGCCTTGGAAAAATGTATAGTTTATGTATTTTTTAAATTTTCATTGAATTAGAAGAGGTAAAAATTTGATGTTACTGTTAAATTCCCCTGACAAACTTCTAATTTATATTTTACCAAAAAAACATCCGATTTTATAAAAATTTCTGTCATATACATTGAATAGATCTAAACCTATTTTAGGTCACTTTTTTTTTCTTAACAAAAATTAATAATTTTAAGTATGAAAAGAATTAAAGAATTTTTATTTTTAAAGAAGTATAATTACAATTTACATAAGTAGAATGGGCATTTATCAGAAATATATGTGTGTTAAATTTACAATTCATTTTAATCATTAATTTTCAATAATTAGTTTTGGAAATCTAAAAAGACTATATTACACTACTGTTCAATTCCATATACATGAGAAAATCAAAGACCGCATCCTCATCCAGAAAATGTATGTGAAATATTCTTTTGAATAAAATGTGAGTTTATTTTATACATAGATTGCTTCTGCAATGTTACCAGTTTAAATCTAGTATTTTTTCCTGCAAAATATTAATTTCTAAATTTGCAAATGACCCTAATATTAATTCTTTCTTTTGTATATTTTCTTTTGTAACTTTCTTTTTGTAATATTTTCTTTATTTTTTTCTTTTGTAAATTCTTTTCTTTTACAACTCTATGGAGATTTCAAAAAAGTATAAAAAATCTTTTTTTCTGATTGTGTTAATTCAAGGGAATAATTGTCAAAAATTTGTTATCATTTAAAAAAACAAAGTTGCTACCATTTTATATAGAAAGAGGATCTCTATTTCAAAAATTGAAATCATATTCTGAAAGAAAACATCCTGGATATAATAAGCTTTTGTTGTGACTTGACTGCAAATGATTGGTGAATAAAGGGATATTTTTTTTTAAAACTAATTGTTTTTTTTATTTTTTATGATTTTATCTGCAGTTTTTTATAAAATGCAATGAATAGTATCAAATTTAACAATGATATGCATGTATGGGATAAAAATCCAATAATTACAATACCTGGTAGACAAGCCAGCCAATGCACCAACAGCAACAATCCATCTACAGACAGGCCAGCCAACATAATCGAAAACATATGGGAGTGGAGCAGGGTTGTCTTGGAGGTAATAGGGTACCATCAGCGTTTGGACTGTAGACACACCAAAATAAGCAAGGAACACAAACAATAGCGATAAGACTATGCTGATGGGAATGGACTTTTGGGGATTTTTTACTTCTTCACCTGCAAGATAAATAAATAATTGGAAAAATAAATAAATGCATATAAAAAAGCATATGTAGATGAAAATGTTTGAAAAATATACAGCACTTTTTTTTTTTTTTTTTTTTTTTTTTTTTTTTTTCTTTTTGAGGGAAGGGGGAAGCATGCGCCTGTTCTTTAAAGACTGGGTTTTATTTATTTTTAAATATGTTGGAAATTGTGCATTTTTATAAAAATATCCTGTGTGGGAGTTCTCATAATTAATCAGGGTATTTGTTCATTACATTTAGTAATTTTATAACTCCTGAGATAATATATATATTTTTTAAATCATATTATATTTCCAAATTATCACATGAAGCTAATTCTCTTTCAGAAATCATCATCAACTTTTTCTTTGCATTTCAACTAATAACCTTTTCAGAAGCTTCAGAACATTTCTCTCCAAAAGTGTCAAAATAATAGAAATAATGTGTTAGTTTCTTTCAAAACAAAGAACCAAACTAAAACATAGCCTTAAACAAATTATGAAATGAATAGTGTCCAGACTATATGTGATTAAATTAATATGGAATCACATTTACAAATTTCTGGTGCAAAATTATGCAAATATTTTATTGCATATTTTCTATAAAAACATCTTTTCAAAACTATGAGGCAGAAGTGAAGAATATGTAAGAGTATAAATCATGCAAGCAAATACTGCATAAAGCATACAAAACAAATTTCATAAAAAAAAAAAAAAAAAAAAAAAAAAAAAAAAATTAAGTCACATTTTCTTACCTGTAGTGGCAATGCAGTCAAAACCAATAAAACCATAAAAGCATGTAGCTGCACCAGACATCATTCCAGACACACCAAATGGCAGAAAACCTCCCTCTCCAGCTCTAGCAGGCACCTAGCAAAGGACAAAATGGAAAATACTACAAATTGGATTCAAATTTTATTAATTATATGTTACAACCTTGCTTCTATTCTGTCTTTGTATATGTTCCAGGAGATTTATTTGAAAAACTCACATTTAGATTATACATGCTGTATGATAAAGACTTTTAGAAAAAGCATATATTGTTATCAAATTCAAACTGCTTGATGTCTGACATATTCCTAAATTCATTTTTTACTGTAAACACATAAAATTTGTTGGTTTATCTATTAAAATACTAACAAATCAAATAAAATTTTCATTCTTCCTATAAAGGCAAAGAATCTTTCAGAAAAGATCCTCTTAATTAGTGCTTTGATCCAATTTTGAAGATAAAGCAGTTTGCAAAAGCTCATTTATCAATTTCAGGGTATATAACTCAAGATGCAATACATTTATTGAAAAAATAAATAAAATCTACAGTAAAATTTGCAAACTTTTATTTATTTATATTCAAGAATAAGTTTTTGAATGTTTCAGAAAGTTTCATACAGTTGAGTAAAGGAAAAATAAATTTTTGAAAACAATCTTCAGAGAACATACATTTCACTATATAGAATTTTTTTTAGAGTTTTTTCAAAAGAAAATGTGCCCAAAGTCTCCCAGTTAATAAATTAGGCTCTGCTAATTGAAAGTAACGTTTTCAGAGATGAATTATAAAGTACTAAATACAGAAGATGTGGCTTTAAAAACTGTCTTTATTTGAATGGGGTGGCCATAGTTTTGCCAGATTAACCTTCACAAAAAGGGGGGGGCAGTTTATTCCAAATTAGGACATAAAAATACAGTAAATCCTATAAGAAAAGTAAAAAAAACAGCAACCTTATGGAAAAAATACTGCAAAATTATATTTGTTAAGCAACACTAGACTGGCATGAGTTTTTTGCTGAAAATATTTATCTTTTGTTATTAATGAAATTGTCACATACCTCTGATTTGGAAAGATTCCAGTTGTGTGTATCTGATTTTATAGACCCAGCTATAATTGCAAACACTACAACTCCTAAATTAAGACAAGTGAAGACGTTGTTAAAACGGGATGATTCCCTGACACCTGCAGCCAGCATAACTGTAAAAGAAAAAAAATGTTCTTATAATTAGGTAAGCAAAACACAATGAA
This sequence comes from Maratus speculifer, assembly GCA_964019185.1. Classification (NCBI taxonomy): domain Eukaryota; kingdom Metazoa; phylum Arthropoda; class Arachnida; order Araneae; family Salticidae; genus Maratus; species Maratus speculifer. The sequence continues at coordinate 815,445 of CAXHSM010000001.1, forward strand.
AAATGTTTGACACAAGAAGGAACATTATTGTTAAGACCTAAATAAAAGTGAATCACATAAATTCTTCCCATTTGTGATAAAAATCACATTTAAATTTCTTTTTAAAATATCTGAATCGGAACTGTTGTATCATTTTTCACATCTGGCATTGTTATGACATTACTTGTAGAAGTCTTGAGGTAAATGGTTGTAATATAATATTATTTTATTAGTATATTGACAATATAAATATTTTTATTCTAAATAAAAAATAATTTGCTTTCATGCTTTAAAAATAATAATTTTTATATTACTTTAGTTGTTACTATTTAAAGAAAATATTTGTTTAAAAAAATTGTTTATTTCTTTTTAAGAAATTTTTTTTTTAAATAATAAATGATAAGATTATTAAAATGATATCTGGCGCAATACATTATAAATGGAAAAAACGATGTTAATAGCATCAAAAACTCTTAACACTGACGATGGTACTTTGGTACTGAAGATAGTATGCTGCTTCTGAAATTAGTATGCTTTCAAATTAATAATTTTTATATTACTTTAGTTGTTACTATTTAAAGGAAAGATTTTTTTTTTTAATTTATTTCTTTTTGAGAAAAATGCTTTTTGTTAATAATAAATGATAAGATTATTAAATGGATATCTGGCACAATACAATATAAATATAGAAAACAATGTTAATTGCATCATAAACTTTTAACACTGAGGATTGTATTTTGGTACTGAAGATTATGCTAAATGCTTCTGAAATTAGTATGCTTTCAAATTTAAAGTTTCTGCCACTATTAATGTTGTTATTTCTATTTATATAATAAATGATATGGCTTTAACCTTTATTTAATTTTTTTCCCTTAATTAACTGCAATACTTTTTCAGAAAAGCATACATATTTGACTTATAAATAGGTCAGTAAAAATTAAATGAACACACTAAAAAAAATTACATATGTGTATAGATATTATTGTGCAATCTTACATATCCATTTTGAATGAGTAAACACTTTAATATATATAATTGTTCATTAGCAAATTACAAGATTTAAGTATCATACTAAATCTGATTTATTTATGTGGTCAAAATGTCCTCAATTGAAGCAGTCCATAATACACTATGTTGAACAATATGAAACTTTCTGACATAGTCATTTTTCCTGGAAATACATTGGTAAATGGTAAACATGAATTTTGCATATTTTGATAATTTATTACATTTTGAGTTATAAGTGACTGTTGTTTCATGATGATTTGTTTTTAGCAATTGTATCCAGGAATTCTGCTCAAAATGTTAAGCTTGATAACATTTTCTGAAAGATTGTTTGTATTTATTGAAAAATGGAAAGGTAATTCAATTTCATAGCTTTTGAAAACAAAGATTTACTAATTTGAATAAAAAATGACTGTATGAACCTTTTATAAATTAACCAATTTGAATTTGAGCATAAAAAAAATTATGCATTAAATTTCCTAAAACCACACATCATCACAGATATAAACAATGAAATTTTCAGTTCAGATGTAGAGACAAAATTACTGAATTTTTTAGTTTTACATAATTTTGTGTGTATTGTAATACATAATTCTCTATAATATAACTGAACTCATAGTTTTTAATGAAAGAAGTATAAATTTATTTCTGGAGAAAAAAAATCATTTTATTGTTTATAACACTGGTAATTACAATCTTTTCACGAAATATATTTGTGTATTAATAAAGTTTTTTGTTGTTAAGACTAGCTAAACATGAAATAAAACATCCTTATTTTATGATTTTGATAAGAATTAATAGAGTGCAATAAGAAGAAAGTTTCATTGAATAATTCAAGAAAAATTGAAATCATCTTTATTATGCACACCTAATAATACAGTATTAATTATTTACTGGACCTTTACTTTTAATAATTTAATCATTTTTAAAATGATCTCACTTTTTTATCATTTTAATACCTTACTTTTTTTTAATAGTAAAATAATATATAGCAAGCTTTCATTGTAATTTTGATTGCATTATTACATTCAAGCTGCTGTTAAAAAGATTGAAAAAAAAAAAAAAAAAAAAAAAAAAAAACAGTTATCAGAAATTAGCAAAATTTTAAAATCTGTTTAACCTCTGATCCCAAGTTGTGTAGATTTGATGTATAAATTTGAAATAAATAAATCTTTTTTTTTGGTAGAATATGTATAAGAATTTTTCTACCTACCCAGACGTATAACAAACAATAAAAAACATATCACAATCAAATGCTATATTAGTATACCATTTAAGATGCAAATAACGTACTTGCGAGTAAAATCGTTATGCCAAATGCAAGAAAATCTGGATACTCTGAAACATTAGGGATGTCTATTGGCATTACTTGTTGCAGATGTCTCTGCATGGTCCCATTAAAAAGTGAATCAATGTAGCCACTGTAACCTCGAGCAACAGAGGCAGTACCTGAAAAATAAATTACAAATAAATAAACTTGAATTTTAATACACATAAATATGTCTTTTCATCTTATAAAATAAATTGATATGATTTATCGATTTCTTTTATTTATACATTGATGTATTGTATTTCAGGCATACAAAACAATTTATAGAAAATGAATAAATCGAGAGGTAGAAAGAGAGTAGATATTAATGAAATACAATCAGTTCTCAAAAATCTGCAAGCAAATCGTAAAATTCTGATTGTAAGTCCTCCCCTTTTTCAAAAACGAAAGAAATTAACTTTGAGATGGGGGCTTATAATTGAGATTATAAGTCATTAAAAACTGTTTTTTACCAAGAATTTAGAATTAAATAAAGCAAATACAAGGGCAAGAATCTCTGTGTTTCGGCAAATTTCTGCTTTGTTAAAAATTTAATTTCCACTCTCCAACAAAAATTCTTTACCAAATTTTAAAACTTTTTTTTAATTTATTTCTTTATTTGTTGTTTTATTTATTGTAACAATATTTAATCGAGTATCTAAACCTCCTCCCTCCAAAAAACTGCTTCTCTCTATGACCCTCCTACTCAGGTTTCGAACATGCATAATTTAACTTATAAAGTTATTTAATTTTAAATATGTTTTCTGACTTGTTTAGTATACTATGGTAACAAACAAATGAACAATACTTCATTTAAATTATCCCCCTCCTCCCAAAATTTCTGCTTATCTCCCCGCTCATACCACTAACATTAACCCCTCCCCCCTTTCTCCTTGCATCTCACACATTGTAAAATAAATCTTTAATTTTTTTCTCAAATGTATATTTTTTTTCAGGGGGAGGGGGGGGGGGGTTATTTAAACGTAAAATGCATGCATAATTCACAGGTGAGAGCAACCAAAGAGTTTTTTTTAACTTTTCTGCCATATATTTTGAAGCCCCCCTCCCCCTCATGGAACAAAAATTTCAAAGATGATGGACATTTTCAATGATTGAGATTAAATGAAATTGTGTAGATAAAATTTTCTTACTACAAAATAAAACATATTGCAGAATAAAGAAAAGTAATTAAAGATTTTAAACTTTGTTGAATTGTGATCAGAGAGGAAAGATAAACTTTTAGAGAAAAGAGTCTAATTTTATATAATTGATTATTTACTTATTGTTACTAGCAAGCAACAAGAAGAACAAAAAAATAAATAAAATAATTAAGAATTTCAAGATGTTAAACTTTTTGTGCTGAGAGGGGGGGGGGGGCAAAGAAGGGCAGCAGACATTTCATTAAGGGGGGAGGGGGGATTTTATTCGGGTTATACATTTGGAAATCCACCAAAAAAGTCAATACATTTAAAATTTACTTAGACTGTTAAATCGATTTTTCCACAAAAAATGTTTGAAAAAGGGAGAGGGGGGTATTACTTTTGAGGGGGATAATCAGAATTTTACACAATTTGTAACAAACAATGCAACAATTAACATATAACATCTGTACAAAATTAAACAAGATTTTTAGTTAAATTTAAAGAAAAATAAGTAAAAAAATACGGCCATATCTTATTAAATTATTTCTAGATGGGTGATTTGTATAAATGAACTTTTGATCATTCAGCATTTCACAGTTGAAGAAATTAGGAATGATATAATACAATTTTCCGAGCATTGGTTTGATACTGAAGTACAAGAAGAAAAAAACTTAATTGAAATAAATATTTTAATTTTTAACTCACACAGACTTTTATGACTGAAAAAAAATATCTAAATGTTTAAAAAAAATCATAAAATAAATGTTTTTAAAATAAATGCTATTGTTAAATGTTTAACAAGTTACAAACGATCTCTAATCAACAAAATTCAGAAATCAGTTGAAACTAAGCAGATTTTTAAGAATGATTCTTTTTACTGCACATAAAAATCTAAACAATACCTATGACAACATTTACTTATACTATGGGTATGAATTCATAAAATGTGGGTTTTAAACTGACGACATTTGATTTTTTTTTTCCTTTTAGTGCAGGAATTACATACTTAAATCATAAATATAATTCAAAAAATAATAAATTTACCAAAAAAAAAAAAAGAAAAAAGAAAGAAAGAAATAGCATATTTACCTATGACATATTCTAAAATTAAATTCCATCCTATAATAAACGCCATTAATTCTCCAACAGTAACATAACTGTAAACATAGGCAGAGCCAGCTCTCGGTACTCTAGCACCAAACTCAGCATAACAAAGACCTGAAATTAACAAAGATGGTGCTATTAAATTGATATTTCATTTCAAATATGAGAAAAATTTTGTATAAAGCCAAGGCATTCTAATTAAGTTAAATACTAAAAAGTGATAAATTTCTGAATTTAACTTAAAAAAGAAGAGAAAAAAACATACTTTAATGGATTAAATAAATAAACAACTTAACGTTGTTAGGTATTACATTATAAAATAATAAATGTAAAGTTTATACAGGGTGAGTCATAAATATCGAAACAACAGGCTATCTCCTTAAATATTACCCCTAGACCCATAATTCAAATTGCAAAGTTTGATTAAAAACAAGTTGAATTTTTTGATAAAATAGGTTGCAACTCCATGCGGGGTCTATTTTTAAAAATACGAAAATTAAATTTTTACACGGCCCCCAGATGATAAAACTTCCATTTAGAAAAATTTTCCTTATTCATTCCTGAATTGAACAAAAAAAAAAAAAAAAAAAAAAAGAAAAAAAAAAAATTCGTCTTGATATCTTCAAAACTCAGAGAGTTATGACAATTTTAATAAATCGTGAGGTTTCAAGGGATCAGACACAAATTGAAATGTGTGTAATTGATGAAACAATGTTGCTGTAATGTGTCCAAGAAATATTTATTTTATTTGTTTCTTTATAGAGTTAGAATTTTAAATGGTTTTGTGATGGTTAACCATATAATTTGTGTAAGCATTATTGCATCATAAAACTTTTTAATAAAATATTTTTTTCCAAAAAATATAGAGTAAATTAAAGTTGTTATGACTCAAATATTATTTGTCGCGTTGAATTTTTTTCTTTTGATTAAATGAAAATGTCTAACTTTCAATTTTAATTCAGCATTTTAAATGATATTTTTTTTTTTTTTTTTTTTTTTTAATAAAAGTATTTAAAATAGCAATATAATTATTTGAAAACAAATCATATTTTAAAAAATAGATTTTCTGAGGTAAAAACTTCTTTCAGCGCGTTGGGATTTTTTTTTTTTTTTTTTTTTTTTTTTTTTTGGATGTTAAAAAACATTGAATTCGCATGACTATTACCGTAACTGCGGTAGTTGTTGACTTCTGTCCGTTTAAAAATGAGAAGTACTGAAATAAAAACATTTGATGCAGAAAAGTGCATTTAGTTTTACTAAAAGATGGGCTCCTATCGTTTAAACGCTTTTTAAAAGTTTTGCCATTCTCACCTTCTTTAATTACTGTTTAAATGCGTCAGGTGATTTAAATCTCATTTTTTTTATCACGCCGATTTCAATTTTTTTTTTCTTTTTCTTTTCTTTTCTTTTTTTTTTTTTTTTTTTCTGTCAACTTTATATTTGAATGTAATTTCATAAGATGTTTGGTTCGAACGTATTAAACCTTGATCAATTAAATACACTTATAACGGAATATTAGTGGGAGCTTGGCATAACAAAATACGCAACAGAAACGTTGTACTCTTAGACTTTAACATTCGAATAAATATTTTTGTTTTTTTTTAAATGCTGTTTGGAATAAATAAACTACTCGGATGTAGCAATCTGAGGACTCGATACGAAATTCCGTACATAAATATTTGATATCACTGAAATTGTGTAAGTTATACAAAATTCAGTATAACAGTGCCACCCGAAAGATGATAAATACAAAAATGTCAGCAAAACCAATTCATGTCAAGAAGTAACTGAATTTGACTTTTTATGGAAATACCTGCATTAGTTCTTAAGATAAAGCTATTGCAGAAATCGTAACAAATGCAGTGTTGCAGCGCCACACGTGGAGCTATTTACAATAAAATATAAACAACATCAATTCATATCAAGGACTAACTGAAATTGAAGTTTGATGATATTCCTTGCATTAATTCTGGAGCCACAGCTATTGTGGAAATCGCACAAAAGCCTGTACAGTAGGGCCACCTGTAAAGCGATTCACACCAAAAACTAATCAGCACCAATTTATATCAAGGACAAAGTAAATATATTTTTGTATTAAATTCCGTGGATTAGTTCTTTAGATAGATCACTCACAAAATTTATGTCATATACAAAGATACAGGAGCAGTGACTCACAGGCATTTTGTAAAAACATGTTTTTCGGTATCTCTGAGCCCTAAAACGTGTGAATCCGTCGAAAACCGGAATTAAAAATTTTCATGAATCCAATACTTTCTTTTGTAAAGATAGAAGAAAGTAAAATGGGTTTAAAACCATCATAAATTTTGAAGCTGAATAGTAAAAAGTAGATTTTTGAAAATATTTCTGTGTAATTTATTAAAATATATTTGGGTCATTCCATGTCTAGTGTCCTAAATTTTGGCATGGTTCCCACTCGACCCCCTTCGATTTTTATGAAATTGATGCAGAATATACATGCGGGTATATGATGAACATTTGGAAACTGTTTAGTGCAAAAAATTGTATAGTTGGAGCACCAGAGGTCCATTTGTACTGTGGCGACAATCTTGCGCGGTCAGTAAAACGAGTTTCTCGCAGGAAGCGATTGAGGTACCCTTTTGCTCGGCGGATAAAGACGATCGCTTACTGACCGTGGGATCTCCGGTTCGAATCCTGCCTGGGCACGTCACCTGCATTGGTGACCTTGGACAAAACGAACACACTTCACCACCTTCGCTCTAGTTCAACAGATGGCAGCACGAAAACACCCCCAGCATCCAAAGCCTGCGAAACGCTCGCAGCACGAAAGCCTCTGTAACGCTCAGAGCACACGACCAATGCCTGTGTAACGCTCACAGCAGCAAAAGCCTGCCACACCGCGCATCATCGATGGGTTACACGTGCAATCGGCGGCAGCACGACAACGACAACGCATCTGGCACGCGCCAGCGCAACATGAGTGCATATCGCTCTCCAACGTCAACGCGACATTCTTCTCACTGGGGGTGGAGTACTGTGGCGACCATCTTGCGCGGTCAGTAAAACGAGTTTCTCGCAGGAAACGACAGAGGTACCCTTTTGCTCGGCGGATAAGACGCTCGCTTACTGACCGTGGGATCTCCGGTTCGAACCCTGCCCAGGCACCGTCACCTGCAGTACCAATCACTATTTCATGGTTAGAGAAAAAACGGCCAAATCATGAAGTTTGGCATCATATTGCTCATGATATATGAAACATTACTTATTGAAAATATGTGATCTAGTATAACTTTTTGTGCTAAAAAATGTAATTGCAGTATTAAAAATCACAAATCAAAACTATCGTGATTACTAGGCCTCAAAGTAGGCCGTACGGCCAATTTGGTTGAATTTTACCCTTACTTTAACATGCCGTAACTACTGCAAATATTATTTTAAAAATTTGTCGCTTTACAAACTAATTACCTATGGATATATCGTAAAGCCGCTGTAGTTGTTTTTTGATTGATTAAATATTCATTAAATTATTGATGTTCAAAATCTAATAAAAAATTAAAATCGTCAATTTTACCCCATATTCAAAAGCATATATCTCAAAAGGGACACTTCTGATTTGGTTACAATTAGTACCACTGAAAAGAGCATATCTTAATTTATAAAAAAATCTTTATTTCATTTTGGGCCTCTTAGATACAGAAGGAAAATAATAAAATTCAAAAACCTGTTGTACGAGATAATCCAGATACATACAAAAAGGTATATATTACGACAGGGTCTTTCAACATATTTTGAACCATTCTTTTTTATTACAACGATTAATGCGCATAACAATTATCACTTTTTCTGGTCACAGTTGCTTCCCCTTTACCATTATGAGTGATTTGTAACCGCATTGCCAATGAGTTATATCCAATAACCAGGCAAGACTAGCTCCTAGTTGGGTATTGCATGTTTAACAAGATTTATACAAAAATTTTCCTTTTCTCTTTCAGTTTAAGCTTTACATTACTGTTAAAACATTCTGTATTAAGATTTTAGCTCTATGGATTCTCATGATTATGATCAGAGTCAATGCAGCATTGGCTGTGCTGATAATTCTCAGTGCCATTTGACGACTCATTGTGCACATAAAGGCTTTAAGCTTTTTAAAGAATTTTCCTCTGAAGAACAGGAGTTAATTAATCGCCGAAGTTTATTGCATCTTGAAGAAAATTTTTTAATATGCTTTCATCATGAAACATTGCTTTTGCATAAATTTGAGTTTCTTCAGCGAACATGCTGTAATATTTTCACTGAAGACAATCATTGCGTACGAAAATCTCTGTGGTCCATAAATTTAGAAAGTTTTAATCATTTGACAGACTAAGAAACTAAGAAAAATGTCAAACCAGACCCAAAAATATGTAGATCATGCAGAAAAGAATTCGAAGAAATCAGAACAACATGGTCCTCTTCTTCAAGTGAATTGGAGCAAGATGAAATAGATGTAACAGAAATGTTGAACAAATGTCTAAGAGCTATTGATTTATATCCTTTAAAATTTCAACGAACATCAACAAGAGATATTAAAAGCTATGCAAAGCGAAAGATAAGTGAAACTGAAGATGTGATTTCAAAGAAAATAGCTGTTGTTGCTGGTATAGATTTATGTAAATTAAGACAACCTACTACATGCAACCAATGCCTAGACTGTTTAGATTACAAACAACTAATTAAAGAATTGAAGGAGAAGTTACAGTTGTCAAAACGTCCAGTACAAATACAAATATTAACAATGGCATCTCAAAGTTGGACAATAAGAGAAGTTATGGAAGAGTTTAAAGTTTCAGAAAGAATGGTAAAAGCAGCGCGAAAATTAAAAGCATACATCGGGATATTGGCTTTACCTAGAGCAAAGTTTGATAAGAAGTTGCCAGAAAACATAAAAAAAGAATATTACATGTTTTTCAAGATGAAGAATTTAATCTAATATGTCCAGGAATAAAAGATTTCATAGCTGCTCGGATAGATGGAAGGAAAGTTCAGATGCAGAAGCATCTATTACTAAGCAATTTGAAAGAAATGTTTGCAGTCTATCGAAGTAGTAATGGACAGGAAATCGGATTCTCCAAATTTTGCGAGTTAAAACCAAAATGGTGTGTGACTGTCGTTGCAGCAGTTTCACATTCCCAATCTGTGTGTAAAATGCATCAAAATGTGAAGTTGATGCTAGCATGCTGATCAACTGATGTAAATTATAAATTCCTTATAAGTAAAACAGCTTGTGACTTGAATTTTAAAGATTGTATGCTTCATCGCTGCGAAGAATGTCCTGGAACAGATGATTTAAAAAAAATTGGAAAGTATTTTCGAAGATCCAGAAGACGTCATTGAATTTGAACAATCGGTTCACACAGATCATGACACGTTAGAAACGAAGCAGATGACAATTGAAGATTTTATTGAAGAATTGGTATTGAAAATCTCAGCAAAGATGTCCTAATAAATTTTATGCACCCTCGTGGATCTTTGAAAACATTTACTAGCCCACTAGACAAGACCTCTGTTTGATTCCGGAAGAGCATATAATTACTGCTCCATTTCCAATAAAAACAAAAATTAGTCAGCAATACAATTTACCGAAAGCTGTTGCAGTCGCAATCAATAAGAAATTTGACAAACTGAACCAGTGAGTAATGTGTTTATAGATTGGGGATCAGAAATCAACATAATGGGAGCTTGAAATAATCAAAACATTTAGTCTATAATAATCTATGAATCCCGTTAGGTACCCGCATTCAAAATTTAAAACATGAAATATTTAACCAGGAGCTAGTCTTGCCTGGTAATTGGATATAACTCATTGGCAATGCGGTTACAAATCACTCATAATGGTAAAGGAGAAGTAACTGTGACCAGAAAAAGTGATAATTATTATGTGCATTTATCGTTGTAATAAGAAAGAATGGTTCAAAATATGTTGAAAGACCCTGTCGTAATATATACCTTTCTTGTATGTATCTGGATTATCTCGTACAACAGGTTTTTGAATTTTATTATTTTCCTTCTGTATCTAAAAGGCCCAAAATGAAATAAAGTTTTTTTTATAAATTAAGATATGCTCTTTTCAGTGGTACTAATTGTAACCAAATCAGAAGTGTCCCTTTTGAGATATACGCTTTTGAATATGGGGCAAAATCGACGATTTTAATTTTTTATTAGATTTTGAACATCAATAATTTAATGAATATTTAATCAATCAAAAAACAACTACAGCGGCTTTACGATATATCCATAGGTAATTAGTTTGTAAAGCGACAAATTTTTAAAATAATATTTGCAGTAGTTACAGCATGTTAAAGTAAGGGTAAAATTCAACCAAATTGGCCGTACGGCCTACTTTGAGGCCTAGTAATCACGATAGTTTTGATTTGTGATTTTTAATACTGCAATTACATTTTTTAGCACAAAAAGTTATACTAGAACACCTATTTTCAATAAGTAAGGTTTCATATATCATGAGCAATATGATGCCAAACTTCATGATTTGGCCGTATTTTCTCTAACCATGAAATAGTGATTGGTACAAATGGACCCCTGGTGCTCCAACTATACAATTTTTTGCACTAAACAGTTTCCAAATGTTCATCATATACCCACATGTATATTCTGCATCAATTTCATAAAAATCGAAGGGGGTCGAGTGGGAGCCTCTAGGACAGTTGACATGGAATGACCCATTTCCAATGATCCGTTAATAGCAGTGTCATTATCGCTATTATTATTTTTACTAAACTGCCTGCGGCAATAAGTTTTTAAGGCACTTTTAATGAAAATTTTATTAATATAAATTAATTTAATAATATTTTTAATAAGTGTTTAATAAGATGGTCCGGCCAATGGGTCGTGTTATTTACGAGACTGGCGCCAAGCTCGAGATATTGCAGACATTTAGCATATTTCAAGGAAATTTATAGCAAAAATCTGTACGCTTTTATTTTATATCTAAAAGTTAAAGTATTGTCTTGGATCGACATTTAATAATGCGTAAATTTATAGTCGATCCCTAAATTGTATTTCAAATGAACTGATATCACTGCGCTCGCATAAGTGGTGTAAATCACGAATTTCGGATTTTAATATCTTTCGGGAGTTTGTAGATATCGAGATGATTTTTTTTTTTTTTTTTGTTTAATTGAGGAATGGATAAGGAAAATTTTTCTAATTGGAAGTTTTATCCTCTGGGGGCCGTATAAAAATTTAATTTTCGTATTTTTTAAAATAGACCCCCCATGGAGTTGCAACTTATCTTATCAAAAAATTCACCCTTTTTTTATGAAACTTTGCAATTGGAAGTGTGAGTCTAGGGGCAATATTTAAGGAGATAGCCTATTGTTTCGATATTTATGACTCACCCTGTATATGGGTGAAAACTACTATGCATAATCTTTTTATGTCCAGACTTTTATTTTTTTTTTTCTATGTTTATGGGATAGTACTTTTTTTCAGTCATTTCTTATAAAAAATCATAAAAATATTTGTTTAATAAAATTTTGTCTATTATTTTATTTATCGTTTCTTGAACTTAAATAGATCTATTTTCGTCCCTTTTAACTATTTGATTAAGATTTCCAAATTGTTATAAACAGAACTTTGAATAGATTCAATTTCAAAACATGGAGATTAACATAAGGTAACATAACATTAGAGTATTCAAAGTTTAATAAATTTGTTCTGGTTAATTAAACTATTTACTTTTTAATATCTTCCAATTAACTTAACTTTTGTCCCCTAAAAATGTAACTTCTGTTACTAAAACAATTTTATTTCGTAAAATAAATAATAAAAAACTGTGTCCAACAGAAAGCATTATTAATCCATATTGTAGGCAAATTTTCTAGAAAAGAAATCTGACAACATTTTGATTTTGTTCATACCATATCCAAAAACTAAAATATATCTTTCGTTTTTTTTTTTTTTTGTGTGTGTGTGTGTGTAAGTAAATTTTAGCATCTTTTAACATAGTTGAAAATTGTGTATTAACTTGGTTTGCCTGTTCATAATTATTTCTTATCCAAACTTTTATAAATGTGCTTGAAATGCTACATAATTCATGTTCAATATTGAAAACGAAGTGTGCAGCATTTATGATTTGTTTTCAGAGATACTCAAAAGAATTCTGTTGTATGATGCTATATGAAAAAGAATTCTTTACAGTGTATTTTGATGATGTTACACTATTTCAAACACACTGAAATTGATATAGACTGATACTGCCAGTAATTGATATCCTTCCAGTAGTTGATAAAATTTTTGGAAATATTGCGCGATTTCAGGCGGAAATGAGTTTTGTATGTGGCATTGGACATAATATTTTTGTTGGAATGTTAGTTCAACTATTGCTTACGTTGGTGTCAGTTGTAAGAGTAAAAATTTTATGAGTTTTTTTTTTTTTTTTCTTTTTTTTTAATTAGAAAGTGTGAATATTTAGTGTTTTATTAGTTCGGGAGAAACAATGTTGAATTCAGGAAGTGGCCCGAAGGGGGTTATTCCCTCCCAGAGCAATGCTATACCCCCAGAAGATTAAGATTTTGTGTTTTTAAGGGTAAAAAAAAAATGCACTCCCCACCTCCTGGAACTCTATAATGCCCTTTCCCGGAGAAAAGTGTTCGAATTCAACAATGGGGACAGTCACAGTAAGTTACAATAACTTACTTCCATCTTGTTAATTTCAACTAATGCTATTTTTATAAAGATTATTGTTAATCACAGCCCAAGGATGATATTTTAAAGATAGATTTTTAGATTTTCGATTGATTTCTTTTGCCTGATCAATCACTGGGAAAACGGCAATTAAAAAATCTATTTAATTAATGCAGATTTATTTTTTGTCTATTATAGGACATGCAATAATTTTTGTAGAAATCATGTTTTTTAAAACTTAAAAGGAAGGAAATACAATAAAACCCCTGTATCTCTGACTTTATTTAATCAATTATACTGGTGGGGTCACTCTATAATGTAAATTTTGTCCTCCTTCTTTGTGATATTTATTTACATAATACATATATAAATATACATTTTTTATTTATTTATTTTTAATTTTTTTTAAAATTTATTTATTTACTTATTTATTTATTTATTTATTTTTTTTTAAATTCTGGTGACTTTTCAACATTACAGTAAAAGAATTACTTGGCTCAAAAAAGAGTTTGAAGAAGAAAAAAATAAATTTGCGTGATAAATAAAAACTTGCGTAAAAATTGAACCATCTATAATTTTTTAAGATTTATCATTATAATAAATGTTAGAGGCAATGAGGATTGCAGCTGATATTTAACTACAAGAAGGCAGCTGGTACTTATTGTATAAAAGGCTACTGAATCTTAAGAGGAAGTTGAGATGAATTGCTGAACCTGATACTCCTTCACAAAAGGCAGATGACATTTAACGTATAAAAGGAGCTGCAGTTTCTGTTTAATAATAGAAAGCAGGTGATTATACACAAGTTAATGATGGGAGGGGGGGGGGGTTCCATAAGGATGGAATATTAATATTTCTTTTTTCTTCAAGATTTTATAATATTACAAAAGATTAACTCTAGTGTTGAAATTAGGCACTTTTCTTTGGGACATTATAGAGTTATTTTTCTTTTGGAGGGGGGCTCATTTTTTAAATATTGAAAACACAAAATCTCAAATCTTCCTTCTTATTGCTTTTTTGGGGGGGGAAGGGTGGCGGCTTGTAGGCTATCCCTTGAATTCAACACTGATCAGTTATAAGTCGATAATTGCTAAAACAATTATTTTGAATTTTCTAATAATTTACAAGTTATAAACATAGTGTGTACATATATGAAGTTCTACATTTAAGTTTCAAATGCATTTAAGACATTACAATTTGGATTACATTATTACATTCAAATTACTCTTTAAAAATGTAAACAAAGCAATAGCCAGCAATCCATAAAATTCTAAAATCTGTACAACCTCTGATCGCAAGCTGTATGGATTTGAGGGAGGCTGTTGTATAAACAAGTTGATAAAAACAGATACATATTTATGATTTAGTAAATGAAAAAATGAACAGTTAAAAGTCATAAACTTACATTTAAAAAAGCTCAGACTCAATTAAAACATAAATAACCATTATCTGAGTTCTGATGATTTACATATTTATATTGTTTAAGTGATTTTTTTTTCTTTTCTTTTCAAAATTTAAAGAATTCTACAAATCTGTTTTATGCATATTTTCATCTTCCTGTAACCCATTTATTTTTCTTATATAGAAATTATAAAATTGATAATAAAATCTCATACTAACAGTTAAAATTAGTATGATGCATAAGTAATACACCTTTCTCTAAAATCTGTCAGAAAATATAACTTTTTTTTTTTAATGTTAATGAATTAGCTTTATAATATAAACTATGTACTTTAAAAATCGCATATAAAATCTAAATTTTTTTTTATATATATTTAATATTATGTAATGAAACTTCTTATAAAACTATTTTTTAAAGACAATAAAAAATTATCTTTATTTTGCTACCTTTCTATTCTATAAAAATATTCTGTAAAAATTCTATAAAAGAAATAAAAAAATTCAAAACAAATTTATGGCTATAAAAATATCCTAGATTGCTATTTTTATATAATTTTAATAGGTAAGTAAGAAAAAATATTTTAATATTTTTGTTTTTATTTATAAAAATCAGTTTATTTATGATATTTATAAGCTTCAAGAAAAAAACAACTTATATTAAAAGAATAGTTATTTTTACATTTTAATTAAGATGATAATTAAGATTAAATTTACGATCATTAAGACAGTTACATTAAGAAATACATAGTACATTCGAGTGTATATAGGTCCAATTTATCCTAATTATCCAATCCTTTTTAATCCAAAGTTGCAATTTAATACAAAAAATACCAAAATTGTATATCAAAGATAAATTAATCAAAATATTAGGGATTTTTTAAGAATGCATATAAGATTTTTATATTTTGAAAATATATATTTATAATAATTTTTTTCACCTGATTAACTTCATGTATCTATACATAATGATGAAGCAACAACAGAATCAAATAAGCACAAATAAAATAAAAGTTAAAAAAATATAAATATATAAAAAAAGGTAAATAATTTAAAGTCGTGTCGTACCTGCAAATACGGATGCAACGGCAGCAATGAAAAAAGAAATAGTGACAGCAGGACCTGCTTTGGTACTCGCAACTTGTCCAGCAAGTACGTAGATACCCAAGCCTAATGTACTTCCAATTCCTAAAAAGAGATTAAAATCGATCAATGAGTTATTTGAGATTTTAATTATATTTTCTGAAAAGTGCAATAAAAACGGCCATAAAATCTGTGCAATAGCAAGAATCTGTCCAATAAATTTATCTCTGCATTAATTTACACAATAAGGTTACCTCAAAACGGATTTAAAATTCGATTTTTTTCCTTTAAATATTATATGAAAGTCTGATTATTTTTAGTTGTGATAATTTGGCTGTTAATTGTGAATATTTTAACACCCCATTTTTACTTATAAGTCAATTACATTGCGAGATAGCGTAAATTTTGTTAATGCACGCAGCACAATTATCCACACAAATTTAAACTTTAAATGGCTTCTTCATATTTTCTTTACTTTCATGTTTTAAAAATGCTAAGCTTTTTATTTATTTTTGTATTTGAAATAGAAATTTAATTTTTTTTGTACATGTTCTTTATTATATGTGATAAATCTGTGCATGGAATTAACCTTCAGGTTTTATTTTATTTAGTAGTATATAAAGTTGTGTTAGATTTTATCATTTTACACTATACATATATTAAATGTAATAATAGATGTATCTAAAAATCCATGTACAATCTTATGTAATATACTGTCGACTCTCGTTAATTCGAAATCAGATAATTCGAATCTTCGCTTAATTCGAACTAAACATGAAGTCCCGAAATTTTCAATGCCAGAATAACTTTAAAAATTTTCATTAATTCGAACTAACGAGAATTACGATTAAATTTTTCCTTCCTTTCTCACGGACTTCCGATCCTTTGAATAGCTTTCTTTGATTTTTGTGAGAAATGTTCAGAACGAGTACATATATAATCCCATGCATTAGATTTCCTCTTTCTTAGTGTTTCCGTCTGTCCATCAGTGACACCTCAATTTTTTCTTACATTGTGCTTGTTTCTAATCCCTTAGTTAGCTTATGTATTTATATATTTTAATTTAATATTAAGTATATTCTAATGATAACAGGCAAAATAAATTAAAAAAAAAAACACTGTAACATTAATTCCTTTGTAATAGTATCATTTTAAGCATGCTTTATTCTTATACTTTCCGTAATTCGAACTTCGGATTATTCGAACATTTATTGTGGTCCCGACGTGTTCGAATTAACGAGAGCCGACTGTACATTTGTAAATATAAAAAAAAAGGGATAAAAATATCAATATTTAAAAAAAGGGGAGATTTAGAAAATAGTAGAGATAGTAGAAATTAAAAAAAAAATAATAATAAAATTTTAATTAAATATGCAGTTATTTTTTTTCTTTCAAAATTCACAATTAGTTGAACATTGAAATATAGAAAAGTTCATCATTTGAACCACATTTTTAAAAATAAACAAAACTGTTGAAAAGGTAAACTCTCCCCTTCACTCCCTGAGAACGAGCGACCGGTATACGTGCCGCATAAGGTGCTCAGAAACCGTGATTATTCAGAGCATTTTCCCGACTCAATTTGGCAAATTTTTCTGTTTTAAAAAACCGGTGATAAAAGATTAAAAATTCTGTAAAAGATGGCCGTCCCAAAGGGATTAACAAGACTTATACAAATAGCAGAGGGCAGAGGTCTATCCAGACTTTTCTCGCAGGGTCCTGTTGTAATGAAATTGTAAATGTTTTTACACTCTTTTATTTAGCTTAATTTTGTTGATGTAAGTAAAGCTGGAGTTTCCTAATCAATTTTTCGTATGGTATCGATCACAATATAACATCAGGGATATGTTTAGGAAGGATTTGACAGTTTTTTAAAAAATCATTCACAAAAATGTTCATATCAAAATAAGACTCTTCCCATTTTTTTTCTTTATAATTGACCTTTTATAAAAAAAAATTTCCATCTCCAAACTGTACTTTTCACAAACTTAATCATTTGAAAATAAAATCGAACGTCTGTCACTTTTACATTTATGGAAATGTAGATGTATTCTACATACATATATCTTTGAAATATATAAATTAGAGCCATAATGTGATGATCATTTCAAAATCACAAAATTTTGATTAGATTTTTCGCAAATGTTAAAAGTTATTCACGAAAACAAGACCCTGGGAGAAAATATTTGGACTGAGCCGCCCTGAATATTTTAATACTTTTAAAATTTAATTATAAATTAATTTTAAGTTTTTTTAATGGATTATTTTTAACAGAAATCGATTTTTAAAAGCTATAATATGTGAAACCGAAATTACAGCTCATTCAGTAAGTAGTTTTTAAGTTACGTTATATATATATTTAAAAAAAAAAAATGCAAATTGCTTTGCAAAGCTACAAATTAATTTAATATTGGGAGTTCCAAACTTTAAACTTTCTAGATTCGTAAACTACTTGGCTGCATGATTTACTATTTGGTATTTTAAGGTAAAATTTACCAATGAAGACAAATATAATGTCAAATTTAGGTGTCGATATTGATAATTTTAGAATTTGGTACAATTTCACTATGAAGATCTCCCAAGCTTATTTTTAAAACGCAAATTAAAAGAAGACATTATTTTCAAATGAGTAGCTGCTTCTCTTTTTTTCTGTGACAGTTTTTTTTTTTTTTTTTTTGACAAAAATGTATTAGAGTTGTCTCTTTTTTCAGTGAATTGTACATTAGTTTATTTAACTAGATAATAGTTTTTTAGCAATTTCATTTGTTTACTAATAAATCCAATTTTCTTAAGTTGATTTAATTTGTAAAAAGTTTATTTTATACAGAAACATTTTTAAAAGATCCTTTTTTAAGGAAAAGAATTTGTAAAAGATTCTGTATTAAAGTGAAAAAAATTGCGAAATGCATTTTATTTATTTTTTTAATGAAAAAAGTATAGAAAGACCACCAAAGGATAATTCTCCTTAAACAGTTCCATGAAAATGCTTATTATTATAATAGTTGTTAATTATTATATAATTATCATAATAATTACATTGGAATATTTAAAGAGATTATACTAAATTTAATAAAACCTTAATATATATTAATTATATTATATATGGCACATATAATTACAATTTTAATTACATTTATATGTGATATGTATAGATTTAAATTTCTGTTAAAGAAAACGTAAAATTACTGTAATTACATTTAGTTATAATTATTCCATTTCATAGGAATTTATCTAAATTTAAAGAAAATAATTAACCTTAAATTTAATTAATTAATAATTAAATTTAAAAGAAAAGAATTAATTGCTCACAAACAGTAATTTTATATGATGTGTTCATTAGTAATATAAACTGCACTATAAAATGAAATAAATATTAATTTAAAAGAACATAACAAATATAAATTATCATAGTTACACACTGATACATACAACTACAACTAGAATTGCATTTGTATTAAGATTTAGAAAAAAAAAAATAATTATAAGAAAATGATATTTATTATCTATTATATCATTTTTATAATGAAATGAATACAACACTATTTGATCCATACATCTAATCAATGGTTTCACTTTTATGAATCTATTTAAATTTGAAGACTTTAACCTAAATTTTATATAAATACATACATAATTATTTTTATTTGCATATTTAATTTACTTTCAAAGACATTAATCTGATATATAACATTTAAACAAACAACACATTTCTGCATAAATTAATTTACAAAATTAATAGTCCTTGTGTAATTATAAATAATCAGAATTAATGAAATTATTTACTACTTATTATAGTACATTCAATTATTTGATCAATTCAAAGAAAATATAGATTTAATGAAATGGAATAATGTTCTATTTGAATGATAGTTTAATATTTTATAACAATAATTAAATATCATACATCCTCTGAACATCATAAATATAATTGTTGTGCGTATATTATGAATGAACAATTACATAAAATGGGAATTACCTAAAAATGTGAGGTCTAATGTAGAAAGGCAACGATTAAGTTTAGTTTCTTCATAATCAACTTCAATTGGCTTTCTTCGGATGAGAGCTTTTACAAACTTTTTTGTGATAGACATAACTGTGAAACTTTAATTAGAAAAGAGATTTGAGATGATCTAAAGAGAGAAAGAAAGGTAAATTCAAAACCTGAAAAGTTTACAGTATAAACATAACATCATGAAGTTATTATTGTTATTAAAGTACACTCAAATTTATATCAAAACACCAATTTATCATACATTTTAAATGTAGTAAAAACTATTTTTATCTTTTAGCTTATTCCAAAAAAATACACAAACTAGTCTTTGGGCAGGGGGGTGGGGTGGCACCGTCATACTTACCCATCATGGATATGTTCTATATAAAATATGAAAATAAAACATGTGTAAACTATTCGCAAAATGCATCGCAAATCCAAAATAAAATGTAAATGCATACTTAAGTATTTTTAACACGTAGTAATGCTCTATTAATGAATTGCTGATGAACTAATTTCGACAAATTTTATAAAACGCCAAATTACTCAAGCAGTATCGAATTGCGTAAAAGAAACATCCTTATAACTCCAAAAATAATAATCATATTAACTAACAATTTACTGCGCTGGATTAAGTTCCGGATAATCGAGGTTACTGATATTAAATAGGCTTCGTCCCATTCTTACATACTAAGTACATACAAAATTTGAAGTCTCTATCTCAATTTGTTCGAGAGAAAGAGCATTTACAGACACACGAACGGACGGCATTTTTTTTTTTTTCTTCTAAAAATATGTTTTTTTGTAATCTCCACTATATGAAATGTGTAAATCGGTCAATTTTTTTTTTTTTTTTTTCGATTATCAAAACGATTGCAAGATTTACCCTATACAGCGTATGATGGGTAAGTAAAAGTATGAAAATGTAAATTTGAGAGATATTATTGTGTATTGTGTAGATTGTCATATGTTGCATATATCTGAATGAGATAGGGCAAAAATATTTAGATTAAAAAAAAAAAATCAATTTTAAATAAATAAAAATTGGTAATAAATAATACATTTATCACACACACACACAAATATATACATATATATTATACATGATGCATATGTCTGAAACTATAATTATACTCTTACATTTACACATACTTATATTTAAAGACAAAATACTTTTTAGTAATAAAGTACTAGAACATATTTTAATTCATGTTAATTATTTATATTTTGCTATAAATTGCAGGGAGGTGCGGATTACTGCACGCACACAAAGAAAAGCAAGTGGATGAGTCAGATCGCACAGAGAGTTTCGTTTAATATTTCTTTCAAAACAACTTATCCTTTAATTAATAAATCAAAAGTGTTAATTTATAATTATTAAATTCTTACACAGATAGTAGCACCAATGCATTTAATTTTAAAATAATTACAAAAGGAAAGTGTTTATTTTAATCAAATTAAAAATATTTAAATCAAATTGTTTAAATAAAATCCAAAATTCCACTTAAATAAATAAATAAAAATAAAATAAAATAAAATAAATAGCGGAGATAAAATTTTAAATTTCTAAAAACGAAAAAAAAAATATTTGGACGAAATTTAAAATGCTGAATTATTAATAAATCGTAATAATTATTGAAATAGAAGAAAAATTGAATTCGAAAAAATATAATGAATATCAATGGTAAAAATAAATAAATAATAATAATATAAACCCTTACATTGGCAAAAACTATCATTATTTTTAAAAATTAAATCTACTTAGTATGCAAAATTCAAGTTCCAGCACAGAAGTACGAACTAAGAACTTTCTATTTACTATCAACATGCTTTACCTCCAAGCTATGATGTCCACACGCAAAACATTGAAATTAAGGCTCTGTTTTAAAATTTTAATTCGCAAAATTAAGCGGATGACATTTATAAAATTGATTTATTTAAATTAATAGACATTTTTCAAAATTCTATCATTTGTCGTGTGAACGAGGTATTCAGCTGTAAGTCTCTGATTTATGCAATTTTTGAACTCTGTGATGGACAGAAGACAGAGACGAATAAGGTTTCGTCAAGTAAACAAAACCCTACCCCCTCAAAAAAAAAAAAAAAAAAAAAAAAAAAAAAAAAAAAAAATGCGGAATTTTAATTAAGGAAAAATGTAATTATTTTTTATTGCTTTTAAAAATTATTTATTTAAGAAATAATTTCAAATGATCATGAAAACATATTGGTAATTAATTTCATATTAAAATATTGATGTAAATACAGCAAAAACTCATTTTTATGATTTGGCTAGAACAATATGAATGGGGAAAAAACATGTAATATACATACATGTCTAAAATTATAATTTCATTAATATAAGATACACGGGAATCACCCAAACATAGAATGAAAGCGATTACTAAAATTATAATTAAATTAAGAGAAATTTAAGATAAATATAAAAATAGTTTTAAAAAATGTTTTTTTTTTTTAATTATTGATTCAGGAAATAATTTCAAATGATCATGTAAACATATTACTAAAGTTTACATTTAACATATTGATTTAAATGCAGCAAAATGCTCATTTTTATGAATTGGCTAGACCAAAATGAATGAAAAATTAAAAACATGTATAAGTAATGTACGGAAAAACGTAATACATTATTTCCCTGTAAATTATACAAAAAACAAAACATATTTTTTTAGTAAATTTTCATTTAAATTCAACCACAAAATTTCGGTGAAACTTATCAGAATGTTAGAAATTTCAATTTTAAGATCCATAAAAACGGGCTAAAAATTGCTTTAAAATGATTTCTTTAATAAAAATTTCCGATTTTTTTTTTTTTTTTTTTTTTTTAATATTACGATAGTAAAACCGGATATGTTACACAATTCGGCTTTAATGTCGTAAAGGCAAGAATATACATAAATAAAATTTTACTCAATTTCAATTGTATTTTCATTAAAAAAAAAAAAAAAAAAAGTATTTATAAAAATTACTTCATTGGTGGAAATTTTAAAATGGGGGATGCAAACATATAACTCAAAAAAATTGATACTTTAATTTCATTAAATTTATTTAATACCGATGTCGCATATTCTTATTTTATTTGATGTTTTAATATTGTAACAAGTAAAATATAATTTTTTCTCTGAATTTTGATTAAAATATTTGTAAACTTACTACAATAAAGTAAGATTTCGGAAGTTTTAATTAAACCATCATTATATAGTTAGAAATTTTAAAATATTTAAAAAGGACTAAAATAATTATTTATAAAATTATTTCCTTCGGAGAAATAACAAATGATTACACACACACATATAATTACATGTTTTATTCGCTTATTTGAAATACTATTTATTTATTTACTTTTAAATAATACCATAATAATACAGACACTTTAATATCGTAGCAGATAATCAGCAAAATTCTTCTAAATTTTAAGTAATTGAAAATTATGCATTTTTTTAATAATATGTTTTCCCAAAAAAGAAATAAAAATCTATTCATATATATATATATATATACCTTTATTAGCACCACACAGTATATTACTTATTACAAGTAGATTTTGAGTTATTTAGTAATAAAAATAATATTATATTAAAATGTTTTCCAAACTTAAAAAATAATGATTTCTATTAAATAAAAATCCTTACAAAATTCAACAATTTCCCTAATTACATCATATTTGATTATTACTATTAATATTAATATTCACCCATTTTCTCCAACCACTGACTAAATACAATTCAGATACTTTTAAAAATAAACTAAGCTACTTTCGAGATTTACAAACAAGCTACTGACATGTAAAAAGATTTCTAAACTATCAAATTTCTCGATATGAATGGCTCATTGCGTCAACGTGCTAATATGCGATAATATAAATATTTTACAATAGAATCTTGTGGGATGATCACATTATTTGAATGATTTTGTTCCCCTTTTTTCTATGAATTATTCCAAAATGTTTAGAAATTATCGAATTCCTTTATTAAAACTATATACCAAATTACTAATAAATGTTAATATATTCTTCAAACGCATCGAATAATCACGTTTTTATGATAGCGAAAAATCTTCAGATTTTCCTACTGATTGGCGACCGATCTCAATGAGCAATGAGGCATGCAAAAATAATCTATGTTTAATTAATTATGACAGAATTAAAAGGATTTTATTATCATTAATTTAATTTAAAATAATTAACATATTTTAATACATAGCTTATACATATTGTTATTTTTTAATATATATTTTTCATGCAAGATATAATATTATAAATCAATTTTTCGTTATTAAGATATAAAAATAAAGATATTAAAATGTTTTTAAAACTAAAAACAATAATCTCCAGTACAGTGTAACATTTTCACTGATTGCATCATCCGTGAATTTTTATTCAACCACTCTCCTTAACATACAAATTGAACTTTAAGAAAAAGTTACTTTGTTGTAAAAAGATTTACAAAATTCCAAATTTCATGCTATACAATTTCAGTTTTCCAAATTATAAAACAACATAAATTATATGAAATTCTTATGTGAAATGAACATGATTCGCATACATTTTTAAAAACAAATTGTATATTTAAGGAAATAAGTCACTCACCTGTAAAAACCTTTAGAAACAATAAAAATCCCTCGATGTAATAAAATTTCTCAGTATTCCAAATGACTAATTGTAAGATAATATAAAATCTCTAAAACACAACCTTTTGGGGATAATCACGTTTTTCAGAAAAGTAAAATAGTTTCAATTTTTCTATGGATTCTCCATTGATCTCGATAAGTAATGAGGCATGCAGAAAAGCAGGTATATTTTTGATTTAAATGAACAATTCTCGCTCAGAGAGAAGTCGGATTTCGTGAAGAGAGTTGCAAATAAAAGCAAAGATACACGAGAGCATTTCTCCCAATCTGGTACACTTTGAGCTGCCGACTACGAGAAGGAGATGGAAGAGGGATCACACTTACACCGCCTTAGAAGTGAATAACTGGATATCCTACTGACAACTAACCAATCACAGTAAACCAGTGGAAGGATTTCGCCAACGCGCCAAAAGGCAACCATCTAAATCTAGCCAAGGAAGAAGAAACTATGAAAAAGACTGTTACGAATGAAAAGCGCGATAGACAACTTTACAGGGGGATGGTGTTACTAACAAACAGCAATAATTTCATTTGCTATTTTTCAAAAATTTAGTTTTTTAATCTTATATTCTTAGTGACAAATTTCCATTTATTACCATGAACTTTTCTGTCGTCTTTAAAAAAGAAAAAAAATAGTTCACAAATGTAAAAAATAAAACAGTAATTATTTTTAGAAAAATATAGTGACCAGGATTTTGATTTTCGCTTTTACATAATTTTTAATCATTCATAATTTCAATTTTTACATTATCGAATAGGGGGGGGGGGGGTATGAATATACTTTCTAATGAAATTGGAGTCATTTCAGTCCAGTCATGAAATTAGGCGGGAATTTTAAGATAACATTAAATACTTATAAAGGAGATTTTTTAAAAAACTATTTTTATTTATATTATTTTATGTAGTGCAAAGAATAACCAAACATAGTTAAAAAGCTTAATTTTAATTATGTCTTTAAAACAATATAGGTTTATTTAAATTGTTCATTTATAAGTCATAGAAATTGCATGCGTGTTTTTTTTTCTTTGTAAAAAAGTTCTTTTTTTATTTTTTAACCTTTTATATCAATTTGTTGCATATCAACAACATATCCTTACTACTACCTATTAATACGTCAGTAAATGAAACTTATTCATAGAATTACGAACAAACGGCGATACTGAATTAATTTTTCATTTGAGATGTTTCGCATCGTTATTGCTAAAATAAATTTTGTAAATTTTTTTAAATTACAAAGTCTGTAGACGCCCAAAAAAGATTTTTCAGAAAGGTAATTTGATATACATTACAATTTTATTTTAGAAAATTGACACTATTTATGAGGAATATGTCATTATTTTTGTTTATTGCATATATGAAAAAAGTGCTCTTTTTGTTTCTATTTTTTTTACTTTTTTGTTCTAAAATCTTTTTATTATTTTTTACTTACTTAAAACGATGAATTCTAGCATCTGATTAAATATTTTTCAAATTGAAATTAAGTCACAAACGGTTAAGTAAAAACAACAGTTCCGTACTCTGAACCTAAGCTTTCCACTATTTGAACACTCACATACACTTTTTGTCAGCGCATCCTATGTTATTTAAATTTTAAATATTATTAAAAATAATAATAATGTATTTATAAAGAGGAACTTATAAGAGTATAATTTAATAAAATTATCGATAAAATTATAATTAAATTATGATAAATTAAAAATTTTCTTAGAAGAAAACATAATTTCGAATCTTTAATCATTCGCACATTTCCTTTCACCCCCCCCCCCCCATACAGGTAGACGCATTGGCGCAGCAAGAATTCGGTTCTGGGGGGGGGGGGGTTGAGTTTCTGATAAAGGTGTTTACCGGTTAATAGAATCAGTACTAATTAGAATATTCACTGTATAATACTTAAACTGAAAGATCATTTGTGTGGCAGGTAATCATCATTCGTTTAGCATAATACCCTGTTCGCACTGAGAAAGTTAAGTCACTTAACTTGAAGTTTTTTGAAGCGGTCGTACCCGGAATCAAGATTCTCACTTAAGCAAGTTTCTGAAACTTGCTCAAGTGAGCTTGCTTTCTTAACTATGAGTTGAATGGAAATCTGCCTTCTAAATATTTAATTAATATTTCTGAATTTTAGAATATTTGAGTCCTACAAATAATTAATCATAAACTATTTCAAGTTGTTATTTGTTTACTCCAGTTGCTTAACACGTGTGTTTGTGGGGTGTTTTTGTAATCAAAGGCCGCAAATGGAAAACGTTGAACCTGTTATTTCCTCCCACAAAAGAAATTAATTTTTTAATTGAAATTTGGCAGGATAATTACAGTGTAAACAAAAAAGTTAAAAGTTGCAGTTACAAATTTCATAACTTATGCGCATGCTCAGATGTCAGTCTGGCCAAATTAAGTCACTTACAATGTTTAGTAAATGCGAACAGGTAAAGCCTAATTCCGGGTATCCCGCTTCAAAAAATTTAAGTGACTTAGAGTTAAGTGACTCAACTATCCCAGTGCGAACAGGGTATAATACATCTCAGAAAAGTGATTTAGTTCAAATAACCAATTTCCACTTAACTAATCCATGTAATGTGCACTTTCAGTTTGAAGTAGAATTTTCGCTTTTTAATCGAATCACTTTATTAAATGGAATCTGATTCAATAAAGTGGCGGAATCCGAAATACGTAAAAACGTTTAAATATTAAAAATTGTTTTAATTCAAATAAGCGGCAATTATAGCGATTTTAACCCCAAAACCACTCCTTTGGCTACGCCACTGCGTAGACGTATACAATAACCTCCACAGTCCTGATGTCGCCTGGAGGTGACACTAAAAACATCTTTTAAAAAAATTTAAATGCTTCCATACTTGTTAAAATTATATCTAGGTTTTCTCTTTTTTTTTTTTTTAATGTTTGCGTTTTAGGAGCATCGATATATAGATGAATGCATCTTTGGAAATGTTTTATAATAATTTTAAACTGGTTTTTGTTGTGCCATGTAAAATTTATTTCAGGACTGAGGAGAATAAGGCAAAAATTATATATATATATATATATACACGAGTTATTTTAAGTCAAAAATTTTTCAGCTTGCCCAATAATTTTTAAAAGTTGGCGCCACTGGATCGAGCCAGACTTATTTTTAGGGACTGTGCATATATAACGTTATCATTTTAGGGGGGGGGGGGTGTCTGGGATAGAGGTCTGCACGGGCCTGGGCTTGGCCCGTGGCCCGTACCCGGCCCGGCCTGGCGGAATTGTTTCGATTTTTCTAACGGGCCGGCAAAATAATTGAACGGGCCATACGGGCCGGGCCGGGCCGATAAAAAAATTTTCGGGCCTGCCGGCCCGTTTTGAAGATTTAAGCAGTAATGATTAAATATGACCTATTTTCAATGAAAATGGTTTTAACGAGATAAATGTGCGTCGCGAGCCGTACTAGTTTGACAGCATCAATATAAAAATGTAACTTGTACAGTGTAGAGATCGGCATCGGACAGTTGTGTGTAACCCGCTTTAATATATTTTTTAGCTGACTCGTGCCGGGCCGAGATGAAGCTTGCATTATTTTTCTACATATAGACTTGCCAGACTGGAACAAGACTTAATTGTCCTCAACATGTGTAGGGCAGGCAATTTTGAAACAGATTTGTAAAATTATTAACAGCGATAAAGAACTTATGTTAGCTTAATCTTTGGATATATATTTCTTGATGGTTTTTAAATTAATTTCTCAATAACGCGAAAGTTTGACACATTTTCAGATTAATTTTTAAATGTAAAAGTAAGCTATGTAAAAGTAAAAGTATGTAAAAGTATGTAAAAGTAAGTTAGCCTGACTATTAAAGGTATTTGGAATCGAATAGCGTTTTTCCTTTTTGGTAAATAAATACTTGTATAACCTTGTTGAAATACAATAGTTTCTCAAATGGTTGCAGGTTTTCTCCCTTCCCATGTTATCGCTTCCGGAAATTCTACTCAAAACACTAACTATGATAATACCTTATTTGCTTGCAGTATTCTTAAATTGCTTGTATCAAAAAATGGATTACGCCATTTGATTATATAGTTTCTGAATAAAGACACCTGCTAATCTTATGCGTTTCTGAGGGAAAAAAAATGAATTTAGAAATGTATCAGAAAGGAACTTTTTTGAATTAACGAATGAATTTGGATTTAAAATCTTTAATAAAATGATACAGAATTATTTTTATAAATCTTCTTTTATTAAACAGCTTCAAAAGTTACGATTTTTTAACTTTCTTTCTTTTTTTTTTTATATTCTAAGCCATATTAATTTTTTAATGAATCTTTATTTGAATGTTGAAAGCCAAAGAATCTTAGTAATCATTAATGTTTCTAATGTGTATTTCCTGTAAAATATACTGAAAATCACTCCATAGATATGTATGCAGTATTCTTTAAAAAAATCTTAATTATATGATAAAAATCTGAATTTTTTAGAAATCGAAGAAATTGTAACGGGCCGGGCCGGGCCTAAAATACAAAAATTTAAACGGGCCGGGCCGAACTTTTGAGTTTTACAACGGGCCGGGTCGGGCCGGGCCCGGACCTAGAAATTCCGGCCCGTGCAGACCTCTAGTCTGGTACATGATATCGTAAGATATCTCTAGGGAGAGGGGGGGGGGGGGAGTTTGCCTTTTGATATCGATATCATTTTTGATCCAATCAAAATTGTCTCTTTATATTTGTAACATGATCTTTTGGTTCAAAATAGTATATTATCTTTTTTTAGTCTGTTATCTATTTTTATAAAAATACAATATTACTATTAAAATCACTAAATTATTATAAAATTATCTAATTCTAAAATATGGGATACTCCAACGTTTGACGTCCTTGTTCATCTTCATAATACACATCACATATTTGAGGTATATTTGAAATGAAGCTCGTGTTTGCTAATCAACAAAAGACAAAGACACTTGTTTTGTTGATAAGAATTTCTATTCCCCTCCACCTCTTTCTTCGGAGCAAGTACAACGAGACTTTATTATTTGTTAAATGCATTATGTAACAAATAACTATAATAGAATACTTTTAAATAGTAACTATTTGTTTTAAGTGTTATTCGATTTATTGATTTCTCTTAATTTAAATCGATAAAGTATGCGCAGAATAAATTTAACCGTTTTTG
The DNA here is from genome assembly GCA_964019185.1 of Maratus speculifer. Taxonomy (NCBI): domain Eukaryota; kingdom Metazoa; phylum Arthropoda; class Arachnida; order Araneae; family Salticidae; genus Maratus; species Maratus speculifer. The sequence goes on from CAXHSM010000001.1 coordinate 844,907, forward strand.
TGTATTAAAACAAACAAACAAACAAACAACAACAACAACAAAAAACTAAATTCTAAAAAAAAAAAAAAAAAAAAAGCACTTTGATAACGTTATTATTACCGTATTACCGAGGAGGGGAGAGGGATCAAGCGATGATAACGTATGATATCGAAGGGGGGGGGGTATCTAAAATTATCAAAAAGTTGATAACCTTATATTTGCATAGCCCCTTATTTGAGCGGAGACCTGGTTTTCTTTCTTTCCCAAAAGGTGATGTTGCGCCGGCATTTTATTTATTTATTTTTATAAAAATAAAATGATGTTATAAGTTTGTTTAACGACACCTGTAAAAATTGGATTTAGTTTAATAAATCACAGAAAAGTAATTTTCCTGGAAGGAAAATAATATTTTCTTTTTCTTTTGTTGAGCTTTTAAATTGTGATTTCCTTTTATCATATTTCTTATTCATTCTAAACCACATTTATTTTCTTACTGAATCATCATTTGAATGTTATTGTATTAGTCTTTATTTGTAACTAACCCCTTGGGGACGAGCGACACTTATATGTTCCACAAAAAATCTTAAGAATCCTTGTTTGTAAAATTTTACTGTAAATTTTGCCTTATTTAATCGGAGCATTTTTCGATTCAATAAGGCACAAATTTCTGTTTTTTAAAAAATAGTGACAAAACGTTAAAAAATTCGTAAAATGCTCACGTCGCTTTTGTATGTTACTATCTGAGTGGTCCTTTAATTTTATTGTTATTTCTTATTTTATGAATTGCGGGCATATAATCTGAAAATGAAATCTATACACACGTATAAGTATATTTTTTGAGCAATTGTAGGATAATGTTGCTACAGAAATTCAGTTTTTTTTTTTTTATTAAGTTGAATAAGTTTAGTCGTTCCTGGGCCTAATTTGTAGATTTCATTACGGAATGACCCCAGTTTATGTCAAAGGTGGATCCAGCCTTCCTTTTAGAGGGGGGTCATGCTTCTTTTTTTTAGGGGGGGGGGTCACATCTCTTAATAAGCAATTTTTATATTGAAGACTGTCCCCACATCTTAAATAGCTAAATTTCTTATACTTTTGGGAAGTTATTTTCATTCGTAATAAAAAAGTTGCATAAACATTCGTAAAAATATAAATATGTACATTTTAATCAGATGCCAAAAAATTGAAGATTTTTCTGCTTTTATGTAAAATCAAACAATCATTCAAGAAATTGGGCATTGCATGCAAATTTTTAGGCTTTTACAGTTACAAAAAGCCGCCATGAGGGAGTAATTGTCTTTCACGGCCTGAAATTCAGTTTAAAATTCTACAGTTTAAGGAGATTTCGCGAAAGATTCTTTGCAGCTATTGAAAAATGGAAAACATTGATCAATAACATTTGCTCTGAATAAATGCATCTCGTATCTAAGATAAAAAAAAAAAAAAAAAAAAAATACTTCATGGATATGTCAGAAATTACCTATTTTGGGAAGTACAGCTTTAAAAGAGTCAGAAGGATTCTGATTGTTAAGCAAGAAATCAATTTGAAAAAAATTCAAGATATTTCATTTTTCTAATTTCCTTTAAAAAAATTATTTGTTCAGAGGGGGTCATGACCCCCGTGACCTCCCCTTGGATCCGCCACTGGTTCATGTGAAATTTTTAGATTTTAAATGAGTCCGCGCAAGACCATACATCTCTATCCTATATTCGAGGGCTTTGGCGAAGCTTTACAATTTGCAGACTGCGATTTGTTATTTGTGAACCTATCTTCTCAGCCTTCAATATCTCGTCGCACATGCACCGTTACCTTACGCAGCGCATGCGCAATGGCGTCCACAATTCCATCTTTCGCTCTGTGATTCTGAAATCAATGGCGGCCCTCCTACAGTCACGTGCTTGTTTCGGATAGAGATGCCGGAACATGTGTCTCGTACAGCAAGCAGATGGTTTTGGATTAATCGCACAGTTGGTAGAAAATCATTATACTATGCATTGGATTGTTATCTTGCACAGTATGTAATTGTGATGCTCATTTAATTATTCTGTTATTTTCCTTTTTAAAAAGGCACACAATTATAATTGTAAAAAAAAAATAATAATAATAATAATAATGATAAAAAGTAGGATTTGTACATTAAATTTTATAAAGTGTTGAATTCAGAGAGTGGCCCGGGCGGGGCGACATTTCCCCTCCGGAGCAGTGAAATGTTGCCCCCCCCCGGAAAATGTGAGATTCTGTGTTTTCAATGGTCAAAAAGTGCATCCCCCCGGAGTCACAGAAGTCCCTCTCGGAGAAAAGTGTCTGAATTCAACACTAATTTTATACATAAAATTGAAGTTACAGTTATTTTATTTCTAATAAAATGTGACCTATGTTATTAAGGTGTCAGCTTTTTTTTTTAAATTTATTAATTAACGATGGAATTAAAAAATAATTAATTTGTCATATTTTTTTTAAAGTTTATTTAAAATTTTGTGTTTAGGGAAAAAATTATGCTTAAGTTTAATTATCGTCCAATATGGCATGGAAAATATTCTTTTTCAAAGTCTTTTTTATTAAAAACGTTTTCTTTTTTCCAGTTTACTCGAATTATTTTTCAAAAATGGCTGATCAGTTTTTCACGAAGGGTTAATATCGCTTATTGTAAATGCACGAAAATTAAATGATTTAAAATTCTGATCCTTCAAATAATATTCTTAAATATATATATTACTTTTGCAACAATTTTGAATTTTCTAGCTTTTATGAAATACTTATTAATATTATTAAAAAATACATACGTTTTGTTAATTAGACACTATTTGTCAGAGTGTTAAAATAAATAAATAAAATAATTGGGTCTACAATAAAGTCTGTCAAAAGTGGAATCGATAGAGATCAAGCAAATATTTCGCTTTAGAAAAAATATTTTTTTCTTATACTTTTAAGATAATTTTGAATTTCCCGGCTTTTTATTTATTTATATTTATTAAAAGTATAAATTTTGTTAAATAGAGACTGTTTGTCAGATTATCAAAAATAAGTAAATAAATAAAATAAAAACTCGTTCATTATGACGTTACTTTGAGCACATTGTATCAAATATTGGGAACAGGAGCGTAGCTAGGGGCCAAAGCATTTTCGACCTGAAAATGCTTCAGAAACGTATCCGAAGTTATTTTTATAGTGCATTATTCAGTCTTCTTTAAACAGCTTAAAACGAATCTCTGGGAAACACGGATTAAATTCGATGTCCGGAAAAAATGTTTATAATGAGTATTTTTATAATAAAATAAAATACTTTTTAAAAATAATTTACATAATATCTGTTAAATTGAAAAATTCGTTTAAAGTGACGTTGTAACATTTATATGAATGAGATTCTGTTGTATTCCCATTCTAGAAAATTATTAATACACTATACGGGCTACACGGAAAATTTTCCGAAAATCAGCAGCAGCAAAAGAAACTTTATTTTACTAAATGTTTCTTTAAATCTCATAAATATATTGGTTTCTGAGATTTCTAAAGATAAATCGGATTTGTTGGTAACTGGAAAAAGATTCCATTTGGATTTGGTCCAGTGATATTTCGGTAAAACAAGTAGTTTGATTAAAAACAAGAAAGAAATAATCTATCAAGCATAGATTTTGAAGCACTTTCCAACAAATTCAGAATAATGTAACAAAACTTCGCAGTTTAAACTGTCGAAAAAAAAAAAAAAAAAAAAAAAAATACGAAAATATTTTGAAAATTAAAACGAAATGGAGCATTTTAAAATTACTTTAAAATAATAATAATAAATTGATTTAAAGAAATTGAAATTCTCATTAAATTAGTTTTTTAATAGCTATTGAAATCATGAAATTTATTTCGTTGGAAAAACTCTTATCGAAATAAATGATGAAAATAACTTTTAAAGGCCACTTTCGAAATAATTAAAATAAACACAAACGATTTCTGAAATATTTTAACAAAGTATCGGCCAAATTTATTTCTATTGTTTAATGCAATGTTCCTTCATTTAAAATAATTTACATTCGATCTCATTTCTTGTTGCTTCATTACAACAACATAAACGCGGCAGTGAAGAGGAAAGTGTTTTCCTCAAAGTGTCAAACGGTAAAATGCTCTTGATACTTTTTTATCTTCTTTTCCCAGACAGCTTAATTCTACGCGAATTTCCGCCGATTTGTTTGTTTTTAAAAACATTTATTCTTAATCTTACATTTATCTCCCTTGACGAAGAGGATCATTAATAAATTCTGCTAAAAATGCGGTTTCATAATTCGACAGAAATCAATTTTAAACAACGAAAAAGAAAAAAAAAATAGTGAAAATGTTTTGAAAATTGGAACGAAATGTAGCATTTTAAAATTATTTTTAAAATAATTATAACAAATAGTTTTAAAGGAATTTAAATTTTTAGTAAATTAATTTTTTTAATAGCCATTGAAATTATGGAATTTACTTTTTTGGAAAAATTCTTATCGAAATAAAATAAAATGATGAAAATAATTTTTAAATGCCACTTTCGAATTAATTAAAATAAACGCAAACGATTTCCGAAATATTTTCGCAAAGTATCGGCCAAATTTATTTTCATTGTTTAATGTAATCTGACATTCGATTTTACCACAGTTTAAGCTTTTCTGTGAAAACAAAACAGAGTAACACGTGAATGATTTTAAATGCATTTACATTAGATCTCATTTCTTGTTGCTTCACTACAATAACAAAAACGCGGCAGTGAAAAGGAAAATGTTTTTCTCAAAATGTGTCGGTTTCTTGATACTTTTTTATCCTCTTTTTTCCAAACAGTTTAATTCTACGAGAATTTCTTCCAATATGTTTGCTTTTCTAAGCATTTTTCTTAATGTTTCATTTATCTATCTTGATGTAGAGAATTATTAATAAATTTTGTTCTAAATGTGGTTTTATAATTCGCCAGAAATCGATTTTTAACGGCAAAAGGAAAAAAAAATAGCGAAAATGTTTTAAAAATTGGAACGAAACTGAATATTTTTAAATTATTTTAAAATAATAATAATAAACAGTTTTAACTAGGGATGCACCGAATAGTAATTTTGGCCGAATACCTAATGCCGAATATTCGGCCGACAGGTGAACCGAATACCGAATATTCAGCTAGCCGAATAGTAATTGTTGGGCCGAATACCGAATATTCGGCTTTCCAAATACTTTTTATATTTCAAAATTTAAAGGTATTAAAATGTTACTTTTTAAAAAAGTTTTACATAATATTTAATAAAAGAAACTTACATTTTGATAAACAAGAGCTTTTTATAAGAGCATAGTATTGCAAAAAATCTGCCTTGAGTTATTTAAGAAGCGCAATTATGAAACTTTAATTAATAAAATTTTCTACGAATCAAAACAAACATTTTAAAATCAAATAATGAAAAAATCGCCAAAGAAAAATTTTACAGTCTGATAATTGTCCTTTTTTAAATAACTCAAGGCAGATTTTTTTCAATATAAAGTACAAATATTTTCAACTTAATTCTGAATAAAGATATGTTTGGCTCATAGTTCTTTTCTTATGAATGGTGGTATTTTCCACCCTTCCCATCATATCATATTTTACAGAAATTAAAGCATGTGAGTTGAAAATATGTTATCTTATTTATTGTTAATGTAATAAACAAACACACAAGTTTTGATCTAGAGTGAGATGAAATACAATGTACTTATGACTCAATAAATTGATTATGGTTTCATGAACAAAAATTGTCTGCTTTGATAGCTATTACTAGTCTCAAAAGTTTTTTTTTCTTTTAAAGGACTTTTATTTGGGGAAAAGCAAGAAACAGATTATTTACTGAACAAAATTTAGAAACTTGTATCAGCACATAATTTATTCCCAAGGAGAATCCTAATAAATCACCATTTTAATCCTTCTCATGGTTAATTTTCTTAAGTTATACTTTACAAACAGCAAATAAATAATGTAAAAACATTCTATTTTATTTAAAAATGATTTTGTTTCTAATTATTTTAAATATAAATTAAAAAATTGACAGTTAAAAGTAGAAATAGTGAAGTTTTTAAAAGGTTTTATTAAGTATTGGATTCGGCCGAATACTTTGATATTCGGCCATACCGAATATTCGGCAGGCCGAATAGTTTCATATTCGGCCTAACCGAATATTCGGTAACATGGCCGAATAGGCCGAATACCGAATAGATACCGAATATTCGGTGCATCCCTAGTTTTAACAAAATTTAAATTTTCAGTAAATTATTGAAATCATGGAATTTATTTAAAAACTCTTATCAAAATAAAATAAATGTTGAAAAATATTTTTAAAGGTCACTGTCCAATTAATTAAATTCGACGAACAGCAAACGATTTCTGAAATATTTTTACAAAGTATTGGCTAAATTTATTTTTATTGTTTAATGCAATCTGGCATTCGATTTACTGCAGTTTAAGCTTTTCTGTGAAAACAAAACAAACTAACAAGTGAATATCCTTCATTTACATCAGATCTCATTTCTTGTTGCACTGCTTCAATAACACAAACACGTGCGGCAGTGAAGAGGAAAGTGTTTTCCTCAAAGTGTCAAACGGTAACACGCTCTTGATTCTTTTTTATCCTCCATTTTCCCATTCCACGCACATTTCCGCCGATTTGTTTGTTTTTATAAACATTTTTCTTAATCTTACATTTATCTACCGTGACGCAGAAGATCATTAATAAATTCTGCTAAAAATGCGGTTTTATAATTCACCAGAAATCAATTTCGAGCCGCTAAGTGCAATTACTTTGAAGGACATAAAGCAATAGGTATCAAAGGACCGCTCGATTCGTTCACTGACGTATAAAATTAAATATTGTTAGATAAATAGGTAGAAGTACGATTTTATATATATATATATAAGTTACACATTCTTTTACTAAGAAATTAATTTTCAAGGTTCTTTAAAGTGTGTGTGTGTGTGGGGGGGGGGGGGGGTGCGGCAGTCTGCAGAAAAGGTTGAAATTAGGAGAATGGATTGGAGTTTCATCATAGAATAAAAATCTCTATCGTGTGCAACGTAATAACACATCCTTATTATGTTGCACCTTGATTATACCTGAAGCAACAACAACAAAAGTATATAATAAAATGGTAATAAAAATTTCCAAATCTGTATAAATTTAGCATATTTCTAATTGTAACTTCAAGGCTGCTAAATGGTCCACTTTTGAATATCAATATATTCTAAGAAAGCATTCTATAGTATGTTTTTCTTACAATGTCAGTTTGCATCAAACAATAAAAATAAATCTGGCCAATACTTTGAAAAAATATTTTAGAAATCTTTTGCGTTTACTTTAACTAACTGGACTGGACCTTTAAAAGTAAGGGTCCTTAAAAAGTACCTTTAAAAGTATTATTGGACTTTTAATAGTGACCTTTAAAAAAAGTTTTGCATCAGTTATTTTATTTTGATAAGAATTTTTTTCAAAGAAGTGACTCCCATGAATTCAGCAGAATTATTATCATTAAAACAATAATAATAATTTACTGAGAACTTACACATTTTTAAAAATATTGATTACTATCTCCCAAACTTTCGGAGCAGTATTCTACAAAATCCTTCTATAGTAAAAAAAAACTAGCCTTAAAAGGAATGACTCCTGGAATGATGCTGATGTGGAAGATTTCCGGAACTAACGAATCCGGGTTGTCCACTCCTTCCATGAGTCGAATAGACCAATCAGGAAAGGGCTCCGTCTATGCATCGCCGTATGGGTTACCATAAAGAGAGGAAAGGTTACCATCGCCAACAATCGCCAAGTTTGTCGCCAACTTGGCGATATATCGCCAAATTTGGCGACCAAAATTAGTTGTCAAAAGTGACGCTAACTTGGCGATAACTGTAATATTTCGCCAAATTTTTAATTTCTCTACAACACCAGTCGTTTGATACATCATTTGAGAGGTTTGCAACTGCTTATTCATATAATGGATGTCTTTAGTGTTATCCCCCATTCTGCTCCCCAGGGGGGATACATTTTTAATTTCTTTACAACACCAGTCGTGTTACACAAGATTTGAAAAATCTACAACTGCTTATTCATATTATGGATGTCTTGTATATCACCCCCACACTCTGCTCTCCCCAGGGGGGGGGGGGCACATTTTTAATTTCTTTACAACACCAGTTGAAAGGCACACATCATTTGAAAGGTCTGCAACTGCTTATTCATATTATGGATGTGTTGTGTGTCATCCCTCATTCTGCCCCCCAAGGGGGGCACATTTTTAATTTCTTTACAACACCAATTGTGTTACACATCATTTGAGAGGTTTGCAACTGCTTATTCATATTATGGATATCTTGTGTGTAACCCCCCCCCCTCTGCCCTCAGAGGGGGCGCATTTTGTAATTTCTGTACAACACCAATTGTGTGACACATCATTTGAAAGGTCTGCAACTGTTTATTCATTTTATGGATGTCTTGTGTGTCACCCCCACTCTGGCCCCCAGGGGGGCACATTTTTAATTTCTTTACAACACCAGTCGTGTGACATATCATTTGAGAGGTCTGCAGCTGCTTATTCATATTATGGATGTCTTTTGTGTCGCCGCCCACTCTGCCCCCCAGGGGGGCACATTTTTAATTTCTTTACAACACCAGTCGTGTGACACATCATTTGAAAGGTCTGCAACTGCTTATTCATACCATGGGGTATTGGCGAGCGCAGCAAGCAGGGGTAGGCAATAATTTGGAATCGCGAAGCGATTACGCGGGGGGTTGGCGAGCATAGCGAGCAGGGGGGCGGGGCCCCCCTAGTTTGAAAAAAAAAATCTTAGGAAATACTGGATGTTAAAAAGCTAAATCTTTGGGAACACTGTAACTTAAATTTTTCTTTTGTTTTTCACCCCGCCAGTGGCCGAGGGGATCTGCCTCCGAAACTGGTAGATGACAGGTGATGGGTTCGAACCCAATCGCGGCCGTCGGCCTAAACGTTCGGAGTTTTCCTTGGTTTTTTTCCAAACATAGGATTTCTTTGCGTAAATTCGGGTTAGGTTTCCTTAGAAAGACCCCCCCCCCCCACGGAGAGCATCCCCCTTTAGGGCCTATATCCCAAGGGCAGATAATTGGCCGTCATAAACACAAACAAATATTCTGTTGTTTCTTTGTTTTTAAGTTACATTCGAAAAACAATATACTACATAAATAAAAGTGAAGAAATGGCGAACTCAAAAATAGGCAGCCTTTTTTCAAATTTGGGGGGCGGGGGGGGGATTTTGCAAGGTTAATCATTCAGTATAAAAACTTTGTTGCTGTTTTTTGAAATTTAACAAGTATATATATATATATATATATATATATATATATTTCTACAGAACATAAATAAATACATAAATGCGAGAAGTAGTAATCTAAACTAATGACAGGCTTTCTAATCCACCATCAAACTTCGGTCTTTCGTCATTTCAAACATTTCTGACTGCATTTTAATATTATTATTTTATTTATTTATTATTTTTCCTTTGATGAGGCTACTTTCACATTCGTCATCGTTTCTGAAAATAAAAGTAGCTTTCTTAAAAAAAAAAAAAAAAGCATGCAACCAAGCTCAAAAATGTAAATGCTAGCCCGATTAGAGATTCATCCTCAGCTATTGTATGAAGAAAAAAAAAACTATAAAAATATTTCCATAGACTTAACATTAGCTTGCACTGTTCTTTTCATGACTAGTATAGAGGCAGTACTGTAAAACATTTGTGTAACGTTACTCCATAAAATTGGGGCAGCCTCGCTGCCTCCAATTTTAAGGAGTACTTTAACCGATATGAGCGGTGTAACATTGCAATGTTACATCAGTATTATATGTTTAAATTATTCCATTATGTAAGTGAAAAAAATTACTCCATAAAATGGAGGTAGCAGCTGCCACATATTTTATGGAGTAACGTTACAGAAATGCTCTACAGTGTGTGCATGTGCACATGTAACGTTATCAACCTTTTGCTAATTTTGGAGCTCTGCTTGTGGCTTTTTTTTTTTATAAATAAACGTATGCACATAAAATTATATGGGACTGTGGGGATCGAGCCCATCCAATAATTTTGAATCATAGAGTACCCAATTTCCATTGTTCTAGTTATTTATTTCATTATTATTTTATTATTCATTTTTCTCCTAAGAATAAAATTTATTTTGCCAATGACCATGTGTTTTAATTCTTCGACTAACACCCATAAATCCCAAATGACTGAGATGTTTTGCTTCCATGTTAACTTTTTTTTTTTCCAATTCAATCCGTAGTCATGTTCATGATATAGCATGACATTACAATAAATATGAGTGTCTTTATAAGGAAAAACGTATGAGAATATAATTTAATAAAACTGCAATTTTATTGAAAGCATAATAGCTTGACTTAAAATTCTCATCTTTCACAATCTGTCAACCCTTCAAAGAAAAACAGACTGGTCGCACCGTTTTACAAAAATATTCTTCAGCCCACCCAATTTTTTTGAGCCAACCCAATATTGTTCAAAAGTTAGCGCCATTGAACATTGAACGTATGCACTGTGCATAAACTTATTCAATTTATTTAAGCCATTTTTATTTCTTTTCCAAATAGCTGAACCGTCGATATGTTTGTTTTCATTAACTCTTTTCTGAATATAACGTTTACCTTGTTATCTTTGTTAGCCGACCATTAACATTTTTTCCTAAAGTTATGTTTTTATTTCTAGAGTTCGAAAGAAAGTTGCCTGAATTAATTTACAGTCGCGAACTGCAATTATTTTGAAGGCCAGTTCAAAAACCCGTTCGATCATTCATTCACTCACACGTATAGAATCGAAATATTGAAAATAAATAAATAAACAACTTTCTTTAGAAAATAACATTGTTTGTTTTGGTTTTCACTTTTTTTTAAAAATAAGAAATAAGGAGTTTTTATGCGAGATGTTAGCGAATGTCTTAAAAGACAAATTTGCGCAAAACTTTTACTTTATTTATTTATTTATTAGATTTATTATTATTACTTGAGCAAAATTATCGTTATTATTACTTAGAACGACATTAAATGCATTATTCATAGTATTATTATTATGGATATTTTGTATTTATTAATAATATCAATGTTATTTATTGACTTTTTTGTACAGAAGTTTTAATTTAATTAATCTTTTTTAGATTTATTATTATTACTAGAACAAAGTTATGGTTATTATTATTTAAAACTCCATTAAATGCATTATTCATAATATTATCATTATAGATATTTTGTACTTATTAATAATATCACTGTTATTTATTGGCCTATTTGTATAATACTTTTAGTTTATTTATTTTTTAGATTTATTATTATTACTAGAACAAAATTATCGTTATTATTATTTAAAACTGCATTAAATGCATTATTCATAATATTATTATTATGGATATTTTGTACTTATTAATAATATCAGTGTTATTTATTGACCTATTTCTACAAAAGTTTTAATTAATTTTTTTTAAACAAATGTTATTGTCAGGCTCTGAGAAAACATCTGCTACAGGATTGGAATTTGTTATTTCTCTATCTTAATATTTTCTGTATTGTACTGGCTGTGTACTGGAATTTTCAAGGTGACATTCTTTCTTTGTAAAGTCAGAATTGACAGGTGATCATGTGCAGGTGGTGAGGTGAGAGAAAGAAGATTGATGAGAGGCGTGTTCATCCGTCAGTAATGTATGTGAATGATGAGCAAACAAGGAACATGTCACGAATCAAGAAAGCAATGTGGAATGCGTCCAATGGATAAGCTCCAAAGGGGGGTTTATATTGGGGAAAAGCAGTGATTTGAGAAGGGCAAGTCTTGTCTGAGATTTTGGGCAGTTCGTATCTGGGCTCGTACCTAGAGAGCAGTGTAGGATAGAGGACCTTGCGTAGAGTGCTCTGTGTCAGAGAGCATAGGCCGAGTTCGTATCTGGAGAGCAAGGGACACAGACGTCCTGGTGTGTAGTGCTCTGGGCCGGATAGCATAGGCCGAGTATCCATGTGTTGGGAGATTCGAAATTGATCCCCAATAAAGTTAATCTAACGTGCATTGAGTGTGAGGGAGAAGGTATAATCTAAACAGTACATAGGCAACTTTTTACGGTATTTAATTTAATGTTGAACCGGATCATCTATATCCGAGTTGTAATTGTATATAATTGTAAGTAGTGTATTTCTTGTGTACATATAGTATAAATAAACTGTTAATTCAGTTAATTGACAGCGTCGGTGTTCATTTACGCAATCCTCACAGTGGGTGACCGATATCACCTAATAATATCGGTGGTGGCAGCTATAACTACCACGGACTTTCTTCAAAGTTGTGCGGGATGAGAGGAAAGTTCGACAGTTATTATATTATTATTATTATATTTTATTAATTCTTTTCTCGTTTTCTATGTACAAAACTTTACTTATTTATTTATTTTTTGTCTTTTGTGATTTTTTTTATTTTTAAGAAATCAAATGTATTTAATTTACATTAATTTTAAGTCATAAATAGAATAAAATAGACACAAGAGACACATAGAACATAGTTTGAATAGAATAACCAATACACATAGAACATAGATTTTAATACATTTAAATACATTGTTTTTATAAAAATTGCGATATTTTCATTTCATAGTTCATAAGAGTGTTTTTGATTTATTAGTCTGTTATTCATGTAATTATTTTACAGTTATAACTGCCGATTTATTTAACCAGATTTAGGGGAAAAATTTATCTAAATTTCATATTTTTACTACTATTATTTAAAATTTTCAGTATATCTTCAGATATTAAAGAAGATGATTGTTGAAGTGAAGCAATTTCTGGAAATAAAAGGTTAACCCCATGGAGGAGTGAGATAGGTGGAGGTGAAGTAAGTCTTACAAAAGGTTTGCAATATGAAACCATTTATCGCTCAAATTTTAATGTACCAAACAAAAGCACGTGGAAGAGATTTTGTATTAAGCTGTTGTCAGATTCACGAACTTTACGCGTAACAAACTTTTTAGCCGATTTTAACCCCAACTTTTTCCCGTTCAAAGAGAGAAAAAGATTACAATTGAGATATATTTATAAATTTCTTCCATAGGATTAGCATGAGCGAGCGGATCTTTTCATTTCACTGGAGTAGCCCCTTAACCCGTTCCGGCACCAGGGCCATAGCTAAGGGGGCGCTATGGGCGGCTCAGCCCCCCCTGGAAAAGATCCCAAGGTCACTGAATGAATTTCTGTTCCGAAAGTTCAAATGAAATTCTGTTCAAAAATCTAATTTAGTTTTGAGATCATTTTACAGTATTGCAGAATTACTCAATTGTATATAAAATAAGTAATTTAATACTCCGTCATCCTATTGGTACATAGGAAGCTAACATGATGTTTAATTTTGCACCAGTTATACGTTCAAAATTTTCATTATCATATACTTTTCTTAGTACAACATGAAGTTATTACAACAGTTTAATAAGAAGCATAGTACCTACAGTGTAAATATGCACTAATCTATCTTTCTGTGTCAGAGAAAGAGAAAAAAAAATTATGAGCCCCCCTAGAATCTCTTGAGCCCCCCCCCCCCCCCCTAGACATCACTTCTAGCTACGGCCCTGTCCGGCACACTGTGCCCGGTCTGGGATGCCTAATTTTAATTCCAAACTTGCAAACGGCACCAACAGTATTTTAGTAAAATTTTGCTTTTACAATAAAAACTCAAATTAAGGGTTTCAAAATATATAAAAAATTCGTTTCTGAATTCCGGTGTCGATCGATAATTTCGCATTTTACTAATATATTTTGCCCGTGCTGGAAAGGGTTAAGGCCCCTGTCCTTGTCTGCTAAGACACTGGCGAGCTAATGCTATTCCTATGGGGAGGCATTTTTCTAATAACTCTTTCGCATTTTGACATTTTTAAATAATTCTCTTTCTATGGGATGGCTGAGGACCCTCTCAAGATCACTCCTCGATTACTTTTTTGATTTTATTTGCAAATTTTCTATAAAGTTACTTTCACTTCCTGAACCGGTTTTGGAAGTGAAAATAACTTTATAGAAAATATCTTCGACTGAAATCGAAAAAGTAATCAAGGAGCGATCTTGAGAGGGACCTCAGCTGTCTAATGCAAAAAAAAAAAAAAAAAAAAAAAAAAAAATTAAAGTCAAAATGCGACAGAAAAATGCCTCTCCTTAGGAATAGCATTAGTTCGCGAGTGTCTTCGCAGGCAGGGACAGGTTCCTTAAAGGAAGGATGCGTACATGGCCGTATCTAGGAGTGAACAATAGGGGGGGGGAGGGGCTCAAGAGAATGTAGGGGGGCTCATATATTTTTTTTTTCGCTCTTTCTGATCCAGAAAGATAAATTGGTGCCTATTCACATTGTAGTTACTCTGTTTCTTATTAAACTGTTATAATAACATCATTTTATGCTAAGAAAAATATATGATGCTGAAAGTTTTGAGTATATAACTGGTTCAAAATAAAGCAACATGATAGCTTCATATGTACAAATAGGATCAGGGAGTAAACCTTATTTTAGATACACCTTATTTAAAACAATTATTTTAGATACAATTTAGTAACCCTGCAAAACTGTGAAAAGGTTTTAAAACTAGATTTTTGAACAGTATTTCATTTGAATTTTCCAAACAGAAATTCATTGAGTGACATTGGAATCCTTTTCAGGGGGGCTCAAAATATTTTAGGGGGGGGGCTGAGCCGCCCATAGCGCCCCTGTAGCTACGGCCCTGGATGCGTATTTAAATCATTACTACAAGTAGTAGATCATTGATAGACTCTCTCTGCAACCTTGATCATGTTCTGATATTATATTCTTGATATCCTATTTCAAAATCAAATCTTTCACGTTGGTGCCGTACCGTAAAACCCGCTTCCAGTCTGTGACATATCCTTCCTTCCGATTCCGAACTCTTTTCCTCTCCGAAAAGTGGCATGGAACTTTTGACACAGAATCCGCACTCTGCTGTAGAATTCTGCGCGCGTGCCAAGAATAGGTCCTTGAATTGTCTGCATACTACTGATCGAGTTTTCACGTTCAACTCAGGTACAAGGAACTTTCCTTTTTCGCTCCCCTCTTTTCTCCAAGCTGCTTGCTCACTTTTCTTTTCTTTTCTTTTCTTTTTAGCATTTTCCAACAAAGTTGAAAAGTGCTTATACATTTGGTTTGTCGGCCCGTTTGTCCTCGGTTCTAACTCTCGTAAATATTCTCGGACTTTCATGTAATTGATAAAGCTTATTTGGGGGCCACCAAAACATGTTTGCTATTGCATATGCGGTATGTACAACAAATGGATCATTTACAGGGACACTTAAAAGAATTCGATTATATTATGGTATATGGAGAAAAATAATTTGTGTGTATTTTAATGACATTACGCTATTTAAATGTATTGAAACTGATATAAGTCACCGAATTTCACTACGATCACGTAAAAACAGAGCATTCATAGATTTATTCATTATTTTAAAGGGACACACAAAAGAAATCTGTTACAAAACTCTCTTTGCGTTATTACTGCTGGAGAGTACGTTTTAAAATTCGGTATGAGCTTTTAAATTTAATTAGTTTTTTGCATATTACTCTTTGTATATAAATTCTATAGCCTATGTACAGGGCTGCACAAAAGTATTCGCATACCATTCTCTTTATTAGAGAAAATTTCTGAATGGGAATGTTTAACTGAAATATGTGTATCTCTTAAATGAACTCTCTGGAGTCTGGAATGCATGTTGCTAATAGATACAAATCTCTACATCATATACAGGGCTGCAAAAAAATTCGGATAATTTTCCGATTGTCGGTGGAAACAGCTGAAATTTGTTTTTGAAAAGCGTTATAGATTTCCATATGGTGAAATGGTACGTAATATTTTAAACAATGCAGTTTTGTTACATTATTCTGGCTGTGTTAGAAAGTGCTTCATAATCTATGTTTGAAGCATGATTTTTTTTCTTTCTTATTTTTTCTTTTTTGTTGCTAGTTTGAAGCGCGACAGAAATCATTTTCTCTTTCCAAAAATTTGCAGAACGATATCGGGCAGAATAGAAAGAATGAAAAGAATGAAGGAAATGATGAAAATGAAGAGAACCATATTAGATGATATAGACAATGAATCTGATATAGTCATATTAAAAGACTAATTGGTGAATGACTACCTAAAATTGATTTTAATTATAAAACAAACCAACAAAAAGTTCTTCCGGCCAGTACTGGGAGGAAGAGGTAGCTTTCACATACAAAAAAGAATATTTTAGAAGATATGCATTCATAAAATGTAGTGGCGTGATTTCTTGGCCAATGCTATTTGGCGTTATTACCCACCTATCTTATAACACCAGTAGATGGCGTCACTACCCCACTTTTGCGTAGTATACTTTAAACTAAAAACACCTTCGCGAGCACATCCAAAATCTTCCTTAACATTTTAAAAGCACATGAAATACACTACAAATTTATGTGATAAACAAAGTATTTCCTAATATAGTCTTCGCGTCACAGAAATTACCTAGCAAATTTCAGATCGGCCGTTGACTCTTATGTGCTTATTGCAGCAATAAGGTCTACAAATGTAACAAAATAACTTTTAGCGTTAGTTTGTAATTCAAATGACTCAGGACTTTTTAGCATAGAGCAAGTAATGATGCCATTTACACAGATTCTTTTATAATTGCGCGCAATATTATCACTTGCCGTTATTATTCCATGGCACCTTATATAAAATATATCTTTTAAATACCTTTAGTAAAGTTTTTGTTAAATGATATATGTTTTTAGAACAACCATATAATTTTTAGTTATGTATTTGTATCATAAGGTGAATCTAGATTCTGTTACTGTTTTTTTTTAAATCATATTTCAAGTTTTTTTTACAACTTAGAGCTTTACCATTTAATAAGGTGAAAGATGGTATCTAAGCGCAGAATTTAGAAAACGCATAATACATTTATTTGCATACATATAAGACAATTACGATACAGGCATACTTTCTTAGCGGAGTGTAGCTGTAATCGTCATGTTACAAGTATGAGGCACTTTCTTTCGGGACCCGATTTATTATTCCTCGTTATTACACGATTTGCTTTTTAAAATCAGGCCCAATCGGTAAGAGAGCATCCCGATATTAGGATACCTTTATCAGCAATAGACATTCATTAGAATGATGGCAATTCTATTATCACTATTCGACAAAAGCTTTGGTCTCACAAGGAAGGTCTCCATACGGGCATACCCAGAAAGTTCTGAAAAAAAAATACAGAATGTTCTTCTCATGGGTACAAATATATTTATAAAAAAATTTCGGCGGAACCCCGGCAGAATGTTCGTAAAAAAATAATAAACATTTCGCTTATTTGGCGATATCATCGGTTGGTGAAAAAATAAGATTTCAAAAGGTGCTTTTTATGCCAAATATTTTTTAAGGTGCTTCATGTTGAAATTGTTCCAAGAAATTTAAATAAAATTAGTTTTATCCGTTTTAGTTTGTTTTAACTATAATTTTGTCATTATATACTTATAATGAAAATTAACTATGAAATTTTATGAATTAAAATAAAATTTAAATTAATTAAAATTGTTTCAATCACAAAATTAAGTCCAATTCAATTGAGCACTGCCGATTCTACTTTGTTGCTATAGAAACAAAAACTTCTCTGATATTGAAATGCACTAGTGCAACAATCTTTATCTGGCCTTTATTTTGTCATACGCTTTAAATATATAAAAATATATATTTTTCAATATGAAAACATTTTTATATATGAAATTATTTAAAAAATGATAAAATTAAATACCTGCAGCAAAAACAACATAAATATATAGCACAATATCTATATGTATTAAGCTCTTTCATTGTTCAAATTTAAATTCATTAAATACTATTTACATTCTAAGAATTAATTTACAAACAATTTTCAGGTGCATTAAAATCGTTTGCTTTTGGCGAGGAAAAGTACTGCTCGCCAAATCGTGTGATGCTTTCGTCTTTTTACGCCAAATATTCGAAAATATTAAAATTTTTTACAAAGATTTTAATATGATTCCGCCTCTAAATTTAACTGACCATTTATTAGATACATTAGTAGTTTAATTAGTATTTTTTTCAAAATATTCTGAGTATACTCAGTATGGAGACCTTCCTTGTCAGTTAAAAACGACTTTTACCATTTTCAACGGAAAATGTTTTTTTCTTTTCCCTATGTTCTGTAACCTATAGAAAACGCAGGTTGTATTAGAATAATTAAACCATCTTAAGAAAAACAAGTCGAAAATTGTACGTCTTACGGGACAAATGAGGTACGCGTTTGTACTCCAACTAGATTTATAAATATTCAGATCTTGGTGTAATGACTGTTGCACTCTTATGCAAAAATGCATGTATATGTTGCAGCCAATACCCGAAATTGGCCAATTCCCGAATTGGCCAACAACGTTAAAAAATGACTGGCCAACAACGTTAAAAAAATGACTGGCCAATTCTAAAACTGGCCAGCCAATTCGTGAACTGGCCAGATGCAATTGGTCAATTTGCGAAATAAATTTAAGCATGCGGCTTAATCCTTTCTAACGTAGTTGAAAGTGTCTATGAATTCAAATAGTCTAGCTAGACGTCAGCCTGTCCGTGATCTAGCTCGAGTAATGTTTCCGTTTAACTTGTAATTGTCATCGTATTTGGTTTATCAATTAATTTCGGTATTGAAAGGGAATTGTGTACTATTTTTGGTTAATTTAGTTGGGTACACAAAAATATTTCGTTTCAATATAAGCAATGGGAATCTTTTTTACTGTACATTTTAACGTTACATTATCTTAATTACAAAAAAATTGGTACCTATGCATCGTAGTTCAGATGTTGGCCAAGGTTTTCCGGCCAGTTCGCGAATTGGCCGGCCAAAACCCGAAATACGCTATTCATTTCATGTATTTCGGGTTTTGGCCAGGAAACTTGGCCAGTTCTAGAATTGGCCAGGCTCCGGGTATTGGCCGCAACATATATAAAATTTAACACGATTCTATAGATTAAATTCAGTCACACGGAAATAATAGGACTGTATCTTAAGTAATGCGTCATCACTATGGCAATCTAGAATAATCATTATCTATCATGAAATATTATTGAATTCATAATGTATAATAGGATTTAATAGAATGAAGAAAACTTTTGTTAACTTTTGATTCTATATATTAAATTTCAAATCATTCGTTTGAGTAGTTCCTGCGCTGTTATATGCTGGTACTTGGACAGACAGGCAAACGGACCAAACAATGATTATAGGTACTACGTATTTGTTTGGAATATTTTAAAATCAATTTATGACTCATTGTTAAAATATTTTGAGTGAGATTTAACTATTGTTCTCGTAATTGTAAGTATCTATAAATTTAAAAATATTTATATATGTGACAATTTAAAGTTAGGGGGGCAGAAACATCATCGCCAGGTTTCCCTTTATCCGCACAGAAGTCATGGTCAGTGAGAAAAATAAATAAATAAATGTAGAAGGTCCAAATAATCACTCCTTGGCTGCTGCAATTTCATTTTATTAAACTTTAGCTATATTAGAGAAAAAAGCTCCTGTTGCAGACGATATTTTACCGAAACATCCAAAAAATATTCCATCCTTTACTACATCAAGCCGTACTCATGCAAGAGAGCACCCAATAATCCTTCTTCTCTTCCTACCATACCACCTCTGGAGGCTTCCTCTTTTAAATCCAAAAAGAAAATTCTAGAACATTCTCTAGTCTCAAACCCTCATTCTTTTATGTAAACATAACTCATGCCCAGATACGAGACTATTTTCCACAGACGATAATTTCATTTAAAAAAAATATTATTTAACCAATTTATAATCAACTCAGAATTTTAAATATCTTAGGCAGACGATTTTTATAGATGATTAATTTTAAGAAAAATAGAAAAGAAATGAATTTATTGATATGCACACTATCAAAGGTTGACTGAGGGAAAATAAATAAATAGATAAAATAAAATAATGATATTTTTTGAAAAGTATGGTTTTGGAATAAATTTAATAAGACTTTCTTAAAAAGGGTTGATAAAAACATAGAAAAAATGAGTTTTATTTGGAATATTAAGAAATAAAGTTTAATTAAGAATATTTTTAATTTAGAGCCATCTTTTAAATTTACGCGTATTGGAATAAATGTTTTTTAAGGCGAATTAAGAATTTATATCGTCTCCATAAAGATTAACAGATTAGATCTAGAAACAAGATTTTAATTTAATAATTTTGCGTAAGTACGGAATATTATTATAAGAAAGTTAAGATAGTATAAAGGTTAGTTTTGGCTAAAAAAAAAAAATAAAAATAAAATTTGTAATATATATAACGCCAGTGTATCAATTTAAAACTATGAAAATTAACCTTGACATTAAGAACACCGGAGTATAAAATTTCTGTCACGGTTTCATAATTTTTTAATTTATTATTTCATCGTTTAATCTTGATAAATTTCTGTAACAAGTGAATTTCAAAGCTACTTAATAAAACGAAAATTCCAAGTAAAATTATTGCTAAAGTCTTACAATTATTTTAATCTTTTATTTCGTCATTTAATCTTGAAGAATTTGATTAATGAGTGAGTCGATTTCAAAGAAGGGATTTCTAAATATATATTAAGAATCAGTACTGAAAGAAATCCATTGGGAGTTTCTTTTTTAATCTGGAATTATTTTTAAATATATAAATGATTCTGAACGTATGTCGTCAGTTAGTAAAGGGGGGAGAGAAGGAGGAATCATATAGAATAAAAACCTGCATCCATCATGGGTGTGTGTGTGTGAGGCAGGTTTGAGCAGAAATTTTCCAGCTTTTTAAATCCTCACAACATATATATTTTATTTGGAAAACTATTTGAAAAAATAATTTTCCACCCTCAAAAGCTCGAAATTTTCTGATACATTTCCAAACTCATTTTTAAAGGTAAAAACATGAAACTTGCTGATGGGATATTTGAAGAGATGTGTAAGATGCTGTGTGATTTCATTTTTCATTTAGCTCATTAAAATTTGATTTATGAACATTTATTTTCTCAACATGATCCTTTTTTTCGTTTCGAGATCTCCCGTTTCGGAAAATTGGACTCAAAACGCCCATTTATATCGCATTATTTTGCAATATTGTCTGCATTTATTAAAAAATCGACAAGTACGGCACTATGTGTAATTTCTAAACAAGAGAATTTGCCAGTTTGAGGCGTTTGAAAGCAAAAATGAATTTAAAATTGAATCAGAAAATAGGAAGTTTGGATTGGAATACACCCGAAAGACCGGGGTGATAATTTTAAGCCTATGGGAGCGTTATTTTCAAATATCTCGCACAAATTTTATTTTATTATTATTATTATTATTATTATTATTATTTGCATAGGATAGCTGAGGACGATCTACAACCGGGCTAATTTTTGCTTTTTCGATTTTGGTTTCAGATTTTTCTAAAAAAATTAATTTTTGGAACCGACTCTGAAATTGAAACTATCATGATGTAAATATATATATATATATATATATATATATATATGTAACCAAAATGGAAAAAGAAAAAACTAACCCGGTTGTAGATCGTTTTCAGCTACCCTATACAAAAAAAAAAAAAAAAAAAAAAGACGGAAAAATATTAAGATTTGAGCGAGATAATATAAATAACACCTCCATAGACTTAACATTATCATCGGGGTCTTTTTTCAGTGACTCGAGTGGCTTCTTAAGCAGGGGTGTGGTCGTAAAAATAATAGAGGATGTACGCTCTAAGCAGAGGGTACACCTTACATTGCGTATACTATAGCTTTCTTGAGAAATAGAGGGTATGCGGTGTACCTTTAAAAAATCCAGAAGGTATAGGACGTATACCCCCGCATACTCTCCACTACATCCCTGCATCTTACGTACAATTAAAAAAAACTGCTCAATCGGAAACTCTTCAAAACGAATTTTTGTTCCGGTCTATCGCGATTTCGTTTTCACACATTTTACTGCTTAATAATGATTAGCTAAATTTTCTGTTTTAGCCAGGTTTTCCGCTATAGCAAGTATTTTTTGCGTAGGAACCTCAAATTGTTACTTTTAACCTCTTCAGTCCTAAAGGTAAAATAATACTACAAATTTAATTTGGCATAACAAAAAAAAAAAAAAAAAAAAATGTTAAGTTGGTTTTGAACACAGAAATATCGGACATTTCACTTTTACTTTTTAGGCTTAAAAAACACTTTGGTTTTTAGAACAAAATTGGTTTAAACTGTAGATTTAAAGCATCGTCTAAATTAAAGATGCTACAAGTTCTAAATAATAACAGAATGAAAACAATAAAACGATATCTAAGTTGTATGCTTTTTTTTATCATCTCCGTCTTGTGTTCTGGATATATTTTTGCAGAGTCATTAAAATAAATTATTTTTAAATTCCACCTTTTATAAACAACCGAGAATAACATTCTTCAGTTACTTTTACTTCTCTTACATCTGTATCACTATAACTCTTATTGAATTAGCTTTTCGAATCCATTTAAATCGCTTTTTCATGATGCCAATGTATGAGACCTGTTGCAAAACATTTTTTGACACTTTTCAAATAATATTGCCAATTTATCTTCGGATTCTTTGCAAAAGATCTTTTCTTTCTAAATCATCTGTTTTTATTAGAAGAATTCTAAGATTATTGGATTATTTAGTTTTTAGCATTTTCTAACAAAGTTGAAAAGTGCTTATGTATTCGGTTTGTCTGTCCATGCTCTAACTCCCGTAAATAAACTGATTCCTTACAAGAATTATTGTAAAAGTTTCAAGATTAGAAATTACAAAATATGATTATTCTTTAATCTCTTCGCTACTGGCGATTATTACAGTATTTTTAATTATTACTGAGTTATTTCTTGTCTCGTTTGACTTCAGAGCGAGATTTTTGCTTTATTTTCATTAGCGCGAATCTTAGAATTCAAAACATATCATATCATATATATTATAAAGCAGAAGTTCTGAAACTTCCAAACGAGTGTTTTCAAAAACTACCCGATGGATTTTTTTGCCGATTGTATCATTCGATAGGAAATATTTTCTCGAAGGTTTATGATTCAAATTTACAGGGATAACTCTGATTTTTCGCAGTAAATTTCGTATTTTTCGGTTATTTTTGACAAAAGGGTTGCCAGTAGCTGTTTTTGGCGAAAATTATAATTGCTAAAAGAATTAAAATGGCTATATCTATTAGAAATATTACAAATATCTTGCAAATAATAGCAGAAAATAACTACTGATAATATTAATAATAATAAAGAAAGACCGCTTAAATGAGGAGTAATATTATAAAAATATATTTATCTTGAAAATGAAAAAAATATTTGTAATGCTTAAAAAATAAATTAACGCGAAATATAACAATTGGTTCAACTTTTGGCGACTTATTCCTGGTGTTAGAATAAAAACATGAATTTCAGAAATTGATTAAATGAATTTTGAATGATAGTTATTTCCCTTTTTATTATTTTCTTTCTCTTTTTTATCGAATTTCCGTGTAATATAACTTACAGCAGAAAAAAGCAGATCTGATTGTAAAAGACACTATAAGTTGTGAGTTACTATTCGTTTCTATAACATTTTCATCTTGCTTTTGTCGCCAAAGAATGTGTTTTTAAGCCGAAAATGCACTACTGACTTAATGCCTGACTAAGATTCTTAATGGTCGCAATAACGTTGTTTTTTTTTCAAGTGAAGAAAATTTTTAGAGTATATTTTAATATTCAATCGTAAATTATATAGATATGAGTGTAACTCTTTTATTCCTTTTTGCAAATGTTTTAATTGTTAATTTAATTTTTCTTGCGCCATTTCGTCAATTTCACTTACAGGAAAAATTTCAGTTTTAAAATTTAAAAACTGAAGAAGGAAAGATTACCCCATTGATTAAAAATCTGCCCCCAAATTCCAAGATTAAATATCAATAATGGATGAACATAAATGTCACATTCACTTGACATTAAGCATAATATAAATACTAATTATGGCATCAAGTGATTTTTAATTCGACATTTTATTTCTACTTTTATATATGTTCTGCTAATTTGTTTTTCGTTATTTAAATGAAAATTTATGCTAATCTATATAATCTGGCTAATAGTTTGGCGATTTGTATAATTTGGCGAAATTGGTCGACGGTATAACCAAGTAGTACTGAAGGAAAAATTTTGCAACTCAAAGTAAATTTATGCAATTATGCGTTATTACTATAGATAAATTCAACATTTTGAAATGAAAAATTCCCGCTGAATAAAATTTACAAGTCTTTTTTAATTGACCATTTCCTCTTCAATATTTCTTCAATCAAACTTTCGCTATTCTCTTTCGCGCAGGCTAACAAAAATGTATTTTAAATATTTTATTAGATAACGTAAATAACATTTTTCTATTTAAAAAAAAAAAATATTTTTAAAATCTAATTCTACCATTATGTGTCTTACAGGACAAAATAGCAGAATTACTTTTAAAAATGGTTTTATCTGTTAATTGTATGTTATTTGTTTATTTGGGTGTTTGAATTTACTTTTGTCATCAAACAATGCGATTTTATACAAAGAAGGCATAAGCCGGAGCGATGTTCACAATTACTAAATTCTCTCACTCTCTTTTAAATGTGTGAGAGCATTTTTAGGATTTTTTTTTTATGTTTAGTTGTAAATATATAAATAGCAGTTATAGCAAAAAAAAGCGTATGTATTTAAATTTTAGTATAAATGTCTTCCTCATCCAAACTGTAAAATAATTTAATTGTAACTTTTTAAAGTTTTGGCGCAGATGTCATATACGCACCACATTCGCAAGATTGCAACAAAATGGCGATTTTATGCCACACATGGTAAACCGACTATGGTTGTTTATTTATTAATAAATTATTTATTAACTTTCATTTTGTTTTTTAAAATAATATAAATCAGTTTCTTCTATAGCTATTAATTAAACCTTTTTATTTATTTTTTTTTTCAAATAATACAAAATAATTAAATATTTATGAAATTGGTAATTAAAAACCAAGTTCTCAAAAATTGGCACCAGAAAAAAATTGCGCCAATGTGGT
The DNA here is from genome assembly GCA_964019185.1 of Maratus speculifer. NCBI lineage: Eukaryota > Metazoa > Arthropoda > Arachnida > Araneae > Salticidae > Maratus > Maratus speculifer. Next base: position 869,972 of record CAXHSM010000001.1, read on the forward strand.
GCAGTATACCGATTAAATTTTTTTCCAAATGGAAAATTTGTCACGGATTTGATCATATACTCATCGAGATATCTCACTGGCGCCAAAATGGCATTATTTGCCTCATATGGTAACCCAGCTATAGTTGTTTATCTGATGATAAGTTGTTTATTTATTTTCATTTTTTTCTTTTTTGAAATGATGTTTGTTGTTTTGTTCTACAGTTACTTTTTTATTTATTGTTAATTGCTGTTTAAAATGATAGAAAATAATAAAATATACATAAATTTTTTTTGGTATTCTAAAACGAGGATTTTGCCACATTGCAGTTGCAAGATAATCGTGCTAAACCTACAGCGTATATGATGTCTGTGTAGGAATCTTTTGTGAAATATGAAAAGTGTAAATTGGCTACTACTTGATTATCACGTCAACCAATTTCGCCAAATCGTTCGCCAAATTATACAAATTTACATAATTTTATCTTAAATAACTAATGAGAAAATGTTTAAATACGAAAGAGCAAGTAATTTTGTTTTCATTTTTCAGGAGGAAATTTTGCAATAATAAAGTAATTGTTGTAGTGAGAATTTTAATATGTGTTTTTTTTTTTTTTTTTCGTTGGCAACTTGCTGTAACGAAAAATGTTTATTTTTTTTTCCTGCTATTGTTTTGTAAGAGCTGGTTTTGTGAAAGCCATGTTAAAATGGTATTCAAATTTTTGAACCCTTCCCAATTACCACCCCCTTGGGCCAATTTTGTTCATTTGCAATTCCCACTGAGATATTAACTATCTCAATGTACTTGACGAGTTTGAAGATGATTCTTGCATAATTGTGCCTTTTATCGCGCGGACAAAATGTAATATATATATAAACTTTTTAGGTGGGAGTAACTTTGGGTTCCTGGCTTCACATAATGAAAAGTTGTGAAGAAATTTTTCAGAAGTTGTACCATGGTAACGACTGTAATGATTAATATTTCTTCAGATAAGGGAAAATTTTAAATCCTGTTGCCATAATGGTCTCATTTCGCTTCCAATTGGTGCACTGTTAGTAATAAACTAAAATAGTTACTTCTTGGTTTTTGCGCAACGTTTAAGATAATTTAATATCACAATGGTGTCTAAATCGTTTTCAGCAATGAGCAAGGTGCTGCTGGAGGTCCAAATTATTTAAAATACAAATTTAAATTCACCAGTTCGTTTCATCCACGGTTGATTTTGAAATATTGACCAGCGCAGCGGGCATAGCTTGCTAGTTATTTTTATATCGAAATTTCATTTATATTTGAGTATCATTAATAAAATGGGACAAAACTGATGTACCCATTTGGGTACTCAGGGACTGAAGAGGTTAATGATATTTAGGAATCAAAAGTGTAGCTGTAGCAAAAATTAACGAAATAATGAAAACTTGCAACTTAGTGATTTATATCACTTTGAATACATTTGAAATAGCATAATGTCATTAAAATACTCTCCAAAGGATTTTTTCCTCATATACCATAATATAATCGAATTTTTTTTAGTGTCCCTGTAAATGAACCATTAATTGTACATATACTTCGTATGGAATATCGAACATGTTTTGGTGACTCTAAATAAGATTTATCTATTGCATAAAAAATCGCAGTATGAGTGTTTTAATGACATTACGCTATTTTAAATGTATTCAAACTGATATAAATCACTAAGTTGCAAGTTTTCATTGTTTCGTTAATTTTTGATTCCTAAATATCATTAAAGAATAATCATATTTTGTAATTTCTAATCTTGAAACTTTTACGATAATTCTTGTAAGCAATCAGTTTTCTAAGAAATGAAAGTCATTCATAAAAATCGAAAACCAATGGCTTGTGGTATTGACACGAATAAACAAAATACATTTTCTTTTCCCTGACTTGCTTCCTAAATGAATACATCTTCAAGCAACATGTTCCTTTGTTAAAACGGTAGAATTAAATTTTGTGCCAATATACAGGGTGTTTATAAAGTCCCGGACCCATTTTGATGTTTATTAACTCATAAAATAATTAAGATAGATTAAAATTAATAACATAAACGGTTAGATAGACTCAACAAGTTTCATGACCCTTGTCAATGAACTTCCACGTGTGCTCCTTTCGTCACGCGGAGAATATCAAGTCGATAGTCAATGGATACCGACATGCTTGTCGCTACCTGGCGTGAAATTGACTATCGAGTTGCTATTCTCCGTGCGACGAAAGGGGCACACGTGGAAGCTCATTGACAAGGGTCATGAAACTTTTTGAGTCTATCTAACCATTTATGCTATTAATTTTAATCTATCTTTATTATTTTAAGAGTTATTAAACATCGAAATGGGTCCGGAACTTTATAAACACCCTGTATTAAACCATTATTTCTCAAATTATGAATTCATTAAAATGCCATCTAGAAGGTGATGTCGTTTTTCGTGAATTTTTGAAACTACATTAGACCAGTGTTCTCGCTGACATTTGACCAGCATTAATAATTTGGCGAATTTAAAATAAAATACATTCGCCAAATAAAAAAAGTATTAGCAAAATAGATTCCCCGTGTAGCACAAAAAAATTATCTTTAATCCTTTAATGTACCCCCTTTTTTTCAATATGTTCTAAAATAATCTAAGTTTTTTATAACTGTGACAACGATTGTTATTAATCTAATTTCAACTATGCGCTACAAATACAATATATATATATATATATATATATATATATATATAAACAAAAAAGAAAAAAAGAAAAAGCAAAAATTGAGCACTAGCAATTTGGCGAATCTAGTCGCTTGGTTACTCGCCAAATGAAGAATTTAGTCGCAATTTGGCGCATTGGCGAGCGACAGCGAGAACACTGCATTAAACGATTTACACAATCAATTAATAAATTGTACAAGGATTTTTCTAATTAAGATTAATTAACCTTTTCAGACCGGGTGTATCCTAAAGGATACACATCTTTGCAAATTTTTTTTCATGTATATAGATGTTAAAAATGTGTAATGTTAAAAATAAAGTAATAGGTGCGAATGGAGCCTAATAGATAGAAGAACTAAAGAAAATACCAATTTGTTTCTTAAAGCACTTTTTTTTTTAAAGCAAAATATGTGTTATATTAAAAAGGCTTGCTGCAAAAATGTAGAAAAAGGAAAAGGTAAACAATTCTGCTGTGTGTTAAGATAACACCTGTAGAGTCCATTAGTAAAAAAAATATAAATAAATATATACTTATTTCATTTTTTTACTGTTTTATCTATGAAACAAGTAAGAAAAATCATGCGTTAAGCATTGATTATGACGCACTTTTCAACACTTCGTGAAATCTTTAACAAAACATCGTTATTTAGGGTAATAAGGGTATATAGCTAAATACAGCCAAATATGTATTCCAATACTTTTGAACAGCCCTGCATTTGATCTGTCAGTTGATATACATACTATATAATGGAAAAAATTAATTTAGCAAGAAAAAAGCTTAAAATTTCTTTTTCCGCAATTCGCACTAATAGATGAAAACATACTTGAAAACTTTTGTTCAGCCCTGTAGTTTACCTTGTACCTTTATTATGTGTCAGTAAGAAGCTAAAATTTATTTTGAACTAAAACACTCTTAAAACAACTGAAATCACATTCTTATAAATTATCATTCATAAGCGTCCATGCACCCAATTCTTTACATGACTCTGTATATCATTTTATCTATATTCTGCAAACATTTCTTTGTAAATTAAATGAATTTCAGCGTAAAAATGCATATCATTTTTAAAAACCACCTTTAAGTAAATTAAGCTCATATTCAGTAATATTAGCGGGCTCTTTTGTGTAGCCCTGTATATCAACTATAGCATTTATACACACCATATAAGGTACAAAGATTTAGTGAAATTTGAACACGCATATCATAATTAAAATGCATTAGATCCATCCATCAGCCATCATCGGAAACATATACAGTACGTCAGAAAGAATGTGCTATTTGAAATCTTTTGTGTGTCCCTGTAAATGCAGTACACTTTATATTATGCAAGACAGTATCGTATAATTCATATTAAGCCTCAGTGACATATATCAATTTTATTATACATGAAACAGTTTAATATATTTAAAATATGTCGCATACAATTCCCTCCTATACCATTATCCAATGGAATTCTTTTGTATGGCCCTGTAAATAAATAATAGCTATATTTTCACCGCATATTTTATAGAATGCATATTTTAGTGCACCTCGAAAACACATATAATTTTTAACTTGCCCTGTAAATAAAATATTCATTGTAGAAACTTCATTTTCAATAGGGTTCGTGCTAGGATAAATGTCAATAACGTGCAAAAATTTCAGGGCAATCCGAGTGTATTTACAGGAGTTAGAGAGCGGACAGACGGCCAGACAAACCGAATGCATAAGCACTTTTCAACTTTGTTGGAAAGTGCTAATAATAAAAAGGATAAATTAGAATAAAAAATTCCAAGAAATCGTCAAAAATGTACTTATGGAAACCTTATGTATCATTTAATTTTATGTGCAAAGAATCAATCTTATAAATTTTTTTTTCGCTTTTCATTTTTTCTTAGTTATTAGTTTGTTAACATAAATTCATAACTGAAGTTAAAACAAATATATAAACAAACCCTGGGGGTCTGAAGAAATTAATTAAATTTCTTTTTAGAGGGATTTTGTGCAATATTTATAACTCCCTCAAATATTTTATTTTAATTATATTTTTTAGTACTTTATAGAACTAGGAAATGTGCAAATAGAATGCTTTTACAATAGAAATATACAAATATTTTCGAACTGAGAGTTGAAACCCATAATCTTTCAACGTCACAAAAGCTGAAAAGATGATAAAGTAATAATCTAAAGATTGTTTTGTGCAACCAGTAATGATTTTGGAACAAGATAAAGAAATGCATTTATAACTAGACTGTATTACTACTAAGCGATGGATTGAATAAGCTTTACAACAAAATTATTTTAATGGTAGTTTAAGGTACCGTTGAGGCATAAAGGGGCTACTTCACTCGTGCAAAAACATCCGTTCGTTAATGTTAATCCTATGGGGGGGGGGAGGGGGGGAGACTTTCAATTATCTTATTTGCATTTCAATATTTTTAAATATTTTTTTTTTTCATTGAATAACTGAGGTCGATATCAACAAAGACCGTCTTTTCCTTTTTCAATTTTATTTGAAGGTTTTTAAAAGAGGATTTTGAAACCAGTTCCGAAGAGAGACCTTGTCTGAACTTGTCCGGGAAAAGAAAAAAAAAAAAAAAAAAAAAAAAAGGAAGAAAGAAAGAAAGAAAGAAAAGGAGGAATAAGAAAATAAAAAGAAATCTGTAAACAAAATCGAAAAAAATAAAGAACGGCTTTTTTGGATATCGACTTTAACTATTCAATAAAAAAATAAATATAAATAAATTTCGTTTTGAAGAGTTTTTCCGATTGAGCAGATGTAATTGTATTATTATTTCCGCATTATTATATTATTGCTATGAAATGTTTATTTATCACTTACAATGGACTAAATGAGTTTACGCACTTAACCCTTTCCGGCACTGACAAATTCTTTTCGTAAAATGAGAAATTATTGACTGACACCGAAATCTACAAACGACTTTCTTAGAAATTAAGAACTCTTCAATTTAAACTTTATTGTAAAAGCAAAATCTATATATATAAAAGGAATTCTGAGGATAATTGAGGCACAGGCGAAAGCAAATCTTGGCAATGCGCCAACTCGGTCCAGAGGAAGCAAATCTTGGCAATGCGCCAACTCGGTCCAGAGGTATAAAAGCAAGATAGAAAAAAACGCGCAGGTCTGTGCATTCAAGTACAACCACCCATATGTATATGCTGAAAGTTTGTTCTGACGCTCACCCGACGCACGTGGAGTGCCGATGGTCCGGGGAGAGTCACCGGGGGATCCGTCGCGAGCTGAGAGAGAAGCGTACCATACACATAAATTATTAAATAAACCTTCAAATTAAGCCCGGCGAAGCGGGCTGGGTATGCTAGTTTTATTAAAATATTTTTCATGTCAGTTGCAAATTTAGAATTAAAATTAGATGTACAGGAGGGGGACCACTATGTGTCGGATGCAATCCAATGGGAAATATGTCAGCTTTAAGATGTTTCCTCGAAAATTATTTGACCGATTTCGGTACATTTTGAAATCCATATTCACTGAATTTCGCTCAAAATTTAAGACAGAAAGTTTTTTTTCTACAACTCAGAATTTTTCCACTTTTCATTTATTATTATTATTATTTATTATTACAGGGATGAGATTCTTCAGACTTTAGTCTGAATTTCAGACTTTTCTTCAATTTTTAAAGAATTTCACCAATTAAATTTTTGAGAAAATTTTATATTTTTTCCTTTTGTTTTTGTACTTTGATATAATAGTCCATTTTTTCTGAATTCCTTTTAATGTTCTGAATTTTTAATATTATGTTTTCCGTAGTATTACTGATTTGTCTTTTAAATAACACTTTAAAAAAAATTATTTTTTATTATTTTTCCTTAAATCTTCATTCTTATTGGTTGGCTTGCTGCACCTTTAACAATCAATTGTGATCAATTTAATTCCTTAAAAACTTATTTTTGTTTAAAAAATATAGAGTAGGAACTCTGCTCTATCATATTCTTAATGGGGCTGCAATTATTTGATTTGCTGTTTCAAGAAAAGTATCTACAATTTTTAATATTACAATTAAAAAATATTCATATCAGTGGTTTTATTAATGTTCTGTATCTTGGTAAAATAGACTCTTCACTGCAGTAAATTAATAATTTCTACCTAATTCTTTCTGACAGTTTCTTTTTAATTTGCTTAAAGCTAAATTGTATGTAATATATAAATATTAATAGCAATTATATTTATTACGTTTGAAATTCATAAATATTATTGCTCAAATGTCGTTCGCGCAGTTTTCAGATTTTTTACTTTTTTTTTCTATCTTATCCCTGTTATTATTATTTTTTCTGAAACTATTTAAAAATGTTTTAAAACTGTACTACACATGATCTTATATTTATGTTGTACAAAAAAGAAAAAATAAGTGTCAAAATTATTCGAGTATTTTATGGTAGAGGTCTGCACGGAACCGGACCTGGCCCGTGGGCGGAATGGTTCCAAATTTTTTAATGGGCCGGGCCGATAAAAATATTTCAAGATTCTAAAATGTTCGGGAAAGCAATGTATGACACAGATTTGAGTTTTTAAACCAATCTTGTTTATAAAAGTAGAAAACTAGGTCGTATTTTAAATTTTACAAAAACCAAATAATATAATTTAAACGTGTGACGTAAAAACTTGACACAATAACTAAAACAATGCACTTTAAATAAAGAGGTCACAAACTATAAATTCTTAATCAATACGCAACAAAAAGCCAGACGGTATGAGATAAGATGATAAATTATTAATCAATAACTTTCAATTTTGGGTTATCAGTGTCTACCTATAGGTGATAAAAATATACTTTTAAACTTATTTCTAAACAGATACTACGCCCGAAATTAATTTTTTTTCTTTACTTATCAGCGTCTACCTGTTTGTTTATCTCCAGATAATGAAAAATGGGTTTTTAGCTGATAGCTGAAAAGCTATTACGTGAAACTTAGTTATTAAAATTATTATGTTATATTATCTACTCGCCAGATTGTACTTTCATAGTTATCACAGCTGACAAAATACGATTTTCTGCTACCCTTTTTTCGAATAGGAATGTTTGTCTTATGTAATTATAAATTTTTTACGACTAAATAAGTTATTATTGGCTGTGCATATGTAATATTATTATTTTAGGGGGTAGAGGGTCTAGCATATGATATCTCAAGATATCGCTAAGGGGACGGAGGATTTATCTTTTGATATCGATATAATTTTTGATCCAATTAAAATTTCTCTTTTTATTTGTAAGATAGTCTTTGGTTCAAAATAGCATTGTATCTTTTTTTAATCGATTATCTATTTTTATGAAAATACAAAGCTATTATTAAAATCACTTAATTTTAAAATTATTTAATTCTAAAATGTGGAATACCCCAATATTTGATTTCCCTATTCTTCTTCATATGTAATCACGATTCGAAATAATTTAAAATGAAGCTTGTTTACTAATAAAAGAGAAAGAGAAAAAATGTTGTCTATATTCTTGTTTTGTTCATATTAATTTTGTCTATTTTTTTTTTTTGTCTATTTTTATGAAAATACAAAATTATTATTGAAATTACTAATTTATTATAAAATTAATTAATTCTAAAACATGGTATTCCCCAACGTTTAACATTCATGTTCTTCTTCATATGTGCATGCATGTATAATCGCTGTTCGAGAATCTATATGCGAAGTATATTTGAAATGAAACTTGTGTTTTCTAATAAATAAAAGAGAAAGAGGATGTTCAGTTGTTTCGTTGATAAAAATTTCTATCTATCCCCCTTCCTCCCCATCCGTTCGTGGGAAGTACAAGAAGACACTATTACTGTTAAATGGATTATGTAACAAAAAGCTATTATAAAATTCTTTTAAAAAGTAACTATTTATTTTATATATATTTCATAAATAAAGTGATTTATATCTTACATATAAAGTGATATTTTATTAACTTTCCTTCATTTGCATCAATAAAACATTCAAAAAACCAATGTACCAGTGTACCAGTGTTTTATATATCACTCCAAACAAAATAAATTCTAAAAGTAAAAAAAAAAAAAAAAAAAAAAAAAAAAAAAAAGGCATTGATGACGTTATTATTATTGGGAGGGGGGGGGATTCAAGGGATTATCAAGGATATTATCAAGGGATAATAACATTTGATATTGGAAGGGGGGGGGAGGAAGCCCAAATTTCCAAAATGTTGATAATGTTATGTATGCACAGACCCTTACATTCATAATTATGTGCGGATTTGAGAAAGTTTATTATATACAGTAGCGCAGCTATGTTTTTTGGCGCCCGGGGCCAGCAAGAAATTTTGCGCCCCCCCCCCAATATAGATATATAACAATTTCTCTCAATTTGGCGCCCCTAGGCCTCGGCGCCCGGGGCGGACGCCCCCCCCTTAGCTACGCCACTGATTATATATTAAATCTCAAACCCTTTGGTTGGGTACCTTTTGTGCTTTTATATGCGGACAGACGAACGGACGCGACAACAACTCTGGTGCTACGTATTTATATAATTGTGAGCTCACGTAAGAACAGTAAAAATATCAATCTTACTTACAAGAAAAGCAGCGATTTTAAATCAGTGATCAAATAAACCTGCTGCATAGAATTAATCAAACTCCTCCGCTACTAATATCAATATGGAGATGCTTAAATGACAACACAAATAAAAAACATTGAATGCGTATCGCTTGGGAGTTATGATGGTGGCATTTAGGTAAATGAATAGCGTGGAAGTAGTTCTGTGATCTTGACCTTGATGAAAACATTCAGGTGTTTCTACAGCGGAATTGGCATTTTGATGATTATTAGAACAGCTTCTGCCGTCTACTCCAATTTGTTTATTTTTGCTGATTTCTTTTTCAGAGCGATCGAATTCTTAATAATAGTAATGATATGCACAGATGAAATATATGTATGTATATACATATATATTTGTAGGTTGACAGCTGCGTCAAAAATACCAAATGCGTCAACTAATTTAATATTTATTTTTATTTGTTATTCACTAGTTAGGATTAAAGCTAAACTAATGTTTTGTAAAAAAATTATATAAATAAAGAAAGAAGAAAAAAAAATGAATAGATATTATATCTGTTGAATTTTTTGTGCCATCCTAAAATCACGATAGTCATGAAAATAAATAAAACATTTGTAAGTTCGCGCTGCCTTAAAAGTTAAATTCAAAAATATCTCTATTAATACTTCATCGCTCTTTTCGTCTTATTACTTAATTACGTTTAAACAGAAAATAACAAACGTAATTAAAAAAAAAATTAAAAAACTAAATTATATTTTTCAGGGATTTGTAATATAAGGATAACTGGAAAAATAAATAAAACTCGTAAATTCTCAGCTGAATTTAAAATTAGATACCATTATTTTATGTACCAGATTTTGTTTATGGCTTTATTCAAAAATTATATTTAAAGTGAAATTTGAAAATAATGAGAAACAAGTTGGAAATTGCACGTAAAGCGTAGCAAATGAGGTGCGTTTGTTGATAACGAAGTTTTAAAATATTCAGATATTGCTGATATAGTAGAGCGTGCTTTGGATACAGTATAATGGTCGAAATCTTTGTGTTCCTGTAAATATGCAGGGAGTAATTTTTATTATACTTCATTAATGTATATCTTATTCATAAAATGTGAAGTAGTTTAATATAATTAAAACACCCCCCAAACAATGTTTCCCCGTATAACATTATTTAGTGGAATACATTTGTGTGGCCCTGTAATTTAATAATAAATATTCTTTGCATCACAGATTGTACAAAATGTATTTCTAGTACATATTTCATAGATTCATGTCAATTCTGTTGTATTCAAATGAGTGTAACACCATTAAAATGCATTTGAAACTTTTTTCCCCATTGACCGTAATGTAACGGAATACTTTTGATTGTCCCTGTAATTGATCAATGCATCTGATTTTCAGAACATTTGAAATGACTCGACAAAATTATGTAATAAATATACGTTTTAAATTTCAAACGATTAAAATGCATTTGAAACTTTTTTCCCCATTGACCGTAATGTAACAGAATCCTTTTGATTGTCCCTGTAATTGATCTATCCATACGATTTTCATAAAATTTGGAACGACTCGACAAAATTATGTAATAAATATACGTTTTAAATTTCAAACGATTAAAATGCATTTGAAACTTTTTTCCCCATTGACCGTAATGTAACGGAATCCTTTTGATTGTCCCTGTAACTGATCTATCCATCCGATTTTCATAAAATTTGAAATGACTCGATAAAATTATGTAATAATTATGTATTTTAAATTTCAAACGATTCGGTTGGGTAGTTTTTGCGTTGTTATATGCGGACGGACAGACGGACAGACAGACGGACAGACGGACGGACTGATTGACAACAATAGGTGCTACGTATTTACATAATTACGAACGCACCTAAAAATGGATTACATTTTTTAGAGCCTCGTAATATGTTGATGTTCAGCCGTGCAAATAAATAAAATATTTAGTAAACTTTCATCAACTTTAAGTGCGCGAATTCAAACAAGTGATAAATACTTGCTTCATCAACTAAATTTTTATTTTATTTTATTTATTTATTTATTTATTTTACACAGTCACACAAAACACAAAATTAGTTTAGACTTTTTTCTTTTCATCATTACTACACCTCTTTCTCAACTTATATTTCACTTTCACACTTTAAAGCAAGTTGGAAAATGCGAGTCAAACGTGAGCAAATGAGGTAGAGTTCGTGTATAACTCGTTTTATAAATATTCAGATCTTGGTGTATTATTTGTTGCTCTCGTAAGCAAAAATGCATGAATAGAAAATTTATTACGATTCTATAAATATTGAATTCAGTCATTTAGAAATGATAGAATTCTATCTAAAAGAGGACATCATCGGCATGGAACCCAGAAATCATGACATATCATGGGATATCACTGAATTGATGACATATGATAGGATTTAAAAAAATGAAGAAAAGCTTTATTAATATCTGGATTCGATTTTGGATTCCACTTTCACAATTCTTGAAATGGCGCGGCAAAATTCTACAACGATTCTATATATTAAGTCTCAAACCATTTGGTTTGGTTAGGTTTTGTGCTGTTATCAAAGTCTGCTAAGGGGGTGTTATGGGTGGCTCAGTCCCCTCTAAATCATTTTGAGCCCCCCTGGAAAAGATTCCAAGGTCACTAAATGAATTTTTGTTCCGAAAATCCAAGTAAAATTCTGTTCAAAAATCTAATTTAGTTTTGAAGCCTTTCCAAGGTAAGCGTTTTCGAAAAATACTAAATTGATACTAAAATAAATGTTTCAACACTTGCTTATCCTATTTGCACATAGGAAGCTAACATGATGCTTAACACTGCACTAGTTATACACACTCGAATTTTTCATCATCATATTACTTTCTTAGCATAAAATGAAGTTATTACAACAGTTTAATGAGAAACATAGCAACTAAAGTGCGAATATGATCTAATTTATCTTTCTGCATGCGAGAAACATGTCCCCCTCCCCTATTATTCACTTCTAGCTACAGTCCCGGCTGTTCTATGCTTTTAAATGGATAGTCAGACGTATGGACCAGACAACGTCTAAAGATGTTAAATATTTATGTAATTATGAAAGCACATAAAAAAAGAAAATACAAATATATTACTTATAAAAAAAGTAACCTCAGCGACCTTAAATCAATGATGAACTAACTTTTTTTTCATAGATTTAATCAACCCCCTCCGTTACGAATTTTAGTATGATATGCTTAAATCACAACACAAACAAAAATATTGAATGTGTTTCATTTGAGAAAATGATGAATCATTTAAATAAATGATTAAAGTAGGTAGTTTTGTAATCTTAAGAGCACACACTAGTCACACGCCAAGGCAAATCAAGATGGCGACGCGCTTTTTCAGCGGATTCGGAGGATGGGCTAAAATTACTTTGATTGACATGCAATCATCCAATTAGGAAATAGAATGCTCTTAACCAATTATCTGCGACGATTTTTCTCTTCAAAGGTGTGCAATTCCAGCCGATTTCATGTTTAAAGGATTTTTTTCAACTGATTTCCCATTACTTTGGGTAAATGCAATGATGTCGAGCTTCAAAAGAATTTCAATCTCTTTACGATTAGCGTTCCAAAATTAAAATGGTTTGATTTTCAGAAAATAAACGAATAATTAATTTAGAGAGATTGCTATAAAATAAAAACTATTTTATTTACTTAACGCAATCACAAAAAAATAAAAAATAAATAAATAAATAAATAAAAAAATAATATTGAATGAGGGGGGGGGGGATATCAGGTACAAGTAGTTTAAATAACTATTTTTTTTTTTGGGGGGGGGGTAAGGGGGAGGGATTCTTTTTAGAATACGAAACTTATCAAGATAAATAGCACTGAAGGTTAAAGTCATAAATACTTCATAAAATTATGAGAAAAATATTTAGACAAATTTAAATATTTAAACATTGTTTATTTTTTGCGGAGAGGCAAGCAAGCAAGGGCGAAAAGGAAATAGAAATTTTGAAGAAAGGATAAATAGGTGTTAATCCCAGCCTAGTCGTTTATAGACATAATACATAATTTATTATTGTTTGTAGTGACAGATGTGACAGAAAAAGTGTAGCAAATTTTAAAAACTTTGTGTGATGTTAAGTCAATAAAGCAAAATATTTTGTCAATATTTCAGGTGGAAGAAAATTTAGATTCTTGATTATTTTTACAAGCATTATATAAAAACCGCAAGGAGCTCTAACAATTTTTAATTTTGAGCACTGACATAGCAGTAAAGTCTATAGGAGGGAGAAGGGGGGGTTCTGAAAACTGTTTTTTAAGTGATACAGTGAGTTAAGAATGGTTTTTGTTTTGATACAATATATTGTACTGATTCATTTTTTTATGGATTTACTCAACTCAGCCGAAAATTCGGGTAATTTTGGTATTTATGTTTAGTGGTTCAATTCTGAGCTAATAGAAACGAAATAACTGCGAAAACTTGTGAAAAGTTACTTGCACATTAATGGAAAATCACAATATTTTATTTAAATATCTCTCTAAAGATATTTTACTGTATGAAATGCACAAACACAATACGCAAAAAATGTAAAAATGTGTTTTGTGTAGAATTTAATGCATATCTATCGCTTTATTTTTAACACTTTCCTACATAGTTAAAAAGACTTTGTTAATATTATAGTTAGCAGAGATTTATAATTAGCACTAAAATTTAAACATATTTAAAGACTTAATTATTTGTGCAGAAGGAGGATTTCAGGTTTTAATTATTTTTTTTTATTAAAATACGGAGAGAAAAAAGAATTTAATTTTGTAAGTTGAGAAGGGGGGAGGGGAGGTAGAGGGAAAAAACGGATTTTTTGGGGGGGGAGGGGAGAGATAGTAGGACAGTTTTATAGATGACAGCTTATTTACCTTCTTGAATATTTATTAATAGGACGAAAAATGTAACTTAAAAATGTTTTAAAGATTTTTAATTTTGTGTACTTGAAAAGAACGAGGGGGTATACAACGATATTTATCGGTTGTTTACGATTAATTATTTATTTTTAGAATAAAATATGTATAAACCTATGGAAAAAAAAAAAAAAAAAAACTTTCAAAGATTTTAAATTTAGTGACATATGGGTAGGGGAGAAAATAGTGCAACCCCCCCCCCCCTCAAAAAATGGTGGAATTTGTGTTTGTTTCAAATTTGTGAGCTGAGGAAAAAAAAAAAGAAATAAGCACATTATTAGGTGCGTTCGTAATTATATAATACGTAGCACCTATAGTGGTCGTTCAGTCCGTCCGTCTGTCTGTCCGCATATAACAACGCACAAACTACCTAACCGAATCGTTTGAAATTTAAAATACATAATTATTACATAATTTTGTCGAGTCATTTCAAATTTTATGAAACTCAGATGCATAGGTCAATTACAGGGGCAATCAAAAGTATTCCATTACATTACGGTGGATGGGGAAAAAAGTTTCAAATGCATTTTAATCGTTTGAAATTTAAAATACACAATTATTACATAATTCTGTCGAGTTATTTCAAATATTTTGATAATCGTGTGCATAGATCAATTACAGGGGCAATCAAAAGTATTCAATTACATTATGGTCAATTAGGAAAAAGTTTCAAATATATTCTATACGTTTGAAATTTAAAATACATAATTATTACATAATTTTGTCGAGTTATTTCAAATTTTATGAAAATCGGATGCATAGATCAATTACAGGGGCAATCAAAAGTATTCCATTACATTACGGTTAATGGGGAAAAAAGTTTCAAATGCAGTTTAATCGTTTGAAATTTAAAATACGCAATTATTACATAATTCTGTCGAGTTATTTCAAATATTTTGATAATCGTGTGCATAGATCAATTACAGGAGCAATCAAAAGTATTCAATTACATTATGGTCAATGGGGAAAAAGTTTCAAATATATTCTATACATTTGAAATTTAAAATACATAATTATTACATAATTTTGTCGAGTCATTTCAAATTTTATGAAAATCGGATGCATAGATCAATTACAGGGACAATCAAAAGTATTCCGTTACATTACGGTCAATGGGAAAAAATGTTTCAGATGCATTTTAATCGTGTTACACTCATGCGAACTTAATAAAATTTATATGCAACTATAAAGTACATATTATAATATACATCATACATAATTTGTGGTGCAAAGAACATTTGTTACTGATTTACAAGGCCACACAAAAGTATTCCATGACATAATGGTATAGGGAGAACATTGTTTGATGAGCGTTTTAATTGTAATTCACTATTTATAATTTTATGAGATTGATATATGAAAATAATATTTTTAAAACTTCGTTATAGTACGAACGCACCTAATTTGCTACGATTCACGTGCAATTTCCAACTTGTTTATTTATTTTCGTGTGTGTGTGTAGGGGGGAGATGTTTATTAGATGACTTATTATTTATTTGCCTTTCAAAATATTTATAAATCGGTTTAAAAAAATAATAAAAGTGGGAATTGTTTAAAGAACTAAATTTTCTGCACTTAAAGGAACAAAATGATAAATCCTAATTTCAGTCGTGGGAGGGGGGGGTAGGAAATTTTGTGATTGATTGTTTATTGATATACTAAAGTGACTTATATGCTACAAATATGGGTATTGTGGGTGCAATTTAGAAGATTGTGACAGATTCAAAAGGCGAAGCGAAATTTTGATATAAAGGGAGGCGAAGACCAAGGGCTGATCTTGAGAGTCCTCAAGGGGGGGGGGAGGATTTTAGAAATTTGGATACTCCAGTGTAATGCACGGGTCGGAGCTCATTTTTTTATGTGGGTCGTGTTTTTTTTTTTTTTTACTTTTTTGCTGTGGGTCGGGTTTGGGTCCGGTTGGCTTCCATTTTTTGCTCCTGTCTGGGTTAATTCCTACTTGGGTCGAGATTGGGTCGGGTTGACTTCGACTCTTTGCTGCTGTTCAAGTTAATTTCTGATTTTTTTTTTTTTTTTTTTTTTTTGTCAGATTTGGGTCTCGTTGACTACTACATTTTGTTTTTAATCTGGTTGACTTTTACTTTTTAGCAGTGCTTAGCGCATTTGGGACACTTTAGGATTTGGTTTTTTGCACTTTCCAACAAAGTTGAAAAGTGCTTATGCATTCGGTTTGCCTGTCCGTCTGGTCGGATGGCCGTCTGTCCGCGCTCTAACTCCCGTAAATATACTCGGATTGCTATGAAATTTTTATACGTTATTGATGTTTACCCTAGCACGACACCTATTAAAAATGAAGTATCTACCATAATTAGTTTATCTACAGAGAGAATCAAAAGTTTCCCATTACATTACGGCGTATGGGGAAAATCGTTAATATACTCGGATTGCCATGAAATTTTAGGACGTTATTGACGTTTACCCTAGCACGAATGCTATTGAAAATGAAGTTTCTACCATGACTAGTTTATCTACAGGGCGAATCAAAAGTTTTCCATTACATTACGGCCTATGGGGAAAAATCGTTAATATACTCGGATTGCCATGAAATTTTAGGACTTTATTGACGTTTACCCTAGCACGAACGCTATTGAAAATTAAGTTTCTACCATGATTAGTTTATCTACAGGAAGAATCAAAAGTTTTCCTTTACATTACGGCCCATGGGGAAAAATCGTTTATATACTCGAATTGCCATGAAATTTTAGGACGTTTTTGACGTTTACCCTAGCACGAACCCTATTGAAAATGAAGTTTCTACCATGATTAGTTTATCTACAGGACGAATCAAAATTTTCCCATTACATTACGGCCTATATGGAAAAATCGTTTCAAAGGAATTTTAAAGATATTATACCCTGTCAAACATATTAAAATATGCATTCTATAAAATATAAGGTGAAAATTTAGCTATTATTCATTTACATGGCCACACAAAAGAATTCCATTAGATAATGGTAAAAGGGGGAATTGTGTGTGGCATATTTTAAATATATTAAGCTGTTTCATGTATAATAAAATTGATATATGTCACTGAAGCTTAATATAAATTATACGCTCCTGTCTTGCACAATATGAAGTACGTAGCATTTACAGGGCCATACAAAAGATTTCAAATAGCATATTCTTTCCGAAGTACCGTATATGTGTCCAATGATGGCTTATGGAGGGATGAAATGCATTTTAATTATGATATGCGCGTTTATATTTCGCTAAAAATATGCACATTATATGGTGTGTATAAATGTTATAGTTGATATACAGGGCTACCCAAAAGAGCTCATTAACGTTTCTGAATATGAGCATAAATTATTTAAACGAGGTTCTTAAATAAGCTATGCATTTTGAGCTTCATTGAATTTACTGAGAAATGTTTGAAGAATATAGATAAAAGGATATACAGGGCCACGGACACGCAAAGAATTCGGTACATGGACGCCTATGAATGATAATTTATGAGAATGTGATTTCAGTTGTTTTAAAAGTGTTTTAGTTTACAATAAATTTTAGCCTAATGCTGACGTGTAATAAAGGTACAATGTAAACTACAGGGCTGAACAAAAGTATTCAAGTATGTTTCCATCTGATAGTA
Organism: Maratus speculifer; assembly: GCA_964019185.1. Taxonomy (NCBI): domain Eukaryota; kingdom Metazoa; phylum Arthropoda; class Arachnida; order Araneae; family Salticidae; genus Maratus; species Maratus speculifer. The sequence continues at coordinate 887,721 of CAXHSM010000001.1, forward strand.
TGAAATGCTGAAAAATAAATTTCAAGCTACTGGGTATTTTCTTGCTAAACTAATTTTTCCCATTATATCAAGTGACATATGAAATACAGAGCTGTTCAAAAGTACTGGAATACATATTTGGGTATATTTGGCTATACACTATTATTTCCCTAAATAACAAAGTTTTGTTAAAGATTTCATTATGTGTTGGAAAGTGCTTCATAATCAATGCTTAACGCATGATTTTTCTTACTTGTTACTTTATCGAGAAGGGTTCGGGTTGACCCGAATTTATTGGAGTGAATTCTTTGGTAAAATGTTCGTTCTTTTTTGCAATTTTTGTGCAAAATGTGCGTCTGTTTCACGATATTTTGAAGATATTCGTGTTTTCTCTGTGATCATTTTACAAAATTTGTTGTCCGGTTCGCTTCTATTTTTTGCTGCTGGTCGGGTTTATTTTTTTACTTTTTGCTGTGGGTTGCGTTTGAATCCGGTTAACTTCTACTCTTTCCTACAAACACGTGACGTTACACACAGCAAACACGTGGGTGGTTTACAATTCTCCATCGATATACAGAGTGATATCGGCTCATACAAATTGCTCTCACCTCCGGGAAAAAAACAACAACGAGAGTAAAACAAAGAAAAAAGGAAGACAATAGAAATCAGAGGAAAATGAAAAGAGAAAGATCATTCAGGTGGCTTGGGTTAGGAAGCCCGTGAATATTTAAAGAAGGTATCCTCCTGGGGGCGATTAGTTTTAAGAATTCATTGAATAAGTATAGGGGGAGAAAGGGTAGCTACCCCCCCCCTTTAAATTTAGAAAAAGGTTTTTATGCTGAGTTACCACATTTCGTTCGAATATCATAAATCATATAAATAATTGGTTTAAAATTTCCTTTATATAATTGTTGGAGATTTCTGAGAAGGAAAAAATGAAAAGTATTTATTTATTTATTTTGGAGGGGGATGAAGGGAATTTGTTAGATGACTTACTCTATATGACTAAAGATTAATAAATATGGCTAAACACAAAATAAAGAGATTTAAAGACTAAATTTTATGTACTTGGTAAGGAGAAATAGGGGGAAAACATCAATTTTTGTGGGGTTAAGAGTAAAACTATGATTGATTATTTATTACTACAGTAAAAGTTTTCGAAAAATCGATGACTTTAAAAGTTTAAAATTTGTGAGCTGAGGGGGGGGGAACAATTTATTAATTATTTATTTTGGTGTGTATGTGGGATGGAGAAGTTTTTTAAATGACTTACTTTTATTTGCCTTTTAAAACATTAACAAATGGGCTTAAAAAATAATAAAATGTGGGAAAGTTTCAATGAATAAATTCTAGGCATTTACTAATAGGATGAGAGGGAAAAATCTCATTTTTAGTAGTGGGGAGGAGTTTTTGTGATAGATATATTATTGATAGATATATTATTGTTACAACAAAGTGGCTATATTGTGTAAACATGGATACAGTGAGATAGACAGCAAAACAGCGAAGTGATACTTCTGGAAGGGATAATATTGATGGCTGTGATGAGAGCAAAAGGCGGGAACGAAATTTTGATACAAGAGGGGGGTATAAATTTTTCTAAATCAGAATTTCAGAGAACTCAGATTTTCACCTCCAATTAATAAATAACAAAAAACTTAAATATTTTTAAGGACTTTTTGCAAATTCTGCATAACACTAACAAAGTTTTTTAAGGAGCACTTTTAAAAAATTAAACACTTTTAAAAAAATTGAAGAAACATAAGAAATGTGTAGGATCACTTAAAATTATTCCGCTACATTATGGTCTATGTAGATAAATCATTTGCGGTGTTTCAAGGAGCGCCATACTAATTTAAAAGTAATGGAATTCATATACATTACTGAGGTACTCTGGAAGACAATTATAAAAAAATATGTCATGTATAGCACTTACAGTATACACACAGAGGATCTCCATAGTAATCTATTATATTCTGGTCTAAAAATAATTTCGCGATGTATTGTTGTAATAATGTTACTCTTTTACAAACAATGAAATTTATACGAACTTCTGAAATGGACTTAAGAATGCTTGCGGTATAATATTTGGAGAAAAACATTTGCCATTCAATTACAGAGTTACACAAAATAATTCGGTTGTAAAAAGCTCTTCGGAGAAAAACTGTTCCTAGCGTATTTAAATTATGTTCACTACTTTGAACATGAAATGCAATGAAATGCTGTTTCGCGTATACTCTCTGTTAAAAAGAATTTCCATAAAAACATTCCATTTATATATATAATCAAATTAAATCTGTTGAAATTAGTCATCTGTTTCCCGCCGTCCTTTTTTTTTTTTTTTTTTTTCTTTTTTTAAGGAAGATACCGCACACTCAGTCTAGCTTTATTAATGTTACAGTGTTTTACAATTAAGTTTTCTTTCAAAATTTATTATTCATTGCAGAACAATGTAATAATTCCCACGAACCATCTGTCGACATATAAAAAGATGCGATTCAATAGCAAGATTTCAATATGATGAATACCAGAAGTGATGGGGCGATCGCTCCCTCCCCCTTTGATCCCAATGAAGGGTCTGGAAAATGATATTAGATGTCCATAGGATAAATGAATCGTGTTTAAGATTGAGAACGGTGCGACCTGATCGGACTCGACAAAGCTATCACTGCCCGGGTTGAGCCGGCCAGTTTTAACTCATGAGAATAGGGCTTGCTTAGGTCTAGAGATCTGCATCGGCCTGTATCAGACTGGCAAAAAAATAAACAGGCCGTATGGGCCAGTCCGATAAAAAGGTTTAACTGGCCTGCCGGCGTGTTATAAAGATTTCGGTAAAAATGCTAAAATGAGGTCTATTATCAATGAATATGGGTTTAACGACTATAAGTATAAATGTGCGTCACGAGTAGATACTAGTTTAACAACATCAATACATAAATGTAACGTGTACAGCGTAGAAATCAGCATCGGACAGTTGCTTTGTGTCTATACGGGTATAATAATTTTTTGGCAAACTGGAGCCGGGCCAAGATCAGGTTTGCACTGTTTTTCTACATATAATCGGGGTCAGAACTAGACTTAATTATTCGTAAGACGTATAGGGCAGACAACATTATTTGTAACAGGGATAAAAACTATTAACGTACTGTTAACGTACTTTTTGGAAATATACTCTTTGGTGTTTCTTAAATTCATTTCTGAACAACACGAAAGTTTGACACATTTTCTGACTAATTTTTAACTATAAAGGTACAAAAGTGACAAGCCTGACTATTGAAGGGATTTGGAATCGAACAGCATATTTCGTTTTTGGTAAATAAGATTTTTGTATATACTTGTTAAGGTATAAGAGATTCTTGTCACGTGGTTTCAGATTTTTCTCCTTTTGCATGTTGTCGCTTCCGGAAATTCGATTCAAAACTCTAATTTTCACAATATTTTCATAAATATCATGAAAATTAGCTTTTTATATAGCGTGTTGCGCATTGTATTTGCTTGTATCAAAAAATGGACAACGCCATTCCATTACATTGTTTCTGAATAAAAACACCTGTTAAACTCATGTGTTTCCAAAAAGAAATGAAATCAGAAATGCATAAAAAATAGCTCCTCTAAATTTGAGAAAATCTTTGATAAAATGATAAAGAAGTATTTTCATAAATGTACTTTTTATTACACAGCTTCAAAAGTTGTGATAATTTTAACTTCCTTTTTTTTTCTTTTATTCTAAACCATATTAATTTTTCAGTGCATCTTTATTTGAATGTTGAAAGTCTAAGAACCTAAGTAATCATTAATGTTCTTACTGTGTATTGTCAGTAAAAATTTTCTATAAAATCATCCAATAAATATGAATGCAGTAATCTTTAAAAAATCTTAATTGTATGATAAAAATCTGATTTTGTTTCGAAATAAAGATGCAGGCGGTTTTCGGCCTGGACTGTTTTCACTGATTTCTGTACGGGCCGGGCCTGGCCTGGCCTAGAAATGTAAAAGTGTAAACGAGCGGGCCAGGCTCGGGCCGAATATTTTGTTTTATACCGGGCCGGGCCAAAATAACATTCATTCGGTCCGGGCCGGGGCGAGACTGAAAACTCCAGCCCGTCCAGACCTCTACTCAAGTCTTCACTCTTTCGGAAACCATTCCGAGTTCGGATCTTACTTTTTTTCTGCAAAACTTAACCACACTATATTTTTTCTTCCACTTCGGGCCTGGCGTGGACTTCGTTCTTTTAGAGGTCTGCCCGAACCTAAATTTCCATGCCCAGGCTCAAAAAGCAATTCAGTTTTAACCCAACCCAAGCTCGCTAAAAAAAAAATACATAAATAAATAAAAGAAAAAAATCTGATTCAGTACCGAATAGCCTGATACAAAACAGATCAACAAATCCAAAATGAAACAAAATCAATCTAATATTTGAAGGAAATTGGGAAAGGTATCGCATATAATTATATCAATATTTTTTTTTGTTGTTGTTTAAGTAGAAAAATGAATATATATACATACAATGTACTCGTCAATATTCAAACATATAGTTTTTCATATAAAATATTGTCTGATCTATTGAAAAATCCAGTCATCAACCAGTTTATACTAGATCCGAATTTGTCAAAATCCAAAAGAAGAAATGTTCCGAATCCGAAATGTTTAAAGTCAACCCGACCCATAATATATCAATCCGAACCCAAAAATTACAAATTATGTCAAATCGAGCCCTTACTCGAACACCTGAAACTGAAATGAAAGAAAATGAGTTCATGTATTTTAATAGAATTAAAAAATGTGTTTTACATCTTCAACTTGAATGTTATAATTTATAGAGAGAAAAAATCTATTATTTGCTCTTTAGTGCAAAACCTATTCCTAAGTCAGCCTGCTCAAACTTGGTCCGTAGCAAAAAAGTATAAATCTATCCGGCCTACTACAAAAAACAAACTCAAAAAAAAAAAAAAAAAAAAAAAAAAAAAAAAAAAAAAAATCCCTAACCAAACTTTCTAATTAACTCGAATTACCACCTTGTTCTTTGCGCAGTATATCCTGATGTAACTTTGTGCCACAAAACCCCATTCAACCAACCAATCAATCAACCTTAGTGCTACTCTCAGAAGTGAAATTTTATCCTGAACAGAACCGAATTTGAAAAAATGTAAGTCAAACTGACCCAAATCCGACCCACAGCAAAAATGTCAAGCCGATTCGAACACAACTCACTGCAAAATTTAGAAATAATCTCCACCAGCAATGAAAACATCACCTCCTGCCCGAACCTCCAAATTTTGAAATCGCTCCCCCTTGAGGATTCTCGTGTTTCCCCCTTGAATCAGAAAAGAGCGTTCCTCTAAGAATTGCACTTAAAATAACTTCATTTTTCAAATATTCGACAAAAAAATTTATTTGACCCCTGAGCGTATAGTATTGCCCTGCTTCCGATCCGAACCCGAAAATACCATTGGAAATCAAATCAAAACCCGACCAAAAATTTTTTTGTCAATTTAGAATCGAAATGAAAGAAAAACAATTCATGTTTTAATGGAATTATAAAATGTCAACATTTATATTTCTAATATCAATTTTATCTTTTAAATAGAAAATAAATATCTAATATATACTCATAACGGAATCAACCAAAGAGAGATGGCTAAATTGTTGAAAAGTGTTCGTTAAATAGAGGTATCTTCTATTCGAGACATTCCGTATGGATATTTTAATGTACATGTTAACACTTGTGAATAGCAGTTTTAACATGTAAATTGAAATGTAAAATCTTAAATATTCATAATTAACTATTTGGAAATGTCTGTTATGGCGTTTATATAGTTTCATTTCATAGTATCTTCGATATTTTCTTTTATAATACTCCTTTAAACTATTTTCTTCCATAACGGAGAAAATATTTAGACTTTCATTTGAAATATGGGGTCGAATCGAATCCTTCTTGCGAGATTGAAAATTCACTATGAATCAGATCAGAACCCAAAATAGTGTAAATTAATTTCACCCCAAAACAACTACAGCAACAAAAAAGAATGCAAAGAAAAGCAGATAAAAAGTAGAATTCCACTCTGTCCGCAAGAAAAACGTAAAAATCCACTCGACCAGTAGCAAAAAAGTAAAAAGTCAACTTGACCGAAACCAAACCAGCGTCAATAAAATAGTACTCAACTCAACCCCCCCCCCCAGGGCCGTAGCTAAGGGGGCGCTATGGGCGGCTTAGCCCCCCCCCCTCCTAAAATATTTTGAGCCCCTCTGGAAAAGATTCCAAGGTCACTCAATGAATTTCTGTTCCGAAAATTCAAATGAAATTCTGTTCAAAAATCTAACTTGAAAACCTTTCATAATTTTGCAGGATTACTAAATTGTATCTAAAATAAGTGTGTTCAACACCTCCCTCATCCTATTGACACATAAGAAGCTAGCATGATGTTTAATTTTGATCAGCTATACACTCAAAATTTTCATCATCCTATAATTTTCTTAGTATAAAATGAAGTTATTAGAACACTTTTTAATAAGAAACATAGTACCTACAATATGAATATGCATTACTTTATCTTTCTGTGGCAATGCGAGAGAAAAAAATTATGAGTCCCCCTTACATTCTCTTGAGCCCCCCTTACATTCTCTTGAGCCCCCCCCCCTACTTTCACTTGAGCCCCCCTATTGTTCACTTCTAGCTACGGCCCTCCCCCTCCCCCCACACACACAAAATAGAAATCAACCAGACCCAATACCAACCAGCAGCAATAAAGAAAGAGAACCGGACTCCAACCCAACCCGCAGCGGCAAAGTAGAATTGAACCTTACCCAAACACGACTCGCAAAAAAAAAAGTATTTAACCAGTACGACGGCAAAAAATGAAAGTAAACCGGACCGAAACTCGACCTGCAACGAAAAAAATTAGCCCCGATCCTACTCATGATGAAAAAAAATTGTCCCAACACGAGCTGCAGGTGCGATTGGAATCTCCAAATTTCTGAAAAGTCCCCCCCCCCCCTCTTTTTTGAGGAGTCTCCAGATCTGCCCTTGTACAAGGACAAACAAAAACTGCTAAAAACTGCAAAATCGTCTAAAAGTTTTTCAATATTATATTGAATTGTCACCCATTAAATATATACGAACTTGTAAAGTTTGTAAATATCTCGACAAATCTTGTTCACGATACTTTGTACTATGATGTTTTGGAACATGCAAAAGCCTTCTGCTCTATAGAAGCTGCATTAGTTGAACGTCGACAAAAAACTCCAAAGAAGAAACAATTCTGAAAACTATTAGAGAGTAAAATTTGCTGAATAGCAGACTTTAAAAAAATTGCAAAATTTTCCTTACAGTTTCATTATTTTTACTTTTATACTATAACTAGCGGCCCGCCCTCGCTTTTCTTCGGGTAGAGCAAGTCGCCCAGTCCCCCGCCACCACTGACACCGCAAATTGTTTCTACCACTTCATCTCATTAAATTCAACTACTAAAAACATTACCCTCATTTTAGATAGTCCGATAAAAAATAGCTTATATGTTAATCTAAAGTGTCAGATACCTCCATACAAAATTTCATAAAAATCGATCCATCTGTTCTTGAGTTATAAATGGTGTAACTAACACGATTTTGCTTTATGTATATAGATTATAGCAGCCCGCCCCGACTTCTCACGGATATTTAAGAAAAATTTCAAGTTATAAATTTTTACACACACACTCATAACCTAATAATTAAAATGCCGTCTCTGACATTGACTCCCCTCCCGTGTCCAGTGACGCCTATATCACACATTATGATGCAGCCTAGTCGAGCGGGGTAAACGGCAACCATTAAATCAGTCTTGATTTTGAAGTAATTTATTTTGACAAGAATCAAAACCAAAGTAACAATAAAGAGCTTTTACAGAAATGGCATTTTAATTATTTTTTTAAATAAAAAACACTTATTGTAACATAACTACAGGGTGATTCAGCTCGTCGGTGACAAACTTTAAGGATCGATAGAGCACACCTAGACGAACATTTTTGAATAGGGAATGTAGGGTCCCTGACGCGATGGTAAGGCGCTAGGCGCTTTCGAAAATTTGGGTGCCGAAATTCGAAACGTCATAAAAACTAGGGAAATGGTTAGATTTTCTTGCTTGTTGCGTCGAAATGATTCTGTTTGTTTAGACTTTCTTCAGTACCAATTTGATAAGCGTATCTCTTAAAACATGGATAGGGGGCGCTGCAGACTTTGGAGAGCTAGACAACAACTTTAAGCCCGTTATTTTGATAATTTAACACATGCTCGCCAAAGTTTATACTCTAACTTAAAGTTTGAAACCAAAAGTAGAGCCCTGCAAAAAGCGTAAGAGCCGGAATAAAATGTCAAAGTACAGGGTGGTCGAAACTCGAAGGCTCCTAAGAGATAAACAAACAGATTTCTTGACTTATGGCATGCATTTTCATGATTCTGTTTGCTGGGGCTCTCTGAAACTCAGTTGAACGGTACAAAAAGAAACATCGATAGGGGGCGCTTTGGGCAAAAAACATAATTCGTTGACATTTCGGACGCTAACTGGAAACGGGGCGCTACGATCAGTTAGTAATAATGAAAACACATTTTCTACCTCTGCTCAACACTTCTGAATAAATTTAGACCAAAAACATCAATGATACTGGAAATTTATTTACAAAAAATAACACTACAGAAGATGCTCGAAATTTCGACCTTGGGCCATGATGCAGGCTTCGCACCTCCGTCGCATTGAGGAGTGTGTGTTTCCAACAATGCCAGGAGTATCTCTGATCTGCCCTGCAGCTGCCACAATGCGCGCCACAAGTTCTTCAGCACTGCTGACAGGTTTATGGTATACCTCGGCCTTCAGGTAACCCCAAAGGAAGAAATCCAAGCAGGTGAGGTCTGGTGATCGGGCAGGCCAGTGAACTGGACCCCCACGCCCGATCCACCGCTGGCCATACCTTGCGTTTAGATGGAGACGCACGTCGTTCGTGTAATGGGCCGGAGCTCCATCGTGCTGGAACCACATCTGGCGACGCGAACCTTCGGGTACGTGCGCCTCCTCCAGAAGCTGCGGCAGCACTTGATCCAGGAAAATCAGGTAATTTCCACCTGTCAGCCGTTCAGGTAACAAATAAGGGCCAATGAGGCAATCCCCCAGAATGCCGGCCCACACATTTACTGAGAAACGCTCCTGGGCTGCTCGGCTTCTGGTTTCATGTGGATTTTCATCACACCACACATGACTGTTGTGGGCGTTCCACATTCCCTCCCGGCTGAAGGTGGACTCGTCCGTAAACAAAATGCTGTTTACAAAACGGGGATCCCTGGATCTCATCGCCAAGTACCATCTTGAGAATTCCACTCGAGGGCCAAAATCCTGCTCTCTGAGCAACTGCACCCGCTGGATGTGGTAGGGGTGCAGATTCCGGGAACGTAAGATGCGCCACGCAGTTGCTTGCGAAATGCCAACATGTCTGGCGATATCTCTCGTGCTAAGACCTGGGTTGTCCTCAACCAGGTTAAGCACAGCCTCTTCGTTGTCGGGGGTGCTCACTGATCGCTCCCGTTCAGGCCTGCCTCCGTCGAAAGATCCCGTTGTGGACAACCTCTAGTGTACTCTAGCGAAGAAGGCATGGCAGGGGATTTGCCTGTTGGGGTAACGCTCGGCGTACAACCGCTGAGCGGCTCGTCCATTACAACCAGCAGCGCCATACGCCAAATGCATGTCAGCCAATTCAGAGTTTGTGTACCGTTCCATCCTACTACCGATCTGCAGACAAGTAACCCGAAGCTTAAGTAGGTACCGCACGTTCAAAAGACGTGTCTGCGCATACAACTACGTCATCTCGCGTTGTCGTCTACGCATTACGTATCTTTTGCATATCGATATGGTACGATATCTTTTGCATAAATCAGCAAAAAGCACCTTATATAAATTTTATTGCGCGCATTGTGCATGATTGAAACCAGCTATGTTTGTTAAAAAAAACAAACAAACTGCAGTTTTAATAGCTTCTTATGATAAGTAAATTACTCTCTTGTTTTGTTTCTAACTGATCGTAGCGCCCCGTTTCCAGTTAGCGTCCGAAATGTCAACGAATTATGTTTTTTGCCCAAAGCGCCCCCTATCGATGTTTCTTTTTGTACCGTTCAACTGAGTTTCAGAGAGCCCCAGCAAACAGAATCATGAAAATGCATGCCATAAGTCAAGAAATCTGTTTGTTTATCTCTTAGGAGCCTTCGAGTTTCGACCACCCTGTACTTTGACATTTTATTCCGGCTCTTACGCTTTTTGCAGGGCTCTACTTTTGGGTTCAAACTTTAAGTTAGAGTATAAACTTTGGCGAGCATGTGTTAAATTATCAAAATAACGGGCTTAAAGTTGTTGTCTAGCTCTCCAAAGTCTGCAGCGCCCCCTATCCATGTTTTAAGAGATACGCTTATCAAATTGGTACTGAAGAAAGTCTAAACAAACAGAATCATTTCGACGCAACAAGCAAGAAAATCTAACCATTTCCCTAGTTTTTATGACGTTTCGAATTTCGGCACCCAAATTTTCGAAAGCGCCTAGCGCCTTACCATCGCGTCAGGGACCCTACATTCCCTATTCAAAAATGTTCGTCTAGGTGTGCTCTATCGATCCTTAAAGTTTGTCACCGACGAGCTGAATCACCCTGTATAACAGTTAGACATATGCTGTTGCGACATTTTTTGTAGATAATTACATGTTAACAAAGTCGTAGTACATTATTTTGTTCTATAATCAATAGTATTCGCAACGCACGCGATGTAAAGATTTTTTAAGTTCATTTTTCTACACCTTGGGTTACAATATTGGCATTTTAATAAGGATTTGAAATATTTTTTTTGAAAATATAATATAGCCTATGTTCACCGGAAATAGTGTAGCTTTCATACGGTGAAAGAATTTTTTTAATCCGTCAAGTAGTTTTGGAGCCTATTCAATTCAATTCAAACAAACAAACAAACAAATCTTCCCTCTTTATAATTTTATATTAAATTAAATAAGTAATATTTATCCCTAGGCTTATTGAAACAGTCCGCATTTGAAATTGTAGAAAACGTTACAATTTTAAATATTTGACTGCTCCTCCTAAAAAAAAAATCCTCCCTCCCCATATTTGATGCTTACTACCCTTTAAAATATTTACTATCTGTTATAACTTTTTTGACAACTCCAAAACAATCGTTTCGTGATTTATTTTTAACTTTAATTAATTTGCGTTTCAGCATTTCTTTTCCTTTTTTTAGTAATTGCTAAATAGTTTTAAAAATTAAAAAACACGGTTTTATATCACGTCGGGGTGAAAAGTTTAAAATGTTTTTTTTTTTTTTTTTGGGGGGGGGAGGGGGTTGCATAGTTACAATTTTCATATGTGTTTCAGTGATTGTCATATGTCTAGTGGGTCAGGTAACCTTTAGTTTCTCAAATTGCTTTTGATTCGTTTATCCGGCGTTTTATTTCTATCCTTTTAAGCGGCGACTATAGCCTATGTTCACCGGAAATAGTGTAGCTTTCTAACGGCGAAAGGTTGGTTGGTTGATTGGTTGATTTTTGACGTCCGATTATCTACGCTAGGGATATAGGACCAGGGGGGATTTGCCCTTCGTGGGGGGTCTTTCTAAGTGAACCTAACCCGTATTTACGCAAGGTTCGAAGAAAACCACGAAAACTCCGAACGGTTTGGCCGACAGCCGCGATTGGGTTCGAACCCAGCACCTGCCGTCTACCAGTTGAGAGGTCCGAACCTCTCGGTCACTGGTGGGGCCTCTAACGGCGAAATAATTTGTCAAATCCGTCAAGTAGTTTCGGAGCCTATTCAATGCAAACAAACAAACAATCAAATCTTTCCTCTTTATAATATTAGTATAGATAAATAATGATAAATATTTGCAATTCGTTGTCTTTGCAAATAAACCTTTATGTTATATTAAAATAAAATGTATTACGCAGGATAAATTCCCCATTTTTAACGACTATTAAAAGTGTATCGTTTCCCTCAAATGTAATAAATATTAAAAAATATTTCTTTAAAGTTTGAAACAAGTTGATCAACAATTTTAAAATTACCAATCTTTAAAATTTTCTAACTTTAATTTCTGCTTATTTTTGATAAAACTGTTTTTCGAACTGATAATGCTTATTTTTTTTACTGTTTTACTTAATAATACTGGACTGAAATTGGGCTGCCTAGTATCGTATAGTACCAAAAACAAACACAGGGAAGAGAAAACTGCGCCCGGGGCAAAGTTTCAATTTGGCGCCCCCTTTCCCAACTTTTTCTTGTAACAGCCCAAGAACGATGTTGATAGTATAAATGTGGCGCCACCCCTCCCCTTTCGGACGGCGCGGTGTTGAATAAGCCTCCTCAAAACGTAGTTCTTGCAGCGCCGTGCGAAAAAGAGGGGGACGAAGGGGGTGGTTGCCCCGGGATCGAGATTTAGGGGGCGCCAAATTTTTACTACTAACGTAATTTTTAGTCTGTCACAAGAAAAGGTTCAGGGAATGGGGCGCCAAACTGAACTTTACTCCGGGCGCAGTTTTCTCTTTGCACACCCCTGCCCCCCCCCTCTGTTTCATGTATTTTGCAAGCTGTATAAGGAAATTTATAAATTCCAAATATAGCTCCTTGTCCTTTTAATTCTACCTATGTATTTCACAAAAGTTCCAATTATATTTTAAAATTATCAGAATTTCCTTTTTGCTAAAAAGGAGCTTACTGTAATTTGTATCAAATCTACCTTGTTTTGTATGGACTTGAAAAAAATATATATATACAAAGAAATGTATAATTTTTTTATTTGGAAGTTAGTTATAACTTAAAAATAGCGTTAGATTTATAAAAACAAAAAAATAGATGTCGTTGATTTTTTTCAAGACTATTTTAGTTAAAATTTATCTATAATTGTAGAAAAAATAAATCCAAACCTTGAAATAAGGGAGGTTATATTAACACGTTATTATAAACCAATAACAGAAAGGAAAATACAAGGAAAGGAAAAAAGTTACTTTCATTTGCTAAAATGGATTGGTGTTAACCAATTGTAATTTTCAAAAGGGCAGGAGAGGCGGAGACTGGCTGAGGCGGAGCGCATATAATTAAAACGCTTTTTTTGTACCATTTCTGATCAAAATCTTTTCGAATTTTGCTCAGCCTAATTGCAGTAGAAATATGGAAAGCATATCATTGGAAAGCTTAAACACTAATATTCCGTGAAGCGTTTTTAATTTTTTCTGAATTTTGCTGAAATAGAATTTATAAGAGTAAAAAGGGCACAACACCTCGAATTTCACTAAATCCAAAATTTAAAGGGTCCTCAGAATTAAACTACAACGAAAATCAGAAAAGTACAAACTAGCCCGGTAATAGAATGTCCTCAGCTATCCTGAGAAAAAAAAATCATTTAAAAATATTGAAAATTAAGCGAGATATTCGAAAAGATTGCGCCCATAGACTTACCATTAGTGATCGGCTTTTACCGCGTGACTAGTGTGTGCTCTTAACCTTGGTGAGAACATTCAGTTTTTTCTACAATGGAATTGGCATTTTGATGATTATTGGCACAGCTTTTACTTTCTACTCCAGTTTGTTTACTAAATTGCTTGCTTGTTTTTATCGGCATTTGTAAAGAATTAATTTTAATTCATCCTCATCTGTCTCTACAAATCTCATTGGGGAAACCTCTCAAGGGGCATTCTTCGCTTTTTTGAAATGTGCAGGATTTTATTTTGAAATTTAATTTATTTCTTACATTGGTTCGCCAACTCAGATTCTATTTTACACTTTTTTGACATCTGGATGGGAACACCATCTAGACTGCACATGTTATCGAATTACTTTTTCTTGTATACACTACTTTTTTAGGTTTTTACATTTTACAATTTCTATTTCTATTCTACTTGACTACATTTGGATGAGATATCCCATCCAACAATCTTTTTCTATTTCCAATTTAACACACTCACTATTTTACTTTCAGTATCACCGTTTTTGTATTTTAATATTCTTTTTGGCGCAGCATGTCTCTTAAGCGATTTTGCGCCATAAAACCACATACAACCAACCAACCAATTTGTTTATTTTTACTGCTTTCTCTTTTGGAACGATCGAATTCTTAATAATAACAAGTTGGAAATTGCACGTGAAGCGTAGCAAATGAGGTGCGTTCGTACGATAACGAAGTTTTAAAATATTCAGATCTTGCTGATTATAGTAGAGCGTACTTTGGACACAGTATTGTGGTCGAAATCTTTGTGTTCCTGTAAATATGCAGGGAGTAATTTTTATTATACTTCATTAACGTATATCTTATTCATAAAATGTGAAGTAGTTTAATATAATTAAAACACCCCCCAAACAATGTTTCCCCGTATAACATTATTTAGTGGAATACATTTGTGTGGCCCTGTAATTTAATAATAAATATTCTTTGCATCACAGATTGTGCTAAATGTATTTTTTACTACATATTTCATAGATCCATGCCAATTCTATTATGTTCAAATGAGTGTAACACCATTAAAATGCATTTGAAACTTTTTTCCCCATTGACCGTAATGTAACGGAATCCTTTTGATTGTCCCTGTAATTGATCTATCTATCCGATTTTCATAAAATTTGAAATGACTCGACAAAATTATGTAATAATTATGTATTTTAAATTTCAAACGATTCGGTTGGGTAGTTTTTGCGTTGTTATATGCGGACGGACAGACAGACAGACAGACGGACGGACTGAGCGACAACAATAGGTGCTACGTATTTACATAATTACGAACGCACCTAATAATGAGATACACAGATGAAAAAAATACATATATTTGTATATTCGCAGCTGCCTCAAAAATTACATTCAAAAATACCTTTGTTATATGCTAGCTGACCCACCCGGCGTTACTCGGGGCCGGTTATAAGAATCTTAAGCTAAACTCAAGTTTGCATGGTTTTACATATTTTAAAAATCTTTTAAATGAACCTAGTTTCGGGATCTCCACTGTCTTCCGCAGCATCTAGTGTATTCGCAAAAAATTTCTTTCCAAACGAACCCTTGACCTGGGTTCTCGTTACCTAAGGCAGCATGTACCGGAAGTGCTCCGCACTTGCTGGAGACAATCGAAAACCAAAGTCTAAAGAATCCGAAAAGCGAATATGCAATTAATATTAGAAAATTATGGTAACCGAAGCCTAAGATAAAATTCCATAATACGGAAATTAACTAAATTGTTATCTAAGTTGAATGGGTCAATTTGGGGCCTTAGTAACCGAGGAAAGAATGTTCCCCTAAGCGGTGGATATCCCCTTCTCTGTAAATTTCACGAGTTACTTCCCGTACTAACACAATATTTAATAAACGAATTATAAATCCCTTATCTAAAGTTACCTTTAAAGTAATGGGATTTTTAATTTACGGCTGTAAGTGAGTAAACATAAGTTGTTGACGAAAAAGGAGATGAATTTTCGAAAGAGATGGTATATGAGCTATAAAAGGTGGGTCGTATCCAGATGGTGCCAGGATTTTAAATGAATTTTTTTAGTAGTTTTAAAGCAGCTGGAGCATTTTAGAATTGTCGTAGTTAGTGTTAATAGTAATACAGTCGGATTATTTTATATTTCGATAGCCATCGCAGACAGACTGCCATACACAGAGCGAAACTTTTTATTATTAGTACGGTAAAACCTCCATAACGGACACTCCCGAATAGCGGACACCTCTATTTAACGGACAGTTTTCAAATCCCCACTCCCAAAACTTTAATTTTTGTATGTTTAACCTCTGAATAACGGACATTCCGAATAGCGGACAGTAATTTTGGCAAAAAAGAATAAAAAATTATTTTTTAACGAGGAAAAAAAATAAAAATCCTCTAAATTTATCAGAGCAATGCATCACAAATTTTGTGTTCACAGATAAATGTGGGGATGAGCTGGAGAAAATTCCCTCTCCCCCCTACATTTATCCCCTACATACCCCCCCCCCCCCCCCCTCCACACCACCACCACCCTCGGATGATTGGAGATTGTATGCTTTTAAGAAGCAGAAAAATTCAATAAACAATTATACATTTTTTTTTAAGAAAAAGATGATTTAAAAGAATTAAAACTACTGACAGAGTGAAAACTTCTCATTAAAAACAAATTACATGAAATCGGAAGTAAAAGCATACTTTTGTAACTTTTATTTTTTATTTTTATTTTTTGTAAGAATGTAATAAGCAAAGGATGAAGGTATGCACAATTTTATTTCAGCTTTATTGCTTTAAAAATTATTTTAATTTCTAGTTTAATCATATAATAGAGGTTTTAGGACATATTAAAATCGACTAAATAAACATTAAGCATTCATTAGCAATTTTTCTATCGCTGAGGTTTTCCCAATAGCGGACACCTCCGAATAGCGGACAATTTCTGCACTCCCAAGATGTCCGTTATTTAGAGGTTTTACTGTAGTATATAGATAGTCCATCGTGTTATTTAGTTACTTTAAATGAATTTTATTAACTTATTTAATATTTATTTTATTCACTAGTTAGGTTTAACACTAAATCAATTTTATATAAATAATTACAAAACAAAGAAAAAAGATGAAATGCAAGTGAAAATTCCGTCATTTTTGACAGGGGTTATATATTATATATATTGAACTTCCTGTGCCATCGTAATACATTGATAGTCATAAAAACAAATAAAACAGTCGTAAGTTCCCAACTACCTTAATCCAATTCTAAATTACCTCCATTAATAATTCATCGCTCTTTTCATCTTATTCTTTAATTGCGACTTTAAATTTTTTAAAGTTATTAAATTAAATAAATAAATAAATTACAATTTTCAGTGGCTTGCAATATATTGATAGCTGTAAAAATAAACAAAACCTTCGTAATTTTTGAGCCGAACTTTAAATTAAATTCTATTGTGCTCATGATTTTGTTCACTAATTATGTTTAAAATTAAATAAAAAAACTTATAATGCACGAAAAATCGATTGTACTTTTCAGTGTCTTGTAACACGTTGATAGTCAGCAGTGTAAATAAATGAAACATTTAGTAAAATTTCAATAACCTTAATTGAGCGAGTTCAAAAAACACTTATTTCATTTTTTTAACGTTATCTTTTTCTGTTATTTCTTTTCTTTTCTTTCTTGCTTTTTTTTTTTTTTAAACAAGATTACATAAAATAAAATTAGTTTAGACTCTAAAATTTATTTTTTGGCTAATTATTCTAACTTTTAACTCTAATTTTCCATCATCTTCTCAGTTTATATTTCATTTCTACATTTAAAAAAAAAAAAACTAACCGAATGTGGCAACCCCAAAATTTTCTTCTATCTCATAAATATTAATGCTTCCTGAAAAATGAAGCATAGCAGCGACACCAGTTATATGATTCATACCAAAATCTAAACAACAACTTGTTCAACTTCTACCTGAATCTGAAGTTTGTTGAAAATCCATGCATTAGTTTTTTAGATAGAATCATCGCGAAAATCGTAAAAGAATCTAGATAGAAGCCCCACCTGTTGAGCTAAAGAATCTACATATCATATACAGGGCTCCTTAAAGAATTCGGTTTTTAGATGGAAACAGCTGAAATTGGGTTTTCAAGTGTGTTATGCGTTTCGTATGGTTGAATGAGACATAATACTTCTTTAACTAATGAAACCATGCAGTTTTGTTACATTATTCTGAACACTGGAAAATGTTTCATAATCAACGCGTGTCGTATGATTTTTTTTTCATTCTTTTTTGAAACATAAAAATTATGTCTTTGTTTAATTATAACTGAATATTTTTTAAAACTAAAGATCAACCGAAACAGAGTTTTAAGAAGAAAACAAAACGCAACTCTGAATTTCGGTAATCTTCTATTTTCAAACAAAAACGAAAACGGAAATGCCCTAAAAATTTTGTTAAATAATTAATTAATACATATGAGGACCCCAGAAGCCAAGGGATACAAGTGACAAAATGTCGATTTGGAGTAAATTGAGTTTAAAGATAATTGATGTTAAATTGGAACATCAATAACAATTGACTAAATTGAAATAGGAAACATCTGCTTGTTGCATTCTAATCTTTGAACTCTCATTTCAATAACTGTTAAAAAAAATTAGTACAATTTTCTTTAAATGTATAATTAATCAATATTGTTTGTTTTTCGAAAAAAGTGGTTTATCTCTATAACTCTCCAAATAATCGGGAAATGACCTATATTTCTTTACCTGAAATGAAAAAAGCATATTTCCAGATACCCTGTGCATTTAACTCAATTTTTTCAATTTTGTCACTTATACCCCTTGGCTTCTGGAGTCCTCATATATAAATACTTTTACAAATAAAACCAAAGTACTCAGATATTACCATAATAAAAATTCACTGAAACCTGTATTTATACTGTCTTTATGTATAATTAACATGAAAAGTGAAATCCTATTAAAATCATTTGAAGTTTGAAATGATATAGAAAGTAGATTACCAAAATTATGAAAAGCATATGGATAAATAGGCAGTAGATGGCTTTTTTATTAAACTGCTCATCAGGAGTGCATAGTTTAATACAAGGCATAGATTAACTTTATTTTATAACTAGCTGTTACCCGTGACGTCGTTCACGTAGCATTAAAAAAAAAAAAGATAAACGCTTTAATTAAACAAAACGGTTCATTAACAATAATTTAAAATATGTATGACATTTATCTTATAGAAGGCTATGCAGTAGTTTTTTTTATAGGGGACTTAAAGAACTCAGTCAAATAAAAGGAAAATGTGTTAGATAACATGAACAATCGCGAAAATGAAATTGTAACCACTTATACTGTAGAACAACTGTAACGCACCCCAATTGTACAGAAATCATGTTGTAGTGCATTTCAGAATTCTATACCAAAGAAAGAAAAATCATGTGTTAAACCTAGGTAATAAAAAAAATATCCAACATTTCCATAATGCATAACTTCACCGGGACATTCTTTTCTGCAGCTGTGTATATGATCTATGTGTTTGTAAATATTCTAAATACAATGTTAAAATTTTGCTTAGTGAGAAAAAGTATAACGAATATTAAAATTCACCTTTAGCAATTTCTAATTATAGACAGAAACTTACTTGAATTCTTTTTTACAGTCCTGTATATTACGTGCAAATATGTATACGATCGCATATTTAGCTTAAATTATTCAAGCAAAAAACCCGATTCAAATTATTGAATTCATATTTCCGGGAATCGCTATTGCACTGGTGACCAATCCAGTTTATTGTATAGTCCGATACATGATTTATTTAAATTCTACAAACATCTCTTATTATATCAAATGTAGCTGAACTTCAGGATGCATTAGTTTTCCAAATACATACGATAATTGAAAAAGCTCTTCAGCAATCTTTTCTAATAGACCATATTTTGGATACAATATCTGAGATTTGGACACAGGTCCAAAATCTTTTATGCGTCTCTGTAAATGAACAACGAATGCGATGCAAATAATACTTAACTGCAAGCTTATTGTAGTAAATTTCAGTATTTATCATTGTATTGATTATCTCAGTATATTAATTTCATCATGTTTGAAATAGCGCAACGCAATTAAAATACGCTGGGAATATTTTTTTTCTCCGTAGACAACATTTTTCTGCAATATTGTAAGTGAATGTTAAATCTTTTCATCCCATTTTCTACAGAAATCCTATTTTAGTGCACTTCAGAACCTGATATCAATTTCAATATTATTAAAATAACCTTAATAAAATAACATTATTAAAATACGTTGCAAATTCTTTTTCTTCACAGACCATAATATATTGAAATACTTTTGAGCTCCCTGTACGCACACTATAAGTACTACATTTAACATATTCGATAGTAACCATGTTTTTCTGAACCTTAAAAATGCATGTAAATTTTATTACATTTAAAATTATGTAACATTATCAAAATACACCACAAATGATTTTTTCACCTTAGACCATAATGTAAAGTTTCCTTTTGTGTGCTCCTGTGATTCAGCTATAATTGCTACCTGGTCCATTTTCAATGGCGCATATGCTATGGTAATTCTCAATAACGCATGTTATTTTCGTATGAATTCCACTATATTTACCCAAGTTGAAAAACAGACAGACAGACGGCAGACCCCAGGCACTAGGCATCCGGTATACAGACAGGTTGAAGTCGTAAACACTTTTAGACCATGTTAGAAAGTGTCAAAAAGCGGGTAGTTTCCGTAAAACGAAAAAAAAAAAACAGTTTTAGGAAAAATATACTACAAAACTGTGTTTTAGGTGGCATTTTTGTATAATTTGTACATATATGCTCTACATACCATAAAAATTTATAAAAATTTCTTATAAAAAACATTCTTAAAAGTGACAACATATTTTTGCTTTTTAAGAGCCAAAAAATGTGCAATTAATATCCATTTACAAACCTGTTTCCAGTACACTTTGAGCACATTATGCCAAATTGAGATATTGACTGAGGGAATGTATTTTCTCACAATTACATTAAATCTTTAGATTTTAAGCCCGAAAGTGCATTTTTAAAGTGATATTTATTTATATTTTCAGAATTGAACAATTTTCAGAATTGAACAATTTTCAGAATTAACACACAAAAATATTTTTTTTTGATTAATTGAGCTTTTCTTACTTTCTAAAAATGATAAAAAGTTTTTACATTGATCATTACGTCATTTACGATATGTATAAATTATTAATATTTTCTAGTCGTTTAATATTTAACCTTTAAAAAAACTTATTTCATTTTGAAATTAAATATTAAATACGCTCAGACGATAAACTTAATTTTCTTTAAATAATAACTTTTGATATCATAATTCAATCTCATTTCATTGCAACATCAGAGATATTTATTTTATATTCAATATGTGACGTCACAGTCGTCTCTTTTTAGCACTTAGTCAAAATTACATTGTGTTATTAAAACTTGAAAACCTATACTTTGTTTCATATATGACGTTACATTGATATTTTTTAAATTCTTAATGGAAAGTATTCCTCTGATGTCACAATTGGTAAAAAGTTGAATTAGCCTCGAACCAAAAGAAAGAAAAAGGTTCATTTTGATTATGGATTAATATCTGGAAAAACTACTAAAATATTTATATTCTTGTAAAGTGTGAAGTTATATTCTTGTAAAGTCTTCTAAGTGTAAAAGAAATTTTATATAATCGTTTGCGTGATATAAGAAGAAAAACAGTATTCCTCTGACGTCACAATTGGCGAAATTGCGGTTTTTAATCTCGAACCGAAAAACAGAATAGAGTCCATTTATTTATTTCATTTTATTTTATCATGTGAAAATCTTTCAGTTGAAAATTAATTACAGAAGAGAAATAATTATTCCGTTTTTTTTTTATTTTTTGGCAACGAAAAAAGAAAGATAATTCAATATTATGGAAAATTTTTCAATTTATTCTGTATGAAAAATAGTGAAATATTGAATTATTAAGAAAAATATTTGAATAAAATAAATAAAAATTAGCCTATGTTCATTTCAGGCCAATAATTTACCTATATACAAAAATTCAAAGACATTAATCCATCCGTTTTGAAGCCAAGTTCATTCCAATTTTCGGACACACTTTCACATTTATAATATACTAGCTGTTACCCGTGACGTCGTTCACGTAGCATTAAAAAAAAGATAAACGCTTTAATTAAACAAAACGGTTCATTAACAATAATTTAAAATACATATAACATTTATCTTATAGAAGGCTATGCAGTAGTTTTTTTATAGGGGACTTAAAGAACTCAGTCAAATAAAAGGAAAATGTGTTAGATAATATGAACAATAGCGAAAATGAAATTGTAACCACTTATTCTGTATAACGACTGTAACGCACCCCAATTGTACAGAAATCATGTTGTAGTGCATTTCAGAATTCCATCTCAAAGAAAGAAAAATCATGTGTTAAACCTAGGTAATAAAAAAAAATATATCCAACATTTCCATAATGCATAACTTTACCGGGAAATTCTTTTCTGCAGCTGTGTAGTATATGATCTATGCGTTTGTAAATATTCTAAATACAATGTTAAAAATTTGCTTGGTGAGAAAAAGTATAACGAATATTAAAATTCACCTTTAGCAATTTCTAATTATAGACAGAAACTTACTTGAATTCTTTTTTACAGTCCTGTATATTACGTGCAAATATATATACGCTCGCATATTTAGCTTAAATTATTCAAGCAAAAAACCCGATTCAAATTATTGAATTCATATTTCCGGGAATCGCTATTGCACTGGTGACCAATCCAGTTTATTGTATAGTCCGATACATGATTTATTTAAATTCTACAAACATCTCTTATTATATCAAATGTAACTGAACTTCAGGATGCATTAGTTTTCCAAATACATACGATAATTGAAAAAGCTCTTCAGCAATCTTTTCTAATAGACCATACTTTGGATACAATATCTGAGATCTGGACACAGGTCCAAAATCTTTTATGCGTCTCTGTAAATGAACAACAAATGTGATGCAAATGATACTTAACTGCAAGCTTATTGTAGTAAATTTCAGTATTTATCATTGTATTGATTATCTCAGTATATTAATTTCATCATGTTTGAAATAGCGCAACGCAATTAAAATACGCTGGGAATATTTTTTTCACCGTAGACTATTATATTACCGAACATTTTTCTGTAATCTTGTAAGTGAATGTTAAATCTTTTCACCCCATTTTCTACAGAAATCCTATTTTAGTGCACTTCAGAACCTGATATCAATTTCAGTATTATTAAAATAACCTTAATGAAATAACATTATTAAAATACGTTGCAAATGGTTTTTCTTCACAGACCATAATATATTGAAATACTTTTGAGCTTTCTGTATGCACACTATAAGTACTACATTTAACATATTCGATAGTAACCATGTTCTTCTGAACCTTAAAAATGCATGTAAATTTCATTACATTTAAAATTATGTAAAATTATCAAAATACACCACAAATGATTTTTTCGCCTTAGACCATAATGTAAAGTTTCCTTTTGAGTGCTCCTGTGATTCAGCTAAAATTGCTACCTGGTCCATTTTCAATGCCGCATATGCTATGGTAAATCTCAATAACGTATGTTATTTTCGTATGAATTCCACTATATTTATCCAATTTGAAAAACGGACAGACAGACGGCAGACCCCAGGCACTCGGCATCCGGTATACAGACAGGTTGAAGTCGTAAACACTTTTAGACCATGTTAGAAAGTGTCAAAAAGCGGGTAGTTTCCGTAAAAAAAAAAAAAAAAAAAAAAAAAAACAGTGTTAGGAAAAATATACTACAAAACTGTGTTTTAGGTGGCATTTTTGTATAATTTGTACATATATGCTCTGCATACCATAAAAATTTATAGAAATTTATTATAAAAAACATTCTTAAAAGACACAACATATTTTTACTTTTTAAGAGCTAAAAAAAAATGTGCAATTAATATCCATTTACAAACCTGTTTTCAGTACACTTTGAGCACATTATGCCAAATTGAGATATTGACTGAGGGAATGTATTTTCTCACAATTACATTAAATCTTTAGATTTTAAGCCCGAAAGTGCATTTTTAAAGTGATATTTATTTATATTTTTAGAATTGAACAATTTTCAGAATTGAACAATTTTCAGAATTAACACACAAAAATATTTTTTTTTTTTTGATTAGTTGAGCTTTTCTTACTTTCTAAAAATGATAAAAAGTTTTTTCATTGATCATTACGTCATTTACGATATAAATTATTAGCATTTTCTAGTCGTTTAATATTTAACCTTTAAAAAAACTTATTTCATTTTAAAATTAAATATTAACCACGCTCAGACGATAAACATAATTTTCTTTAAATAATAACTTTTGATATCATAATTCAATCTCATTTAATTGCAACATCAGAGATATTTATTTTATTTTCAATATGTGACGTCACAGTCGTCTCTTTTTAGCACTTACTCAAAATTATATTGTGTTATTAAAAATGAAAACTTGAAAACTTATACTTTGTTTCATATATGACGTTACATTGATATTTTTAAAATTTTTAATGGAAAGTATTCCTCTGACGTCACAATTGGCAAAAAGTTGAATTTTATAGCCTCGACTTGAAAGAAAGAAAAAGGTTCATTTTGATTACGGATTAATAACTGGAAAAACTACTAAAATATTTATATTCTTGTAAAGTGTGAAGTTATATTCTTGTAAAGTTTTCTAAGTGTAAAAGAAATTTTATACAATCGTTTGCGTGATATAAGAAGAAAAACATTATTCCTCTGACGTCACAATTGGTGAAATTGTGGTTTTTAATCTCGAACCGAAAAACAGAATAGGGTCCATTTATTTATTTCATTTTATTTTATCACGTGAAAATCTTTCAGTTGAAAATTAATTACAGAAGAGAAATAATTATTCCGGTTTTTTATTTTTTGGCAACGAAAAAAGAAAGGTAATTAAATATTATGGAAAATTTTTCAATTTATTCTGTATGAAAAATAGTGAAATATTGAATTATTAAGAAAAATATTTGAATAAAATAAATAAAAATTAGCCTATGTTCATTTCAGGCCAATAATTTACCTATATACAAAAATTCAAAGACATTAATCCATCCGTTTTGAAGCCAAGTTCATTCCAATTTTCGGACACACTTTCACATTTATAATATATATAAGGATTAATACATAAATATTTATAATTATTTATTAAATTATGCATGTAAATACACGTATAGCCCAAATTGGCTCTCTGTGCCTTTTGCCAAAATATTTTATTTTCCTGTAAAATAAAATATAATTAATTTATCGAAGACACAAATTAATTTTGTAATTATATGAATTTCATCTAATTAAAAAAGTTTTTAGATATATATATTTTGATTTATCTTTTATAATGATTGTTGTAAAGAATCACCTGTTATATTAAAACGATCTTAGACAGTATTCGAAATACTTCTGCGGTTTCAAACTAAAAGTTTCCGTTACTGTTAAGTCCGTAGCTTTTAATGGGCACATAGAAATCGTTTTCAAAGTTATGTTATACATGCATAACACTACCTAAAGAAGAAACGACATTTTTTTCAACACAGTTAGTTTCGGTCCTGCCGAATATTCATCAGCCTTTTCGCCGAAAACAGGTTTTTGGGCAGAAAACAAAAACGAATTTTCGGTCAATCTTTACTCAAAACATTATTTTACATTATTTTTGAGATTTTACATTACTTTTTTCCCATAAAAGTTATATTATTTCAAAAGTAACAAACTTGACCCGCTTTCGATAGGAGTTCGTTATCACCGAAGCGTTTAAATCACTTGTGGTATAATTTCCGAAACAAACCCAGTCGATTTTTCGGCACCTTACATAACCTTGTAATAAATACTTCTGCGTAATTGGCCGGATGATTTCATTCCGAGAAACTGCGTATTCTGCCCTATACCTACAAAAATCACTTCTGCTCAGATAGCTGTGAAATAAAGTCAGTCAAGCATAGTTCTAAATCAGGCCGTGTTAGGTAATGGAAAAAGAAGAAAAATAATCAGCACCTAACCCTTTTATGAGGTAATACATGACAGTCGGACATTTTCAACAAGGTAATCAATAGTAGAAAGTTTGAAGAAGTGTTTAAAGCCAGAGTAGTGTAAGTCAGTGTTGAATTCAAACATTTTCCTCCGGGAGGGATTTCTATGGCTCCGGGGGATATATTATAGCTATAGTTCTGTTCCATCATTCTTTCATCATTCGCTACAAATTTGTTGGACTTATATCGAACATTCATTTGGAGTAAATAAAAAAGGATAATGAGATACTTAACCCCTTTGGGACGAGCGACACGCATGCGTGCCGTAAAAAGGCTTAAGAATCCTTGTTTATTCCCATCAGTAAAATTTTACTGTAAAATTTGCCTTAATTAATCGGAACATTTTCTCGATTTGATGAGTTAGAAATTTCTATTCATAAAAACTGGTTAAAAAACATTAAAATTTTTGTAAAATGCTCTCGTCACGAAGGGGTTAAGTACTTAGTTACCCGTTTGTTGGCAGATTTATCTTGTTTATTTCTTTTCCTAAAATAGTCATTCAAATTTTATACTTAATACCTATGCTAAAGTATATATGTACTTACATAATTCTTGTTTTTTGTATAAATAAATCTAATAATTTTACGTTTAGTGCAACTCTCTTTAGTTGATATATAATTTGCATGATCTGCTTGGTTTAAAATTTTTATAGTTATTTAAACTTTTTAAAATAGAACCTGATACCCCATATTAAAAAAAAAAAAAAAAAAAAAAAAAAAAAAAAAAAAACAAGTTGAATGTAGATTTTGCCATTGCAGAATTCAGTTTCGCCTCCGACTAGGGAAAAAAATCGCTAGAGGTTTTTTAGAAGGGCGACCCCGTTTAGATTGCAATGAACTAACTTCATTTTTCTTGTGTTTATCAATATAAGAGCAAACAGAACGGCGTGAAATACCCAATTGAATAGCAATTCCTCTCTGAGACATTGGAATTGCGGAATAATAAAGGGATACAATTTGACGTGCTACTTCTTCATTGACTAGATTCATCAAAAACGGATTTTTTCTTTAGTTTAAACGCTTTTTTATAGACTTTGAGTAAAAGGAAATGCAATTTAACAATAAAACGAGTGGAATCCCGTCGAATTCGATGAATGAAATCTTTAAAAGACCCGATCGATTTGGTTAAAAAAAAAAGCAAAAGTAATTATATTATTGAATCAATATATAATAAATATATTTACAAATGAAATGTCAAGTTTGCCAGTTACAATTTTGCATGCAAATATTCGCACATCTTCAGTTAAAATTGCAATCTGAATGCCGGCGAAATCCAGAAATTTTATTTTACATGCACTCACAAAAAAAAAGTTTTATTTAAAAAAAAAAAAACTAATTTTATTTTTACTGTGACATTATTTTCACTAACTGAAGTCATCTGAAAGTAAAATCTCAATGTCAGTGTCCATAATGAAAAGAAATATTGAAATGTAATATCGGGTACTACTAGGTTATCCCGTCGACCAGAAAATTATCGCCAAACTATAAGATTAAATGCCAATAATGGATAATCGTGAATGTCACATTCAATGACATTAAATACGATTCATGTGTTTAAAATGTCATGAAGTGATTTTTATTTCGACTTTTTATTAATATTTTTATTAATATTCTACTAATTATTTGTTTTTTCGTTATTTAAAATAAAAATTATGTCAATATGTATAATTTGGCTATTAGTTTGGCGATTTGTATAACTTGGCGAAATTGGTCGACGGGATAACAGAGTACCTAATATCGTTATGAGTAAAAATGCGATGTTTTAAATAATGACGTCATTTTCTCTTCAAATGTTTTTTAAAAGTTACTGTTATTAGTAATATGAAAAGTAATTTCCCTCATTTGAAATTTCTCTTATTTTGATTTAGACATTAATTTTTATCGTAAATTATTTTCTGTTATTTTATTTACATTATTAATATTATTTCTCAGTAAATACATTCTTTTTTACCTCAATTAGTGCATAATTACACGCAATCATTTTGGAAAATAAATTTTTATTATCGAGAGAAAAGCTAAACTGTGTTGCCACCATTTTGAAGAAATGTCACGAAAAAGCTTTTAAAATTAAAAATAAAATATAAAAATGGAAATAAATTAAAAAATAACTAAAATGGGTACAACTACAAATAAATAGCTTTGATTTAAAAAAATAATTATCAAAATCGGTTGAGTAGAAATTTCAGGGCTGATGACACGACATTTTTAGCTTGTCTGAAAGAAATAGCATTGGAGGCTAATTAAAAAAAAAAAAAAAAAAAAAAGGTGTAAGGAACATAGACTCGCCTGGCGCAATTGTCCCTTCTTTATGGGGCAACTGGACCCATAAAAAAAATGAAATATTTTTTTTTTTTTTTTTAAAGACCTTAACCCCTTTGCGACGGGGCATTTTTACGAAATTCTTAATGTTTTGTCACCAGTTTTTAAAAACAGAAATTTGTGTGTTATTAAATCGAAAAAATGCTCCTATTTAGTAAGGCAAATTGTACAGTAAATTTTTATTGGTGGATATAAACAAGGATTCTTAAGCCTTTTTTGCGGCACGTATACGTGTCGCTCGTCCCCAAGGGATTAAAATGTAATTTTGAAAACATTTGTCTGCAAGAGTGGACCTAACATTAACAAATATTCGAACATTAATTAAATTAAACTTTAGCTTTCGGAAGCTCAATTGCCAGAATTTCCAGCGTCAAATGGTAAAATCATGACCCATTTGCCCCATGTAACTTTATCCATAATATTAATAAAAAGAATATTGCCCAGTTAAACTGGTGGCATTGAGCTCACAGGCTACGCATACTAATTGTACATTACAGCCTTATATTTTCGTAAATTCTGTTCGAAAAAAACATTAAGAAGGGGAAACAGCTCTCCCCTTTCTCCTTTTTTATACTTAATCATTGAACCTCCTAAATTATCAAGGACATGCTTTATCATATAAAAATCTATATCCAAAATTCAAAGCAAATCGGATAATTCTTAATAAAAACCCATTTAGCATTTATATAATTTAAGAGGAGTTATTCCCCTCTTTTATACTTAACCATTAAACTTACAAAACTATTTAGAGATTTGAACGAAATCTGACAATTCTGCTTGAAAAATCCATTTATACAAGTTAAGGGGAGGGGCATTAGAGCCCCCGTTCCCCCTGTTTATACTTATTCAATGAACACTTAATAACAGCCACGGACTCGCCTCATCAGACTGATCCTATATCTAAATTTTGAACGAAAACTGTTAATTCTGCATGAAAATCCCGTTTATATCAATTAAGGGGAGGGGCATGAGCCCCCCGTTCCCCCTGTTTATACTTATTCAATGACCACCTAATAACAGTCACGGAATCGCTTCATCAGAATGATCCTATATCTAAATTTTGAACGAAAACTGTTAATTCTGCATGAAAAAATTAAGGGGAGCGGCATGAGCCCCCCGTTCCCCCTCTTATACATATCGAATGAACTCCAAAAACTAATCAGGGAAGCGCCTTATCAGGATATACCTATCTACAAAATTTCAAGTGGATCCGATATTTTTATCATGAGTTATCGCGCTACGCACGAACGAACGTACGAACGTACATACAGAACGGACGGGCACATAAGCTCTCAGGCTATGATAGCCTGTGAGCTAAAAAATTGATTTAAGGATGTTTGATTTTAATTTAAATAGTGTTTTTATCTGTTTTATTTATTAATGTTAACAATATATACTAATGTATAATACGGATACAGCGTGACCAGAAAAAAAAAACACATGACTAGCAAAGTGTTAAGTAAAAATGCGACTTTACTTACACCACTCTGTCTTTAAACTTCTCGCAGTTGTAGGATGCAGATGATAGTGGTAATCCCTTTAAACTAACAAGGAAAGAAATAACATATTTTTAAATTATACGATTTTCTAATCCATTACAAGCTATCTAAACGGCTTTATTTATTTTACAAGCCAGTCGCTTCCGGTTACGATCTATTCCTCTATCTATAATAATTAATAAATACAATATCAGTCTCGCATGATTGGCTCGGCAAAGTTTGATACGCAATTTCTTTAAATAATTTTCCAGGTTTCTAAATTATTTGTCATGACTCAGACTAAAAAGGTTTGAATCGGTGTATTTGAAATGACGCATGCGTTTCATTTTTTTTTTTTTATTGTTAATATTATTTATTGATGCTAGTTCATTCAGACTTTTCAATAATATGCTGGGAGGTAAAAGTGTACAAAATTAAGCAATAATAAATAACATGGTAATATGGCCGTGGCAATATTATTATATTCACATGGAGATAGTTGAGTCATTGAAGTTTTTTTTAACCAGAAGCAGTTGTGTAGCAAGCGGGCGGGGAGCGGAAGGGGCGGTCCATCCCGGTTGTCACCCTCCAAGGGCTGACACCCAATCTTTATTTGTAAATAAATATATATATATAATCTTACAAGATTTTGGAAAGGAGTTTTGAAATAAAATGAAATTTTTAGCGCACGACGCAATAGAGTTAGTTTTCTTTTCTTTGAGAATGTGAACTTTTATATAGTAGAGCAAAAAGTCTAGAATAGTATAGAACATTGTCTTATTTACAATGTATCTAAATAAGACAAAACTTGCAAAAAGAAAATCTGGAATTGTTTTTGTAAAAACTTTAATTTCTCTACGAGTATACATGATATACTCACTTTTTCGCCACGTTTTTAAGGTGGCATTTCATTGAAGACAGGTTTTTACAGATCTTATTGCACCATAGAAAATAAATGCATATCATTTGTCCCTTTTCAGCATTCTTATTAGAAACCATTATTTTTTGATAAAGAAAATGTTCTGTTAAAA
Source organism: Maratus speculifer (assembly GCA_964019185.1). Classification (NCBI taxonomy): domain Eukaryota; kingdom Metazoa; phylum Arthropoda; class Arachnida; order Araneae; family Salticidae; genus Maratus; species Maratus speculifer. Next base: position 918,123 of record CAXHSM010000001.1, read on the forward strand.
TAAACAATGCACGTATAGGAAAAAAAAAAAAAAAAAAGAAAGAAAGAATGTTGCCTTTATTGTTCAGTATCGAACTTGATCTAGATTCTCAACCTTCAGTTTTAAAGATAAATAGTTCGAGAAGAAACTAGTCAAAACATTCATTTTAAAAAAGCGGGAAAAACGGTCCGATACTCGATATCCAGTCGTAAGGTGGTATTGTTTCGGCGAGAGAGTTCATTGGCCTCGACCTCATTTAATGTGAGTTCGATTGAATGTTTCTACATTTTCTCTAGATACGTTTATAACAACCTAAGTAATTGTATTCGATTATTAGCAAGATCACGAGTAAAAATGTTGCAGTTTCGTGAAGTATACAAAAAGTGTTTTGAAAAATGTTGCAGTTTCGTGAAGCATACAAAAAGTGTTTTGAAAAATGTTACAGTCTCCTGAAGCATACAAAAAGTGTTTAGAAAAATGTTACAGTCTCGCGGAGCATACAAAAAGTGTTTAGAAAAATGTTACAGTCTCGCGAAGCATACAAAAAGTGTTTTGAAAAATGTTGCAGTTTCGTGAAGCATACAAAAAGTGTTTTGAAAAATGTTACAGTCTCGCGGAGCACACAAAAAGTGTTTTGAAAAATGTTACAGTCTCGCGGAGCACACAAAAAGTGTTTTGAAAAATGTTACAGTCTCGCGGAGCACACAAAAAGTGTTTTGAAAAATGTTACAGTCTCGCGGAGCACACAAAAAGTGTTTTGAAAAATGTTACAGTGTCGCGAAGCATACAAAAAGTGTTTTGAAAAATGTTACAGTCTCGCGAAGCATACAAAAAGTGATTTGAAAAATGTTACAGTCTCGCGGAGCATTCAAAAAGTGTTTTGAAAAATGTGTACCTACTAGTAACCAATCGTATACATTCAAAAATTCAAAATTATTGGACAGGATTCTCAAAACATAATTCTCATATAAATTCAGCAATCACAGACAGGATCGTAACTAAAAGTGATTACTATGTATTATGTTTCTTAATAAACTGTTTATTATAATAATTTTATTTTATGCTAAGAAAATAATATGATGCAGAAAAGATATTCGAGCATGTAACTAATGCAAAATTAAACATCATATTAGCTTCATATGTGCAAATAGGATGTGCGAATGTTGAAACACTTATTGTAGTTACTACTATTTAGTATCTCTGCAAAACTGCGAAAGCGCTTCAAAACTAAATCAGATTTTTGAACAGAATTTCATTTGGATTTTCGGAACAGAAATTTATTTAGTGACCTTGGAATCTTTTTTCAGGGAAGGCTCAAAATGTTTTAGGGGGGCTGAGCCCAACCTAGAACCTACTTTGCTATGTCCCTGATCATAGACATGGAGGTGGCAGTACATGCAATCACCTCATCGAATTGACGGCTGAAATTCAAGGATTAGACAGAACTTTATTAGCATATTAAAATGCAACTGGTCAGCCAAGTCAAATCTTGGCGAGAACCACCTGCAGACCCGATTTTTGTAATTAACCGGTAGGTTTATCATTCTATTTCCCTGCATCTTAAAGTATGAAAATACAGAAGACTGGGAGTAAGAAAACAGTGTTGAATTCAGAGGGTGGCCCGCGGGGAACAAACGCCCCCCCCCCGGATCAATAAAATGTCCCCCCCGGAAAATTTGAAATTTTGCGTTTTCAACGGTCAAAAGGTACAATTTCCCTCCCCCCGGAACTCCATAATGTCCCCCGAAGCCACTGAAGTCACGTGCCTGAATTCAACACTGCCGGAAAAAACAATGTTAAACCTTGCAGTCAATCAATAAAATCGGGTTTGTAAATGCTTTCCGACAAAATATGACTTGGTAGACCAGTTTCATTTTAATATGGTAATCGAGTTCTGCCTAATCCTTGAATTTCAGCTGTCATCTCGAGGAGGTGATGATCTGTATTGCCGCCTCCAGGTATTATCCATAATTAATAAAATATTTATCAGACTAATTGTTCAAACTAATTATTAATGGCTAATTATTGCATAAACGATTATTAATACTACCCATTATTCTAATTATTTTGATAGAGAATGTAAGGAAGATTATGTTATTCAATCCTACCAAGGTACAATTATCAAAATAAGGAGAAAACGAGACCATTAAGTGCTAGAAGTTTAGGAAGCTACGATTACAAAATAATTAGAAAACAATACCAATGCTTTCCAAACCGGTTCCGAAATTAGAAACATCCTCATAAAAATATCTGTAAATAAAATTAAAAAAAGTAAAAAACGGCTACATTCAGATCGATCTCAATTATCCAATTTAAAAAAAAAAAAAAATAAAAAAAAAATAAAAAAAAAAATAAATAAAAATAAAATAAAAATAAATAAAAAACTTAAAAAATAATAAATAAAAATATTAAAATGCAACCGAGATATCTTTATAAATTTCTTCCATATGATTAGTATTAGATAACGGGTATTTTCAGTTGAATGAAGTAGCCTTTTAACGTTAGCATTCGAGTTTTTACACGTACATAGGCTCTTAGCAACAGTGTTTGTTATGATTTGTTTTACTGTAGAAAACACTGATAAATCTTGTTCTGAAATAATAATAATAATAAAAAAAGCTTGGATATAAACTATTGGACTAATGTACATTTAAATTTCAAATATTTAAAAAAATACGAGAACAGGTTTTAGATATTTTGCAACATAAATATTTCTTTTTCATGAGAAACTAAATTTACTGAGACACTATGTTGTTGAAAACGCCACTGATGTATTACTTTTTTCACTCACATTAACGCATCTTTAAAAGAAACAAATGTGTTTACGCCGTTCCGTTTAAGTTTATGTCACAGTATTTAAAGATACTTCGAGAATTTTAAATGAGGGCAAATATCCAAAAAACTATCAATAGGAATTGCCTCCCACATATTAATTTAAAATGAGATATCGCAGTCTAAAAATGACGACAAATTATTAGGTTTTTTTATCATTTTAATATATGACACTTCCCTCAAAAATGTAAATATTTATGAAAATGCATTTAAGATGATTTTTTTTTTGTTATTAATATGAGATTTCTAGAAAGACTCCTTATGTCTAAGATCGGCCAAAATTTTTGCTTTTTTTAAAAAACCATTTGGTAAATGGTAGCTGCTCTCAGTTTAGAGATATCATACCTGAATCCTTGTAATGTCCGCATTTTATTCGTTTTCTGATTGGTCCATGTTTAATCCATGGTGCACCTAATATAAGAACATGTTATTACACAAGCCACTTTTTATTTTTACCAACAAAAAGATACAGCAATATGTTATTTTCCCTTTACTTTCAATAAAAATGGAATACTTTATGATGACAAAAAAATTATTAAAAACTACAAAGAAATTTATAGCTTAAAAACAAATTGAAATACAGCTTTCAAAGTACATTTTCTTTTTCTTCCGACCACAGTGGGGCAAAAAACCTTCAAATCTGGCAAAAAAATAAATAAATAAATAAATAAATAAATAAATAAATAATTTTATCTTGAACGAGCGGCATATATTATTTTAATAGAGCAGATGTCAGAACACATATGCCTAGTATTAAAAATTGCGCAAAGTTATTTTGGTCATCACTAAAGAAAGAAGTTAAACTGCATATTGTACTTTCATTAAAAAAAAAAATGTTTCAACATTAGTTTGTTAATTTCGCTGTAATATTAAAAAAAATAATTTTTTTTTGACTATGGAACTTTTAACTACAAGTATGTAACAATAATTCATTAACATTCAATTTGTTTTAATCGAATTTATATAGGTATACAGACACTTAGAATACATAGTTGTGAAATTTATTTAAAAAAAGTTAACAGTGTCTACAACCATTGAAAGTTTTAGTTTGGAGTTAAGGCGAATTAAGTGTTAACTATAATTTTTCCTACTAAGTTCAGCTTTAGAAGGGTAAATATATCAGAAAATCTTGCTCCTTTTTTTCTCCTTTTTTAATTGTATGGTCATTTTTATAGTTAATCATCCTTAAATTTTTATTAGTGTACGGGTGTACTAAACATGAACATTATATTGTTGCTTTGTTGAAGACGAATTTAAATACATTATTTATTACAAAATAATGTATTTAAATGAAACTGATTATCATGAAACATTTTAACAAAAAAACTTTTGAAAAGTAACATGATTTTTTGGTATAAGAGCTTCATAATTGGAGAAACTACGAAAAAGTAGTTTAAATGAAAATAAAATTAAATGTTTTAAATTTTTGTATAAATTCTGAGGGGCAAAAGCCTAGAGACAAGGGAAATGCTTTAGAATTAATAAAGAGTGGCTTGGCAAATCGCTTTCATTTCCTCGATTTGAAAAGCAAACAAAAGCGTCAATGAAAAACAAACGTGTCCGTCCTCATATTCCGTCTGAATTTGTTCTGGACGATCAAAAAGATCAAGAGCAAAACGGTTAGACGATATTAATTCTACATCTTCGTTAATGTGCGTGACTATGTATGAGTTTAAGATCTGAAAGACAGGAAAGGAAAAAGTGTATGTTAGCACTAAGACAGCAGAAACAGTTTTGCTTCTGCTGTATTTATAGTAATGCGTGTATTTTGCTGAGAAAGGTTGATTCATTCCTTCCAAACATGTTGCTAATATTCACTTTAAGGTTTGCTTAAGGATCATTAAAATTATTAATTACGTTTATTTTTTTTTTTAAATTTTAAATGCGATATTATGGATGATTTATAAATATTTAATTTGTATAAAACTATCTTAAATTCTTGTTTTAAACTCATTTTTCTACAAAAAATATTGGAAAAGGATCGTAAATTAATTAACAAATTACTCTACAGTTTATGTAAAAGTTTAAACTTTTACTACTTTTAGTCTACAAAAGAATCCATGATGTGCTTTTTAGGTGCGTTCGTAATTATGTAAATACGTAGCACCTATTGTTGTCGCTCAGTCCGTCCGTCCGTCCGTATATAACAGCGCAAAAACTATCCAACCGAATCGTTTGAAATTTAAAATGTATAATTATTACATAATTTTGTCGAGTCATTTCAAATTTTATGAAAATCGGATGGATAGATCAATTACAGGGACAATCAAAAGGATTCCGTTAGATTACGTCAATGGGGAAAAAGTTTCAAATGCATTTTAATCGTTTGAAATTTAAAACGTTTAATTATTACATAATTTTATCGAGTCATTTCAAATGTTATGAAAATCGGATGCATAGATCAATTACAGGGACAATCAAAAGTATTCCGTTATATTACGATCAATGGGAAAAAATGTTTCAAATGCATTTTAATGGTGTTACACTCATTTGAACATAAGATAATTGACATGAATCTATGATGCATGTACTAAAATCTACATTCTGTACAATCTGGGACGCAGAGAATATTTATTATTAAATTACAGAGCCACACAAATGTAATCCACTAAATAATGTTATACGGGGAAACATTGTTTGGGGCGTGTTTTAATTATATTAAACTACTTCACATTTTATGGATAAGATATACGTTAATGAAGTATAATAAAAATTACTCCCTGCATATTTACAGGAACACAAAGATTTCGACCCCTATACTGTATCCAAAGTACGCTCTACTATATCAGCAAGATCTGAATATTTTAAAACTTATAGTACGAACGCACCTCATTTGCTACGCTTCACGTGCAATTTCCAACTTGTTTTATTCAAAGTAAATTCTACTTTTTGCCAACTTTGTAGGCTTCCTACCCTACTGTAGCGACTGCATAAAAACTGAAAAAAATGTGCAATGTTCAGAAAAAATTTGCAATAACGAAAATTGTAAAAATGAAATTTCATTTATAATTTGTTTATGGTTGGTAAAGGAATATTAATGTTAAATCCAAGGCATACTTAATATAGGACTGTTATTACGTAAGCACGTTTTAATCGTGATAATAATGATGTTTACTATTATTTTTTTAGCTCACAGGCTATCATAGCCTGAGAGCTTATGTGCCCGTCCGTTCTGTATGTACGTGCGTTCGTGCGTAACGCGATAACTCGTGGTAAAAATATCGGATCCACTTGAAATTTTGTATGTAGGTATATCCTGACAAGGCGCTTCCCTGATTAGTTTTTGGAGTTCATTCGATATGTATAAGAGGGGGAACGGGGGCTGATGCCCCTCCCTTAATTGTTATGAATGGGTTTTTCATGCAGAATTAAGTTTTCGTTCAAAATTTAGACCGGGTGTCCCAAAAATGACTGATGGATTTCAAAATTCAATAACTTGAAAACGGTGACAGCTATTTAAAATTTTTTTGCAGGAGGGTTATGTATAAAATCAAGGAGTTTTTTTTTTTGCCATAATTTTTAATTTTAGTTCGAATTTCAAACAATAGGTGGCGCTGACGGCGATTGAAGGCCAGGTAATCAGTGCTCAGTGAAGCGTCGACCTGGCCTCCAATCTATGTCAGTGCCACCTATTGTTTAAAATTCGAACTAAAATAAAAAAATACGGTAAAAAAACTCTTGACATTATACATAACCCTCCTGCAAAATTTTTTTAAATAGCTGTCACCGTTTGCAAGTTATTGAATTTTAAAATCCATCAGTCATTTTTGGGTGGTGGTGGTGATGTATTTTTGTCGGCCGATTATCTACGCTATGGGATATAGGCCCTATGGGGTGGGTTGCCCTCCGTGGGGGTCTTTCTAAGGGAACCTAACCCGTATTTACGCAAGGTTCGAAGAAAACCACGGAAAACTTCGAACGGTTAGGCCTACGGTCGCGATTGGGTTCGAACCCAGCACTTACCGTCTACCAGTTTGGAGGTCAGAACCTCGCGGCCACTGGTGGGGCCAGTCATTTTTGGGACATCCGGTATAAGTACCGTCGGTAGATAAAGGGTTAAAGCAGGGTTGGCCAACTATGACACACTGGACACTACTAAAATTTTATAGCAATCATTGCCTTATCAAATTATCGAATTTTTGCGATTCAATAAGTCGACCTTTCTTTAAAAAATTAGTGGCATCCGGCGTTCCACAAACTGCTTCCCTGATTTGTTCGTATGTCATCGGACAATGTGTTTTGGTCAGTCATGACTTGCACGTTACCACGTGCGAGAATCCATATTCTAGTCATTATTACTTACCCATCATACGTAGTATAGGGTAAGTCTTGCAATCGTTTTGAAAATCGAAAAAAAAATCCTTCCGTCTGTCTGTCTGTAAACGCTCTATCTCCCGAACAAATTGAGATAGAGACTTGAAATTTTGTATGTACTTAGTATGTAAGAATGGGACGAAGCCTATTTAATATCAGTAACCTCGATTATCCGGAACTATTTTTTTCGGACTCTCGAAAAATTCATTCTGATGAAAGGTACATAAAAATTTTCGAATTGTTTTATTTTAAAGAGTGGATGTAAAAGGCAATAAAATAACACAAATTTTGCATAAAGAATGAAGTCGATCGAATTATTAGTTGCCGAGATATGTGTAATCCTGTTTTCCGCATTCTTTTATTTTTCATGACCCTGTATTTCAATCAAATTTCAATTCAAAGATATATTTTAATTGGAAATGAGACGCTTCATCCGACGCAGTAAATTGTTAGTTAATATGATTATTATTTTTAGAGATATAAGGATGTTTCTTTTACGCAATCCGGTATTACTTGAGTATTTTGGCGTTTTATACAATTTGTTGAATTTGGCTCATCAGCAATAAATTAATAAAGCATGACTATGTATATTAGAACTATTTAAATTTGCGTTTAAATTTTATTTTGGAGTTGTGATGCATTTTATTAATAGTTTACATGTGTTTTACTTTTATATCTCATATTATGCATATCCATGATGGGTAAGTATTACGGTGGCCCCCAACGACTAGTTTATTATTCACTTCAATTAGGCAAATATTTTTGTTTTGAAAAACCGGTGATAAAAGATTAAAAAATCTGTAAAAGACATAGAAAATAGGCATTGTTTGAAAGTTTTTTTTTTTTTCAAAAATATTGATCAGTTAACCCTTTCCGGCGCGGACAAATTCTGTTAGTAAAAGGAGAAATTATCGACTGACACCGGAATTTACAAACGACTTTTTAAGAAATCAAGAACTCCTTAATTTAAGCTTTTATTGCAAAAGCAAGATTTTATTAAAATATTTTCGGGCCCAATTGCAAGTTTGGAATTAAAATTAGGTGCGTCCAGACCAAACGCACTGCACCGGAAAGGGTTAAGTGGTTAAAGTAACTATCAAACAGAAATTTCAAGTTTATACCACCAACAAAATAACAGTTTTAGAACATTTTTAGATCCTGTACTTGTTGCGACATCGACATAAAATATAGATGATGTTGGAGCAGAGATGGTTCCCGACAATTTTGCCACCATTGTTTTTGAAACCGACTCAGGAATTCCAGATATTACTACTACAAACAAACGTTACTTTTAAATAATATTAGTATAGTTTACTGTGGGCTTTATGCACGCGACACGAAACTAAACCTCGTTCGCTGGCGATATTTGCTGAATCTCCCGGATCAAAATATCGCCAGTTCTAACTTTGAACTCTGACGTCACATGCATAGAGTTCATCAATGAATGTGAATTAATAAATAAGTCAAATTGTAACTAATAAATCTATCTGAAAATAAGAAATTTTACATAAGAAATTTTCAAAACAGAATAATTCAGTATTTGTAGATAATATATTTGCGTAATTCATATGTATTAGCGCGAATTTTCATTACGATTGAAGCATAACGTCAGGAATTGTTTATGTTACCTGTTACATGACACACGTTCACGTTTTGCATGTCTTACACGCAAAAGCTGGAGATAAAAATTCTCATTTAATATTCAAATAATTACTCGAGCAGAAATATCCGCTCAGGGCAATATGCTGTCCAATGCGCAACTTTAAATCAATATTTTAATCCTGTAATTATCTGAGAAACAAAGCTTTGAAAAGGATTTACAAAGTCATAAATAATAGAAGCTGACGATAGACGTAATTTGAAGAACGCTAATTCTCATTCACAATGTTTATTGCGGTTTCAATGAGTTGCATCATCACATGTATAAGTAACCTTACTGTTGTTGTAAAATCTGCTACGCATATTTGCATCGTCTCACAAGCGTAACTAGAAAAGAAATAATGGAATACATGTTCCTTCAAATTTAAATTTCCCCCATAAAATTCAGTTTAAAGCACAGATCGAAGTTGAGAAACTTGTGGATTTGTCTTTTTTATCCCAGGCACGAAGGCTAAATTCTTGCATTGGGTCTGGTTACCCGATACGATTTGTGGTTCATGTCGTATCGGAGGATACTAATTTTTTTTCTGGATTTGGTTTTTGGGTTTTATTTAGTTGTTTCTTGTTCAGGTTAAGATTTGACTCTTGTAAGGTTGATCCAAATTTCCAAAACAGTCCAGCATATATATATATATTTACATATAAAAACTATATATTTAAACATTAATAAGTAGATATATGATGAGCAGATTCATTTTTTAACATAAAAGATGAACATTGTTTCCTAAAAATTCACACAAACTTTGCAATTATCTAAAATAGCAAATAAATACTAATCAGGCGAAACCTGCGAGTGAAGTGTTGCATTATTGCGCGCTGGCAAATTCTCAACACACTAAATAAACACATTTTAAAACACTTTTTGCCACCAAATCTATAACACATCAATATGTTATGAATTCAAAAATTTCATATACAAATCCTTTTTATCTTGTGATTGTGTTCGTAATCTGTCCCAAAAGTTTGCTATCTAGAAATGTGTCCTAAAAATAGTGTTGTTAATTGTGTTGTAAATAGCATTGATGAAAGTATTTTCTTATAATAGTGTTGTGCTGCAAAACACTTTGTCACCAAATTAACAGCACATTGTAAACACCGTACCATTTAGAAGATTATAATACAGCACAAGCAGAACACTTTCAAAACTGTTCTGCATGGTGCCTTTAAAATTACACAATTTAAATAAAAAGAATACTGCCCAGTTAAACTGATGGCATTGAGCTCACAGGCTACGCATACTTATTGCACATTACAGCCTTATATTTTCAAGGGTTATTTCCGATCGAAAAAAAATCAAAGGAGGGGAAACAGCTCCCCCTTTCCCCCTTTTATACTTAATCATTGAACCCCCTAAACTAATCAGGGACATGCTTTATCATATAAAAAATCTATATCCAAAATTCAGAGCAAATCGGATAATTCTTAAAATCCCATTTATATAATGTAAGAGGAGTTATCCCCCTCTCTTTTATACTTAACCATTAAACTTCCAAAACTATTCAGAGATTTGAACGAAATCTGATTATTCTGCATGAAAAACTTATTTATATCAATTAAGGGGAGGGGCATTAGAACCCCCGTTCCCCCTGTTTATACTTATACAATGAACATCTAATACCAATCACTGAGGCGCCTCATTAGAATGATCTTTTAAATCTAAATTTTGAACGAAAACTTGTAATTCTGAATGAAAAACTTAATTATATCAATTAAGGGGAGGGGCATGAGCCCCCCGTTCTCCCTCTTATACTTATCGAATGACCTCCAAAAACTAATCAGGGAAGCGCCTTATTAGGATATACATGTATACAAAATTTCAAGTGGATAGGATACTTTTATCATGAGTTATCGCGTTACGAACGAACGTACATACAGAACGGGCGGGCACATAAGCTCTCAGGCTATGATAGCCTGTGAGCTAAAAAGGAAATAAAAGACAGTTTGCTTTATAGAAAAAAATGCAGGAGTGTATTGAGTGAGATGACCAATCAATAACTGCATTTCTGGAAAAATTATGCAATTTTTAACAAAACTTTTTCCCGGCACAACACATTCACAAGACAATCAAAAATGATTTTAGTTTAAAGTGTTAAATATTATGTTAAGTTAATGTTGCACGAATATGTAGTGTATATATTATATAAGGGCATGCCTGTTAGCAGAGAGTTCATTAAGTAATCTGTGTTTTCCAAGAATGAGGACTGTCTATGTATGCTTATGTACCAAGTTTTATGAAGGCAGTATATATCATGGGAAGAAGTTCTCAATTTCAACCATTTGTTCGCCAAAAATATCTCCAAACAAACAGTATACTATAGTATACAACGTTATGTGAAAGGATTCCCAGCAGCCAAGTCGGGATAGCCAAGTCGAATCGAATTGCCCCAAAACTCGTAAAACAAAATTACAGTTGAAACGACTATTTGACTAAAATGACCGAGTAACAGTCCGTGACGGCTGCCAAATTCATTGTTTCATCCGGCAACTTACATAAGACAATCACCAAGATGATTAACATCCAATATCATTAGAAAAGAGTCATACAAAAACGAACAGAAAAGTAAATGGTTACTACACTGTTAAAAGTGAAAGTGACAAACCGGTGCCATTTGGGACCCGGAGGTGAAAAGGCCCTAGGGTCCATTGGAACCCGGGGCATTTGGAACCCTAGGGTGCCATAGGGGCTTGGATATGTGGTTGCAGTGCCGACAGGTCTCTTACTAGGTGATCGGAGCTAAATAAGGTGCCATACACTTCGTATTGGCAGCAATGTGGCACCTCATCGGGTGACTGGAACCATGCGCATGCGCTGTGACGCGTGTCTTTCTGTTAGAACGCCGAGCGGTTAGAATGCTGAGCTTGTAATCAGACGTTGTGAGTTCGAATCCTTCGACGGCAAAAAGTCGGTTTGTATATTTTTTAATTTTTTATTATTGGACACTCTGGATTAAGGGTGCCATCTTTTCACTCTAATTAAAGGTGTCATTCTGGCTCCTTTAGGGGTGTCACCAGTGAGACAAGCCTTTCACCCCTAAAAGGTGCAATGTGTCACCATTAGTTTTAACAGTGTACGAAAACAAAGTGGGGCCTCTTGTTCAGAAAATTCTTTAATCAAGCATCCATCGTTGATGGCGAGTCATACTTCACTCTCACTCACTTCACTATCAAAGCTCTTGTTCCCATCAAACGGAGCGCTCGCGAGCCAATGCTATTCCTAGGGGAAGGTTTTTCTAATATCTAGTTTTCGTTACAACTTTTTTTTTTTTTTTTTGCATTGCATTGCATAGCTGAGGTGCAATTCTACATCGCATCCTTTTAACATTTTCGATTTTGGTTGTGGATTTTTTTAAAAGAGCACTTTAACTTTCAAAACCGGTTTTGAAGATGAAAGTAACGTTATAAAAAGTATTGGCAACCAAAATCGAAAAAATAAAAAGGGAGCAATATAGAGATGCTTTTCGGCTATCATTTGCAAAATAAATAAATAAATAAATAATAAATAAATAAAAATATCAAAATGCAAACCAAATATTAGAAAATAACCTTCCCATAGGAATAGCATTGGCTCGCGAGCACTTCGTTTGCCGGGGTTACTACACATATGACATCTCCATGATACAACTTGAAACAAAATTGCTTCTAAAGCGAACCTCGTAAATAAAGTCCGTATTTGGATTGTGATGGTTCCTAAAGGCTTGAGACGTCCATCTACCTAAGGCTGCGAGCGAACAGCACTAGTTTTTATTACACTAAAAGAGCAATCAATCAAGCTTTGTTTTCGAACGGAACAAGGGTGAAATCTCTTTAAATGATTTTTGAGGGACTGACCCTACCAAACTGACAAAGGAAGGGGAACTTTTATCTACCTTATCTTCAGTCGTAAAGCTGTCAACTGATTTCGCGTTAGATTCCTCTCTTGAAGTTCAGATTCAGTGCACTAGGAGTGCAATTTATACATCAAAGCGCCGACACGAAAGATCAAAGATAGCGCAAGAAGTTAGTGCTATGTGCGTGGACCTTAAGTGTTTGGGTTTGTTGTCAATGGACAACGATATTTGTACGAATCTGCTGTTGTGTTATCCCCCCACATCTATGCTAATTACAACGATGGTGATGTCAACTGGCCAGACTTGACCAGCAGTCATTACTGCAAAATCGCTTTCCACCAAACAAAACATCACTTTCGTAGAGAAAACCGAAAACCTGTCTAAAGTTCCCGAAATTCCACCATTGAGCAAATTTAAGCGTAGGCTGTAAATAAATAAATAAATAAATAAATAATAAAAAAAACAAGTTGGAAATTGCAGGTAAAGCGTAGCAAATGAGGTGCGTTCGTACGATAACGAAGTTTTAAAATATTCAGATATTGCTGATATAGTAGAGCGTACTTTGGATACAGTATAGTGGTCGAAATCTTTGTGTTCCTGTAAATATGCAGGGAGTAATTTTTATTATACTTCATTAACCCTTTGCGGCGCAGTGGTTTCATAGATATACCACTTAATTTTAATTCCCAAACGCCACATTGGCACCGGAATTTTGTTAAAAAAATTACTGTTTATTGAATGCGTAAAATATAGAGTTTTTTTATTTAAAAATAAAGTTGTTTTCAAATTTCGGTGTCAATCATTAATTTCAACACTTAAGCAATGAATTTGCCCTGCGCCACAAAGGGTTAACGTATATCTTATTCATAAAATGTGAAGTAGTTTAATATAATTAAAACACCCCCCAAACAATGTTTCCCCGTATAACATTATTTAGTGGAATACATTTGTGTGGCCCTGTAATTTAATAATAAATAGTCTTTGCATCACAGATTGTACAAAATGTATTTTTTAGTACATATTTCATAGATTCATGTCAATTCTGTTATATTCAAATGAGTGTAACACCATTAAAATGCATTTGAAACTTTTTTCCCCATTGACCGTAATGTAACGGAATACTTTTGATTGTCCCTGTAATTGATCAATGCATCTGATTTGCATAACATTTGAAATGACTCGATAAAATTATGTAATAAATATGCGTTTTAAATTTCAAACGATTAAAATGCATTTGGAACTTTTTTCCCCATTGACCGTAATGTAACGGAATCCTTTTGATTGTCCCTGTAATTGATCTATCCATCTGATTTTCATAAAATTTGAAAAGACTCGACAAAATTATGTAATAATTATGTATTTTAAATTTCAAACGATTCGGTTGGGTAGTTTTTGCGTTGTTATATGCGGACAGACAGACGGACAGACAGACAGGCAGACAGACAGACAGACGGACAGACGGACGGACTGAGCGACAACAATAGGTGCTACGTATTTACATAATTACGAACGCACCTAAAAACGGATGATTTTACGGAAATTGTACTAGTAATCTGGACGCCAGTACAAATTACTGTTTTTTTAACGGAACAATTTCCGTAAATTTCAGAAAAAACCCAAACTTGGTACCCTTCATTCGGCGAAAAATGACAAATAAAGCGATTTTTTATTTTTATTTATTTATTTATTTTTGTTTAAATTATACGTTATTATCTCTAGTACATTCTGGTGAAGTTTCGTAAAAATCCGAGTATTATAAATGCAGTTTAAAGAGATTTTATGACATCGCTGTCTCTTTAATTCCGAAATTTCCGAAAATTTAAGGCATCTTCTTCCGAAAATTTGAAATTGGGTTATCAGTCCCGCATAGTAGCCAACTTGTACGGTTTTGTGCGCCGAAAAAACAATTACGTAGAAATTCAAATTTCGTGAAAGGATCGCCGAAATAGCATACATTTCATCAATATTTCGTGGAAATACGACGATTTCGTGAATGTTTTTGTAAACGAACTTTGTCAAAAGATCGATAAAAAACGCGAATTTCCTGTGCGGATAGCGAAAAAAACGGCAATTTCACCAAATATCGCAGATAAAACGCTGATTTCTTCTGGAGACCGCGGGAAAACGCCGATTTTGTGTGAAGATTGAGGATATAAAGCCGATTTCGTTAAAAGATCACGGGAAAAGACGCCGTTTTCGATAAAAGATCGCTTAAAAATATTTTGTCAAAAGAATATTTGAAAAAAAATACGTCGATTTCAACAAAAGATCACGGAAAAAAACGCCTATTTCGTCAAAAGATCGCGGGAATAAAACGCCGTTTTCGAGAAAAACTCGCGTAAAATGCAAATTTTGTCTAAATATCGTCGAAAAAATGATGATTTCATTTACAAAAACATAGGACAACGCCGATTTCGGCAAAAGAACGCAATAAATCGCCGATTTTGCTAAAATATTGCTAATTTCATCTGAAGATAGCGGGAAAACGCCGATTTTGTCCGAAAATTGCTGGAGGGGGGGACTCACAACGACTCTCCCCCCCCCCCGCCGATTTCCGAAAATGCGATGCGAATTTCCGAAAAAAAAATTCACCCAGAATCACCCCTGCTTTAACCCTTTCCGGCACACTGTGCCCGGTCTGGGATACCTAATTTTAATTTCAAACTTGCGAATGGCACCAATAATATTTTAGTAAAATTTTGCTTTTACAGTAAAAGCTTAAATTAAGGAATTCAAAATATCTTAAAAATTCGTTTGTGAATTCCGGTGTCAGTCGATAATTTCTCATTTTACTACGAAATTTGCCCGTGCCGGAAAGGGTTAAATGTCACAATCCACTTCACTCAAGAGGAATTTTTCTAAGTTTGTGTTTTTTCGAGAAATAAGCATGTTAAATTTGACAAAACTTTTATGTATATAGTTCAACTGACTCGATTTTATTTAGATATTCCTAATGGTATATTTGATGAAACTAAGTATTGTATTTACAATGAAGTAAAAGGGGTTTTTTTCTGCATAAAAATATAAAATAAATTTAGTTTTTGCGGTAATTTTACACGTATTTGCACACTTTATTTTTTTTTCTCACAAACTAATTTACTTATGATAAATCCGATACTTAAAATTATTCAGAACACTTCAACGAATAGCTTAAAAATAAAAATAGTTCAAATGTTCAAAATTGTACTAGATAAATTAAAAAGATTACTTAAATTAAAAAAATAATAATAAATATTTCTACTTTTGCCAGAGAAATAGAAAAATTTTTTAGTCGAATCATTTTCCTTTATTGAGTTCTTTATTATTATGCCAAAAATGATTAAAGGGTATCAAATCGCCTTAAGTCTATAGTGTATTCCAGGGTTCGATTTAAGCGGTATCGCACCGCAATTTGCGATTCAAATTTAACTAAAATGCGATCCAAGAAATGCATTAAATCGCAATCATTGCGATGCATATTTCCCACACTCTTTGTTATTTCATGTACACTTAAATTTAAAATTTAAAGATGTTTTAACACGACATACGTTGTGTTTTCACTCTCCCCAAGTGTTTATTTACAATGGAAGTACAGCGAGACGCCATTGCTGGGCGCAGTTTTCCCAGTAAACACATGATTTGTTCCCGCCCTGACGCTGTGATTGATTACTGAATTACTGTTACTCGCTAAAAAAAATTGTTTGTAAATTTTCAAGATTTAAAAGTTACGTTAGCTATTTTTTACTTGCTATACAAAAGTGTCTAACTGCTATTCAAAACTGACTTTGTATAGCAGTTACTGCTATGAAACTTTCTTTTTCTAAATCGACCCCTGGTGTATTCTAAATGCTGGAAAGCAGATAGCATCCAGAAAGGGATTAATCGAATACAATATTATCTCAAAATTACGGACCTCGTTTTTTTTTTAATATCTAACAAGTACCACCCAATAAAATCGACAAAGTCCGATGAAACGGTTTAATTGAAACTCGATGACCGTTTTACAATGTAATGTGATTTCTAAATTATTTTACAATGTCCAGTTGTGTTCGCTGTTTAGTAATTTTAAAGCTTTCCCATCAAGAGATGTCGGCGCAGATTTCTAGGAAACAGCTCTTAAGATTGATTTCAGAGATTCTGTTTTTCTATAATCGTTTAAAAAAAATGATTAATTTTCTTCAATTTCTGGTACATTCGATTTCTATTATCGTGTTCGGGCTAGATTTCATGTTTGATTTTTACAAGAATTTTCGGATTTTGGTCGGGTATAATCCAACCTATGAAGTACTCCTATGAACAACAATTGCTGGAATTTCATTTTTAGTTGTGGAACGCGTTTTTTAAATTGAAATATTTTTGTAATATTTGTGAGTGTGTATAAACTCTGCAGGGTGTCTCAGGACTACTGGGACAAACTTTAATGGGATATAGGGGCATCACTAGGATTTATATTTGCATAGCAACCCATGGTCGGAAACATTTTTCTGGCACAGTAGTCAAGATATAAAACACAACAATGACAGCACAGAATTGAAAGAAGAAAACA
This sequence comes from Maratus speculifer, assembly GCA_964019185.1. Classification (NCBI taxonomy): domain Eukaryota; kingdom Metazoa; phylum Arthropoda; class Arachnida; order Araneae; family Salticidae; genus Maratus; species Maratus speculifer. The sequence goes on from CAXHSM010000001.1 coordinate 935,259, forward strand.
TGTTTATTATTTTTACAACAGAAAAAAAAAATAGAATATCAACGGGACAATTTCTTTTAAGGTAAGATATATACTATAATGAAATGTATATTTGCACAAAATTTCAAATCTCTTTTATGAAAATTAAAATAATTTTTTTTAAAACATTCACTGTCTCCTTAAAATGAATCATTTTAATCAAATCAACCGTTACCGAGGACGTTTACCTTTCAAAGAATATGCGATCCTCGTGTTCGAACATAGGCGCCAACGATTGACAAGTTATCCGATTTATAGACAACGGAAGCGCCCTTTTTAGATACGATACCAAAGAAATGCCTCTCATAACACCCGGATTAAAAGCTATACGGCTTCAGCCTCCGATAAAAATACAAGATACAAATAAAGAAATAGCATTCGATTAGTTATTTTATCTTCTGAAAAAAAAAGGCTAATTTTAGTCCATTTATTTATACTCTGATGCTAAAACGTTCAAACGAAATTCTCATTTTCCCCTCTATAAAACGTTTTAGATTAATTGAAAACACAATCACTCAATCGGTAAATGAATTTTAACAGATGGAAATTTTCCATGTGTAATCGTTGAGGTTATTTAGGTGAATGAGTCCTACAGCATTCGTCCTGGACGGCTCATTTGGAAGATCATTGGCGGTTTCGGCCAATACATCCTTGGTTCGAATCCTGGCTCGGAAACTTTTCACACACTCGGAAAGTTTCCATCTGCTATAAAACGTTTGCGTAGGTAAAAATGTTGAATTTTGGATTTTTAAGGCTGTTCTCAACAGATCCGCTCAATAAGAGCAAAATGTTTTGACACATTTACAAATTCATTTTTAAACGGAAAGATATAAAATTGGAAGACCTGATTCTGGTAGCGATTTGGAATGGAAACGTGTTTTCCATTTTTAGATCATTAAGCATTTATAAGCATTTATGAGCAGTTTAAGCATTTTTGATCACGTGACATAGCGTTTTTCTCCCTCCGTTAAAAAACTGTTTTTTTCTGCTTTCGTTGGGAAATTCGATTCAAAACACTAACTTTGAGGGTATTTCTTAAAACATCTATTGCATAAAAAAAAGAGTACGAATTGGTAGTTTCTGAGCAACAACACTTGCAACGTTTTATGGAATTCCGAACAAAAATAAATTAAGACTTATGTCTCAAAGTTGTCCTTTCTGCCTTAACTACAAACAGATAAATTGAAAAAGACTGATATTAAAAAACTAGTCGTTGGGGGCCACCGTAATACTTACCCATCATGGAAACAAAACGTGTGCAAACTATTTATAAAATGCATTGCAATTCCAAAACAAAATATAAACGTATATGTAAGTATTTTTAACTCATAATCATGCTCTATTAATGAATTGCTGATGAAACAATTTAGACAAATGGTATAAAACGCCAAACTATTCAAGTAGCACTGAATTGCATGAAAGAAACATCCTTATAACTCCAAAAATAATAATCATATAACTAACGGTTTATTGCATCGAATTAAGTGTCTCATTTCCAATTAAAATGTATCTTTGAATTGAAATTTCAGTAAAATACAGGGTCATGAAAAATAAAAAAATGTGGAAAACAGGATTAGAAATATCTCGACAACTAATAATCCGATCGACTTCGTTTTATATGCAAAATTTGTGCTATTTTATTGCCTTTTACGTCCACTCCTGAAAATAAAAAAAATCGGAAATTTTTATATACCTTTCATCAGAACGAATTTTTAGAGAGTCCGAAAAAAATAGTTCCGGATAAACGTGGTTACTGTTATTAAAATAGGCTTCTTCCCATTCTTACATCCTAAGCGATTACAAAATTTCAAGTCTCTACCTTAATTTGTTCGGGAGATAGAGCGGTTACAGACAGACAGACACACAGATGGACGGACGGCAAATTTTTTTTTCTAAAAATATGTTTTTCGGAATCTCCAGTGTCCGAAACGTGTAAATCCGACAAATTTTTTTTTTTTTTTGATTTTCAAAACGATTGCAAGACTTATCCTATACTACTTATGATGGGTAAGTAATAATAATTTGCACTGCTTTTAAATGATTGATTACTCTAGAACAGCAATTCCCACCCATGGGTCGTGGAAAATCGAGGTTTGTTACAAAAATATATCTTTAATTTCATCTGTTTAAAAAGTATAATCATTTTAACAGCAAATAATATTTTAATAGAAATTTTTTTATTTCCTCCTGATCGAACGCAGGAACAGAATATACAGAAATATCTAAATCAGCTTTGAAATATTTTATGGGATTCAACACGACGTACTTATGGTATCATACTTTTCTACTTTTCTGTCTTTGAAAAACAAGTATATAAACTGCGTGTAGAAGGTGACTTAAATTTTAATCTTTAACTGATGTTATCGGTATCTCAGACTACTGCTTTTTTCAATTTTTAAAGCTTAATTTGTAACTTGCAGATTAACAACATACGAACACAACCGAAATTTGGTTTCATTTGGACCTTTAGTACTATCACCAGAGACTTTTGAATAGCGAAATTTTAATTATAACAGTCCTGTATAAAAGGTTTAGTACAGAAACACTACTCAATGAGTTAATCGCGCCTTTTATTCATGTTTTCATGGAGCGGTCTCACAGACCGCTTCACAGTAGTTGTGTGATGATTTCTGTCACATCAGTTTAACCGTGATATAGATGCCTTCAAAGGTAAACACCAGTGCCAGAAATGTCACTCATTATAAAGTTATGCTTCGATAATAATGAAAAGTATTTTTAATCATCTTTTTAATTGGTGTGTTGTTTCAATTATTGCTTCAGTTACACAGATTACCAATTCTTGCTTTTGTTGATAGTGTCATTAGCTCATAGTTTGTGTTAAGTAATCCAGAAAGCCTTTTTACTGATAAATATTATGTTTTGTTTTAATTTCAAACAACTAAATTTTGTCGAATATTTCACTTTATTTTTTTTATGTAACTTCGGTGTATCCAATAAGCATAATGTGATCGGGAGAATCTGATTATTCCGTTGACTTGTGCATTCATTTACAAGCCAGATACAGAAAGAAAAGTTAAAAGATGATAACTAGTGCAATTAGCTATTGGTCTTGAAACTATGATTGTGTGATTGAGGGGGGGGGGGGGATATATGTATTAAAATCTCTTCAGTAGCATCGGAGAAAAACATACATAAGAGGACTCTGTACCTTTTTAACATCTTTCACTATTTAAGTATTTTGTGGTACATTTTTAGCATAATAATAAAGGACTCAATGAAGGAAAATGATTCTATCAAGAAATTGTTTAATTAACCTGTTAAAAAATACGAAAATTAAAATTTTTTTGGAGAAATTTAGATAAATTTTAAAATATATCCCTCGTACAATTTTCAATATTTTGAGCTATTTTTTTTTTTTTTTTAACAATTCATAGAAGTATGTTGCATAACTTTGAGTATCGGATTTATGCTAAGTTAATTAGTTTTGGAGAAAAAAATTTGCAAATGCATTTAAAATTACAAGTAAAAACCGAATTTATTTTACATTTTTATGAGAAGAAAAAAAACTTTTTACTTTATTTTAAATATGATACTTAGTTTTATCATATAGACCACAAGGAACAATCCCCCCTCCCCTCTCGATAAAAAAAGAGACTCAGTTGAATGATACACATAAAAGTTTTATCACTCTCAACGTGCCAATTCCTTGAATTAACACAGACTGAGGAAAATCTTTTTAGGTGCGTTCGTAATTATGTAAATACGTAGCATCTATTGTTGTCGCTCAGTCCGTCTGTCTGTCCGCATATAACAATGCAAAAACTACCCAAACGAATCGTTTAAAATTTAAAATACATAATTTTGTCGAGTCACTTCAAATTTTATGAAAATCGGATGCATAGATGAATTACAGGGACAATCAAAAGTATTCCGTTGCATTAAGGTCAATAAGGAAAAAAGTTTCAAATGCATTTTAATCGTTTGAAATTTAAAACGTATAATTATTACATAATTTTGTGGAGTCATTTCAAATGTTATGAAAATCGGATGCATAGATCAATTACAGGGACAATCAAAAGGATTCCGTTACATTACGATCAATGGGGAAAAAGTTCCAAATGCATTTTAATGGTGTTACACTCATTTGAACATAATAGAATTGACATGAATCTATGAAGTATGTACTAAAATGTACATTCTGTACAATCTGTGATGCAAAGAATATTTATTAATAAATTACAGGGCCACACAAATGTATTCCACTAAATGATGTTATACGTGGAAACATTGTTTGGGGCGGGCTTTAATTATATTAAACTACTTCATATTTTATGAATAAGATATACGTTAATGAATTATAATAAAATTTATTCCTTGCATATTTACAGGAACACAAAGATTTCGACCACTATACTGTATCCAAAGTACGCTCTACTATACCAGCAAGATCTGAATATTTTAAAACTTCGTTATCTTACGAAAGCACATCATTTGCTACGATTCACGTGCAATTTCCAACTTGTTTTTAAAGTGAAATGGATTGTGACAATGAAAGGAACAGCGATGTCATAAAATCGCTTTAAATTGTGTTTATAATACTCGGATCTTTACTAAGCTCCCGGAGATAGTACTAAAAGTATAAATTAACTAATAAGTATAATTTAGGCAAAAAGTTTAAAAATTTATATTTTCGTAATTTTTCGCTGAACCAAAGATACAAAGTCCCCTTCATGCATTTGTTTAATATGTGGTTTTGTAAAGGTTATCGCAATTTCACCCTTTCCGACTCACTGGTCCCATACCGGGACTACCTAATTTTAATTTCAAACTTCCAATCGACACCAAAAATATTTTAATAAAATTTTGCTTTTATAATGAAAGTTTAAAGCAACGAGTTTTGAAGAAAAAGATCAAAATTTTCCATTATTATGGACATTGAAAGACCCTGAGTTCCTCATTCTTGTCAAAATTTTCTTTATTACTTACCCATCATACGTAGTATAGGGTAAGTCTTGCAATCGTTTTGAAAATCGAATTTTTTTTTTTGACGGATTTACACGTTTCAGATGGTGGAGATACCGAAAAACATATTTTTAGAAAAAAAAAAAATTGCCGTCCGTCTGTCTGTCTGTCAGTCGCTCTATCTCACGAAGAAAATGAGATAGAGACTTGAAATTTTGTATGTACTTAGTATGTATGAATGGGACGAAGCCTATTTAATATCAGTAACCTCGATGATCCGGAACTATTTTTTTCGGACTCTTGAAAAATTCGCTCTGATGAATGGTATATAAAAATTTTCGAACTTTTTTATTTTAAGGAGTGGACTTTAAAGGCAATAAATTAACACAAATTTTGCATAAAAAACAAGTCGATCGGATTATTAATAGTCGAGATATTTGTAATCCTGTTTTTCACATTCTTCGATTTTTCGTGACCCTGTATTTCATTCAAATTTCAATTCAGAGATATATTTAAATTGGAAATGAGACGCTTAATCTGATACAGTAAACTGTTAGTTAATAGGATTGTTATTTTTGGAGTTATAAGAATGTTTCTTTTATGCAGTTCGGTACTACTTGAATAGTTTCACATTTTATATAATTTGTCGAAATGGGTTCATTAGCAATTCATAAATAGAGCATCACTATGTATATTAACAATATTAAAATATACGTTTAAATTTTGTTTTGCAATGCATTGTATAAATAGTTTTCACATGTTTTATTTTCCTATATTATATTATGCATATTCAGGATGAGTAAGTATTACGGTGGCCCCCAACGACTAGTTTTTCTTTAAACTCATTTTTATTTCCTTGTACTTTTTTATTTAAAAAAAATGCTGTCATTCATGAGAAATTAAATTATTACTAAGTAACAAAAAGAAAGAGAAAAAATGTATGACCCTGAAAAGTTGCTCTTTTTTAGACTGTGCCATAACATCTGGCACATCCCTTGCTTGACCAGCTCTTACCAGTTTTGTCCGACAGTTTTTCTTAACTGTCCTTATTTCTCTTTAAACATTTTTACTTCTCCTTTGCCATTTTATTATTTTATTTCTTCACTTCTTATTATTATACTTAATTTCTTATTTAAAGTTAAATTAGCTTAATACCAACTTTTTCTAAAATTAATTTATTATTTTAATATTTTAAACTTTTATATTAATAAAATCTTGTTACGTAGATTTTATACTGCAGTTAGCCTATTCCTGCCTATGGCTCATTAGCTGCAACGCATTCATCAATAGACGGGGCGTAAAACTGAAGACATTTTGGAAGCCCTGTTACATGAGTTTTTAGGTGCGTTCGTAATTATGTAAATACGTAGCACCTATTGTTGTCGCTCAGTCCGTCCGTCTGTCTGTCCGTCTGTCTGTCTGTCTGTCCGTCCGTCTGTCTGTCTGTCCGTCCACAAATAACAACGCAAAAACTACCCAACCGAATCGTTTGAAATTTAAAATACATAATTATTACATAATTTTGTCGAATCATTTCAACTATTATGAAAATCGGATGGATAGATCAATTATAGGGACAATCAAAAGGATTCTGTTACATTACGGTCAATGGGAAAAAAAAGTTTCAAATGCATTTTAATCGTTTGAAATTTAAAACATATCATTATTGCACAATTTTATCGAGTCATTTCAAATGTTATGAAAATCGGATGCATTGATCAATTACAGGGGCAATCAAAAGGATTCCGTTACATTATGGTCAATGGGGAAAAAAGTTTCAAATGCATTTTAATGGTGTTACACTCATTTGAATATAACAGAATTGACATGAATCTATGAAATATGTACTAAAAAATACATTTTGTACAATCTGTGATGCAGAGAATATTTATTATTAAATTACAGGGCCACACAAATGTATTCCACTAAATAATGTTATACGGGGAAACATTGTTTGGGGGGTGTTTTAATTATATTAACCTACTTCACATTTTATGAATAAGATGTACGTTAATGAAGTAATAATAAAAATTACTCCCTGCATATTTACAGGAACACAAAGATTTCGACCACTATACTGTATCCAAAGTACGCTCTACTATATCAGCAAGATCTGAATATTTTAAAACTTCGTTATCAACGAACGCACCTCATTTGCTACGCTTTACGTGCAATTTCCAATTTGTTATTTCTAAAAAAGTCATTTGTAAATTTCGATGCGGGTGAATCAATCCATAATTTTATGAACAGATTTTTTTGTATGTATGTGTCGAAAAGCATTTAAAGATTCCAGGGTCCGTATGCATCAACTGCTTCGAGGGATTTTAGATGTTTTAGTACCAGAAATGTAGTAAAATATTGGTAACTATATCTGAAAATAGATGGGTTTTTTTTTCACTAAATAAATATGAAATATCACTTTACAAAAGTTCTGGTAGAACATGCTTGAAAGTCTTTGAAGAGCACAAATCCCAGATTCATTAAAAATATGAGAGTGTAGAATAATATTAGCCAAAACGGCATTTTTATCTGTTTTTCGATGCTATATTTTATTTATTCTAAAACTCGAGTATATATGAGGACTCCAGAAGCCAAGGGGTACAAGTGACAAAATTTCGATTTGGAGTAAATTGAGTTTAAAGATAATTGATGTTAAATTGGAACATCAATAACAATTGACTAAATTGAAATAGGAAACATCTGCTTGTTGCATTCTAATCTTTGAACTCTCATTTCAATAACTGTTAAAAAAAATAGAGTACAATTTTCTTTAAATGTATAATGAATCAATATTGTTTGTTTTTCGGAAAAAGTGGTTTGCCTCTATAACTCCCCAAATAATCAGAAAATAACCTATATTTCTTTACCTGAAATGAAAAAAGCATATTTTTAGGTCGTCTGTGTATTTAGTTTATTTTTTTTTAATTTTGTCACTTATACCCCTTGGCTTCTGGGGTCGTCATATATGTATTTATTTTTCTCTTTGACAGCTTTAAAAATACCTTTCTTCCTACGTAGACAGTAGTCATTCTTCTAAATTTGTAACGAAACGTCATGAAGTCAGCTGATGACGTAGCCACTGCCTGCCTACGTCATAGGTGTTCTTCGTTCGTAAGAGAGAGGATCTTCTTTCCCTGTAAATGTTGTTATGTTGCGTGGACACCACCCGCGTAACAGAACGCACGTTTTTCGTAAAAGATCGCAGTTTTCAATTTCTTTTTTATCGCATTTTTTTTTTTTCAAACTATTGTGTTTCACGGCGCACTTGAAGGCACCGGTAAATTTTCGCAGAAAGCTTGCTGAAAGCTTGAAATGATAAAAGTAATATTCTTTTACGAGTCAGTATTTATTGACAAAAAAAGAACACAATAATCTTTATCGCATATATAGCTAAAATATTTCAGTTTTACTGAATGGTTTCTGAGGAAACTCACATTGTTCGTTAGATCCATTTTTACAGGAAGTTTTACTATGTCATATAATATTTGTTCTACATTGCTTGTTTATAAAATTATGAAGAAAATTTTTTGAGCGGGCTCCGTTTATTCTTTCAAATTTAATCATCTGAAATTTTTGATCGACTTCATAAAATTATGTATTCCTCCCCCCCTTCTTTTCATAACTTTTCAATTTGTAATATATGTCTATCATCTATATTTCAGGAATAAAAGTCGAGGTCAGAGCTGTTGGGGCACCCTGGAATACAACAGAATGTTATTCTTCTGGATTTATAACTAAATGTAACCAAACAAGTCATTGTTATAGTCGCTTCATACGTCATCCGACATTCCTTGCAAGAAAGATCCTTTTATTCTGTATAAATATTGTTATATTGTACCGTGGAGATAGAATAAAGATGAACATAGAAGACAATTTATTGTCACGAAAACAGAACTATTGATAATTTATTATATAAAGACATAGATATAGATATATGTAAAATGAACCACGTACCCTTCACCACCATTACTCCATTAGTGACAATAGTTTTGGCATTCAATGTATAAAAATAATTGAAATTTGATTTTTTTGAAAAATAAACGAAATGAACAAGCATTACCGGGATTGTCTGCTAGTTCCATTTACATTGAAAGCCGCTTTGTCAGTGCCTGTCTAAGAAATTTTCTTACAGTTTCCGGCGTTCATAGTACAATAATATTTAGCTTATTTACGACCATATAAGTCAATCTCCCTACTCCAAGAGAAATTTCAGAAGAGTTATCTTAATCTTATTTAATCGCATCAAATTATTACGAATTAAGTGACTAAACAGGGTGAAAGAAACTATTCGAAAATACTGGTGTTCAAGTGAAAGGAAATGTTGTTTACATTGATGGGAATGCTCGGAAAATAGCCGGAAATTTCTAATAATAATAATAATAATAATAATAATAATAATAATAATAATAATAATAATAATAATAATAATAATAATAATAATAATAATAATAATAATAATAATAATAATATATATATATATATATATATATATATATATATATATATTCCTTTTCCCCTCGAAAGGCTATTTTTTAGTTTTTTCAAATTCCAAAATTGAAATTTTATTTATAAAATAATTTAGTTAAAATTCTTATAATAGCTATATTCTGATACTTTTATTTATGCTTTTTTCATGTTTTGTGTCCCACATGAAAACATTAACATGGAAAATTTTATCTGTAAGCAGGAATCTGTTAATAAAAGACCTTCAGTTTCTTAATGGATCCAGTTTTTTATCTTAAAACATATGATCCTTATCAAAATTCTTTCTTTTAAAAATAAACATCTTCAAATTGGATCCATAACAAATGTAATGATTTTAGAATTAAAAAAAAAAAAAAAAAAAAAAAAAAAAAAAAAAAAAAAAAAAACGTTGCATAACAGTTGAAACCACCGATGGATCTATTATCTATCTATATACATAGATGTACAAAGTACCTTTCAATAATATCTAAATAAGAACTTAAATATAGTGATAATTTCAAATTAAAAAAAATTTCTTATATTTTTTACAAGCATAAGTTCGCAATTTCGCAAAAATAAAGTCGTGTGGAAAAGAAAAAATATATACAAGCTTTTTGCTTAGACAATTAAATGCAAGTTCTCTTGTTAAAAAAGAAAATTTATGACCAAAGTTATTTCAATAATACATCAATTAATGAAAATGGTAAGGTGAAAAATTCAATATAAAATTAAACATACATTACTTTATACTTGAACAGATGTATTTTTTCACTTTAATTAAAAAAATTCTTTTATTAATAACACAAGTTATAATTGTTTACCCTTTTCTTTTTTTTTTCTCCTGAAATATAGATTCTTAGAGTTCTCTTAACCGTATTTTTTTATATGAATCCTCACAAACAAACTTTGGAAAGAAAATTTAGTCAAACTTTTGTGAAAACAATTTTTAAACATATGGAAAAAACCACCTGTTTTAAAACTTCCGTTAAAAAAATTACCACTTTCAATAATACAAATCTAAAATTAAAACATAGTTTAGACTGGAAAGCTAGACCAAAATTAAATACATGGGAAATGAAAATTATAGTTATAAAAGGGGGATGCAATATCGTAAATTAATATTAATTCTTAAGCAGTGGAAGATTTGAAAATAATAATATTTATAATAATGTCAAAACTATTATAAGTTGTTTATTTTAAATTTGCATCATTTATATATTTCAAAAACAATAGAAACTATGTATATATGGGATGTACAATACAATTTAAAATGCTTTCAAACTACAATAATATTGGTTAAAACTTAAAAGATATTTTTTAAATTAGTTCTTGTGATAATCAAAAAAAAATTAAACTGAAACTATCATTTCAATAGACACATATGATATATTACAAACAATGGTGTTAAATTAAACAAGAAAGCTTACAGTCGAAATTCTGAGACTGAAAGAACAAAATTTTAAAAGCTGGCTTGTTTTATCTCTTTTCTAAATAATTATCATGTAAAGATTTTTTTTGTGTGTATGTGTGCGTATGGATAAATATTTAAAAAGTTTATTATTTTATATTTTTCAAGGAAATATAACTCATTTTTGAGAAACATTTGTGGGAAATCAACTGTTCCAGAAAAAAAAAAAAAAAGAAAAAGAAAAGAAAAGAAAAAAAAACTGAAAGAAACAGGATTTTTTCCGCCACTTAAAAAATTTTCGGAAAATTTGCATATCTATAGTTATTTCTATCAATTGGACCAGTGGAGTCGATTCATAGGCAAGTGTTTAGAATATACTGAAAACTGAAATAAACCTTTTCGCCTTTGAATAATTTTATCTAATCTATTCATTCAATGTTGTCGGAATGTTTTATTATTCATGAATATCATTAATTACGTAAGTGTCTCGAGGCGTCGCAGCCTTGAATGACAAAAACAGAACAATACGGCTATGACCGATAAAGAAAATAACTTTTGTGGTATAGACTTCGCTCTGACACAATTTTATAACTTTATTTTGACGCCCGAGATAAAATTTTATTCAATGAATAAATCTGAACCTGTTATCAAAATCACGCTGTTTACAAATCTGTGACGCTTGAACAATAAGGTGAAATTTAATTATTTAAAAATATTTGAGTTAACTTATTTTTCATGTTATATTAAACTAAATACACACCGTAAAAAAAAAATCTGCAATTTTTGCTGGAAAAAATGGTAATTTTTACTGATAAAAACTGTTATAAAGAAAAACAGTTTCTTTCTGTAAAAAAGAGTGGATTTTGTAATTTTTACAGAAAAAAATCTGTATTTTTGACAGAAAAAATTGTTTAATTCAAAAACTACAGATTATTTTTGTAAATTAAAACGGTTTTAAACTGGCGCCAAAATTGACAGTTTTTTTTCCTGTCAATTTAAGTTTTTTTTTTTTTTTTTTTTTTTTTTTCTTTTAATTACAGTGCAGCGGCGGACAAAAAAATGCGTCACTTGTGAAAAAAAAAAAGGAAAAGTGTGAAAATAAGATGTTTCATGCTTGCATTTTGTATAAAGATGATGTTATTACAATAAAATATACTTATAGTATTAATTTGTCATAAAAAATTAGTTTATGGAAATGCATAAAAATTCTGAATAACTTTTGAAAGTGAAAAATGCACTATTTTATCAAAACATGGAATAAAGAATTTAACCACAAATGCAGTAGATTTCACATAAATTTCGCATAACTGAGTCATGTTACATGAATGTTGATGTAGTCATTTGTAAAAGGATCACTTTAATATTTTTTAGATTTTCCGTAATCGGCGTAGACTTCCTTTCAGGGGTCCAGTTTGGAAAAAAAATCAACTTATGGATGTATTGGTGTTCGATTTCATGGTACAAAACCTTAATAATACTTCTCTTTAGTTTAATCTTGGTAATTTGTTTCTTTTTAAAAGTTTTGGTACTCATTGCAAGCCAAAAAGTTTGAAATGGATTACGATGAGGAGTATTCTTACAATTAAGGTCTCCATACGGGCATACTCAGAAAATTTTGAAAAAAAAAAAAAATACAGAATGTTCTTCTCATGTGGTTATATACGTTTATAAAAAAAAATTCGGCGGAATCCCGATGGAACAGTGATAAAAAAAAATGAACATTTCATTTATTTGGCGATTTATCATCGTTTGGTGACAAAATAAACTTTCAAAAAGTACATTTTTCATGCAAATACTTTTTAAGGTAAAAATATTTCACATTGAACTTGTTTAAAGAACTTTTATTTAAGTAACTTTAATTTTGTCAATTTTAATTTGTGTTAACTATAGTTTTGTCATAATATATTTTTATAATAACAATTAACTATGAAATTTTATGAACTACAATAAAATTTAAATTGATTAAAACTGTTTCAATTTCGAAATTAAGTTCAATCCAGTTGAGCACTGTTGATTCTATTTCGTTGCTATGGAAACAAAAACTTTTCCAATATTGAAATGCATTACTGCATCATTCTTCGTCTGGTCTTTATTTTGTCATACGCTTAAAAATATGAAGATATATTTTTCATTTTTTTATGTATGAAGTTGTTTTTAAAGTGATAAAATTAAATAACTACTGCTAAAGCAACATAAATTTGCAATACAAAATGTATGTAAGTATCAAACTCTCTCTCATTGTTCGAATTTAAATTCATTTCTATCTACACGCTTTTTAAAATTTAATTGACAAGAAATTTTCAGATGCATTAAAATCGTTTGCTTTTGGCGGAGGAAAGTGCTGCTCGCCAAAACCCGCGATGCTGCCATCTTTTCGCGCCAAATACTCAAAATTATTTTATTTTTTTACAGAATTAGTACTGTAATTCCGCCGCAAAATTTTACTGGTCATTTATTAGATACATGAGTAGTTTAATTTGTAATTTTTTCAAAAAATTCTGAGTATGCCCAGTATGGAGACCTTCCTTGTTAGATCAGTCCATAGTTTGAATACTAAATTTTCTCAGATAGGCTTGCCTCCCACCTCTTTCCGCATTTTGGGGAAAGAAGTGGAAAATTATTTTAGTAATTTATTTTAAGTCAACATCTCCATAACTCTGGAGATTTTGTTCATCCCATGTTAAATTATCACTTAACATTTGTTGTCACTGATATCAGACTATGTTTAAAATCAGTTACAATTTAAAATAATTTTAAAGTGGAGGAAAGTAATTTTTTTAACAAAATTAAATATTCTGCCATACTGTGAAATTGGTAAGTGGAATATAATTTAATCGTAAAAGATTTTATTGTATACAATAAAATCTTTTGCAAGATTTAGAATCTATTTGCAAGATTTTATCTCTACAACATAACATAAATAAATAAAATTTCTTTTTGTTCTTTGCAAAAAAAAAAAAAAAAAACAAGAATGAAAGCTTAGAAATAAGGCATAAGAATTGAGATTTTTATGTTAATGAACAAGAGAAGAAGACGGGAATTTTTAATGAACAATTGTAAATGACTTATTAAAATTCAAGCAGAGAGATTTGGCAGCAGCGTATGTCGCATTTACTTATTTTCTTTATGTTTGTATTAGATGTTATACATTTTGTTATACATTTTATTTTTTTTAAATTTTAATGCTACGTATCTCATGAAGGTTTCTTCGAAAAAAAAAGGAGGGGGTTATAGTAATACTGCGAATGTATCTAAAACTAGGAAGTATCTGCGCGTTATGTGCCAAAGCGCTTTATATACTAAATGTGCAGCATTTTTTTTAATCTTATGTACTAGAAAAAAATAATGTTAAATCAGCTTTTGATTTAAAAAATTACGTGACAACAACAAAAAAAAAGACGGCTAAGACGCTAAGTGATTTAATATTGGTACATTTAATAGCGTACTGGCATGCTATTTTAAAGAGGATAATGGTGCAAATACGATGAATAAATTGCATTTAATGCTCTTGAGGCTTTATTGACAATCTACATCAGTAACACGCATTCATTTATATTCCCTGCAATGTACATTCGATGAAACTGATACAAAACAATTTTTTAACCCTTCATCTACTGCATTATGATCTACTGCAATTGTTTTCATGTAATTTTTTTTTTCAGTTTCTACAATGGAAAGTAAAGAATTTACGTTTAAAAAAATCACCCGTAAGAAATTTAATTTATTAGCCATAATTAATTAAAGTAATATTTGCCTAAAACATTCTTGTGACAGAAAACATACATGATATTTCAAATAAAATTCAAACTTTAAAAAATGCTAAATAACAAGAGGAAACTCGCAAGTTAACAATAAAAAAATGTTAAATTGACATAGGTTTATTTTACAGATGAAAAATGAGTAAAAAATTCCAATTTGAAAATTAAAAATTATTGAATGTTAGAAGTAAATTTTATAAGTTAAATTTTAATTTAAACTTAAAACAACTTTTAAATTAATTTAAAAAAAAATTAAAAAACTTTTCGTTTATGCTTCAGTTTTGTTGGCAGTCTTTAGTTATGCGATGCTTATGTTTCAGGGACATGTTCTTTTGCTTTTCTACATATGCAATATGCAAATTTATATATCTTATTTTTAGCAAAGCAAAAAAGAGTTGGTGTCATTACTTTTTGATATCCTATAAAAAATAATAATGAAATGTAAAATAAATACATGGAAAAACATTACTATACTATAATTTAGTAATTATATTATAAAGCAGATAAAAATGATGGATAACTGTACAGACAAAATGTAAACAAGAAGTTTTTCCCACTTACCCAGTGTACTGGTGGTACCGCAATTTCGGGTGTATAAGCCGCGGATCAAACAATTCTTTTTGGACCTAGAAATCTTATTTAGTGATTGAAGACAAATATTTACGGTGATCTAACTAGTTATATTTGTTTCTTTAAAAATTCTGGGTCGAAAAAGAATTATTTGATCTGCGGCTTATACACCCGAAATTACGGTACTTATAAGTATCTTGAGTAATTCAACTATTAAATCAAATGTATGCACCGTTCAATTAAAATATAGTTAAATCGTATTCTAATATCATAATGAACAAATAAAAAAATCCAATACTTATCTTATGTCCTTTATCATGTTTGCAGCAATAAAAAGACAAGCAAACTTGACAATTTCTTGAAAATGACGGCATAAAAGCAGGGTTGTCAGATTTGCTGCTTGGGTAGGCCTAGAACTCCTATAATAGAAGCCTTAGGTAGGCCTAGGTAGCCATTTTCCCCACCGAGCTGGGTTTATGAGCTTAAAAAAAAACGGGAGGTTTTCTTGGGGGGGGGGGGGGTAAGGTTTTCTCAAACATAACAACATTTTGTAATATTAAGTTCTTCTTAAACGAAAAATACAATTTCAGTGAAATGCTTCTTTACATATAAACATACATGTACAAAATCTTCTTGGCTATCAACTATTATACAATATTTATTGGACATATTATTTTCATATACAGTAAGTGTTCTTTGACTTGAAATTGACGGACCAAGGAAAAAATTAGTCATATAATTAAAAAAAAAGATAACTGTACAAAGTAATAGAGAAAAGTACATTTAACATCTACGAAAATACATTTCTTGAAATTAAATATGAAAAAATAAGGTATTTTTATAATGAAAAGAATCAGATGTCCAAAAAGAAGCAGTACAATAAAGAATAATAATTTAAAAACTTTAAAGATATTGAGACAAGGAGATTATTGCACAGCACAAAAATTCAAACTGCA
Organism: Maratus speculifer; assembly: GCA_964019185.1. Taxonomy (NCBI): domain Eukaryota; kingdom Metazoa; phylum Arthropoda; class Arachnida; order Araneae; family Salticidae; genus Maratus; species Maratus speculifer. Next base: position 951,356 of record CAXHSM010000001.1, read on the forward strand.
AATTTTATTATGTTTACCAATTTTTTTCATTTGAACTTTTCAATAATTGGTGACACTCAACTACTTTTTCTGTTTTTTGATTACCTGACCTATTACGAAGTTTATTTTAAAAAATTGTTAATAGAATAAATTTATCAAAGGGAAAATTAAATGTGTAGTTTTATTAATACAAAACAACAAGATTACTAAAAAGAAAATCTTCTGTAATAAAGAAAAGATAACCAACAACAAACTTACGTTTGCATGTGCATTTTAGTACATTATACATATACTTTTATTAATGACTTTTATTTGAATATTGAAAAAATTAATAGTAATTTAATAAAGTATTAAAATTTTCTTCATATTTACTAGTATATCTCCAAGCTATCTTTTTTTTGCTGTTTTCATGCTTAAAATTCAAGCACATTTGCTTTCTGGTGGTACATGTAAATATTTGAAAACCATCAATTTCAAGCAGAATAACTAATTTAGTTAATTAAAAATATTTTATATTTATTAAACACTGTATTTTCAAGTAAAATAAAAAAAATATATATAAACATTTATATACATACATATGTTACATATTGTAGAAAAGGATACAATTTATTTTCCTAATTTTACCCCCCAAAAAACCTGTTTTTCTACCCTACCCGCCCGGGCTGGGTTTAATTAGAAAAGAAAAGAAAAGAAAACTAGTCATTGGGGGCCACTGTAATACTTACCCATCATGGATATGTATAATATAAAATATGAAAATAAAACATGTGTAAAATATTTATAAAATGCACTGCAATTCCAAAATAAAATTTAAACGCAAATTTAAATAGTTTTAATATACATAGTCATGATGCTTTATTAATGAATCGCTGATGAGCCAAATTCGACAAATTATATAAAACGCCAAAATACTCAAGTAATACCGGATTGCGTAAAAGAAACATCCTCATAACTCTAAAAATAATAATCATATTAACAAACAATTTACTGCGTCGGATGAAGCGTCTCATTTCGTATTAAAATATATCTTTGAATTGAAATTTGATTAAAATACAGGGTCATGAAAAATCAAAGAATGCGGAAAACAGGATTACACATATCTCAGCAACTAATAATTCAATCGACTTCGTTTTTTATGCAAAATATTGCCTTTTACATTCACTCTTTAAAATAAAAAAATTCGAAAATTTTTATATACCTTTCATCAGAATGAATTTTTCGAGAGTCCGAAAAAAATAGTTCCGAATAATCGAGGTTACTGATATTAAACAGGCTTTATCCCATTTTTATATACTAAGTACATACAAAATTTCAAGTCTCTATCTCAATTTGTTCGGGAGATAGAGCGCTTACAGACAGACAGACTGACAAACAGACAGACAGACGGACGGCACAAAAATTTTTTTTCAAAAAAATATGTTTTTCGGAATCTCCAGTATCTGAAACGTGTAAATCCGTCAAAAATTTTTTTCGATTTTCAAAACGATTGCAAGACTTACCCTATACTACGTATGATGGGTAAGTAAAAAAAGAAAGATTTTTTACAACTTTAATACATAAACGCATAAACTGTTTCAAAGATAACCTCCTACCTCGAAAAATAACGAACCTAGATCTACTACTGTTATATATCTTGAAAAAGGGGAATTAAAAGAGTGTTTTTTCAAATTAATCGTTACTATATTAATAATATTCACTATGGAGTGAAATTTTAATATAAGTGGTACTTATAAGTACCATCAGTAGATAAAGGATTAATCAAAATGCGTCATTAATGCGTTTCTTACCTAACTTTTAGATATTTTAACAAGAATAAACTTACTTTTTATTTGTTATAAAAGTGCAGTTAAGAAAGATTTAAATAAAAAAGTCATAATTTTTGTTTACATTAATAAGATTATATTTTAAAATTTTACACAAGTGACGCTGGTTAACCCCGTATGTCCCGACAATACTTTAAAGTACCATTAAACTAGCATGTAATACAATTCATTTAATACATCGATTCCGTAATACAGTTTAGAATGAATTATAGATTCTTTACTTTAGCTTGTTCCAAAACCATTATTGATGACGCAAAACAAAAATATTTTTTAAAGAATGATTTCTTTTTCATTTGCTTCCGTTTAGCTTTCTTGACGTTGAAAGGTTGTAGCAAAAATACTTCAGTTTAGAAACGTTTCTATACTTCTATTTAAAATAAATATTTTAGGTAAAAGATTTGAGTGGTGTTATAAATATTGCGCAGAATCACTATAAATTGAAATTTAACCCCTTCAAGACGAGCGCTTTTACAGAATTTTTAATCTTTTATCACCGTTTTTCAAAACAAAATATTTTTGCGGAATAGAATCAAGAAAATGTTCGCATTAAATAAGGCAAAATGTACAACAAAAATTTACTGGTGAGAATAATCAAGGATTCTCTGCATCTTACGCAACATGAAAACCGGTCGTTCGTCCACTCGAGATTAATTAATGTTTATCCTTTCAGTGGCAAAGTATTTCTGCTCCAAAAGTATTCACATAATCAATTCACACCGGAATTTACGAACAAATTTATTTCAAAATAATCAAAAGCTCCTTTTCACGCATATTATGAGAGTGAAATTGTACTAAAAAATTACTGGTACCGATTGGCAGTTTGGACACAAAAATTAACTGTTTGACAGCAAACGGCGTCCCTGAAAGGATTAACCCCTTAACTGGCACTTTCTTTTCCGTTCATTAAATTGAAAATAACGGATTCTCACCGCAAATTTTTAAATAAAATATTCGTAACATTTAGGCTAAACATTTCCGCCTTTCAATAGTATGAAATTATTTTTTAAAAAATTGTGGTGTGAAAAAGTTTTAAATGATGAATTAAGCAAGTTCGTGTTGCCTGAACGGCGTACGGGAAAATCCGTTAAGGGTTAATAGCATAGTTGCTAAGTCTGCGGCTTTTTTCACACCACAATTATCAAAGAGAAAATCTGGTTATTGGAAATCTCACAAATGTTTCAATTTAATAAAACAACACTTTCTGCAATAAAATACTGGTTTCCAAAAAGCCGGAGATTTGGCAACTCTGATTAATAGTCAAAACCTTCTAAAATTTATTAAATAACTGTATAAATCTTCCAATTTGTTTTCAAAAATTCGCGAAAAATCATTTAGAAGAAGAAATTTTCATGAAATCTTAATTTGGAATATTAAAGATTAAGTTTCAGTGTCATGATGTGGTCCATTCTTTGGTATTGCAGAACAAAGCATTCTATAAATAAAATCCTTTTATAAACGATATTAGATTCCTGTTCTTTCGTTCCATTTTGTATCGGCATCTATTGTGTAGATATTCAAGAATTCAATAATGTCGCATAACTCAGCAGAAGCGTGAGAAACTATAAGAAGAAAGAACATTTATATGTTACGTACGCACAATTGATACAGAAAAATCATTACACAATTGATTTCAAGTGTTTGGTTATCATTTTGAATTATTTTTACAGCAATCATTAGGTGCGTTCGTAATTATTCTAATACTTAGCACCTATAATCGCCCGTCGTTCAGTCCGTCTGTTCGCATATAACAACGCAAAAACTACCCAATCGAATCGTTTGAAATTTAAAAGTTATAATTATTGCATAATTTTGTCGAGTCATTTCCAATTTTATAAAAATCAGATGCACAGTTCAATTACATTGACAATCAAAAGTATTCCGTTACATTACGGTCCATGGGAAAAAAGTAATTTCAAATGCATTTTAATGACGTTAAACTCTTTCGAATGTAATAAGATTCATATGGGTCTATGAAATATACAGGGTGGTCATAAAAAAACTTTGCCGATATATGGAGCTCTAGCGGCCAGTCCGCTCAACCAATCGAGGTGAAATTTCAGATATAGCTATTCAGAGGTATGAGCTCGAGATTCTGTGAACGACAACAAAATGGGGCTCACGGTTACGGTTATAGTTACAGAAACTCGAAAATTTCCAATGGCAACACCCATTTTTTTCAGCGCATGCGAAACCCTAAAGAGCGTTGGAACCGTACGTGTATCGCAAGAAACGGACATGTTATGCAAGCACAAAAAACTGTTCTGCGAATCCTCCCCACCCCCCCCCCCATAGAAAAAACTCGATTGGGGCGCAAGGAGGAAATTTGCATATGACACACAGTCAGTACACTAATCTCTGATTACAATACAGATCGGAGAAATTAAAACTTTTATTTTGATTACACATTTTCCACATGGATGCCATCACCATGCAATTGCCTGTGGTCCCTTATATTGAACTTAAACATATAAAAATATATCCTTCTTAGAACTGAGAAAAATAAATTGCATATATTTTTTTCGGCGTATAATGCGTACCTATAAAACTTAACCAGTTTTCTGTTTTTAAAAGTACTGCCTTATACACCGGAATATACCGTTCGTTTTATGTTACATTTAAATATTATTTGGAATCGTTCATATTCAAATAATGACGTTTTCTTCTCTTCTTCTTTAACCAATTAACTAATTAATATTTTTGAAAAGAAAAAACTTTCAAATAATGCCTGTTTTTTCTGATTTTTTAATATTTTATCATCTGTTTTTCAAAACAGAAATTTTTGCCTAAAATTGAATTAAAAAAATTGCTGGGATTAAATAATGTAAAATTTACAATAAAAATTTACGGGTAAGAATAGCCCGTACCTGGTACAGGTAAATCATGATTAGCAAAAACACGCTGCCCATATGACGTACAGGCAAATCAGAGAACGGGTTAATAGAAAAATCTCAATGCTTATACTTAATTTTTATAACCAGCGTAATAATGCGCAGCTGTAAAACTTGACCACACTCTAAAAACAAAATTGTAAAGTTGCTAAAATTTGTTTAGGAAAATTGTATTCCAAGAACTTTTTATGTAACGGCAACGGAAAAAAAAATCATGCAATAGATACAGATTTATACTGTGAACCAAAAAATTTGTAAGGTTACTAAGAATTTTTTAGAAAAATCGGATTTCTAGAATTCTTTAAGGTTTGGTTTGGTTTATTTTTGTCGTCCGATTATCTACACAAGGGATATAGGACCAGGGGGGGAGAGTGCCCTTTGTGGGGGTCTTTCTAAGGGAACCTAACCCGTATTTACGCAAGGTTCAAAGAAAACCACGAAAACTCCGAACGGTTAGGCCGACAACCGCGATTAGGTTCGAACCCAGCACCTGCCATCTACCAGTTGAGAGGTCAGAACCTCTCGGCCACTGGTGGGGCAGAATTTTTTAAGAAACGGCAACTAGGCTACACTGTTAAAAAAAATCTGAAATTCACGAATATATTTTTTCTGAATTTCACAGAAAAATTCCTTTTTCGCACCAAAAGGGTATTTTCCATTACAAATCTGAAAACTCCATGATATTTCCTGAAAATAAAGAAAAGGATGGAAATAAAAACAAAAAACGGAGACACTCCGTTCCCCGGGGATCTCCGTTGCCGAGTGATCAAAGCACCACGCCACTAAAGGCCTGGGAACGTAGATTGTGGGTTCGTATCCCACTAGAGCCATAAAGTAATGAAAACACAAAAAGTCCCTTTTAATTACTTTTTTCTGTTTATTTTTCTCTTATTTCTTATAAAAATTTTTTTTAACTAATTAGCCTCCCAAAAATTAAATAAATTGCGCGCGGTAATTTCAAAAAATTGTCTAATTTTTGTAAATAATGAATAATTTTTTTTATACATTCATTCAAAAAAAAAAAAAAAAAAAAAAAAAAAAAATGTGATTTTAAACAATGTTTTTTTTTTTTTATTTAAGCTCGTTAAAAAATTAAAATTGTTTTTAAAAATAATAAGTATTATGCATCAGTCTAAAATAAAATAAAATAAACCGCTTACGAATATTCTAACGAATATATTTGAAAGGAAATCTTTGAAAAGCACAACAGACTTTTTCAGTAACTCATAAAAGACATACTTTGTACAGACTGGCATCAGCAACTTTGGCTGAATCAGTAAGGACCTATTCCGCTGTCCAAAGGTCCCGGGTTCGATCCTGAGGACGGCTTAAAATAAATTATGCAAAAATTAATAATTAATTAAAAAATAATTTAAATTAAGAATATGGCCACTCGGAAAGTTCGAATTCTTTGATGAATGTTCGGTTCACTAATTTTAAAATTTAAATTGAATTATTATCATTACAAAATCAAACTTTGTAACGGAAAGTTATCGCTTTTCCATACGGAAGTTTTCCTTTCTTTTATTTTCCAAACGGAAAATCTACTAACGGAACGGTAAAAGTTCGGCTACATTGCTGCCGGTAGTTTCACCTGGAATTCACAGATTTATTTTTAACAGTGTATAGATAAGATCTTAGAAGAATACTGCAGTTTTAACAGATTTAAATTTTTCATTTTGGGTGAAAAAAGTCCGGGCCAGGATTCGAACCAGGGATGTATTGGCTGGAGCCGCGAATGCTCTTCCAACTGAGCCATCCCGGGCACGAACACTGGAGGACTATTTCACGCAGAGCATTGTGGCTTCAGCCAATACATCCCTGATTCGAATCTTGGCCCGGACTTTTTACACCCAAAATGGAAAATTTTCATCTGTTATAATTAATTTACCAATTGATTAATCGTGATTAAAATTAATCTAATTTAATTTCGTATGCAGCGATTTTCTGCAGTTCCATATATTGACCTTCGATTTGTTCTGTTGAGCTGATCCAGAGTATCAGACCAGATTAAGTGATCGTTAATTGGGTGAAATAGTCCTCCAGTGTTCGTGTCCAGGTTGGCTCAGTTGGAAGAGCATTGGCGGCTTCAGCTAATACATACCTGGTTCGAATCCTAGCCCAGACTTTTTTCACCCAAAATGGAAAATTTACATCTGTTATAATTAATTTAACGATTGAATAATCGTAAAAAAAGAATCTACTAAAATTGCAGAAGATTAATTTTAAACACAATTGAATAATCGTGTTTAAAATTAATCTACTGCAATTTTAGTAGATTCTTTTTTAAAGTTACAGATTTCTACATATTTGCTTACAAGTTTTGTAGATTTACATCTTTTTACTTGTACAGTGTGCAAATAAAATTTTAGCATGCATATATTTTTCGGTAACTTTAGATCTGTATATTTACAGAATTTTTTTTTCTCTTTTTTTTTTTTTTTTTTTTACCGTTCAGTCTTCTTTTTTGAAAAGTGTGAGGTTATGCGCAAAAGTAAATGATTTGTTTTAAATTCTACTTTAATGTATCCGAACATCTTTAAAACCTAATTTCCGATCAAAATATTGATTTTTCATTCATACAATAATATTAAAATTGACTCTTCTATCTTTCGAATTCTGCTTCCATTGTGTCTGTAATCTAAAATCTGTAGTTATTCTTAGCATTTTCTCAAAATGAAGTTTTTCAGATTTTTAACTAGATGTAAAACATCCTAAAACAAAAAATTATACATGAATTGCCGCGAAATTTTACGTACTTCTTTTGCAAATGTTTTTTGGGGGAATAAACTACACTCATGAGAATAGATTAAACAGTTACACTAGTTATACATGACAAGCTTGAGACAAATATTGCTAATTCGTGCGTTCGTAATTATGTAAATACGTAGCACCTATTGTTGTCGTTCATTCCGTCCGTCCGTCCGTCCGTCTGTCTGTCTGTCCGTCCGTCTGTCTGTCTGTCCGCATATAACAACGCAAAAACTACCCAACTGAATCCTTTGAAATTTAAAATACATAATTATTACATAATTTTGTCGAGTCATTTCCAATTTTATGAAAATCGGATGCATAGATCAATTACAGGGACAATCAAAATGATTCCGTTAAATTGCGGTCAATGGTGAAAAAAGTTTCAAATGCATTTTAATCGTTTGAAATTTTAAATACATAATTATTACATAATTTTGTCGAGTTATTTCAAATTTTATCAAAATCGCATGCATAGTTCAACTACAGGGACAATCAAAAGTGTTCCGTTACATTATGGTTAATGGGGAAAAATGTTTCAAATGCATTTTAATGGTGTTACACTCATTCGACCGTAATAAAATTGATATGCATCTATAAAGTATACATGTTATAATATACATTTTGAATAATCTGTGGTGCAAAGAATATTTGTTATTGATTTACAAGGCCACACAAAAATATTCCATTGCATAATGGTATAGGGAGAACATTGTTTGGGGCGCATTTTAATTGTAATTATTTACAATTCTATGAGATTGATATATGAGAGTGATATTTTTAAAACTTCGCTATCGTACGAACGCACCTCATTTGCTACGCTACACGTGCGATTTCCAACTTGTTTTACATTAAATCAGTACTTTAACCCTTTCCGGCACGGGCAAAATCTGTTACTAAAATGAGAAATTATCCACTGACACCGGAATTCACAAACGGATTTTTAGGATATTTTCCAATCCTTAATCTAAGCTTTTATTGTAAATGCAAAATTTTACTAAAATATTATTGGTGCCGTTTGCAAGTTTAGAATTAAAATTATGTATCCCAGACAGGGCAGAACGTGCCGGAAAGGATTAACTTCCATATCATCCGAGATAAAGATGCTGTCGTTACTACGATATAATATTTAATGAGCAATTTCGATGCAATCGAAGACAGACGATGGAGATTTCTTTTATCGTTTTACTTTCATATATTACAAATCACTTTTAATACACAGGACAATAACGCGTATAATATTTATATATTTACATTAAAAATAATTTCGTTTCATATTATTCATTCTGTCACATTAATTATCAAAATAAACAGTAGCTTTAACTTCATTGCTACCGTTTTCAATTCTTCGAACAACAACATTCCATCATAACATTCTATCCATGGAGGAATGAAATTGGTGGAGGTGAAGTAAGCCTCAAAAAAGGTTTGCAATATGAAACCATTTATCACTCAAATTTTAATGTTCCATACAAAAGGACGTGGAAGGGATTTTGTATTATAAGACGAATTGAAAGAAATGAATTACAGCTGAAACATATTTTAAGTAGAAGTAGCAAATTTTTAAAATGATCTTTGTTCTATTAATATTTATTAAAATAAATGTTCGCTTTTAAAATAAAAGAAATTGAAAAATTAGCAATAAATGTCAAATTAAATATTGAAAACATTTGATACGAACTAAAAGTTGTATTACTAAAAGTTTACTTCTTGAATGTAATTTTAAATGCTTTATAACGTAAATAAAAAATGTTTATAACTTAATAATTGCACGTAAATAAATATTTAAAATATAATGATGAAAACATTCTTTTAAAATCATGTATAAAAACTTAAGTAATAAATATTAATCTAAAATATAGATTTCTGACTGCAAACGATTTTAAGATATTAACAAAAGAATGTTACATTTTCAAGCAAAACGTTAAAATAATTTTGAAACATTTATGATAAAATAATTAATAAATTCTTACCGGTGAAGCGATAAATTAGTTCTTTTTAAAAAACAAGAGCAAAAAAAAAAAAAAAAAATAAAAAAAAAATAAATAAATAAAAAAATAAAAAAAATAAATAAAAAAAAAATAAATAAAAAATACAGGTTTAAATATGTTTCAATTGATAGGCGTGTCATAGCACGTGGTTTTGTTGGTACTTAATTGGACTTAATATAGGGTTACATTTTTAGCATCACCCTCAGACATAATACTTCCACTCTATTAATTTATCTTTATTCTGTGCATTCTATCATAACAAACCTGCCGTTGCCATTCGCAACAAACAAAAAGTGGCTTCAGTGGGTTTTCTTCTTTTCGCGACAGATGCGATTATAATGTGGGCAGTCTAGGTCCTAGAGAAAGTTATTTTGTTTTTATGAAATTTACAAAATGTCAATTGTTTTATATTTTAGCTATCAAGTTTTGCGGAAATGTCAATTTTTGACATAATTTTGAATATTTCTCTTTTTAAAAAATTATTCCTGGGTAGTTTCTAAAATTTTTATTTTTTTTTCCAAAGTTTTAAAGTAAATGTCATTATACAAAATGGATTCAAAAGAGAAAAATTCAAAATTTTCAAAAAATCATTTCCGAAGGTATGCAGATACCTTAAGTATTGAATGTTTAAATACTACTTTGAATAACTATTACTTTAAATGTACTTTTAATATTAGATATTTAAATATTATACTTTACAGTTAGAAATATCACGAATGCATGGTAAAAAAAACTTTAATAATAATGTGCATAAATTTTACATGAACCTATACTTTTTACTTATCCATCATACGCAGTATAGGGTAAATCTTGCACTCGTTTTGAAAATCAAAAAAAAAAAAAATGACGGATTTACACGTTTCAGATACTGAAGATTCCGAAAAAAATATTTAAAAAAAAAAAAATTGCCGTCCGTCCGTCCGTCCTTGTGTCTGTCTGTCTGTAAACGCTCTATTTCACGAACAAATTGAGATAGAGACTTGAAATTTTGTATGTACTTTTTATGTAAGAATGGGACGATGCCTATTTAATATCAGTAACTTCGATCCTTCGGAACTCTTTTTTCAAACTCTCGTAAAGTTCGTTCAGATGAAAGGTATAAAAGTTTTCGATTTTTTTTTTTGTTTTGTTTTAAGGAATGAACGTAAAAGGCAATAAAATAACACAAATTTTGCATAAAGAACGAAGTCGATTGGATTATCAGTTGCCGAGATATTTGTAATCCTATTTTCCACATTTTTCGATTTTTCATGACCTTGTATTTCATTCAAATTTCAATTCAAAGATATATTTTAATTGAAAATGAGACGTAGTAAACTGTTAGTTAATATGGTTCTTATTTTTGGAGTTATAAGTATGTTTCTTTTACGCAATTCGGTACTTATTTGAGTAGTTTGGCGTTTTATATAATTTGTCGAAATGCGTTCATCAGCAATTCATTAATCGAGCATTACAGTATATATTAAAAATATTTAAATGCACGTTTAAATTTTGTTTTGGAATTGCAATGCATTTTATAAATACTTTACCCATTTTTTTCCCCATACATTATATTATGCATATCCATGATGGGTAAGTATTACGGTGGCTCCCAACGACTAGTTTATGGTAAAATTTAAATCTATAAATAAAAGTGTGGGTGAATGACATTTTTTCCAACCACCTTTACACTGATTGCGAGGAGCGCAGGAAGAATTGCGCTGAATGAAACGACATTCATGTCTGCCTTCGATGGGTCACTTCCCGGCCATACGGCACAGGCCCGTCTCTGCATAGAAAAAGAAATAAAAAGAGGAAGCGTATCCGAAACCAGAACTCCGGCTTCCTGGTGTTCCAATCACGGATGTGACAGGTTACACATAATTAAAGGATGGGACACGTGCGGAGAGCGACTATTTTAATTTCGAGCATTAAAATTGAATATTTAATAAAGCTTCACACATTAATGCATCGTCGCGTCGGCCCATATCCTGGAGTGAATCACGTTAAATAGTTTTTTTTTAATATAACTCTTCAAATAGTCGTTAGAAACGATTGAGTTAAGCAACACATATGCATTGGGCCATCCTGCTTAAATGAGCGTTTAGTTTTAGTTAACGGGGCAGTGATAAAACATATACTAATAATAGATTTGATCATATCCTTGAAGCATCGTTGGTTAATAGGGTTATGCATATGTCACGTCATCAACTTTTTGGCAATCTTATATCCCCTCCCCTCCTTACAATATTATATATCAGAGCTGTCCAACAAGGCGCCCTTTGAAGATTTTTTTTTTTTTTTTTTTTTTTTGGCGCCCTTTTGAATGTTTTCTATTACCACCATATTTTAAAAATAAATGTCTATTTAAATGGATGTTTTCTTTCATTATTGTTACTTGCTTGAATATTATTTTTAAAACTCGGTAAGTGTATTTCACGCATTAAAAATGAAAACGTACATTAAAAATTTATCCGTATGTTATTGAGTTTCTTCCCTAGTTTAAAATTATTCATTATAAAAAATAAAAAAAAAAGTTTTGGTGACGATGGAAATTGGTAAAAGCTGGCAATGACTTTTCTAATGTGCTAAGATGTGAAACATGGAAAAATAAGCCCCCCCCCCCTCCTTCGTGTATGAATGTATGACCTTTTTTTGTTATTGTTATCATTTTTGATGTTGTTATACTGGCCCGCTGTTGTTTTTTAATACTGGTAAAAGGACTCATTTACTCTCCCAGACCTTTAAAATTTCAGATTATTTTTTCTCATTTTGTTTAAAAAAGTCTATAAAAGCATGCGAAATGATTTCTATCAATGAATCTGTGTGGGACTACCTATGGATTGGTCACTGTCATTATGCCTGTCTTTGTTTTTGTACTGTTTATAACGGCATATTTGTGCCTCCAAAATAAATCGAGGAGTATTTTTTCGTGCTAAAACATCTAACAATACGGGATAAGCATCTTATTTTAATTATAAGCGATATTAATGTTTATGGTTCCTTGTACTACAAAAACTGTTGCGATAGTCTCTAACAGAAAAATGTACAATTCGAAATTTACTGTGATTTTTAGTCATTTCTATTTTTTTTTCTCTTTTGATTTTTTTTTAAAATACGGAACTCCAGATTTATAAGGCCTTACAACAATATGCATTTGCTCGTGTATAGCACTTATTAATATTGTTAGATTGTTGCATATTTTGAGCTTTTTTAATAATGCCGTCCTTCACTGTTTACCTCGAGCTGAAATACGCCCCTGCTTAGTAAACGGTTGGACAGGCCTGTTATATATTATCATTCCTCGAACCCCCCCCCCCTCCTTAATGATATAGTTGTCAATGTCTAAAAATTATTTTTATTTTTTTTATTCTTTTTTTATTTTATTTTATTTTATTTTATTTTATTTTTTTTTTGTTTCCTGGATGGTTATAATCCTTTACAGGGAGAGTGTAAGCAGAATTTTTTATAAATAAAACAGATAATCACCATTTTTCCCTTTTTTGTGTGCATGTGGGGGTAGGGAATAATAGATATTTTGGAATAAAAAGGTTTTATAATTATCAAACAAAACAAAGAAAAACATTAACAAATAAAGAAAAAAGTTCCTAAACTATTTTGATGTAAAAAAATGTTAGTAAAAAAGTGAAATTTTTGGTTGAATCAAAAAAGATAACGAAAGCGACATCAAAAGACACTTCCCTCCCCGTACAGATGACTTATAATACGATATCAAGTACCAGAACACCCCTCCTTTCCCCTAGACCCTAGAGTGATAACGTTATTATAACGTTGTACAGCCCTCACTGTCAGTAGCACATTCTGTATAAGGACACGAGTATTCATTTTTATTTTTTTTATTGTTCTTTACATACTATTGAAGAGTACACTATATGAATTATGACATATATTCATCAAAGAAGAAATTAAAAAAAAAATTTTTTGGAGGGAAAAATAGGAACTTTTTCTTATTACTTACCCATCATACGTAGTATAGGGTAAGTCTTGCAACCGTTTTGAAACATCGAAAAAAATTTTTTAACGGATTTACACGTTTTAGATAGTGGAGATTTCGAAAAACATATTTTTAGAAAAAAAATTTTGCCGTCCGTCCGTCTGTCTGTCTGTCTGTATGTCTGTCTGTAAACGCTCTATCTCCCGAACAAATTGAGATAGAGACTTGAAATTTTGTATGTAGTTAGTATGTAAGAATGGAACGAAGCCTATTTAATATCAGCAACCTCGATTATCCGGAACTATTTTTTTCGGACTCTCGAAAAATTCGTTCCGATGAAAGGTATATAAAAATTTTCGAATTTTTTGTTTTAAGGAATAAACGTAAAAGGCAATAAAATAACACACATTTTGCATATAAAACGAAGTTGATCGGATTATTAATTGTTGAGATATTTGTAATCCTGTTTTCCACATTCTTCGATTTTTCATGACCTTGTATTTCATACAAATTTCAATTCAGAGGTATATTTTAATTGGAAATGAGACGCTTAATCCGACGCAGTTAATTGTTAGTTAATAGAATTATTATTTTTGGAGTTATAAGGATGTTTCTTTTACGCGGATCGGTACTACTTGAGTAGTTTGGCGTTTTATATAATTTGTCGAAATGGGTACATCAGCAGTTCTTTTATATAGCATTACTATGTATATTAACAATATTTAAATTTTGTTTATGAATTGCAATGCATTGTATAAATAATTTTCACATGTTTTATTTTCATATACATATCCATGATGGGTAAGTATTACGGTGGCCCCCAACGACTAGTTATATTATGCGTTATGAAAACTTTTCAAAATGCCCCATGCACATCCCATATCAATTAAAATCCACAATATTTTTTTATGCAAGTTTGGTTTATATATAAAAATAAAACTGTGCTTTGCTTTTTTAAACTAAGTATAATTGGAAAAGTTAAAAGTAGTTAAGGCTCCAGCTCTTGTCTCTGCAAGCGAAAGGACTCACGGGCTAATGCTATTCCTATTGGGAAGGTTATTTTCTCATATCTCGTTTGCATTTAGACATTTTTTAACTATTACTTACCCATCATACGTAGTATAGGGTAAGTCCTGCAATCGTTTTGAAAATCGAAAATTTTTTTGACGGATTTACACGTTTTAGATAGTGGAGATTTCGAAAAACATATTTTTAGAAAAAAAAATTTGCCGTCCGTCTGTCTGTCTCTCTGTCTGTAAACGCTCTATCTCCCGAACAAATTGAGATAGAGACTTGAAATTTTGTATGTAGTTAGTATGTAAGAATGGGACGAACCCTATTTAATATCAGCAACCTCGATTATCCGGAACTATTTTTTTCGGACTCTCGAAAAATTCGTTCTGATGAAAGGTATATAAAAATTTTCGATTTTTTTTTGTTCTAAGGAATGGACGTAAAAGGCAATAAAATAACACACATTTTGCATATAGAATGAAGTCGATCGGATTATTAGTTGCCGAGATATTTGTAATCTTGTTTTCCACATTCTTCGATTTTTCATGACCCTGTATTTCATTCAAATTTCAATTCAGAAGTATATTTTAATTGGAAATGAGACGCTTAATCCGATGAAGTCAATTGTTAGTTAATAGAATTATTATTTTTGGAGTTATAAGGATGTTTCTTTTACGCAGTTCGGTACTACTTGAGTAGTTTGGCGTTTTATATAATTTGTCGAAATTGGTACATCAGCAGTTCTTTAATATAGCACTACTATGTATATTAACAATATTTAAATTTTGCTTATGAATTGCAATGCATTGTATAAATATATTCACATATTTTATTTTCATATACATATCCATGATGGGTAAGTATTACGGTGACCCCCAACGACTAGTTTTTTTCTGTATTGGATAGTTGAGGTCCATCTCTAGATCGCTCTTTTTTTTATTTTTCCGATTTTGGTTACAGATATTTTTTATAAAGTTAGTTTCAATTTCAAAACCTGTTTTGAAATTGAAACTAACTTTATAAAAAATATCTGCAACCAAAATCGAAAAAGTAAAAATAAAGCAATCTAGAGATGGACTTTAGCAATCCAATGTAGAAAAAATATTTAAAAACGACGGAATATAAACCAGATATGAGAAAATAACCTTCCCAATAGAAATAAAATTCCAGTCGGCTTGGCCTATAAGCGGAGGTAGATTTCGAAGTTACGTGCTCATTTCGACAA
This sequence comes from Maratus speculifer, assembly GCA_964019185.1. Taxonomy (NCBI): domain Eukaryota; kingdom Metazoa; phylum Arthropoda; class Arachnida; order Araneae; family Salticidae; genus Maratus; species Maratus speculifer. Next base: position 966,964 of record CAXHSM010000001.1, read on the forward strand.
CTGAAAATAAAATATGATTAGAACTAAACCCTGTTTAACAAATTTAGTTGGTTGCTTTTGAAGAACTTTTAATTTCATTTTTCTGTAAGAGCTACTTTTATCAGAATCATCTTAAGCGATCTTCGGCACAAATGCCCACTTTAATAGCATTATTTGAAATACATTCTGACTTTGTGGAAAAATTGACTAATAAGGCAGCACATTATATAATCCATAAATAAGAGAAACTTTCAGTTGAATACATTTGAGAGCAAAATTGAATTTATAAATGAGTCATAAAATAAGCAATTTGTTATTTGATTATATTGTTCCACAATGTTTCAATCTCGATCAAATCGAGAAATTTTGTTCGAATCGCCCAATTTCACATCTTTTTATAAAATATATTCTGCCATTATCAAAAACTTGGACATTAAGGCACATTATACAGTTCCTAAATAAGGGAACCTGTGAATTGAAAGCGTTTGAGAGCAAAAATGGATTTAAAAATGAGTCAGAAAATAAGCAATTTGTTATTTGAATATTTTTTCAATTTTAGGTAAATTTCGTATGAAATACTATTTATTGTGGTCACTCCTATGTTGGAATTCCTAAATTTTTTTTCCAAATCTACGCCGATTATGACCTCTAAACCCCAAAACTACCATTAGTAAAAAAGTTTATATAGCTAAATATCTATATATCTATCTATATATATATCACTTTCTTTGCGACACGATAACTTATGTAATTCTGCTCCAGTCTCCTCCAAACTAATACATAAAATCAAAGGGTGTAAAATCTCGGTCGAGTTCGTTAATGGGCAAAATCGGACTAAGAGGTAGAAATAGGGAGGGTTTTTGTGAAAACTGAAAAAACGCCATAACTTCTTAACTAAAGTAGCTATCGAATCAGTTTAAAATTTATATTACTCCTAAAAATGGGCCAAAAGTTTATGCATGACAGATCTTCCATAAAGTAAAAAATGGGCTCAAAAAGCGAAAAAAAAAAAACAAAAAAAAAAACAGGGTTTTTGGGAGAAAAAAAATTATAACTTCGTCAATTCTCAAGATATCAAATCCCACTAAATTTTTTATAAATGTTTTCAAAATTCTCTAAAAATTTTGCATTTATAAGTTTGTGATAGGACCAACTTTTACCGATTAAAAAAATTAAAAGCGAAAAAAAAGGAGAGGGGCGGAAAAAGAAAAAAATCCATAACTTATTAGTCACTTCTTAAGCTATCAAATCTAATAAAATATATTTTACATCTTCTCAATAATATAAAATTTTATATTATTAATATAAAATTTTACAAAAAAGTTTTTCATGGGACCAATTCTTATCTATACATATAATAAAACAGTAGGACCCGGTGTGTCTGTACATTGAAGATAATTGACAAAAATGGAGTCAGGGCGATAAAAGAAAACCAATGAAACACAAAAAAATTTTTTTTGAATTTTTTGTCTGTCTGTCTGTCTGTCTGTCTGTCTGTCTGTTTGTTCGAGGTTATCTTCGTAACTACTGAATGGATTTTTATGCGGTTTTCACTAATGAAGAATGCACACTCCCGGGCAGTGTATAGGCTTTGTTTCATCAAAATCGGACAACAGACAAAAAAGTAACAAAAAGAAACAAAAGAAACTATTAGGTGCGCTGCTCACGTTTTTTAGTACATAACGTTTTTTAGTACATATAAAATCCAATAGATGTCACTGTGCGATTTTAAAACGCGCTATCGTTATGTTTTCGCCAGTCTACTTAAGTATGAGAAAGTTTCAAGCTGGCTGTCGTTCCATGTGGTTTAGTCGGTAGAACGTCAGTGCGCCATACTGATGGCCCGGGTTCGATTCCCAGCATGGAATTTTTTTTCACTATGTTGGCATTAACGCCTATAAGCAATTAAAAGAATTTGAAATATTGTATTCAAGGCGAATTTTCTCTCTGGGAAAATTTCCTTGCATTAATATGTCAGTGTAATTTTTTTTTCGATTTAATTTTTTTTTCGAAACTTTGTTTTTCTTAAAAAATTACAGTAAATATTTGATATTTCCCAACGTTTTTTGAATGATCGACTTGCTTTTTTTTTTTTTTAATGTATGTCTGAACCTTATCTAACTACTTCTTCAAGATTTCTTTAGATAAACCGACCAGCGTAGCGGGCGAAGGCCGCTAGTAGTAAAAATATATTAAACAAAAATAGGTTTATGGTTTATGTTATGTCGGCTGATTATCTACACGTGGGATATAGGCCCTAAAGAGGTGGAATGCCCTCCGTGGGGGTCTTTCTAAGGGAACCTAATCCGTATTTACGCAAGGAAATCCAAGGCTGAAGAAAACCACGGAAAACTCCGAACGGTTAGGCCTACAGCCGCGATTGCCAGCACCTGCCGTCTACAAATTAAGAGGTCAGAGCCTCTCGGCCACTGGTGGGGCCAAACAAAAATAGGAGTTGGAGAAAAAACCTCAAATCCAAACTGCTTATATTCTGACTCATTTTTAACAATTTCCAACAAAATTGAAAATTGTTTATGCATTCGGTTTGTCTGTCCGTCTGTTCGCACTCTAACTTCCGTAAATATACTCGGTTTTCTATGAAATTTTTATGTGTTACTGATGCTTACCCTTGCACGAACCCTATTGAAAATGAAGTTTCTACTAGGATTAGTTTATTTACAGGGACAGTCAAAAGTTTTCCGATACATTACGACCTATAGGTAAAATTCTTTTCAAATGAATTTTAAAGATGTTACACCTTGTCAAAACTTATTCAAATTTTTAACACCTTCCAAAAAAGTTGAAAAGTGTTTATGCGTTCGGTTTGTCTATCCGTCTGGCCAGATGACCATCTGTCCGCGCTCTAACTCCCGTAAATATATGCGTATTGCTATGAACTTTTTATATATTATTGATGTTTACCCTAGCACGAGCCCTATTCAAAATAAAGTTTCTACTATGATTAGTTTATTTACAGGGATAGTCAAAAGTTTTCCGATACATTGCGGCCTATGGTAAAAAATTGTTTCAAATGAATTTTAAGGGTGTTTCATACTGTCAAACATGTACAACATGGATTCGCAAAGTGCACTAAAATATGTATTTTGTAAAATATGCAGTGAAAATAATAATTACTATTTATTTATAGGGCAACCCAAAAGAATTCCATTAGACAATAATAAAGGGGGGAATTATTGGCGACATATTAATTATGTTAAACGATTTCAAGTATCATAAAATTGATATACATCGCTGAGACTTAATATTTAACGCATAATATGAAGTGCATGGCATTTACAGGGACACACAAAATATTTCAAATCTTTTATTCTTAACCGAAGTTTTGTATACTATCGATGATAGCTGATGGATGGATGAAATACATTTTCAATTATGATATGCGTTTTTAAGTTTTACTAAATGTCTGCAAATTATATGGTGTATATAAATGTTATAGTTGATGTACAGGGTTACACAAAAGAGCTCATAAAAGTTACTGAGTGTGAGGGTAATTAACTTAAAAGTGGTTTTTAAATAAGTTATGCATTTTTACGTTGAATTGCTTTGAGTTTACTAAGAAATGTTTCTAGAATATAGATAAAATTTTATACAGCGTCACACAAAGAATTAGCTACATAGTCACCCATAAATGATAATTTCTGGAAATCTGATTTAAGTAGTTTTAAGAGTGTTTTTGTTTGAACTAAATTTTAACAAAATACTAGCGTGAAATAAAGGTACTAGGTAAATTACAGGGCTGAACAAAATATTCAAGTATTTTCCATCTTTTAGAATAAAATGCTGAAAGAGAAATTTCAACCAATTAGACATTTTCTTGCTAAACTAAATTTTCTTATTATATAGTATATATATATATCAACCGACGGATCAAATACAGGCCTGTTCAAAAATATTGGAATACTTATTTGTGAACAGTAACATCTTATTTCCCTATAAATAACAAAGTTTTGTTAAAGATATCAGGAAGTGTTGCAAAGGGATTCATAATCTATGCTTAACGCATGATTTTTCTTATTTGTTAAATTAATTTTTGATTTTAAACGCATCCAAATGGCAGATCCTCATATTTAGGAACTATATAATGTGATGTATTGGCCAGTTTTTTGATAAAGGTAGAATGTATTTCAAAAAAGGCAGTCAAAAAGGGTATTTTGAACAGAAATTCCTGAAGTGGTTGTGATATGTGAGGAAGTATTGAAATAATAAACTGCGTTTTTTCTGACTCATTTTTAAATTCAATTTTGTTCTCAAACGCATCCAATTGACAGGTTCTGTTATTTAGGAACTATAATGTGCGGTATTGGTCAGTTTTTTGATAAATGCTACATATATTTTTTTTTTAAAACTGTCAAAGTGGGCAGTTCACACAAAATTTCCTTAAGCGATCATGATTAAAGAATTGAGAATGCATTTAAATAACAAATTGGTTATTTTTTGACCCATTTTTAAATTCAATTTTGCTCTCAAACGCATTCAATTGACAGTTTTTTGTTATTTAGGAACATTATAATCTGTGTTTTGGTCGATTTTTTAATAAAGTCAGAATATATTTTAAAATATGTTGCCAAAATGGGCATTGGAGCCGACTTTCACTTAAGATGATTCTGATAAAACCAGTACTTACAGAAAAATGAAATTAAATTTTTTTCAAAAACGGCGAAATAATCTGGGTTAAACTGGGTTTATCTTTAATCATATTTTATTTTTTGTTGTTAAAATGAGCACTCTTCGAAATCTACCTCCGCCTATAGGCCAAGCCGACAAGAATTTTTTTAGTAAAACTTGTGAAAGGTGCTGGTATATGACGGAATATTGTATTAAACGAAAAAAATCTTTATTTTCTATGAAATGATTAACATATAAATATAACGGCTCAGTCGAAAACCTTTGTAGAACGGGATTTTGTTTTTCGTCCCTAGTTATTCTGCTTTCACAAAGTTTACTTATGTAAGGTTATTTTATTTATGTAGCCCAATAAAACTATTAAAACGGAAAATTAAGTGAAAAGAGATTCCGTTTTAGATAGATTTAAGTCTTAACAGGCATATTTATATAGTAGTGACCATGTATTTTTCATGTTTAAGACAGAATACCGTTATAGACATGTTGTGTTTTTATAAAATTTACTCCTTTATTGCCGTGTTCCGATTTAAAAACCCTTGGCTAGCTTTTTTTTTTTTTCAAAGTAGCTTTGGCAATACTTTTGAATACATTTTGAATCAGTCTTAATTAACATTCAGCTATAAAACTACCATTAAGAATATAAAAATATAGTGCTTTTATGGTAAATGATTCTTATTATTTTCCATACTTCCCAATTTATTCAACGTTCAACGCGAAATAACAAATAGTAACATGGGAGTGAGAAAATAAATGAATTCACCTACATGCAAATGTTATGAATCTCTTGATAAAAAAAAAGTCAGTTATTCTATCGATGTTTGAAAAATGCAAATTAAACTTCATATCTGTGAGATAAAAAGTACTATTCCTGAAAGTACTGAAAGAATAAACGATCTTACAGAAATCTTTCTCCTAAACGCAGTTTGTTCCGCTACTGACCACATGATTGCAAAAAGCTTCCATTCAAAATTCATACGGACTTTTTCAGCGAATGAACGGGAAATGAAGTAACGAATCGGCTAAATGAACACCCGTGTGTCATATTAATCCAGGAATGTAGTGAAGGGCAGGGGTGTAGTCGTAAAAATAACAGAGGATATACGCTCTAAGCAGAGGGTATACGCTCAATACAGAGGGTATACCCTAGAAATATATATATACTATAGCTTTCTTGGGAAAGTGTATACGGTGTTCTTCAAAAAATCCAGAGGGTATACAGCGTATACCCCCGTATAACCTTTACTACACCTCTAGTGGAGGGTGTATGGGGGTATACTCCGTATACCTTCTGGATTTTTTAAAAGAGCATCTTATACCCTTTGCTTCTGGGAAAAGCTATAGTATACACAATCTAGGGTATACTCTGTATTGAGCGTATATCCTCTGTATTTTTTACGACTACATCCCTTTCAAATACGGGAACAATTGATTCGGAGTCCAAAGTCTGAACACAATCGTTCATTTTTCTCCACCAGACTATTTGGTACCATTCACGAATCACGAAACGAAAGAAAGTTTGTAGTTCGTTTCTTTTAGTTTGGCAGTACATTGATGCAGTAACGAATAACTAATCACATTGCAAAGTAACGATTTGGTACTTCGTACTAGAGAGTATACTCGTTACTCAGAAACGAATGCATGCAGCTTGCAAAAGCTCTAATACGGAATGTTGCTCCAAGCAAACCGTAGAGGAAACAAAACTAAAGAGGAAACAAAAATGCATCAATATTTTTTTTCGTATTCAGGCTTACTCGGATTTCAAATCAATGGACTCGAGCTCCGAAAAAGAAGCTCGAACTGATCTAAAAAAAAAAAAAAAAACCATCTTACTGAGATGGCAAATAAAGCTGAACACGACGCTGCATATTTCTAAAGGCGATTAATCCAGTATGTATGGTTTACATATTTATATAAGACATGCCCGTTTAAATGACTCAAGAAAAAATTAGATGGAGCCAAATCTGGTGAATCAGGAGTTGAGAAACTCACACTCATTAATTACCGAAAAAATGAACCCACAAGCCACATATTTTTTAAGCACATAGATATATAAGATGTAATTATTTTGTTTTATTTTCTGCTAACCGTATTACCAAAACCAACACTTTACGGCGCTATATCTTTTGGTGGAACATTCTAAATTTTTGCTAAACAAAAATCATGCTGAGCTTATATTTTGCTTAGGTTAATTAATTTGAGGTAGGCGAAGCTAGAACCTACAAAGATCAATGAACAAAAATTAGTAATGTTGTGTAAAAAATACGAAACAGATTCATTCGGCATGACTCAATTAATTGCAACAATAAACAGTTATTATGTTTTCATAAGCAGGTGACAACAATTTTCTACATAGGCGTAACTTGGGCTCTAAAACTAGGGGGGCAAAAGTTTCGAAATACTTTTCTAGAAAATTATACCCCCTCCCCCCTTTCTAGTCATCGCATGCTTACATATACACATAAATATTTAAAAAATGAAATGTATCACATAGGGTTGAGCCCTATACGAATCCAAAATTTGTTATTTCATGTCATAAAAAAATATTTTAAAATATTAAATGCACAAACGTTATATCTCTTGTGTTTTATGCATCGTACAATCGGAAAAAGTTCAAAGAAATTTAATAAAAATTTGTCAAAGCCTTCTAGAGATCTGCACGGGCCGGGAATCCTGGGTGCAGGCCGGCCCGAATGAAAGTTATTTTGGTCCGGCCCGTACAGACATCAGTGAAAACTGACCGGTCCAATTTGACTCGTCTCAATTTCTACAAAAAATTTGGATTTTACTTAATATACAATAAAGATTCTTTTAAAGAGTACTACATACACATTTATGGGATAAATTGACAATATATATTTAAATTAATATGTGCAAGATAAACAATACACAATAGAAACGATATCCATTACTTAAAGTCTTAGACGCTTTAACATTTTAAATAAGGTGTGTTTGTGGTGTTATGTATGACGGCTGATTATCTGCACGAGGAATATAGATCCTAAAAGGCATGCCTACCATCAGAGTCTTTTTAAGAGAACCTAACCTGTATTTATGAAAGGTTCAAAGGAAACCACGGAAACTCCGAACGGTTAGTCCAACGGGCGAATGGTTCGAACTCAGCACCTTCCGTTCAACATTTTCGAGAGCAGAACCTTACAACCACTAGTGGAACCCATTTAAATAAGGATTCATAAAAAATAACGTAGTTTAGAATAAAAAATAAAAGCAGAATTAAAAAGATCGTAAATTTTGAAGCCATGTAATAAAAAGTAGATTTGTGGCATAATAGATATTTTGTATAATTAATTGTGTGGCATAATAGATATCTTTTCACTGCATTTTTTACAGAATACATTTTTTAGTACATCTCGTAAATGCATGTAAATTTTTATATGTTTGACAGAGTGTAACACCTTTAATATTCATTTGAAACGGATTTTCCCCATAGGCAGTAATGGAAAGGTAAACTTTTGACCACTCCTGTAAATAAACTAATCATGATAGAAACTTCATTTTCAACAGGGTTCGTGCTAGGGTAAATGTCAATAGCATCTTAAAATTTTATGGTGATCTGAGCATATTTACGAGAATTAGAGATTGGACAGACGGTCAGACAAATTGAATGAATAAGCACTTTTTAACTTTGTTGGAAAGCGCTAAAAAGTATGCGCTGTATGAATTCCCAATTTTCACTCCTTATAACATTTTTCTATCTATTTATTTATTGTTACATAATTTGCCTAAATTTTATGTAAAATTTTTTAGATAGGACGAATAATTAATGCAAAATTTTTATCATTCACAATGATAATCGATATTCTGATGCAAATTAGAGCATTTTTTTTTTAAACTTTTCCATGACGTTTTGCCTAAACTTCCAAATTTCCCTGACTCATGAGACCCTAGAAATGATTTTCCTGTGAAAAATTCCCGATTTTTTCAATGTATAATCGAAAAATTTCGCAAGGATAATTTTGAAAAAAAAAAAAAAAAAAAAAATGAAATTTACAGCAAATTTTCTGAAAGGTTACAGCAAAGGGATAGGAAGAATTTTTTTTTTTTCTTTCGCTATCCGTCGACAAAATTTGTGTTTTTTACTTTGACGAGATTTATGCTTTTTTCAGAGATCCTATAGCAGAATTTTGTGTTTTTTCGCAATCCTGGAGCAAAATTAAAGTTTCTACCGCGATCTTTTGACAAAAATTTGCGCTTTTGTCAGAAATTCCAGTTTTTTTCGCGATCCTTTTTATCCAAAATTATAGATTTTTTCGTGATCCTTTGACAAAATTCGCGTGATTCTGCAAACTTTTGACGAAGTTCGCGTTGTTTCGCGATTTTCAACAAAATTTTCGTTTTTTTCGCGATTTTTTGATAAAATTTCAAACATTTTTTTCTCTAGATATTTTTTTTTTTTTTTTTTTTTTTTTTTTAATTGCTTTTTTTTCGATCCTTTGATAAAAAAGATTTTGCATCTTTTTACAATATTCAACAAAATTTGCATTACTTCAGCAATTCTTTCACAAAATTCGCGTTTTTCTATGATTTTTTGACAAAATTTACGTTTTCCACGATCCTTTGTCAAAATCCGCATTTTTTCTGCTTTAGTTTGGCAAAAATTGCGGTTTTTTGCGAGGCTTTGACAAAATTTGTGTGTTATTTCTGCAATTCTTTGAAAAAATTCGCCTTTCTTTCAGCAATTTTTTCACAAATTTTCACTTTTTTTCGCAGTCCTTTGAAAAAAATTAAGATTTTTTTCGCGATTCTTTGCTGAATTTCTCGTGTTTCCAAAATTCTTTGATGATATCGTTTTTTTCTGAACCTTTGATGATACTTTCGTTATTTTCTATTTTTTGACAACATACGAGATTTTTGGGATCTTTAATGATATTAGCATTTTTCCGCGATTTGTTTTCGAGATTCGGGCTCCTTCAGTTATTCTTTGGCGAAATTATCGATTTTTTTTATGCGAACGATTAACAAAAACTAATTGGGATGATTAACTGAGAAAATCGATATTTTTTGGGATCATTTGTCGAAATTCGCGATACTTTACCGTGAAGCTGTTCATGTCCGAATTTTTGGCTTGATGATCAGTATTATTTTTTAATTTTCGTCATCGAATGCTTTAAATTGTCGGAAATTTCGTAACAAATCACATGGAAATTCGTGAAATTTTTTTGATGAAATTCGCAATTTTAAACTTAAAGGAACACAACATTTTTGGAAAATTTCCAGCGCTTTTCATTCCTTGAAAAAGAATACTTTTTATTCCAGCACTTTTTCTATTATTTCAATAATGTACGAACCATGAAAATGAATTTCAATAATATACGCATTCGCGAGCACTGGGAAGGAAAAAGATGAGTTTTAGATGAGAGTTCTTTCTGATTTTTAATTAATAACTCAATTAATTATCAGAAATTTAAAATTTTGAGTCTCAGGTACATAAGGACAGACCTTGGAATATTTTCATTTAAATTTTCAGACTTGCCTGCGATTTTACATTTATGAATTTTCAAAATGAACAAATCTGAATGAGCATTGAAAAACTGAATATGATAGCAGATTTTTATATTTCCTTTTAAAATAACAACTCCATGGCTACTTAATTCCAATTTACACGTCCAGTCCACACATGCATACAAAGAACTCTAAAATGAAAAACTGCTCATAGGTTCAGCATTTCAGGAGGGGAAAAAAGAGCAGAGGAAATATTTTTTATTGAACATAGACTGTGGCATTAAAAAGTTTGCTAAGATGCATGTCAGAAATTACTAATATGTTACTACTGGATATTTGGAATTATCCAGTATTCTAGTTTGCACTCAAAATATAGCTCATAAATGGTTAAATAAAAAAGAAGTGAAAATTGAAATATAAAATAGTCTCTTAACCACAGGATAATACAAAAAAACTGGAGGGGCAAAAGGTAAGTCTTGCCCCTGCTCCTGGAAAACTAGGGGGGCATATGCCCCCCCTCGCCCCTGCCAGATTACGCCCATGATTTTCTACAAACTACAGTATAACAAAAATAAAAGATTTTGGGAAAATGAAAACGATCGTTTTTTTTTTTTAACAACCAAACTAAAACGGTGCAAGATAAGATCGCTACTACCTCTTTCAGAAACAAACAATTCATAAAACGCCAAAAATAAAAATAACAAATAAACAGAAATACACGTTTTTCCAAAGAAATTCTTTTTGGCGCATTCATCCAACCTATTACCGCTGAAATTACACTCATTACGTTTTTCCCGAAACAGAACTCCATGTCCATGATCATCGATGTTTATGTCCAATCACCTGCCTATGATAACGGCACGCCTTTGCCAACGCTGTGACGTGCACAGGAAGTGTGTAACACACCATTGCCGGAAGCACAAAAAGTGTAAACACACCCCTGAATGCGTTTATTTTGGGATGCTGCTAGTCGCGCGACACAAGGTTACTGGACCATTTCCAGAGACGATTCCTTCCCCATTTTGAAAGTCGTTAAGGCATGCTAAAGAACTGACTGCATGTGAAAGAATCGTGATTCAAGACTCATTTTATAACCCTAGACGTGTGACAGGGAAGCTTACATCATAGGTATCGCGCAAACCTTTTCTTAAGTTATGAACGTTTAAGGGTGTATTCGAAAAAAATGTTTTTTCCACATTTAGCAGTTCGAAATTTTCTGATACATTTTCACACTCATTTTTAAAAATGGAAACATTAAACTTGCTCAGGTGATTTTTTTGAAAAAGTGTACAAGATGCCGTGTGATTTCATTTTTTCACTAAATTCATTAGAATTTGATTTATAAACAATTACTCTCGCATTATGACCATTTTTTTCGTTCACAGATCTCAAACTTCAGAAAATTCGGTTCAAAATACCAACTTTAACGCTCTTTTTTTGCAATATTTTCTAAATTAATATATTAAAAAAAAAATCGAAAAGTACGGCACGTTGTGTATTTTCTAAATAAGAGAATTTGCCAATTTGATGTGTTTGAGAGCAAAAATGAATATAAAAATAAATCAGAAAATAAGCAGTTTGAATCGAAATGCACCCTTAAGCCACTCTAAAGAACCATACCATGCTAAAGAACTGAGTGCATATGAAGGAATCGTGATTCGACTCATTTTATAACCCTACACGTGTGACAGGGAAACTTACATCATTGGTATCGCGCTAATCTTTTCCTAAGTTATGAACGAATAAGGCTCCTGTCTGCCCCATGCTGGAGAAGACTCTCACCAACTAATGCTAAACATATGGAAAGGTTATTTTCTAATATCTCGTTTGCCTTTCAATATTTTGAAATATCTCTTTTTTGCAATAGATAGCTGAGGTCCATCTCTACTAGTGGCGTATTCAGGGGGCCGAGCTGATAGAGTTGCAGCCCAATCCGAGATTTGTATTAGAACATAAAATATACTTATGAAAGTTTATCAAAATATAATGAAACCAGCTAAGAATATATTTATAGGGAGTACATTAACATGTACTTTTTAGACAGATTTTCATTAAAAAGGTATTTCGTAGAAACCCAAAATAATTTTTTCAGCCAAATTTAGGTTGTAACAGGCTTTCTTTACACGCCCCATAAAAATTATACTAATTGAAACGGTGTAGTGGTGGTGTATTTTTGTCGGCCGATTATCTACGCTATGGGATATAGGCCCTATGGGGTGGGTTGCCCTCCGTGGAGGTCTTTCTAAGGGAACCTAACCCGTATTTACGCAAGTTTCGAAGAAAACCACGGAAAACTTCGAACGGTTAGGCCGACGGTCGCGATTGGGTTCGAACCCAGCACCTACCGTCTACCAGTATGGAGGTCAGAACCTCGCGGCCACTGGTCGGGTACTAATTGAAACGAAAACATACTTAAAGCAAGTTTTTACAATGCCATGCGATTCTTATAATTGCGATCTATATAATATATGCATTATCTGCTAAGATAACAATATGTTTAAAACGGAAAAGTTAACTTTCTTATGATTTCGAATATAAATTATTGAAAAATAAAGAAAAGTAACTAGTACACTTTTTGTCGCACTTCATACACCAGAAGCGGGATTCGAACCCACGCTGACCAGAAAACTCAGCCCTCGGCATCACTGTAAGCAATCGCTTGACACTGGCGTCTTAGACCGATGGTCCATCCATACACCGACTCAACATTCCTATCATAAATGATCTTGCTAAAAAGATATCCTTTTTTTCACTATGTAAGTACTATATCTTAAGAATATAATATTAAATCGCGGGCAACCTTTAGAGAAAAAGTAAAAGTAAATACTTTGAATATAAGGTATTGAAAAATAAACAAAAATAATTTGAACGCTCTAAGATCAAAAATTCATATGTCAGACATGGGATACGAACCCACACCCACATTCGTCGACCAGAACACTCTGCCCACTGCAGCAGAGGAAGCAATCACTTGAGTCTGGCGCCTTAGACCGATCGGCCATCCTGACACTGTCCCGATGTTTCTATCATAAATCATATTGCTAAAAAGATATTCTTTTTTTTTCACTATATAAGTACTATATCTTAACAAAATAATACTAAATCGCGTGCAACATTTAGAAAAACAAAAGAGTAAATTTTTCGAATATAAGATATCGAAAAGTAAAGAAAAATAATTTGTACGTTTTTCAATCAAAAAATCACATGTCAGAAGTGGGATTCGAACCCACGCCCACATTCGTGGACCAGAACACTCTGCCCACTGCAGCAGAGGAAGCAATCACTTGAGTCTGGCGCCTTAGACCGCTCGGCCATCCTTATACTGTGTCTGGTGTTTCTATCATAAATCATATTGCTAAAAAGATATTCTTTTTTTTTCACTATATAAGTACTATATCTTAACAACATAATACTAAATCGCGTGCAACATTTAGAAAAACAAAAGAGTAAATTTTTCAAATATAAGATATCGAAAAGTAAAGAAAAATAATTTGTACGTTTTTCAATCAAAAATTCACTTGTCAGAAGTGGGATTCGAACCAACGCCCACATTCGTGGACCAGAACACTCAGCCCTCTGCAACAGAGGAAGCAATCGCTTGAGTCTGGGGCTTTAGACCGCTCGGCAATCCTGACACAGTGTCTGTGATTCTATCATAAATCATATTGCTAAAAAGATATTGTTTTTTTTTTCACTATATAAGTACTATATCTTAACAACATAATACTAAATCGCGTGCAACATTTAGAAAAACAAAAGAGTAAATTTTTCGAATATAAGATGTCAAAAAGTAAAGAAAAATAATTTGTACGTTTTCCAATCAAAAATTCACATGTGAGAAGTGGGATTCGAACCCACGCCCACAGTCGTGGACCAGAACACTCTGCCCACTGCAGCAGAGGAAGCAATCGCTTGAGTCTGGCGCCTTAGACCGCTCGGCCACCCTTATACTGACTCTGGTGTTTCTATCATAAATCATATTGCTAAAAAGATATTCTTTTTTTTTTCACTATATAAGTACTATATCTTAACAAGATAATACTAAATCGCGTGCAACATTTAGAAAAACAAAAGAGTAAATTTTTCGAATATAAGATGTCAAAAAGTAAAGAAAAATAATTTGTACGTTTTTCAATCAAAAATTCACATGTGAGAAGTGGGATTCGAACCCACGCCCACATTCGTGGACCAGAACACTCTGCCCAATGCAGCAGAGGAAGCAATCGCTTGAGTCTGGGGCCTTAGACCGCTCGGCAATCCTGACACAGTGTCTGTGATTCTATCATAAATCATATTGCTAAAAAGATATTGTTTTTTTTTCACTATATAAGTACTATATCTTAACAACATAATACTAAATCGCGTGCAACATTTAGAAAAACAAAAGAGTAAATTTTTCGAATATAAGATGTCAAAAAGTAAAGAAAAATAATTTGTTCGTTTTTCAATCAAAAATTCACATGTGAGAAGTGGGATTCGAACCCACGCCCACAGTCGTGGACCAGAACACCCTGCCCACTGTAGCAGAGGAAGCAATCGCTTGAGTCTGGCGCCTTAGACCGCTCGGTCAGCCTTATACTGTGTCTGGTGTTTCTATCATAAATCATATTGCTAAAAAGATATTCTTTTTTTTTCACTATATAAGTTCTATACCTTAACAACATAATACTAAATCGTGTGCAACATTTAGAAAAACAAAAGAGTAAATTTTTCGAATATAAGATATCGAAAAGTAAAGAAAAATAATTTGTACGTTTTTCAATCAAAAATTCACTTGTCAGAAGTGGGATTCGAACCAACGCCCACATTCGTGGACCAGAACACTCAGCCCTCTGCAAAAGAGGAAGCAATCGCTTGAGTCTGGCGCCTTAGACCGCTCGGCCATCCTGACACAGTGTCTGTGATTCTATCATAAATCATATTGCTAAAAAGATATTCTTTTTTTTTCACTATATAAGTTCTATACCTTAACAACATAATACTAAATCGTGTGCAACATTTAGAAAAACAAAAGAGTAAATTTTTCGAATATAAGATGTCAAAAAGTAAAGAAAAATAATTTGTACGTTTTTCAATCAAAAATTCACATGTGAGAAGTGGGATTCAAACCCACGCCCACATTCGTGCACCAGAACACTCTGCCCACTGCAGCAGAGGAAGCAATCGCTTGAGTCTGGCGCCTTAGGCCGCTCGGCCATCCTTATACTGAGTCTGGTGTTTCTATCATAAATCATATTGCTAAAAAGATATTCTTTTTTTTCACTATATAAGTACTATATCTTAACAACATAATACTAAATCGCGTGCAACATTTAGAAAAACAAAAGAGTAAATTTTTCGAATATAAGATATCGAAAAGTAAAGAAAAATAATTTGTACGTTTTTTAATCAAAAATTCACATGACAGAAGTGGGATTCGAACCCACGCCCACAATCGTAGACCAGAACACTCTGCCCACTGCAGCAGAGGAAGCAATCGCTTGAGTCTGGCGCCTTAGACCGCTCGGCCATCCTTATACTGTGTCTGTGTTTCTATCATAAATCATATTGCTAAAAAGGTATTCTTTTATTTTCACTATACAGGGTGTTTCAGCGAAGTGCGGACAAATTGTAAGGGGTGATAGAAGGCATGATGACAAGCATTAGGACATATGAAACCATGGGGCGCAAACGTCTTCTCTAAGAGCCAGGGGGCTTCAAAGTTTAGCGTCCAAAAGATCAAGCGATGATAAAACACGGAAAAAAGGTCGATTCATTTCCAGTTTTCGCTGTAAACTTTGTTTATATCGAAAGTTTGTCCAAAAATTATTTAAAGGGAACTGTCAAAAAATGACGGTAGAGGGCGCTGTAGACTTTGGAGTACGAACAACAACGTTTTACTGATTTCTTTTTTATTCTGTTAACAGTTTTCTGAAGATTGGACCTTAACTTAAATTTTGAGTACAAATTTGGAATAATCCCAAACGGTTAAGATGTGCAAATTGAGCTGTGAACAAGGGGGCGGGGTTAAAACGCTCATAATCAATGAGCAAAGTAATCGATTTTGTTGCGGTTTGAGTGCAGGTCATTCCCTTAGTAATTGATTTATTCAAAATGACGTACAGTTTTGGTGCCCTCATTTTTAGATACAGGGCGCCGCCGATACTTTCCGACATTTCATCGACATTATCCCTGGATGTTTTACTAACAGATCAGCATACTTGCAGGAAGTGTTAGGGATGTAAAAACTACTTGTAATCGCATGGGAATGTAATGTTGGAAATGCTTTGCGAGTTGTGGTTAAAAGAAACGGAAAAAATAGCAACAGAAAGAAGCAGAAAATCAGCAAAAGGTGAATGTGATACAAAAAATTTTATTGTAAGGTTTTACTGCAAAAGGCGATTGCAAAACGTTCTTCAAACTTTGGAGTAATGAACAACCAGTATTTTTTGACGGGATATTTGTAGTTATGTTGAATGTTTAGCAAAGTTTGAACATTCACTTAAATGTTTATCTCAAAATCGGAATCGTCCAGAATGAATATGTAGCGAAATTTCAAGAAATTTAGGTAAAACCTTACAATAAAATGTTTTGTATCACATTCACCTTTTGCTGATTTTTTGCTTCTTTCTGTTGCTATTTTTTCCGTTTCTTTTAACCCTAACTCGCAAACAAAGCATTTCCAACATTACATTCCCATGCGATTACAAGTAGTTTTTACATCATTTTTACATCCCTAACACTTCCTGCAAGTATGCTGGTCTGTTAGTAACACATCCAGGGATAATGTCGATGAAATGTTGGAAAAGTATCGGAGGCGCCCTGTATCTAAAAATGAGGGCACCAAAACTGTACGACATTTTGAATAAATCAATTACTAAAGGAATGACCTGTACTCAAACCGCAACAAAATCGATTACTTTGCTCATTGATTATGAGCGTTTTAACCCCCTCCCCTTGTTCACAGCTCAATTTGCACATCTTAACCGTTTGGGATGATTCCAATTTTGTATTCAAAATTTAAGTTAAGGTCCAATCTTTAAAAAACTGTTAACAGAATAAAAAAGAAATCAGTAAAACGTAGTTGTTCGTACTCCAAAGTCTACAGCGCTCTCTACCGTCATTTTTTGACAGTTCCCTTTAAAAAATTTTTTTGACAAACTTTCGATATAAAAAAAGTTTACAGCGAAAACTGGAAATGAATCGACCATTTTTCCGTGTTTTATCATCGCTTGATTTTTTGGACGCTAAACTTTGATGCCCCCTGGCTCCTACAGAAGACGTTTGCGCCCCATGGTTTCCTATGTCCTAATGTTTGTCATCATGTCTTCTATCACCCCTTACAATTTGTCCGCACTTCGCTGAAACACCCTGTATAAGTACTATATCTTAACAACATAATACTAAATCGCGTGCAACATTTAGAAAAACAAAAGAGTAAATTTTTCGAATATAAGATGTCGAAAAGTAAAGAAAAATAATTTGTACGTTTTTCAATCAAAAATTCACATGTCAGAAGTGGGATTCGAACCCACGCCCACATTCGTGGACCAGAACACTCAGCCCTCTGCAGCAGAGGAAGCAATCGCTTGAGTCTGGCGCCTTAGACCGCTCGGCCATCCTGACACAGTATCTGTGTTTCTATCATAAATCATATTGCTAAAAAGATATTCTTTTTTTTTCACTATATAAGTACGATATCTTAACAACATAATACTAAATCGCGTGCAACATTTAGAAAAACAAAAGAGTAAATTTTTCGAATATAAGATATCGAAAAGTAAAGAAAAATAATTTGTACGTTTTTCAATCAAAAATTCCCTTGTCAGAAGTGGAATTCGAACCCACGCCCACATTCGTGGCCCAGAACACTCAGACCTCTGCAGCAGAGGAAGCAATCGCTTGAGTCTGGCGCCTTAGACCGCTCGGCCATCCTGAGAGAGTGTCGGTGATTCTATCATAAATCATATTGCTAAAAAGATATTCTTTTTTTTTTCACTATATAAGTACTATATCTTAACAACATAATACTAAATCGCGTGCAACATTTAGAAAAACAAAAGAGTAAATTTTTCGAATATAAGATGTCGAAAAGTAAAGAAAAATAATTTGTACGTTTTTCAATCAAAAATTCACATGTCAGAAGTGGGATTCGAACCCACGCCCACATTCGTGGACCAGAACACTCAGCCCACTGCAGCAGAGGAAGCAATCGCTTGAGTCTGGCGCCTTAGACCGCTCGGCCATCCTGACACAGTATCTGTGTTTTTATCATAAATCATATTGCTAAAAAGATATTCTTTTTTTTTCACTATATAAGTACTATATCTTAACAACATAATACTAAATCGCGTGCAACATTTAGAAAAACAAAAGAGTAAATTTTTCGAATATAAGATATCGAAAAGTAAAGAAAAATAATTTGTACGTTTTTCATTAAAAAATTCCCTTATCAGAAGTGGAATTCGAACCCACGCCCACATTCGTGGACCAGAACACTCAGACCTCTGCAGCAGAGGAAGCAATCGCTTGAGTCTGGCGCCTTAGACCGCTCGGCTATTATGACACAGTGCTTGTGATTCTATCATAAATCATATTGCTAAAAAGATATTCTTTTTTTTCACTATATAAGTACTATACATTAACAACATAACACTAAATCGCGTGCAACATTTAGAAAAACAAAAGAGTAAATTTTTCGAATATAAGATGTCGAAAAGTAAAGAAAAATAATTTGTACGTTTTTCAATCAAAAATTCACGTGTCAGAAGTGGGATACGAACCCACGCCCACATTCGTGGACCAGAACACTTAACCCTCTGCAGCAGAGGAAGCAATCGCTTGAGTCTGGCGCCTTAGACCGCTCGGCCATCCTGACACAGTGTTTGTGATTCTATCATAAATCATATTGCTAAAAAGATATTCTTTTTTTTTCACTATATAAGTACTATATCTTAACAACATAATATTAAATCGCGTGCAACATATAGAAAAACAAAAGAGTAAATTTTTCGAATATATGATATCGAAAAGTAAAGAAAAATAATTTGTACGTTTTTCAATCAAAAATCCACATGTCAGAAGTGGGATTCGAACCCACGCCCACATTCGTGGACCAGAACACTCAGTCCTCTGCAGCAGAGGAAGCAATCGCTTGAGTCTGGCGCCTTAGACCGCTCGGCCATCCTGACAGAGTGCCGGTGTTTCTATCATAAATCATATTGCCAAAAAGATATTCTTTTTTTTACCATATAAGTACTATATCTTAACAACTTAATACTAAATCGCGTGCAACATTTAGAAAAACAAGAGAGTAAATTTTTCGAATATAAGATGTCGAAAAGTAAAGAAAAATAATTTGTACGTTTTTCAATCAAAAATTCATGTGTCAGAAGTGGGATTCGAACCCACGCCCAAATTCGTGGACCAGAACACTCAGCCCTCTGCAGCAGAGGAAGCAATCGCTTGAGTCTGGGGCCTTAGACAGCTCGGCCATCTTGACACAGTGTCGGTGATTCTATCATAGATCATATTGCTAAAAAGATATTCTTTTTTTTTTCACTATATAAGTACTATATCTTAACAACATAATACTAAATCGCGTGCAATATTTAGAAAAACAAAAGAGTAAATTTTTCGAATATAAGATGTCGAAAAGTAAAGAAAAATAATTTGTACGTTTTTCAATCAAAAATTCACATGTAAGTAGTGGGATTCGAACCCACGCCCACATTCGTGGACCAGAACACTCAACCCTCTGCAGCAGAGGAAGCAATCGCTTGAGTCTGGCGCCTTAGACCGCTCGGCCATCCTGACACAGTATCTGTGTTTCTATCATAAATCATATTGCTAAAAAGATATTCTTTTTTTTTCACTATATAAGTACTATATCTTAACAACATAATACTAAATCGCGTGCAACATTTAGAAAAACAAAAGAGTAAATATTTCGAATATAAGATATCGAAAAGTAAAGAAAAATAATTTGTACGTTTTTCAATCAAAAATTCCCTTGTTAGAGGTGGAATTCGAACCCACGCCCACATTCGTGGACCAGAACACTCAGACCTCTGCAGCAGAGGAAGAAATCGCTTGAGTCTGGCGCCTTAGACCGCTCGGCTATCCTGACACAGTGCCTGTGACTCTATCATAAATCATATTGCTAAAAAGATATTCTTTTTTTTCACTATATAAGTACTATATCTTAACAACATAATATTAAATCGCGTGCAACATATAGAAAAACAAAAGAGTAAATTTTTCGAATATATGATATCGAAAAGTAAAGAAAAATAATTTGTACGTTTTTCAATCAAAAATTCACTTGTCAGATGTGGGATTCGAACCCACGCCCACATTCGTGTACCAGAACACTCAGACCTCTGCAGCACAGGAAGCAATCGCTTGAGTCTGGCGCCTTAGACCGCTCGGCCATCCTGACACTTCGCCTGCGTTTCTATCATAAATCATATTGCTAAAAAGATATTCTTTTTTTTTTTCACTATATAAGTACTATACATTAACAACATAATACTAAATCGCGTGCAACATTTAGAAAAACAAAAGAGTAAATTTTTCGAATATAAGATGTCGAAAAGTAAAGAAAAATAATTTGTACGTTTTTCAATCAAAAATTCACATGTCAGAAGTGGGATTCGAACCCACGCCCACATTCGTGGAACAGAACACTCAGCTCTCTGCAGCAGAGGAAGCGATCGCTTGAGTCTGGCGCCTTAGACCGCTCGGCAATCCTGACACTGTGTCTGTGATTCTATGATAAATGATATTGCTAAAAAGATATTCTTTTTTTTCACTATATAAGTACTATACATTAACAACATAACACTAAATCGCGTGCAACATTTAGAAAAACAAAAGAGTAAATTTTTCGAATATAAGATGTCGAAAAGTAAAGAAAAATAATTTGTACGTTTTTCAATCAAAAATTCACGTGTCAGAAGTGGGATTCGAACCCACGCCCACATTCGTGTACCAGAACACTCAGACCTCTGCAGCAGAGGAAGCAATCGCTTGAGTCTGGCGCCTTAGACCACTCGGCCATCCTGACACAGTGTCCGTGATTCTATCATAAATCATATTGCTAAAAAGATATTCTTTTTTTTCACTATATAAGTACTATATCTTAACAACATAATACTAAATCGCGTGCAACATTTAGAAAAACAAAAGAGTAAATTTTTCGAATATAAGATATCGAAAAGTAAAGAAAAATAATTTGTACGTTTTTTAATCAAAAATTCACATGACAGAAGTGGGATTCGAACCCACGCCCACAATCGTAGACCAGAACACTCTGCCCACTGCAGCAGAGGAAGCAATCGCTTGAGTCTGGCGCCTTAGACCGCTCGGCCATCCTTATACTGTGTCTGTGTTTCTATCATAAATCATATTGCTAAAAAGGTATTCTTTTATTTTCACTATACAGGGTGTTTCAGCGAAGTGCGGACAAATTGTAAGGGGTGATAGAAGGCATGATGACAAGCATTAGGACATATGAAACCATGGGGCGCAAACGTCTTCTCTAAGAGCCAGGGGGCTTCAAAGTTTAGCGTCCAAAAGATCAAGCGATGATAAAACACGGAAAAAAGGTCGATTCATTTCCAGTTTTCGCTGTAAACTTTGTTTATATCGAAAGTTTGTCCAAAAATTATTTAAAGGGAACTGTCAAAAAATGACGGTAGAGGGCGCTGTAGACTTTGGAGTACGAACAACAACGTTTTACTGATTTCTTTTTTATTCTGTTAACAGTTTTCTGAAGATTGGACCTTAACTTAAATTTTGAGTACAAATTTGGAATAATCCCAAACGGTTAAGATGTGCAAATTGAGCTGTGAACAAGGGGGCGGGGTTAAAACGCTCATAATCAATGAGCAAAGTAATCGATTTTGTTGCGGTTTGAGTGCAGGTCATTCCCTTAGTAATTGATTTATTCAAAATGACGTACAGTTTTGGTGCCCTCATTTTTAGATACAGGGCGCCGCCGATACTTTCCGACATTTCATCGACATTATCCCTGGATGTTTTACTAACAGATCAGCATACTTGCAGGAAGTGTTAGGGATGTAAAAACTACTTGTAATCGCATGGGAATGTAATGTTGGAAATGCTTTGCGAGTTGTGGTTAAAAGAAACGGAAAAAATAGCAACAGAAAGAAGCAGAAAATCAGCAAAAGGTGAATGTGATACAAAAAATTTTATTGTAAGGTTTTACTGCAAAAGGCGATTGCAAAACGTTCTTCAAACTTTGGAGTAATGAACAACCAGTATTTTTTGACGGGATATTTGTAGTTATGTTGAATGTTTAGCAAAGTTTGAACATTCACTTAAATGTTTATCTCAAAATCGGAATCGTCCAGAATGAATATGTAGCGAAATTTCAAGAAATTTAAGTAAAACCTTACAATAAAATGTTTTGTATCACATTCACCTTTTGCTGATTTTTTGCTTCTTTCTGTTGCTATTTTTTCCGTTTCTTTTAACCCTAACTCGCAAACAAAGCATTTCCAACATTACATTCCCATGCGATTACAAGTAGTTTTTACATCATTTTTACATCCCTAACACTTCCTGCAAGTATGCTGGTCTGTTAGTAACACATCCAGGGATAATGTCGATGAAATGTTGGAAAAGTATCGGAGGCGCCCTGTATCTAAAAATGAGGGCACCAAAACTGTACGACATTTTGAATAAATCAATTACTAAAGGAATGACCTGTACTCAAACCGCAACAAAATCGATTACTTTGCTCATTGATTATGAGCGTTTTAACCCCCTCCCCTTGTTCACAGCTCAATTTGCACATCTTAACCGTTTGGGATGATTCCAATTTTGTATTCAAAATTTAAGTTAAGGTCCAATCTTTAAAAAACTGTTAACAGAATAAAAAAGAAATCAGTAAAACGTAGTTGTTCGTACTCCAAAGTCTACAGCGCTCTCTACCGTCATTTTTTGACAGTTCCCTTTAAAAAAATTTTTTGACAAACTTTCGATATAAAAAAAGTTTACAGCGAAAACTGGAAATGAATCGACCATTTTTCCGTGTTTTATCATCGCTTGATTTTTTGGACGCTAAACTTTGATGCCCCCTGGCTCCTACAGAAGACGTTTGCGCCCCATGGTTTCCTATGTCCTAATGTTTGTCATCATGTCTTCTATCACCCCTTACAATTTGTCCGCACTTCGCTGAAACACCCTGTATAAGTACTATATCTTAACAACATAATACTAAATCGCGTGCAACATTTAGAAAAACAAAAGAGTAAATTTTTCGAATATAAGATGTCGAAAAGTAAAGAAAAATAATTTGTACGTTTTTCAATCAAAAATTCACGTGTCAGAAGTGGGATTCGAACCCACGCCCACATTCGTGGACCAGAACACTCAGCTCTCTGCAGCAGAGGAAGCAATCGCTTGAGTCTGGCGCCTTAGACCGCTCGGCCATCCTGACACAGTGTCGATGATTCTATCATAAATCATATTGCTAAAAAGATATTCTTTTTTTTTTCACTATATAAGTACTATATCTTAACAACATAATACTCAATCGCGTGCAACATTTAGAAAAACAAAAGAGTAAATTTTTCGAATATAAGATGTCGAAAAGTAAAGAAAAATAATTTGTACGTTTTTCAATCAAAAATTCACATGTCAGAAGTGGGATTCGAACCCACGCCCACATTCGTGGACCAGAACACTCAGCCCTCTGCAGCAGAGGAAGCAATCGCTTGAGTCTAGCGCCTTAGACCGTTCGGCCATCCTGACACAGTATCTGTGTTTCTATCATAAATCATATTGCTAAAAAGATATTCTTTTTTTTTCACTATATAAGTACGATATCTTAACAACATAATACTAAATAGCGTGCAACATTTAGAAAAACAAAAGAGTAAATTTTTCGAATATAAGATGTCGAAAAGTAAAGAAAAATAATTTGTACGTTTTTCAATCAAAAATTCACATGTCAGAAGTGCGATTCGAACCCACGCCCACATTCGTGGACCAGAACACTCAGCCCACTGCAGCAGAGGAAGCAATCGCTTGAGTCTGGCGCCTTAGACCGCTCGGCCATCCTGACACAGTATCTGTGTTTTTATCATAAATCATATTGCTAAAAAGATATTCTTTTTTTTTCACTATATAAGTACTATATCTTAACAACATAATACTAAATCGCGTGCAACATTTAGAAAAACAAAAGAGTAAATTTTTCGAATATAAGATATCGAAAAGTAAAGAAAAATAATTTGTACGTTTTTCATTAAAAAATTCCCCTATCAGAAGTGGAATTCGAACCCACGCCCACATTCGTGGACCAGAACACTCAGACCTCTGCAGCAGAGGAAGCAATCGCTTGAGTCTGGCGCCTTAGACCGCTCGGCTATTATGACACAGTGCTTGTGATTCTATCATAAATCATATTGCTAAAAAGATATTCTTTTTTTTCACTATATAAGTACTATACATTAACAACATAACACTAAATCGCGTGCAACATTTAGAAAAACAAAAGAGTAAATTTTTCGAATATAAGATGTCGAAAAGTAAAGAAAAATAATTTGTACGTTTTTCAATCAAAAATTCACGTGTCAGAAGTGGGATACGAACCCACGCCCACATTCGTGGACCAGAACACTCAGCCCTCTGCATCAGATGAAGCAATCGCTTGACTCTGGCGCCTCAGACCACTCGGCCATCCTGACACAGTGTCTGTGATTCTATCATAAATCATATTGCTAAAAAGATATTCTTTTTTTTTCACTATATATGTACTATATCTTAACAACATAATACTAAATCACGTGCAACATTTAGAAAAACAAAAGAGTAAATTTTTCGAATATAAGATGTCGAAAAGTAAAGAAAAATAATTTGTACGTTTTTCAATCTCAAATTCACGTGTCAGAAGCGAGATTCGAACCCACGCCCACATTCGTGGACCAGAACACTCAGACCTCTGCAGCAGAGGAAGCAATCGCTTGAGTCTGGCGCCTTAGACCTCACGGCCACCCTGACACAGCGTCTGTGATTATATCATAAATCATATTGCTAAAAAGATATTCTTTTTTTTTCACTATATAAGTACTATATCTTAACAACATAATACTAAATCGCGTGCAACATTTAGAAAAACAAAAGAGTAAATTTTTCGAATATAAGATGTCGAAAAGTAAAGAAAAATAATTTGTACATTTTTCAATCAAAAATTCACATGTCAGAAGTGGGATTCGAACCCACGCCCACATTCGTGGACCAGAACACTCAGTCCTCTGCAGCAGAGGAAGCAATCGCTTGAGCCTGGCGCCTTAGACCGCTCGGCCATCCTGACAGAGTGCCGGTGTTTCTATCATAAATCATATTGCCAAAAAGATATTCTTTTTTTTACCATATAAGTACTATATCTTAACAACTTAATACTAAATCGCGTGCAACATTTAGAAAAACAAGAGAGTAAATTTTTCGAATATAAGATGTCGAAAAGTAAAGAAAAATAATTTGTACGTTTTTCAATCAAAAATTCATGTGTCAGAAGTGGGATTCGAACCCACGCCCAAATTCGTGGACCAGAACACTCAGCCCTCTGCAGCAGAGGAAGCAATCGCTTGAGTCTGGGGCCTTAGACCGCTCGGCCATCTTGAGACAATGTCGGTGATTCTATCATAGATCATATTGCTAAAAAGATATTCTTTTTTTTTTCACTATATAAGTACTATATCTTAACAACATAATACTAAATCGCGTGCAATATTTAGAAAAACAAAAGAGTAAATTTTTCGAATATAAGATGTCGAAAAGTAAAGAAAAATAATTTGTACGTTTTTCAATCAAAAATTCACATGTAAGTAGTGGGATTCGAACCCACGCCCACATTCGTGGACCAGAACACTCAACCCTCTGCAGCAGAGGAAGCAATCGCTTGAGTCTGGCGCCTTAGACCGATCGGCCATCCTGACACAGTATCTGTGTTTCTATCATAAATCATATTGCTAAAAAGATATTCTTTTTTTTTCACTATATAAGTACTATATCTTAACAACATAATACTAAATCGCGTGCAACATTTAGAAAAACAAAAGAGTAAATTTTTCGAATATAAGATATCGAAAAGTAAAGAAAAATAATTTGTACGTTTTTCAATCAAAAATTCCCTTGTTAGAGGTGGAATTCGAACCCACGCCCACATTCGTGGACCAGAACACTCAGACCTCTGCAGCAGAGGAAGAAATCGCTTGAGTCTGGCGCCTTAGACCGCTCGGCTATCCTGACACAGTGCCTGTGACTCTATCATAAATCATATTGCTAAAAAGATATTCTTTTTTTTCACTATATAAGTACTATATCTTAACAACATAATACTCAATCGCGTGCAACATTTAGAAAAACAAAAGAGTAAATTTTTCGAATATAAGATGTCGAAAAGTAAAGAAAAATAATTTGTACGTTTTTCAATCAAAAATTCACATGTCAGAAGTGGGATTCGAACCCACGCCCACATTCGTGGACCAGAACACTCAGCCCTCTGCAGCAGTGGAAACAATCGCTTGAGTCTGGCGCCTTAGACCGCTCGGCCATCCTGACACAGTATCTGTGTTTCTATCATAAATCATATTGCTAAAAAGATATTCTTTTTTTTCACTATATAAGTACGATATCTTAACAACATAATACTAAATCGCGTGCAACATTTAGAAAAACAAAAGAGTAAATTTTTCGAATATAAGATGTCGAAAAGTAAAGAAAAATAATTTGTACGTTTTTCAATCAAAAATTCACATGTCAGAAGTGGGATTCGAACCCACGCCCACATTCGTGGACCAGAACACTCAGCCCACTGCAGCAGAGGAAGCAATCGCTTGAGTCTGGCGCCTTAGACCGCTCGGCCATCCTGACACAGTATCTGTGTTTTTATCATAAATCATATTGCTAAAAAGATATTCTTTTTTTTTCACTATATAAGTACTATATCTTAACAACATAATACTAAATCGCGTGCAACATTTAGAAAAACAAAAGAGTAAATTTTTCGAATATAAGATATCGAAAAGTAAAGAAAAATAATTTGTACGTTTTTCATTAAAAAATTCCCTTATCAGAAGTGGAATTCGAACCCACGCCCACATTCGTGGACCAGAACACTCAGACCTCTGCAGCAGAGGAAGCAATCGCTTGAGTCTGGCGCCTTAGACCGCTCGGCTATTATGACACAGTGCTTGTGATTCTATCATAAATCATATTGCTAAAAAGATATTCTTTTTTTTCACTATATAAGTACTATACATTAACAACATAACACTAAATCGCGTGCAACATTTAGAAAAACAAAAGAGTAAATTTTTCGAATATAAGATGTCGAAAAGTAAAGAAAAATAATTTGTACGTTTTTCAATCAAAAATCCACTTGTCAGATGTGGGATTCGAACCCACGCCCACATTCGTGTACCAGAACACTCAGACCTCTGCAGCACAGGAAGCAATCGCTTGAGTCTGGCGCCTTAGACCGCTCGGCCATCCTGACACTTTGCCTGCGTTTCTATCATAAATCATATTGCTAAAAAGATATTCTTTTTTTTTCACTATATAAGTACTATATCTTAACAACATAATACTAAATCGCGTGCAACATTTAGAAAAACAAAAGAGTAAATTTTTCGAATATAAGATGTCGAAAAGTAAAGAAAAATAATTTGTACGTTTTTCAATCAAAAATTCACATGTAAGTAGTGGGATTCGAACCCACGCCCACATTCGTGGACCAGAACACTCAACCCTCTGCAGCAGAGGAAGCAATCGCTTGAGTCTGGCGCCTTAGACCGATCGGCCATCCTGACACAGTATCTGTGTTTCTATCATAAATCATATTGCTAAAAAGATATTCTTTTTTTTTCACTATATAAGTACTATATCTTAACAACATAATACTAAATCGCGTGCAACATTTAGAAAAACAAAAGAGTAAATTTTTCGAATATAAGATATCGAAAAGTAAAGAAAAATAATTTGTACGTTTTTCAATCAAAAATTCCCTTGTTAGAGGTGGAATTCGAACCCACGCCCACATTCGTGGACCAGAACACTCAGACCTCTGCAGCAGAGGAAGAAATCGCTTGAGTCTGGCGCCTTAGACCGCTCGGCTATCCTGACACAGTGCCTGTGACTCTATCATAAATCATATTGCTAAAAAGATATTCTTTTTTTTCACTATATAAGTACTATATCTTAACAACATAATACTCAATCGCGTGCAACATTTAGAAAAACAAAAGAGTAAATTTTTCGAATATAAGATGTCGAAAAGTAAAGAAAAATAATTTGTACGTTTTTCAATCAAAAATTCACATGTCAGAAGTGGGATTCGAACCCACGCCCACATTCGTGGACCAGAACACTCAGCCCTCTGCAGCAGAGGAAACAATCGCTTGAGTCTGGCGCCTTAGACCGCTCGGCCATCCTGACACAGTATCTGTGTTTCTATCATAAATCATATTGCTAAAAAGATATTCTTTTTTTTCACTATATAAGTACGATATCTTAACAACATAATACTAAATCGCGTGCAACATTTAGAAAAACAAAAGAGTAAATTTTTCGAATATAAGATGTCGAAAAGTAAAGAAAAATAATTTGTACGTTTATCAATCTCAAATTCACGTGTCAGAAGCGAGATTCGAACCCACGCCCACATTCGTGGACCAGAACACTCAGACCTCTGCAGCAGAGGAAGCAATCGCTTGAGTATGGCGCCTTAGACCTCACGGCCACCCTGACACAGCGTCTGTGATTCTATCATAAATCATATTGCTAAAAAGATATTCTTTTTTTTTCACTATATAAGTACTATATCTTAACAACATAATACTAAATCGCGTGCAACATTTAGAAAAACAAAAGAGTAAATTTTTCGAATATAAGATGTCGAAAAGTAAAGAAAAATAATTTGTACATTTTTCAATCAAAAATTCACATGTCAGAAGTGGGATTCGAACCCACGCCCACATTCGTGGACCAGAACACTCAGTCCTCTGCAGCAGAGGAAGCAATCGCTTGAGTCTGGCGCCTTAGACCGCTCGGCCATCCTGACAGAGTGCCGGTGTTTCTATCATAAATCATATTGCCAAAAAGATATTCTTTTTTTTACCATATAAGTACTATATCTTAACAACTTAATACTAAATCGCGTGCAACATTTAGAAAAACAAGAGAGTAAATTTTTCGAATATAAGATGTCGAAAAGTAAAGAAAAATAATTTGTACGTTTTTCAATCAAAAATTCATGTGTCAGAAGTGGGATTCGAACCCACGCCCAAATTCGTGGACCAGAACACTCAGCCCTCTGCAGCAGAGGAAGCAATCGCTTGAGTCTGGGGCCTTAGACCGCTCGGCCATCTTGACACAGTGTCGGTGATTCTATCATAGATCATATTGCTAAAAAGATATTCTTTTTTTTTCACTATATAAGTACTATATCTTAACAACATAATACTAAATCGCGTGCAATATTTAGAAAAACAAAAGAGTAAATTTTTCGAATATAAGATGTCGAAAAGTAAAGAAAAATAATTTGTACGTTTTTCAATCAAAAATTCACATGTAAGTAGTGGGATTCGAACCCACGCCCACATTCGTGGACCAGAACACTCAACCCTCTGCAGCAGAAGAAGCAATCGCTTGAGTCTGGCGCCTTAGACCGATCGGCCATCCTGACACAGTATCTGTGTTTCTATCATAAATCATATTGCTAAAAAGATATTCTTTTTTTTTCACTATATAAGTACTATATCTTAACAACATAATACTAAATCGCGTGCAACATTTAGAAAAACAAAAGAGTAAATTTTTCGAATATAAGATATCGAAAAGTAAAGAAAAATAATTTGTACGTTTTTCAATCAAAAATTCCCTTGTTAGAGGTGGAATTCAACCCACGCCCACATTCGTGGACCAGAACACTCAGACCTCTGCAGCAGAGGAAGAAATCGCTTGAGTCTGGCGCCTTAGACCGCTCGGCTATCCTGACACAGTGCCTGTGACTCTATCATAAATCATATTGCTAAAAAGATATTCTTTTTTTTCACTATATAAGTACTATATCTTAACAACATAATATTAAATCGCGTGCAACATATAGAAAAACAAAAGAGTAAATTTTTCGAATATATGATATCGAAAAGTAAAGAAAAATAATTTGTACGTTTTTCAATCAAAAATTCACTTGTCAGATGTGGGATTCGAACCCACGCCCACATTCGTGTACCAGAACACTCAGACCTCTGCAGCACAGGAAGCAATCGCTTGAGTCTGGCGCCTTAGACCGCTCGGCCATCCTGACACTTCGCCTGCGTTTCTATCATAAATCATATTGCTAAAAAGATATTCTTTTTTTTTTTCACTATATAAGTACTATACATTAACAACATAATACTAAATCGCGTGCAACATTTAGAAAAACAAAAGAGTAAATTTTTCGAATATAAGATGTCGAAAAGTAAAGAAAAATAATTTGTACGTTTTTCAATCAAAAATTCACATGTCAGAAGTGGGATTCGAACCCACGCCCACATTCGTGGAACAGAACACTCAGCTCTCTGCAGCAGAGGAAGCGATCGCTTGAGTCTGGCGCCTTAGACCGCTCGGCAATCCTGACACAGTGTCTGTGATTCTATGATAAATGATATTGCTAAAAAGATATTCTTTTTTTTCACTATATAAGTACTATACATTAACAACATAACACTAAATCGCGTGCAACATTTAGAAAAAGAAAAGAGTAAATTTTTCGAATATAAGATGTCGAAAAGTAAAGAAAAATAATTTGTATGTTTTTCAATCTCAAATTCACGTGTCAGAAACGAGATTCGAACCCACGCCCACATTCGTGGACCAGAACACTCAGACCTCTGCAGCAGAGGAAGCAATCGCTTGAGTCTGGCGCCTTAGACCGCTCGGCCATCCTGACAGAGTGCCGGTGGTTCTATCATAAATCATATTGCCAAAAAGATATTCTTTTTTTTACCATATAAGTACTATATCTTAACAACATAATACTAAATCGCGTGCAACATTTAGAAAAACAAAAGAGTAAATTTTTCGAATATAAGATATCGAAAAGTAAAGAAAAATAATTTGTACGTTTTTCAATCAAAAATTCACGTGTCAGAAGTGGGATTCGAACCCACGCCCACATTCGTGGACCAGAACACTCAGCCCTCTGCAGCAGAGAAAGCAATCGCTTAAGTCTGGCGCCTTAGACCGCTCGGCCATCCTGACACAGTATCTGTGTTTCTATCATAAATCATATTGCTAAAAAGATATTCTTTTTTTTCACTATATAATTACTATATCTTAACAACATGATACTATATCGCGTGCAACATTTAGTTGATTTTGTTGTTGTTGATTTTTGTCGTCCGATTATCTACGCTAATGGGATATAGGACCAGGGGGAGTGCCCTCCGTGGGGGTCTTTCTAAGGGAACCTAACCCGTATTTACGCAAGGTTCGAAGAAAACCACGGAAAACTCCGAACGGTTAGGCCGACAGCCGCGATTGGGTTCGAACCCAGCACCTGCCGTCTACCAGTTGAGAGGTCCGAACCTCTCGGCCACTGGTGGGGCCGTGCAACATTTAGAAAAACAAAAGAGTAAATTTTTCGAATATAAGATATCGAAAAGTAAAGAAAAATAATTTGTACGTTTTTCAATCAAAAATTCCCTTGTCAGAAGTGGGATTCGAACCCACGCCCACATTCGTGGACCAGAACACTCAGACCTCAGCAGCAGAGGAAGCAATCGCTTGAGTCTGGGGCCTTAGACCGCTCGGCTATCCCGACACAGTGTCTGTGATTCTATCATAAATCATATTGCTAAAAAGATATTTTTTTTCACTATATAAGTACTATACATTAACAACATAACACTAAATCGCGTGCAACATTTAGAAAAACAAAAGTGTAAATTTTTCGAATATAAGTTGTCGAAAAGTAAAGAAAAATAATTTGTACGTTCTTCAATCAAAAAATCACATGTCAGAAGTGGGTTTCGAACCAACGTCCACATTCGTGGACCAGAACACTCAGTCCTCTGCAGCAGAGGAAGCAATCGCTTGAGTCTGGCGCCTTGGACCGCTCGGCCATCCTAACACAGTATCTGTGTTTCTATCATAAATCATATTGCTAAAAAGGTAATCTTTTTTTTTTCACTATATAAGTACTATATCTTAACAACATAATACTAAATCGCGTGCAACATTTAGAAAAACAAAAGAGTAAATTTTTCGAATATAAGATGTCGAAAAGTAAAGAAAATAATTTGTACGTTTTTCAATCAAAAATTCACATGTCAGAAGTGGGATTCGAACCCACGCCCACATTCGTGGACCAGAACACTCAGCTCTCTGCAGCAGAGGAAGCAATCGCTTGAGTCTGACGCCTCAGACCGCTCGGCCATCCTGACACAGTGTCGGTGATTCTATCATAAATGATATTGCTAAAAAGATATTCTTTTTTTTTCACTATATAAGTACTATATCTTAACAACATAATACTAAATCGCGTGCAACATTTAGAAAAACAAAAGAGTAAATTTTTCGAATATAAGATGTCGTAAAGTAAAGAAAAATAATTTGTACGTTTTTCAATCAAAAATTCACGTATCAGAAGCGAGATTCGTACCCACGCCTACATTCGTGGACAAGAACACTCAGACCTCTGCAGCAGAGGAAGCAATCGCTTGAGTCTGGCGCCTTAGACCACACGGCCATCCTGACACAGTGTCTGTGATTCTATCATAAATCATATTGCCAAAAAGATATTCTTTTTTTTCACTATATAAGTACTATATCTTAACAACATAATACTAAATCGCGTGCAACATTTAGAAAAACAAAAGAGTAAATTTTTCGAATATAAGATATCGAAAAGTAAAGAAAAATAATTTGTACGTTTTTCAATCAAAAATTCACATGTAAGTAGTGGGATTCGAACCCACGCCCACATTCGTGGACCAGAACACTCAACCCTCTGCAGCAGAGGAAGCAATCGCTTGAGTCTGGCGCCTTAGACCGATCGGCCATCCTGACACAGTATCTGTGTTTCTATCATAAATCATATTGCTAAAAAGATATTCTTTTTTTTTCACTATATAAGTACTATATCTTAACAACATAATACTAAATCGCGTGCAACATTTAGAAAAACAAAAGAGTAAATTTTTCGAATATAAGATATCGAAAAGTAAAGAAAAATAATTTGTACGTTTTTCAATCAAAAATTCCCTTGTTAGAGGTGGAATTCGAACCCACGCCCACATTCGTGGACCAGAACACTCAGACCTCTGCAGCAGAGGAAGAAATCGCTTGAGTCTGGCGCCTTAGACCGCTCGGCTATCCTGACACAGTGCCTGTGACTCTATCATAAATCATATTGCTAAAAAGATATTCTTTTTTTTCACTATATAAGTACTATATCTTAACAACATAATATTAAATCGCGTGCAACATATAGAAAAACAAAAGAGTAAATTTTTCGAATATATGATATCGAAAAGTAAAGAAAAATAATTTGTACGTTTTTCAATCAAAAATTCACTTGTCAGAAGTGGGATTCGAACCCACGCCCACATTCGTGTACCAGAACACTCAGACCTCTGCAGCACAGGAAGCAATCGCTTGAGTCTGGCGCCTTGGACCGCTCGGCCATCCTGACACAGTATCTGTGATTCTATCATAAATCATATTGCTAAAAAGATATTCTTTTTCTTTCACTATATAAGTACTATATCTTAACAACATAATACTAAATCGCGTGCAACATTTAGAAAAACAAAAGAGTAAATTTTTCGAATATAAGATGTCGAAAAGTAAAGAAAAATAATTTGTATGTTTTTCAATCTCAAATTCACGTGTCAGAAGCGAGATTCGAACCCACGCCCACATTCGTGGACCAGAACACTCAGACCTCTGCAGCAGAGGAAGCAATCGCTTGAGTCTGGCGCCTTAGACCTCACGGCCACCCTGACACAGTGTCTGTGATTCTATCATAAATCATATTGCTAAAAAGATATTCTTTTTTTTTCACTATATAAGTACTATACATTAACAACATAACACTAAATCGCGTGCAACATTTAGAAAAACAAAAGAGTAAATTTTTCGAATATAAGTTGTCGAAAAGTAAAGAAAAATAATTTGTACGTTCTTCAATCAAAAAATCACATGTCAGAAGTGGGTTTCGAACCCACGCCCACATTCGTGGACCAGAACACTCAGTTCTCTGCAGCAGAGGAACCAATCGCTTGAGTCTGGCGCCTTAGACCGCTCGGCCATCCTGACAGAGTGCCGGTGGTTCTATCATAAATCATATTGCCAAAAAGATATTCTTTTTTTTACCATATAAGTACTATATCTTAACAACATAATACTAAATCGCGTGCAACATTTAGAAAAACAAGAGAGTAAATTTTTCGAATATAAGATGTCGAAAAGTAAAGAAAAATAATTTGTACGTTTTTCAATCAAAAATTCACGTGTCAGAAGTGGGATTCGAACCCACGCCCACATTCGTGGACCCGAACACTCAGCCCTCTGCAGCA
Source organism: Maratus speculifer (assembly GCA_964019185.1). Lineage (NCBI taxonomy): Eukaryota > Metazoa > Arthropoda > Arachnida > Araneae > Salticidae > Maratus > Maratus speculifer. The sequence continues at coordinate 1,001,628 of CAXHSM010000001.1, forward strand.
GAGGAAGCAATCGCTTGAGTCTGGCGCCTTAGACCGTTCGGCCATCCTGACACAGTGTCGGTGATTCTATCATAAATCATATTGCTAAAAAGATATTCTTTTTTTTTCACTATATAAGTACTATATCTTAACAACATAATACTAAATCGCGTGCAACATTTAGAAAAACAAAAGAGTAAATTTTTCGAATATAAGTTGTCGAAAAATAAAGAAAAATAATTTGTACGTTCTTCAATCTAAAAATCACATGTCAGAAGTGGGTTTCGAACCCACGTCCACATTCGTGGACCAGAACACTCAGTCCTCTGCAGCAGAGGAAGCAATCGCTTGAGTCTGGCCCCTTGGACCGCTCGGCCATCCTAACACAGTATCTGCGTTTCTATCATAAATCATATTGCTAAAAAGGTAATCTTTTTTTTTTCACTATATAAGTACTATATCTTAACAACATAATACTAAATCGCGTGCAACATTTAGAAAAACAAAAGAGTAAATTTTTCGAATATAAGATGTCGAAAAGTAAAGAAAAATAATTTGTACGTTTTTCAATCAAAAATTCACATGTCAGAAGTGGGATTCGAACCCACGCCCACATTCGTGGACCAGAGCACTCAGCCCTCTGCAGCAGAGGAAGCAATCGCTTGAGTCTGGCGCCTTAGACCACTCGGCCATCCTGACACAGTATCTGTGATTCTATCATAAATCATATTGCTAAAAAGATATTCTTTTTCTTTCACTATATAAGTACTATATCTTAACAACATAATACTAAATCGCGTGCAACATTTAGAAAAACAAAAGAGTAAATTTTTCGAATATAAGATGTCGAAAAGTAAAGAAAAAAAATTTGTACGTTTTTCAATAAAAAATTCACGTGTCAGAAGTGGGATTCGAACCCACGCCCACATTCGTGGACCAGAACACTCAGCCCTCTGCAGCAGAGGAAGCAATCGCTTGAGTCTGGCGCCTTAGACCACTCGGCCATCCTGACACAGTATCTGAGATTCTATCATAAATCATATTGCTAAAAAGATATTCTTTTTCTTTCACTATATAAGTACTATATCTTAACAACATAATACTAAATCGCGTGCAACATTTAGAAAAACAAAAGAGTAAATTTTTCGAATATAAGATGTCGAAAAGTAAAGAAAAATAATTTGTATGTTTTTCAATCTCAAATTCACGTGTCAGAAGCGAGATTCGTACCCACGCCTACATTCGTGGACAAGAACACTCAGACCTCTGCATCAGAGGAAGCAATCGCTTGAGTCTGGCGCCTTAGACCACACGGCCATCCTGACACAGTGTCTGTGATTCTATCATAAATCATATTGCCAAAAAGATATTCTTTTTTTTCACTATATAAGTACTATATCTTAACAACATAATACTAAATCGCGTGCAACATTTAGAAAAACAAAAGAGTAAATTTTTCGAATATAAGATGTCGAAAAGTAAAGAAAAATAATTTGTACATTTTTCAATCAAAAATTCACATGTCAGAAGTGGAATTCGAACCCACGCCCTCATTCGTGGACCTGAACACTCAGTCCTCTGCAGCAGAGGAAGCAATCGCTTGAGTCTGGCGCCTTAGACCGCTCGGCCATCATGACAGAGTGCCGGTGGCTCTATCATAAATCATATTGCCAAAAAGATATTCTTTTTTTTACCATATAAGTACTATATCTTAACAACATAATACTAAATCGCGTGCAACATTTAGAAAAACAAGAGAGTAAATTTTTCGAATGTAAGATGTCGAAAAGTAAAGAAAAATAATTTGTACGTTTTTCAATCAAAAATTCACGTGTCAGAAGTGGGATTCGAACCCACGCCCACATTCGTGAACCAGAACACTCAGACCTCAGCAGCAGAGGAAGCAATCGCTTGAGTCTGGCGCCTTAGACCGCTCGGCTATCCCGACACAGTGTCTGTGATTCTATCATAAATCATATTGCTAAAAAGATATTTTTTTTTCACTATATAAGTACTATACATTAACAACATAACACTAAATCGCGTGCAACATTTAGAAAAACAAAAGTGTAAATTTTTCGAATATAAGTTGTCGAAAAGTAAAGAAAAATAATTTGTACGTTCTTCAATCAAAAAATCACATGTCAGAAGTGGGTTTCGAACCAACGTCCACATTCGTGGACCAGAACACTCAGTCCTCTGCAGCAGAGGAAACAATCGCTTGAGTCTGGCGCCTTGGACCGCTCGGCCATCCTAACACAGTATCTGTGTTTCTATCATAAATCATATTGCTAAAAAGGTAATCTTTTTTTTTTCACTATATAAGTACTATATCTTAACAACATAATACTAAATCGCGTGCAACATATAGAAAAACAAAAGAGTAAATTTTTCGAATATAAGATGTCGAAAAGTAAAGAAAATAATTTGTACGTTTTTCAATCAAAAATTCACATGCCAGAAGTGGGATTCGAACCCACGCCCACAATCGTGGACCAGAACACTCAGCTCTCTGCAGCAGAGGAAGCAATCGCTTGAGTCTGGCGCCTTATACCGCTCGGCCATCCTGACACTGTGCCTGCGTTTCTATCATAAATCATATTGCTAAATAGATATTCTTTTTTTTTCACTATATAAGTACTATACATTAACAACATAATACTAAATCGCGTGCAACATTTAGAAAAACAAAAGAGTAAATTTTTCGAATATAAGATGTCGAAAAGTAAAGAAAAAAAATTTGTACGTTTTTCAATCAAAAATTCACATGTCAGAAGCGAGATTCGTACCCACGCCCACATTCGTGGACAAGAACACTCAGACCTCTGCAGCAGAGGAAGCAATCGCTTGAGTCTGGCGCCTTAGACCACACGGCCATCCTGACACAGTGTCTGTGATTCTATCATAAATCATATTGCTAAAAAGATATTCTTTTTTTTCACTATATAAGTACTATATCTTAACAACATAATACTAAATCGCGTGCAACATTTAGAAAAACAAAAGAGTAAATTTTTCGAATATAAGATGTCGAAAAGTAAAGAAAAATAATTTGTACGTTTTTCAATCAAAAATTCCCTTGACAGAGGTGGAATTCGAACCCACGCCCACATTCGTGGACCAGAACACTCAGACCTCTGAAGCAGAGGAAGCAATCGCTTGAGTCTGGCGCCTTAGACCGCACGGCTATCCTGACACAGTGCCTGTGATTCTATCATAAATCATATTGCTAAAAAGATATTCTTTTTTTTCACTATATAAGTACTATACATTAACAACATAACACTAAATCGCGTGCAACATTTAGAAAAACAAAAGAGTAAATTTTTCGAATATAAGATGTCGAAAAGTAAAGAAAAATAATTTGTACGTTTTTCAATCAAAAACTCACGTGTCAGAAGTGGGATTCGAACCCACGCCCACATTCGTGGACCAGAACACTTAGCCCTCTGCAGCAGTGGAAGCAATCGCTTGAGTCTGGCGCCTTAGACCACTCGGCCATCCTGACACAGTGGCCGTGATTCTATCATAAATCATATTGCTAAAAAGATATTCTTTTTTTTCACTATATAAGTACTATATCTTAACAACATAATATTAAATCGCGTGCAACATATAGAAAAACAAGAGAGTAAATTTTTCGAATATATGATATCGAAAAGTAAAGAAAAATAATTTGTACGTTTTTCAATCAAAAATTCACTTGTCAGATGTGCGATTCGAACCCACGCCCACATTCGTGTACCAGAACACTCAGACCTCTGCAGCACAGGAAGCAATCGCTTGAGTCTGGCGAATTGGACCGCTCGGCCATCCTGACACAGTATCTGTGATTCTATCATAAATCATATTGCTAAAAAGATATTCTTTTTCTTTCACTATATAAGTACTATATCTTAACAACATAATACTAAATCGCGTGCAACATTTAGAAAAACAAAAGAGTAAATTTTTCGAATATAAGATGTCGAAAAGTAAAGAAAAATAATTTGTACGTTTTTCAATCAAAAATTCACATGTCAGAAGTGGGATTCGAACCCACGCCCACATTCGTGGACCAGAGCACTCAGCCCTCTGCAGCAGAGGAAGCAATCGCTTGAGTCTGGCGCCTTAGACCACTCGGCCATCCTGACACAGTATCTGTGATTCTATCATAAATCATATTGCTAAAAAGATATTCTTTTTCTTTCACTATATAAGTACTATATCTTAACAACATAATACTAAATCGCGTGCAACATTTAGAAAAACAAAAGAGTAAATTTTTCGAATATAAGATGTCGAAAAGTAAAGAAAAATAATTTGTATGTTTTTCAATCTCAAATTCACGTGTCAGAAGCGAGATTCGAACCCACGCCCACATTCGTGGACCAGAACACTCAGACCTCTGCAGCAGAGGAAGCAATCGCTTAAGTCTGGCGCCTTAGACCTCACGGCCAACCTGACACAGTGTCTGTGATTCTATCATAAATCATATTGCTAAAAAGATATTCTTTTTTTTCACTATATAAGTACTATATCTTAACAACATAATACTAAATCGCGTGCAACATTTAGAAAAACAAAAGAGTAAATTTTTCGAATATAAGATGTCGAAAAGTAAAGAAAAATAATTTGTACATTTTTCAATCAAAAATTCACATGTCAGAAGTGGAATTCGAACCCACGCCCACATTCGTGGACCTGAACACTCAGTCCTCTGCAGCAGAGGAAGCAATCGCTTGAGTCTGGCGCCTTAGACCGCTCGGCCATCATGACAGAGTGCCGGTGGCTCTATCATAAATCATATTGCCAAAAAGATATTCTTTTTTTTACCATATAAGTACTATATCTTAACAACATAATACTAAATCGCGTGCAACATTTAGAAAAACAAGAGAGTAAATTTTTCGAATATAAGATGTCGAAAAGTAAAGAAAAATAATTTGTACGTTTTTCAATGAAAAATTCACGTGTCAGAAGTGGGATTCGAACCCACGCCCACATTCGTGGACCAGAACACTCAGTCCTCTGCAGCAGAGGAAGCAATCGCTTGAGTCTGGCGCCTTAGACCACACGGCCATCCTGACACAGTGTCTGTGATTTTATCATAAATCATATTGCTAAAAAGATATTCTTTTTTTTCACTATATAAGTACTATATCTTAACAACATAATACTAAATCGCGTGCAACATTTAGAAAAACAAAAGAGTAAATTTTTCGAATATAAGATGTCGAAAAGTAAAGAAAAATAATTTGTACGTTTTTCAATCAAAAATTCCCTTGTCAGAGGTGGAATTCGAACCCACGCCCACATTCGTGGACCAGAACACTCAGACCTCTGAAGCAGAGGAAGCAATCGCTTGAGTCTGGCGCCTTAGACCGCACGGCTATCCTGACACAGTGCCTGTGATTCTATCATAAATCATATTGCTAAAAAGATATTCTTTTTTTTCACTATATAAGTACTATACATTAACAACATAACACTAAATCGCGTGCAACATTTAGAAAAACAAAAGAGTAAATTTTTCGAATATAAGATGTCGAAAAGTAAAGAAAAATAATTTGTACGTTTTTCAATCAATAACTCACGTGTCAGAAGTGGGATTCGAACCCACGCCCACATTCGTGGACCAGAACACTTAGCCCTCGGCAGCAGTGGAAGCAATCGCTTGAGTCTGGCGCCTTAGACCACTCGGCCATCCTGACACAGTGGCCGTGATTCTATCATAAATCATATTGCTAAAAAGATATTCTTTTTTTTCACTATATAAGTACTATATCTTAACAACATAATATTAAATCGCGTGCAACATATAGAAAAACAAAAGAGTAAATTTTTCGAATATATGATATCGAAAAGTAAAGAAAAATAATTTGTACGTTTTTCAATCAAAAATTCACTTGTCAGATGTGGGATTCGAACCCACGCCCACATTCGTGTACCAGAACACTCAGACCTCTGCAGCACAGGAAGCAATCGCTTAAGTCTGGCGCCTTGGACCGCTCGGCCATCCTGACACAGTATCTGTGATTCTATCATAAATCATATTGCTAAAAAGATATTCTTTTTCTTTCACTATATAAGTACTATATCTTAACAACATAATACTAAATCGCGTGCAACATTTAGAAAAACAAAAGAGTAAATTTTTCGAATATAAGATGTCGAAAAGTAAAGAAAAATAATTTGTATGTTTTTCAATCTCAAATTCACGTGTCAGAAGCGAGATTCGAACCCACGCCCACATTCGTGGACCAGAACACTCAGACCTCTGCAGCAGAGGAAGCAATCGCTTGAGTCTGGCGCCTTAGACCTCACGGCCACCCTGACACAGGGTCTGTGATTCTATCATAAATCATATTGCTAAAAAGATATTCTTTTTTTTCACTATATAAGTACTATACATTAACAACATAACACTAAATCGCGTGCAACATTTAGAAAAACAAAAGAGTAAATTTTTCGAATATAAGTTGTCGAAAAGTAAAGAAAAATAATTTGTACGTTCTTCAATCAAAAAATCACATGTCAGAAGTGGGTTTCGAACCCACGCCCACATTCGTGGACCAGAACACTCAGTCCTCTGCAGCAGAGGAACCAATCGCTTGAGTCTGGCGCCTTAGACCGCTCGGCCATCCTGACAGAGTGCCGGTGGTTCTATCATAAATCATATTGCCAAAAAGATATTCTTTTTTTTACCATATAAGTACTATATCTTAACAACATAATACTAAATCGCGTGCAACATTTAGAAAAACAAAAGAGTAAATTTTTCGAATATAAGATGTCGAAAAGTAAAGAAAAATAATTTGTATGTTTTTCAATCTCAAATTCACGTGTCAGAAGCGAGATTCGAACTCACGCCCACATTCGTGGACCAGAACACTCAGACCTCTGCAGCAGAGGAAGCAATCGCTTGAGTCTGGCGCCTTAGACCTCACGGCCAACCTGACACAGTGTCTGTGATTCTATCATAAATCATATTGCTAAAAAGATATTCTTTTTTTTCACTATATAAGTACTATATCTTAACAACATAATACTAAATCGCGTGCAACATTTAGAAAAACAAAAGAGTAAATTTTTCGAATATAAGATGTCGAAAAGTAAAGAAAAATAATTTGTACGTTCTTCAATCAAAAAATCACATGTCAGAAGTGGGTTTCGAACCCACGTCCACATTCGTGGACCAGAACACTCAGTCCTCTGCAGCAGAGGAAGCAATCGCTTGAGTCTGGCGCCTTGGACCGCTCGGCCATCCTAACACAGTATCTGTGTTTCTATCATAAATCATATTGCTAAAAAGGTAATCTTTTTTTTTCACTATATAAGTACTATATCTTAACAACATAAAACTAAATCGCGTGCAACATTTAGAAAAACAAAAGAGTAAATTTTTCGAATATAAGATGTCGAAAAGTAAAGAAAAATAATTTGTACGTTTTTCAATCAAAAATTCACATGCCAGAAGTGGGATTCGAACCCACGCCCACATTCGTGGACCAGAACACTCAGCTCTCTGCAGCAGAGGAAGCTATCGCTTGAGTCTGGCGCCTTAGACCGCTCGGCCATCCTGACACTGTGCCTGCGTTTCTATCATAAATCATATTGCTAAAAAGATATTCTTTTTTTTTCACTATATAAGTACTATATCTTAACAACATAATACTAAATCGCGTGCAACATTTAGAAAAACAAAAGAGTAAATTTTTCGAATATAAGATGTCGAAAATTAAAGAAAAATAATTTGTACGTTCTTCAATCAAAAATTCACATGTCAGAAGTGTGTTTCGAACCCACGTCCACATTCGTGGACCAGAACACTCAGTCCTCTGCAGCAGAGGAAGCAATCGCTTGAATCTGGCGCCTTAGACCGCTCGGCCATCCTGACACTTTGCCTGCGTTTCTATCATAAATCATATTGCTAAAAAGATATTCTTTTTTTTTTCACTATATAAGTACTATACATTGACAACATAATACTAAATCTCGTGCAACATTTAGAAAAACAAAAGAGTAAATTTTTCGAATATAATATGTCGAAAAGTAAAGAAAAAAAATTTGTACGTTTTTCAATCAAATATTCACATGTCAGAAGTGGGATTCGAACCCACGCCCACATTCGTGGAACAGAACACTCAGCTCTCTGCAGCAGAGGAAGCAATCGCTTGAGTCTGGCGCCTTAGACCGCTCGGCCATCCTGACACAGTATCTGTGATTCTATCATAAATGATATTGCTAAAAAGATATTCTTTTTTTTCACTATATAAGTACTATATCTTAACAACATAATACTAAATCGCGTGCAACATTTAGAAAAACAAAAGAGTAAATTTTTCGAATATAAGATGTCGTAAAGTAAAGAAAAATAATTTGTACGTTTTTCAATCAAAAATTCACGTGTCAGAAGCGAGATTCGAACCCACGCCCACATTCGTGGACCAGAACACTCAGTCCTCTGCAGCAGAGGAAGCAATCGCTTGAGTCTGGCGCCTTAGACCGCTCGGCCATCCTGACACAGTGTCGGTGATTCTATCATAAATCATATTGCTAAAAAGATATTCTTTTTTTTTCACTATATAAGTACTATATCTTAACAACATAATACTAAATCGCGTGCAACATTTAGAAAAACAAAAGAGTAAATTTTTCGAAAATAAGATATCGAAAAGTAAAGAAAAATAATTTGTACGTTTTTCAATCAAAAATTCCCTTGTCAGAAGTGGGATTCGAACCCACGCCCACATTCGTGGACCAGAACACTCAGACCTCAGCGGCAGAGGAAGCAATCGCTTGAGTCTGGCGCCTTAGACCGCTCGGCTATCCCGACACAGTGTCTGTGATTCTATCATAAATCATATTGCTAAAAAGATATTCTTTTTTTTCACTATATAAGTACTATACATTAACAACATAACACTAAATCGCGTGCAACATTTAGAAAAACAAAAGAGTAAATTTTTCGAATATAAGTTGTCGAAAAGTAAAGAAAAATAATTTGTACGTTCTTCAATCAAAAATTCACATGTCAGAAGTGTGTTTCGAACCCACGTCCACATTCGTGGACCAGAACACTCAGTCCTTTGCAGCAGAGGAAGCAATCGCTTGAATCTGGCGCCTTAGACCGCTCGGCCATCCTGACACTTTGCCTGCGTTTCTATCATAAATCATATTGCTAAAAAGATATTCTTTTTTTTTTCACTATATAAGTACTTTACATTGACAACATAATACTAAATCTCGTGCAACATTTAGAAAAACAAAAGAGTGAATTTTTCGAATATAATATGTCGAAAAGTAAAGAAAAAAAATTTGTACGTTTTTCAATCAAAAATTCACATGTCAGAAGTGGGATTCGACCCCACGCCCACATTCGTGGAACAGAACACTCAGCTCTCTGCAACAGAGGAAGCAATCGCTTGAGTCTGGCGCCTTGACCGCTCGGCCATCCTGACACAGTATCTGTGATTCTATCATAAATGATATTGCTAAAAAGATATTCTTTTTTTTTCACTATATAAGTACTATATCTTAACAACATAATACTAAATCGCGTGCAACATTTAGAAAAACAAAAGAGTAAATTTTTCGAATATAAGATGTCGAAAAGTAAAGAAAAAAAATTTGTACGTTTTTCAATCAAAAATTCACGTGTCAGAAGTGGGATTCGAACCCACGCCCACATTCGTGGACCAGAACACTCAGCCCTCTGCAGCAGAGAAAGCAATCGCTTGAGTCTGGCGCCTTAGACCGCTCGGCCATCCTGACACAGTGTCGGTGATTCTATCATAAATGATATTGCTAAAAAGATATTCTTTTTTTTCACTATATAAGTACTATATCTTAACAACATAATACTAAATCGCGTGCAACATTTAGAAAAACAAAAGAGTAAATTTTTCGAATATAAGATGTCGTAAAGTAAAGAAAAATAATTTGTACGTTTTTCAATCAAAAATTCACGTGTCAGAAGCGAGATTCGTACCCACGCCCACATTCGTGGACAAGAACACTCAGACCTCTGCAACAGAGGAAGCAATCGCTTGAGTCTGGCGCCTTAGACCACACGGCCACCCTGACACAGTGTCTGTGATTCTATCATAAATCATATTGCTAAAAAGATATTCTTTTTTTTCACTATATAAGTACTATATCTTAACAACATAATACTAAATCGCGTGCAACATTTAGAAAAACAAAAGAATAAATTTTTCGAATATAAGATGTCGAAAAGTAAAGAAAAAAAATTTGTACATTTTTCAATCAAAAATTCACATGTCAGAAGTGGGATTCGAACCCACGCCCACATTCGTGGACCAGAACACTCAGTCCTCTGCAGCAGAGGAAGCAATCGCTTGAGTCTGGCGCCTTAGACCGCTCGGGCCATCCTGACACAGTGCCGGTGTTTCTATCATAAATCATATTGCCAAAAAGATATTCTTTTTTTTACTATATAAGTACTATATTTTAACAACATAATACTAAATCGCGTGCAACATTTAGAAAAACAAAGGAGTAAATTTTTCGAATATAAGATATCGAAAAGTAAAGAAAAATAATTTGTACGTTTTTCAATCAAAAATTCACGTGTCAGAAGTGGGATTCGAACCCACGCCCAAATTCGTGGACCAGAACACTCAGCCCTCTGCAGCAGAGGAAGCAATCGCTTGAGTCTGGCGCCTTAGACCGCTCGGCCATCTTGACACAGTTTCGGTGATTCTATCATAAATCATATTGCTAAAAAGATATTCTTTTTTTTCACTATATAAGTACTATATCTTAAGAACATAATACTAAATCGCGTGCAACATTTAGAAAAACAAAAGAGTAAATTTTTCGAATATAAGATATCGAAAAGTAAAGAAAAATAATTTGTACGTTTTTCAATCAAAAATTCCCTTGTCAGAAGTGGAATTCGAACTTACGCCCACATTCGTGGACGAGAACACTCAGACCTCTGCAGCAGAGGAAGCAATCGCTTGAGTCTGGCGCCTTAGACCGCTCGGCTATCCTGACACAGTGCCTGTGATTCTATCATAAATCATATTGCTAAAAAGATATTCTTTTTTTTCACTATATAAGTACTATACATTAACAACATAACACAAAATCGCGTGCAACATTTAGAAAAACAAAAGAGTAAATATTTCGAATATAAGATGTCGAAAAGTAAAGAAAAATAATTTGTACGTTTTTCAATCAAAAATTCACGTGTCAGAAGTGGGATTCGAACCCACGCCCACATTCGTGGACCAGAACACTTAGCCCTCTGCAGCAGAGGAAGCAATCGCTTGAGTCTGGCGCCTTAGACCACTCGGCCATCCTGACACAGTGTCCGTGATTCTATCATAAATCATATTGCTAAAAAGATATTCTTTTTTTTTCACTATATAAGTACTATATCTTAACAACATAATATTAAATCGCGTGCAAAATATAGAAAAACAAAAGAGTAAATTTTTCGAATATATGATATCGAAAAGTAAAGAAAAATAATTTGTACGTTTTTCAATCAAAAATTCACTTGTCAGCTATGGGAATCGAACCCACGCCCACATTCGTGTACCAGAACACTCAGACCTCTGCAGCACAGGAAGCAATCGCTTGAGTCTGGCACCTTAGACCGCTCGACCATCCTGACACTTTGCCTGCGTTTCTATCATAAATCATATTGCTAAAAAGATATTCTTTTTTTTTCACTATATAAGTACTATACATTAACAACATAATACTAAATCTCGTGCAACATTTAGAAAAACAAAAGAGTAAATTTTTCGAATATAAGATGTCGAAAAGTAAAGAAAAATAATTTGTATGATTTTCAATCAAAAATTCACATGTCAGAAGTGGGATTCGAACCCACGCCCACATTCGTGGAACAGAACACTCAGCTCTCTGCAGCAGAGGAAGCAATCGCTTGAGTCTGGCGCCTTAGACCGCTCGGCCATCCTGACACAGTATCTGTGATTCTATCATAAATGATATTGCTAAAAAGATATTCTTTTTTTGTCACTATATAAGTACTATATCTTAACAACATAATACTAAATCGCGTGCAACATTTAGAAAAACAAAAGAGTAAATTTTTCGAATATAAGATGTCGAAAAGTAAAGAAAAAAAATTTGTACGTTTTTCAATCAAAAATTTACGTGTCAGAAGTGGGATTCGAACCCACGCCCACATTGGTGGACCAGAACACTCAGCCCTCTGCAGCAGAGGAAGCAATCGCTTGAGTCTGGCGCCTTAGACCACTCGGCCATCCTGAAACAGTATCTGTGATTCTATCATAAATAATATTGCTAAAAAGATATTCTTTTTCTTTCACTATATAAGTACTATATCTTAACAACATAATACTAAATCGCGTGCAACATTTAGAAAAACAAAAGAGTAATTTTTTCGAATATAAGATGTCGAAAAGTAAAGAAAAATAATTTGTATGTTTTTCAATCTCAAATTCACGTGTCAGAAGCGAGATTCGAACCCACGCCCACATTCGTGGACCAGAACACTCAGACCTCTGCAGCAGAGGAAGCAATCGCTTGAGTCTGGCGCCTTAGACCGCTCGGCCATCCTTATACTGAGCCTGTGTTTCTATCATAAATCATATTGCTAAAAAGGTATTCTTTTATTCTCATTATATAAGAACTATATCTTAACAACATAATACTAAATCGCTTGCAACATTTGGAAAAACAAAAGAGTAAATTTTTCGAATATAAGATATCGAAAAGTAAAGAAAAATTATTTGTACGTTTTTCAATCAAAAATTCCCTTGTCAGAAGTGGAATTCGAACCCACGCCCACATTCGTCGACCAGAACACTCAGCCCTCTACAGCGGAGGAAGCAATCGCTTGAGTCTGGCGCCTTAGACCGCTCGGCCATCCTGACACAGTGTCGGTGATTCTATCATAAATCATATTGCTAAAAAGATATTCTTTTTTTTCACTATATAAGTACTATATCTTAACAACATAATACTAAATCGCGTGCAACATTTAGAAAAACAAAAGAGAAAATTTTTCGAATATAAGATGTCGAAAAGTAAAGAAAAATAATTTGTACATTTTTCAATCAAAAATTCACATGTCAGAAGTGGGATTCCAACCCACGCCCACATTCGTGGACCAGAACACTCAGTCCTCAGTAGCAGTGGAAGCAATCGCTTGAGTATGACGCCTTAGACCGCTCGGCCATCCTGACACGGTGCTTGCGTTTCTATCATAAATCATATTGCTAAAAAGATATTCTTTTTTTTTACTATATAAGAACTATACATTAACAACATAATACTAAATCGCGTGCAACATTTAGAAAAACAAAAGAGTAAATTTTTTGGAATATAAGATATCGAAAAGTAAAGAAAAATAATTTGTACGTTTTTCAATCAAAAATTCACGTGTCAGAAGTGGGATTCGAACCCACGCCCACATTCCTGGACCAGAACACTCAGCCCTCTGCAGCAGAGGAAGCAATCGCTTGAGTCTGGCGCCTTAGACCGCTCGGCCATCCTGACACAGTGTCTGTGTTTCTATCATAAATCATATTGCTAAAAAGATATTCTTTTTTTTTTCACTATATAAGTACTATATCTTAACAACATAATACTAAATCGCGTGCAACATTTAGAAAAACAAAAGAGTAAATTTTTCGAATATAAGATATCGAAAAGTAAAGAAAAATAATTTGTACGTTTTTCAATCAAAAATTCACGTGTCAGAAGTGGGATTCGAACCCACGCCCACATTCACGGACCAGAACACTCAGCCCTCTGCAGCAGAGGAAGCAATCGCTTGAGCCTCGCGCCTTAGACCGCTCGGCCATCCTGACACAGTGTCTGTGTTTCTATCATAAATCATATTGCTAAAAAGATATTCTTTTTTTTTCACTATATAGGTACGATATCTTAACAACATAATACTAAATCGCGTGCAACATTTAGAAAAACAAAAGAGTAAATTTTTCGAATATAAGATATCGAAAAGTAAAGAAATATAATTTGTACGTTTTTCAATCAAAAATTCACATGTCAGATGTGGGATTCGAACCCACGCCCACATTCGTGGACCAGAACACTCAGTCCTCTGCAGCAGAGGAAGCAATCGCTTGAGTCTGGCGCCTTAGACCGCTCGGCCCTCCTGACACGGTGCCAGTGTTTCTATCATAAATCATATTGCCAAAAAGATATTTTTTTTTTACAATATAAGTAATATATCTTAACAACATAATACTAAATCGCGTGCAAAATTTAGAAAAATAAAAGAGTGACGTCGAAAAGTAAAGAAAAATATTTTGTACGTTTTTCAATTAAAAAGTCACATGTCAGAAGTGGGATTTGAACCCACGCCCACAATCGTGGACCAGAGCACTCAGCCCTCTGCAGCAGAGGAAGCAATCGCTTGAGTCTGTCGCCTTAGACCGCTCGGCTATCCTGACACTGTGCCTGCGTTTCTATCATAAATCATATTGCTAAAAAGATATTCTTTTTTTTTCACTATATAAGTACTATACATTAACAACATAATACTAAATCGCGTGCAACATTTAGAAAAACAAAAGAGTAAATTTTTCGAATATAAGATGTCGAAAAGTAAAGAAAAATAATTTGTACATTTTTCAATCAAAAATTCACATGTCAGAAGTGGGATTCGAACCCACGCCCACATTCGTGGACCAGAACACTCAGTCCTCTGCAGCAGAAGAAGCAATCGCTTGAGTCTGGCGCCTTAGACCGCTCGGCCATCCTGACACAGTGCCAGTGTTTCTATCATAAATCATATTGCCAAAAAGATATTCTTTTTTTACTATATAAGTAATATATCTTAACAACATAATACTAAATCGCGTGCAAAATTTAGAAAAATAAAAGAGTGACGTCGAAAAGTAAAGAAAAATATTTTGTACGTTTTTCAATTAAAAAATCACATGTCAGAAGTGGGATTTGAACCCACGCCCACAATCGTGGACCAGAGCACTCAGCCCTCTGCAGCAGAGGAAGCAATCGGTTGAGTCTGGCGCCTTAGACCGCTCGGCCATCCTTATACTGAGCCTGTGTTTCTATCATAAATCATATTGCTAAAAAGGTATTCTTTTATTCTCATTATATAAGAACTATATCTTAACAACATAATACTAAATCGCTTGCAACATTTGGAAAAACAAAAGAGTAAATTTTTCGAATATAAGATATCGAAAAGTAAAGAAAAATAATTTGTACGTTTTTCAATCAAAAATTCCCTTGTCAGAAGTGGAATTCCAACCCACGCCCACATTCGTCGACCAGAACACTCAGCCCTCTACAGCGGAGGAAGCAATCGCTTGAGTCTGGCGCCTTAGACCGCTCGGCCATCCTGACACAGTGTCGGTGATTCTATCATAAATCATATTGCTAAAAAGATATTCTTTTTTTTCACTATATAAGTACGATATCTTAACAACATAATACTAAATCGCGTGCAACATTTAGAAAAACAAAAGAGTAAATTTTTCGAATATAAGATGTCGAAAAGTAAAGAAAAATAATTTGTACATTTTTCAATCAAAAATTAACATGTCAGAAGTGGGATTAAAACCCACGCCCACATTCGTGGACCAGAACACTCAGTCCTCTGCAGCAGAGGAAGCAATCGCTTGAGTCTGGCGCCTCAGACCGCTCGGCCATCCTGACAGAGTGCCGGTGTTTCTATCATAAATCATATTGCCAAAAAGATATTCTTTTATTTACCATATAAGTACTATATCTTAACAACATAATACTATATCGCGTGCAACATTTAGAAAAACAAGAGAGTAAATTTTTCGAATATAAGATGTCGAAAAGTAAAGAAAAATAATTTGTACGTTTTTCAATCAAAAATTCACGTGTCAGAAGTGGGATTCGAACCCACGCCCACATTCGTGGACCAGAGCACTCAGCCCTCTGCAGCAGAGGAAGCAATCGCTTGAGTCTGTCGCCTTAGACCGCTCGGCCATCCTGACACTGTGCCTGCGTTTCTATCATAAATCATATTGCTAAAAAGATATTCTTTTTTTTTTCACTATATAAGTACTATACATTAACAACATAATACTAAATCGCGTGCAACATTTAGAAAAACAAAAGAGTAAATTTTTCGAATATAAGATGTCGAAAAGTAAAGAAAAATATTTTGTACATTTTTCAATCAAAAATTCACATGTCAGAAGTGGGATTCGAACCCACGCCCACATTCGTGGACCAGAACACTCAGTCCTCTGCAGCAGAAGAAGCAATCGCTTGAGTCTGGCGCCTTAGACCGCTCGGCCATCCTGACACAGTGCCAGTGTTTCTATCATAAATCATATTGCCAAAAAGATATTCTTTTTTTACTATATAAGTAATATATCTTAACAACATAATACTAAATCGCGTGCAAAATTTAGAAAAATAAAAGAGTGACGTCGAAAAGTAAAGAAAAATATTTTGTACGTTTTTCAATTAAAAAATCACATGTCAGAAGTGGGATTTGAACCCACGCCCACAATCGTGGACCAGAGCACTCAGCCCTCTGCAGCAGAGGAAGCAATCGGTTGAGTCTGGCGCCTTAGACCGCTCGGCCATCCTTATACTGAGCCTGTGTTTCTATCATAAATCATATTGCTAAAAAGGTATTCTTTTATTCTCATTATATAAGAACTATATCTTAACAACATAATACTAAATCGCTTGCAACATTTGGAAAAACAAAAGAGTAAATTTTTCGAATATAAGATATCGAAAAGTAAAGAAAAATAATTTGTACGTTTTTCAATCAAAAATTCCCTTGTCAGAAGTGGAATTCCAACCCACGCCCACATTCGTCGACCAGAACACTCAGCCCTCTACAGCGGAGGAAGCAATCGCTTGAGTCTGGCGCCTTAGACCGCTCGGCCATCCTGACACAGTGTCGGTGATTCTATCATAAATCATATTGCTAAAAAGATATTCTTTTTTTTCACTATATAAGTACGATATCTTAACAACATAATACTAAATCGCGTGCAACATTTAGAAAAACAAAAGAGAAAATTTTTCGAATATAAGATGTCGAAAAGTAAAGAAAAATAATTTGTACATTTTTCAATCAAAAATTCACATGTCAGAAGTGGGATTCCAACCCACTCCCACATTCGTGGACCAGAACACTCAGTCGTCAGTAGCAGTGGAAGCAATCGCTTGAGTATGACGCCTTAGACCGCTCGGCCATCCTGACACGGTGCTTGCGTTTCTATCATAAATCATATTGCTAAAAAGATATTCTTTTTTTTTACTATATAAGTACTATACATTAACAACATAATACTAAATCGCGTGCAACATTTAGAAAAACAAAAGAGTAAATTTTTTGGAATATAAGATATCGAAAAGTAAAGAAAAATAATTTGTACATTTTTCAATCAAAAATTCACATGTCAGAAGTGGGATTCGAACCCACGCCCACATTCCTGGACCAGAACACTCAGCCCTCTGCAGCAGAGGAAGCAATCGCTTGAGTCTGGCGCCTTAGACCACTCGGCCACCCTGACACAGTGTCTGTGTTTCTATCATAAATCATATTGCTAAAAAGATATTCTTTTTTTTTTCACTATATAAGTACTATATCTTAACAACATAATACTAAATCGCGTGCAACATTTAGAAAAACAAAAGAGTAAATTTTTCGAATATAAGATATCGAAAAGTAAAGAAAAATAATTTGTACGTTTTTCAATCAAAAATTCACGTGTCAGAAGTTGGATTCGAACCCACGCCCACATTCACGGACCAGAACACTCAGCCCTCTGCAGCAGAGGAAGCAATCGCTTGAGCCTAGCGCCTTAGACCGCTCGGCCATCCTGACACAGTGTCTGTGTTTCTATCATAAATCATATTGCTAAAAAGATATTCTTTTTTTTTCACTATATAGGTACGATATCTTAACAACATAATACTAAATCGCGTGCAACATTTAGAAAAACAAAAGAGTAAATTTTTCGAATATAAGATATCGAAAAGTAAAGAAATATAATTTGTACGTTTTTCAATCAAAAATTCACATGTCAGATGTGGGATTCGAACCCACGCCCACATTCGTGGACCAGAACACTCAGTCCTCTGCAGCAGAGGAAGCAATCGCTTGAGTCTGGCGCCTTAGACCGCTCGGCCCTCCTGACACGGTGCCAGTGTTTCTATCATAAATCATATTGACAAAAAGATATTTTTTTTTTACAATACAAGTAATATATCTTAACAACATAATACTAAATCGCGTGCAAAATTTAGAAAAATAAAAGAGTGACGTCGAAAAGTAAAGAAAAATATTTTGTACGTTTTTCAATTAAAAAATCACATGTCAGAAGTGGGATTTGAACCCACGCCCACAATCGTGGACCAGAGCACTCAGCCCTCTGCAGCAGAGGAAGCAATCGCTTGAGTCTGTCGCCTTAGACCGCTCGGCCATCCTGACACTGTGCCTGCGTTTCTATCATAAATCATATTGCTAAAAAGATATTCTTTTTTTTTTCACTATATAAGTACTATACATTAACAACATAATACTAAATCGCGTGCAACATTTAGAAAAACAAAAGAGTAAATTTTTCGAATATAAGATGTCGAAAAGTAAAGAAAAATAATTTGTACATTTTTCAATCAAAAATTCACATGTCAGAAGTGGGATTCGAACCCACGCCCACATTCGTGGACCAGAACACTCAGTCCTCTGCAGCAGAAGAAGCAATCGCTTGAGTCTGGCGCCTTAGACCGCTCGGCCATCCTGACACAGTGCCAGTGTTTCTATCATAAATCATATTGCCAAAAAGATATTCTTTTTTTACTATATAAGTAATATATCTTAACAACATAATACTAAATCGCGTGCAAAATTTAGAAAAATAAAAGAGTGACGTCGAAAAGTAAAGAAAAATATTTTGTACGTTTTTCAATTAAAAAATCACATGTCAGAAGTGGGATTTGAACCCACGCCCACAATCGTGGACCAGAGCACTCAGCCCTCTGCAGCAGAGGAAGCAATCGGTTGAGTCTGGCGCCTTAGACCGCTCGGCCATCCTTATACTGAGCCTGTGTTTCTATCATAAATCATATTGCTAAAAAGGTATTCTTTTATTCTCATTATATAAGAACTATATCTTAACAACATAATACTAAATCGCTTGCAACATTTGGAAAAACAAAAGAGTAAATTTTTCGAATATAAGATATCGAAAAGTAAAGAAAAATAATTTGTACGTTTTTCAATCAAAAATTCCCTTGTCAGAAGTGGAATTCCAACCCACGCCCACATTCGTCGACCAGAACACTCAGCCCTCTACAGCGGAGGAAGCAATCGCTTGAGTCTGGCGCCTTAGACCGCTCGGCCATCCTGACACAGTGTCGGTGATTCTATCATAAATCATATTGCTAAAAAGATATTCTTTTTTTTCACTATATAAGTACGATATCTTAACAACATAATACTAAATCGCGTGCAACATTTAGAAAAACAAAAGAGTAAATTTTTCGAATATAAGATGTCGAAAAGTAAAGAAAAATAATTTGTACATTTTTCAATCAAAAATTAACATGTCAGAAGTGGGATTAAAACCCACGCCCACATTCGTGGACCAGAACACTCAGTCCTCTGCAGCAGAGGAAGCAATCGCTTGAGTCTGGCGCCTCAGACCGCTCGGCCATCCTGACAGAGTGCCGGTGTTTCTATCATAAATCATATTGCCAAAAAGATATTCTTTTATTTACCATATAAGTACTATATCTTAACAACATAATACTATATCGCGTGCAACATTTAGAAAAACAAGAGAGTAAATTTTTCGAATATAAGATGTCGAAAAGTAAAGAAAAATAATTTGTACGTTTTTCAATCAAAAATTCACGTGTCAGAAGTGGGATTCGAACCCACGCCCACATTCGTGGACCAGAGCACTCAGCCCTCTGCAGCAGAGGAAGCAATCGCTTGAGTCTGTCGCCTTAGACCGCTCGGCCATCCTGACACTGTGCCTGCGTTTCTATCATAAATCATATTGCTAAAAAGATATTCTTTTTTTTTCACTATATAAGTACTATACATTAACAACATAATACTAAATCGCGTGCAACATTTAGAAAAACAAAAGAGTAAATTTTTCGAATATAAGATGTCGAAAAGTAAAGAAAAATAATTTGTACATTTTTCAATCAAAAATTCACATGTCAGAAGTGGGATTCGAACCCACGCCCACATTCGTGGACCAGAACACTCAGTCCTCTGCAGCAGAAGAAGCAATCGCTTGAGTCTGGCGCCTTAGACCGCTCGGCCATCCTGACACAGTGCCAGTGTTTCTATCATAAATCATATTGCCAAAAAGATATTCTTTTTTTACTATATAAGTAATATATCTTAACAACATAATACTAAATCGCGTGCAAAATTTAGAAAAATAAAAGAGTGACGTCGAAAAGTAAAGAAAAATATTTTGTACGTTTTTCAATTAAAAAATCACATGTCAGAAGTGGGATTTGAACCCACGCCCACAATCGTGGACCAGAGCACTCAGCCCTCTGCAGCAGAGGAAGCAATCGGTTGAGTCTGGCGCCTTAGACCGCTCGGCCATCCTTATACTGAGCCTGTGTTTCTATCATAAATCATATTGCTAAAAAGGTATTCTTTTATTCTCATTATATAAGAACTATATCTTAACAACATAATACTAAATCGCTTGCAACATTTGGAAAAACAAAAGAGTAAATTTTTCGAATATAAGATATCGAAAAGTAAAGAAAAATAATTTGTACGTTTTTCAATCAAAAATTCCCTTGTCAGAAGTGGAATTCCAACCCACGCCCACATTCGTCGACCAGAACACTCAGCCCTCTACAGCGGAGGAAGCAATCGCTTGAGTCTGGCGCCTTAGACCGCTCGGCCATCCTGACACAGTGTCGGTGATTCTATCATAAATCATATTGCTAAAAAGATATTCTTTTTTTTCACTATATAAGTACGATATCTTAACAACATAATACTAAATCGCGTGCAACATTTAGAAAAACAAAAGAGTAAATTTTTCGAATATAAGATGTCGAAAAGTAAAGAAAAATAATTTGTACATTTTTCAATCAAAAATTAACATGTCAGAAGTGGGATTAAAACCCACGCCCACATTCGTGGACCAGAACACTCAGTCCTTTGCAGCAGAGGAAGCAATCGCTTGAGTCTGGCGCCTCAGACCGCTCGGCCATCCTGACAGAGTGCCGGTGTTTCTATCATAAATCATATTGCCAAAAAGATATTCTTTTATTTACCATATAAGTACTATATCTTAACAACATAATACTATATCGCGTGCAACATTTAGAAAAACAAGAGAGTAAATTTTTCGAATATAAGATGTCGAAAAGTAAAGAAAAATAATTTGTACGTTTTTCAATCAAAAATTCACGTGTCAGAAGTGGGATTCGAACCCACGCCCACATTCGTGGACCAGAACACTCAGCCCTCTGCAGCAGAGGAAGCAATCGCTTGTGTCTGGCGCCTTAGACCGCTCGTCCATCCCGACACAGTGTCGGCGATTCTATCATAAATCATATTGCTAAAAAGATATTCTTTTTTTTCACTATATAAGTACTATATCTTAACAACATAATACTAAATCGCGTGCAACATTTAGAAAAACAAAAGAGTAAATTTTTCGAATATAAGATGTCGAAAAGTAAAGAAAAATAATTTGTACGTTTTTCAATCAAAAATTCACATGTCAGAAGTGGGATTTGAACCCACGCCCACATTCGTGGACCAGAACACTCAGCCCTCTGCAGCAGAGGAAGCAATCGCTTGAGTCTGGAGCCTTAGACCGCTCGGCCATCCTGACACAGTATCTGTGTTTCTATCATAAATCATATTGCTAAAAAGATATTCTTTTTTTTCACTATATAAGTACTATATCTTAACAACATAATACTAAATCGCGTGCAACATTTAGAAAAACAAAAGAGTAAATTTTTCGAATATAAGATATCGAAAAGTAAAGAAAAATAATTTGTACGTTTTTCAATCAAAAATTCCCTTGTCAGAAGTGGAATTCGAACCCACGCCCACATTCGTGGACCAGAACACTCAGACCTCTGCAGCAGAGGAAGCAATCGCTTGAGTCTGGCACCTTAGACCGCTCGGCCATCCTGACACTTTACCTGCGTTTCTATCATAAATCATATTGCTAAAAAGATATTCTTTTTTTTTCACTATATAAGTACTATACATTAACAACATAATACTAAATCGCGTGCAACATTTAGAAAAACAAAAGAGTAAATTTTTCGAATATAAGATGTCGAAAAGTAAAGAAAAATAATTTGTACGTTTTTCAATCAAAAATTCACATGTCAGAAGTGGGGTTCGAAACCACGCCCACATTCGTGAACCAGAACACTCAGCCCTCTGCAGCAGAGGAAGCAATCGCTTGAGTCTGGCGCCTTAGACCGCTCGGCCATCCTGACACAGTATCTGTTTCTATCATAAATCATATTGCTAAAAAGATATTCCTTTTTTTTTTCACTATATAAGTACTATATCTTAACAACATAATACTAAATCGCGTGCAACATTTAGAAAAACAAAAGAGTAAATTTTTCGAATATAAGATATCGAAAAGTAAAGTAAAATAATTTGTACGTTTTTCAATCAAAAATTCCCTTGTCAGAAGTGGAATTCGAACCCACGCCCACATTTGTGGACCAGAACACTCAGACCTCTGCAGCAGAGGAAGCAATCGCTTGAGTCTGGCGCCTTAGACCGCTCGGCCATCCTGACACTTTGTCTGCGTTTCTATCATAAATCATATTGCTAAAAAGATATTCTTTTTTTTTCACTATATAAGTACTATACATTAACAACATAATACCAAATCGCGTGCAACATTTAGAAAAACAAAAGAGTAAATTTTTCGAATATAAGATGTCGAAAAGTAAAGAAAAATAATTTGTACGTTTTTCAATCAAAAATTCACATGTCAGAAGTGGGGTTCGAACCCACGCCCACATTCGTGGACCAGAACACTCAGCCCTCTGCAGCAGTGGAATTAATCGCTTGAGTCTGGCGCCTTGGACCGCTCGGCTATCCTGACACAGTGCCTGTGATTCTATCATAAATCATATTGCTAAAAAGATATTCTTTTTTTTCACTATATAAGTACTATACATTAACAACATAACACTAAATCGCGTGCAACATTTAGGAAAACAAAAGAGTAAATTTTTCGAATATAAGATGTCGAAAAGTAAAGAAAAATAATTTGTACGTTCTTCAATCAAAAATTCACATGTCAGAAGTGGGTTTCGAACCCACGTCCACATTCGTGGACCAGATCACTCAGTCCTCTGCAGCAGAGGAAGCAATCGCTTGAGTCGTGCGCCTTTGACCGCTCGGCCATCCTAACACAGTATCTGCGTTTCTATCATAAATCATATTGCTAAAAAGATAATCTTTTTTTTTCACTATATAAGTACTATATCTTAACAACATAATACTAAATCGCGTTCAACATTTAGAAAAACAAAAGAGTAAATTTTTCGAATATAAGATATCGAAAAGTAAAGAAAAATAATTTGTACGTTTTTCAATCAAAAATTCACGTGTCAGAAGTGGGATTCGAACCCACGCCCACATTCGTGGACCAGAACACTCAGCCCTCTGCAGCAGAGAAAGCAATCGCTTGAGTCTGGCGCCTTAGACCGCTCGGCCATCCTGACACAGTACCTGTGTTTCTATCATAAATCATATTGCTAAAAAGATATTCTTTTTTTTCACTATATAAGTACTATATCTTAACAACATAATACTAAAACGCGTGCAACATTTAGAAAAACAAAAGAGTAAATTTTTCGAATATAAGATATCGAAAAGTAAAGAAAAATAATTTGTACATTTTTCAATCAAAAATTCGCATGTCAGAAGTGGGATTCGAACCCACGCCCACATTCGTGGACCAGAACACTCAGCCCTCTGCAGCAGAGGAAGCAATCGCTTGAGTCTGGCGCCTTAGACCGCTCGGCCATCCTGACACAGTGCCGGTGTTTCTATCATAAATCATATTGCTAAAAAGATAATCTTTTTTTTTCACTATATAAGTACTATATCTTAACAACATAATACTAAATCGCGTGCAACATTTAGAAAAACAAAGGAGTAAATTTTTCGAATATAAGATATCGAAAAGTAAAGAAAAATAATTTGTACGTTTTTCAATCAAAAATTCACGTGTCAGAAGTGGGATTCGAGCCCACGCCCACATTCGTAGACCAGAACACTCAGCTCTCTGCAGCAGAGGAAGCAATCGCTTGAGTCTGGCGCCTTAGACCGCTCGGCCATCCTGACACTGTGACAGCGTTTCTATCATAAAACATATTGCTAAATAGATATTCTTTTTTTTTACTATATAAGTACTATACATTAACAACAAAATACTAAATCGCGTGCAACATTTAGAAAAACAAAAGAGTAAATTTTTCGAATATAAGATATCGAAAAGAAAAGAAAAATAATTTGTACGTTTTTCAATCAAAAATTCGCATGTCAGAAGTGGGATTCGAACCCACGCCCACATTCGTGGGCCAGAACACTCAGTCCTCTGCAGCAGAGGAAGCAATCGCTTGAGTCTGGCGCCTTAGACCGCTCGGCCATCCTGACACAGTATCTGTGTTTCTATCATAAATCATATTGCTAAAAAGATATTCTTTTTTTTCACTATATAAGTACTATATCTTAACAACATAATACTAAATCGCGTGCAACATTTAGAAAAACAAAAGAGTAAATTTTTCGAATATAAGATATCGAAAAGTGAAGAAGAATAATTTGTACGTTTTTCAATCAAAAATTCACATGTCAGAAGTGGGATTCGAACCCACGCCCACATTTGTGGACCAGAAAACTCAGTCCTCTGCAGCAGAGGAAGCAATCGCTTGAGTCTGGCGCCTTAGACCGCTCGGCCATCCTTACACGGTACTTGCGTTTCTATCATAAATCATATTGCTAAAAAGATATTCTTTTTTTTTTACTATATAAGTACTATACATTAACAACATAATACTAAATCGCGTGCAACATTTAGAAAAACAAAAGAGCAAATTTTTTGGTTTGGTTTGGTTTATTTTTGTCGTCCGATTATCTGCGCTAGGGATATAGGACCAGGGGGAAGTGCCCTTCGTGGGGGTCTTTCTAAGGGAACCTAACCCGTATTTACGCAAGGTTCGAAGAAAACCACGAAAACTCCGAACGGTTAGGCCGACAGCCGCGATTGGGTTCGAACCCAGCACCTGCCGTCTACCAGTTGAGAGGTCCGTACCTCTCGGCCACTGGTGGGGCGTAAATTTTTTGGAATATAAGATATCGAAAAGTAAAGAAAAATAATTTGTACGTTTTTCAATCAAAAATTCACATGTCAGAAGTGGGGTTCGAACCCACGCCCACATTCGTGGACCAGAACACTCAGCCCTCTGCAGCAGAGGAAGCAATCGCTTGAGTCTGGCGCCTTGGACCGCTCGGCTATCCTGACACAGTGCCTGTGATTCTATCATAAATCATATTGCTAAAAAGATATTCTTTTTTTTCATTATATAAGTACTATACATTAACAACATAACACTAAATCGCGTGCAACATTTAGGAAAACAAAAGGTTGATTTTTGACGTCCGATTATCTACACTAGGGATATAGGACCAGGGGGAGTGCCCTTCGTGGGGGTCTTTCTAAGGGAACCTAACCCGTATTTACGCAAGGTTCGAAGAAAACCACGAAAACTCCGAACGGTTAGGCCGACAGCCGCGATTGGGTTCGAACCCAGCACCTGCTGTCTACCAGTTGAGAGGTCCTAACCTCTCGGCCACTGGAGGAAAACAAAAGAGTAAATTTTTCGAATATAAGATGTCGAAAAGTAAAGAAAAATAATTTGTACGTTCTTCAATCAAAAATTCACATGTCAGAAGTGGGTTTCGAACCCACGTCCACATTCGTGGACCAGATCACTCAGTCCTCTGCAGCAGAGGAAGCAATTGCTTGAGTCGTGCGCCTTTGACCGCTCGGCCATCCTAACACAGTATCTGCGTTTCTATCATAAATCATATTGCTAAAAAGATAATCTTTTTTTTTTCACTATATAAGTACTATATCTTAACAACATAATACTAAATCGCGTTCAACATTTAGAAAAACAAAAGAGTAAATTTTTCGAATATAAGATATCGAAAAGTAAAGAAAAATAATTTGTACGTTTTTCAATCAAAAATTCACGTGTCAGAAGTGGGATTCGAACCCACGCCCACATTCGTAGACCAGAACACTCAGCCCTCTGCAGCAGAGAAAGCAATCGCTTGAGTCTGGCGCCTTAGACCGCTCGGCCATCCTGACACAGTATCTGTGTTTCTATCATAAATCATATTGCTAAAAAGATATTCTTTTTTTTCACTATATAAGTACTATATCTTAACAACATAATACTAAATCGCGTGCAACATTTAGAAAAACAAAAGAGTAAATTTTTCGAATATAAGATATCGAAAAGTAAAGAAAAATAATTTGTACATTTTTCAATCAAAAATTCGCATGTCAGAAGTGGGATTCGAACCCACGCCCACATTCGTGGACCAGAACACTCAGCCCTCTGCAGCAGAGGAAGCAATCGCTTGAGTCTAGCGCCTTAGACCGCTCGGCCATCCTGACACAGTATCTGTGTTTCTATCATAAATCATATTGCTAAAAAGATATTCTTTTTTTTCACTATATAAGTACTATATCTTAACAACATAATACTAAATCGCGTGCAACATTTAGAAAAACAAAAGAGTAAATTTTTCGAATATAAGATATCGAAAAGTAAAGAAAAATAATTTGTACATTTTTCAATCAAAAATTCGCATGTCAGAAGTGGGATTCGAACCCACGCCCACATTCGTGGACCAGAACACTCAGCTCTCTGCAGCAGAGGAAGCAATCGCTTGAGTCTGGCGCCTTAGACCGCTCGGCCATCCTGACACTGTGACAGCGTTTCTATCATAAATCATATTGCTAAATAGATATTCTTTTTTTTTACTATATAAGTACTATACATTAACAACAAAATACTAAATCGCGTGCAACATTTAGAAAAACAAAAGAGTAAATTTTTCGAATATAAGATATCGAAAAGTAAAGAAAAATAATTTGTACGTTTTTCAATCAAAAATTCACATGTCAGAAGTGGGATTCGAACCCACGCCCACATTCGTGGACAAGAACACTCAGCCCTCTGCAGCAGAGGAAGCAATCGCTTGAGTATGACGCCTTAGACCGCTCGGCCATCCTGACACGGTGCTTGCGTATCTATCATAAATCATATTGCTAAAAAGATATTCTTTTTTTTTACTATATAAGTACTATACATTAACAACATAATACTAAATCGCGTGCAACATTTAGAAAAACAAAAGAGTAAATTTTTTGGAATATAAGATATCGAAAAGTAAAGAAAAATAATTTGTACGTTTTTCAATCAAAAATTCACGTGTCAGAAGTGGGATTCAAACCCACGCCCACATTCCTGGACCAGAACACTCAGCCCTCTGCAGCAGAGGAAGCAATCGCTTGAGTCTGGCGCCTTAGACCACTCGGCCATCCTGACACAGTATCTGTGTTTCTATCATAAATCATATTGCTAAAAAGATATTCTTTTTTTTTTCACTATATAAGTACTATATCTTAACAACATAATACTAAATCGCGTGCAACATTTAGAAAAACAAAAGAGTAAATTTTTCGAATATAAGATATCGAAAAGTAAAGAAAAATAATTTGTACGTTTTTCAATCAAAAATTCACGTGTCAGAAGTGGGATTCGAACCCACGCCCACATTCACGGACCAGAACACTCAGCCCTCTGCAGCAGAGGAAGCAATCGCTTGAGCCTAGCGCCTTAGACCGCTCGGCCATCCTGACACAGTGTCTGTGTTTCTATCATAAATCATATTGCTAAAAAGATATTCTTTTGTTTTTCACTATATAGGTACGATATCTTAACAACATAATACTAAATCGCGTGCAACATTTAGAAAAACAAAAGAGTAAATTTTTCGAATATAAGATATCGAAAAGTAAAGAAATATAATTTGTACGTTTTTCAATCAAAAATTCACATGTCAGATGTGGGATTCGAACCCACGCCCACATTCGTGGACCAGAACACTCAGTCCTCTGCAGCAGAGGAAGCAATCGCTTGAGTCTGGCGCCTTAGACCGCTCGGGCCTCCTGACACGGTGCCAGTGTTTCTATCATAAATCATATTGCCAAAAAGATATTCTTTTTTTACAATATAAGTAATATATCTTAACAACATAATACTAAATCGCGTGCAAAATTTAGAAAAAAAAAAGAGTGACGTCGAAAAGTAAAGAAAAATATTTTGTACGTTTTTCAATTAAAAAATCACATGTCAGAAGTGGGATTTGAACCCACGCCCACAATCGTGGACCAGAGCACTCAGCCCTCTGCAGCAGAGGAAGCAATCGGTTGAGTCTGGCGCCATAGACCGCTCGGCCATCCTGACACTGTGCCTGCGTTTCTATCATAAATCATATTGCTAAAAAGATATTCTTTTTTTTTTCACTATATAAGTACTATACATTAACAACATAATACTAAATCGCGTGCAACATTTAGAAAAACAAAAGAGTAAATTTTTCGAATATAAGATGTCGAAAAGTAAAGAAAAATAATTTGTACATTTTTCAATCAAAAATTCACATGTCAGAAGTGGGATTCGAACCCACGCCCACATTCGTGGACCAGAACACTCAGTCCTCTGCAGCAGAAGAAGCAATCGCTTGAGTCTGGCGCCTTAGACCGCTCGGCCATCCTGACACAGTGCCAGTGTTTCTATCATAAATCATATTGCCAAAAAGATATTCTTTTTTTACTATATAAGTAATATATCTTAACAACATAATACTAAATCGCGTGCAAAATTTAGAAAAATAAAAGAGTGACGTCGAAAAGTAAAGAAAAATATTTTGTACGTTTTTCAATTAAAAAATCACATGTCAGAAGTGGGATTTGAACCCACGCCCACAATCGTGGACCAGAGCACTCAGCCCTCTGCAGCAGAGGAAGCAATCGGTTGAGTCTGGCGCCTTAGACCGCTCGGCCATCCTTATACTGAGCCTGTGTTTCTATCATAAATCATATTGCTAAAAAGGTATTCTTTTATTCTCATTATATAAGAACTATATCTTAACAACATAATACTAAATCGCTTGCAACATTTGGAAAAACAAAAGAGTAAATTTTTCGAATTCAAGATATCGAAAAGTAAAGAAAAATAATTTGTACGTTTTTCAATCAAAAATTCCCTTGTCAGAAGTGGAATTCCAACCCACGCCCACATTCGTCGACCAGAACACTCAGCCCTCTACAGCAGAGGAATCAATCGCTTGAGTCTGGCGCCTTAGACCGCTCGGCCATCCTGACACGGTGCTTGCGTTTCTATCATAAATCATATTGCTAAAAAGATATTCTTTTTTTTACTATATAAGTACTATACATTAACAACATAATACTAAATCGCGTGCAACATTTAGAAAAACAAAAGAGTAAATTTTTTGGAATATAAGATATCGAAAAGTAAAGAAAAATAATTTGTACGTTTTTCAATCAAAAATTCACGTGTCAGAAGTGGGATTCGAACCCACGCCCACATTCCTGGACCAGAACACTCAGCCCTCTGCAGCAGAGAAAGCAATCGCTTGAGTCTGGCGCCTTAGACCGCTCGGCCATCCTGACACAGTATCTGTGTTTCTATCATAAATCATATTGCTAAAAAGATATTCTTTTTTTTCACTATATAAGTACTATATCTTAACAACATAATACTAAATCGCGTGCATTATTTAGAAAAACAAAAGAGTAAATTTTTCGAATATAAGATATCGAAAAGTAAAGAAAAATAATTTGTACGTTTTTCAATCAAAAATTCACATGTCAGGAGTGGGATTCGAACCCACGCCCACATTCGTGGACCAGAACACTCAGCCCTCTGTAGCAGAGGAAGCAATCGCTTGAGTCTGGCGCCTTAGACCGCTCGGCCTTCCTGACACAGTATCTGTGTTTCTATCATAAATCATATTGCTAAAAAGATAATCTTTTTTTTTCACTATATAAGTACTGTATCTTAACAACATAATACTAAATCGCGTGCAACATTTAGAAAAACAAAAGAGTAAATTTTTCGAATATAAGATGTCGAAAAGTAAAAAAAAATAAAATGTACGTTTTTCAATCATAAATTCACATATCAGAAGTGGGATTCGAACCCACGCCCACATTCGTGGACCAGAACACTCAGGTCTCTGCAACAGAGGAAGCAATCGCTTGAGTCTGGCGCCTTAGACCGCTCGGCCATCCTGACACTGTGCATTCGTTTCTATCATAAATCATATTGCTAAATAGATATTCTTTTTTTTTACTATATAAGTACTATACATTAACAACAAAATACTAAATCGCGTGCAACATTTAGAAAAACAAAAGAGTAAATTTTTTGGAATATAAGATATCGAAAAGTAAAGAAAAATAATTTGTACGTTTTTCAATCAAAAATTCACGTGTCAGAAGTGGGATTCAAACCCACGCCCACATTCCTGGACCAGAACACTCAGCCCTCTGCAGCAGAGGAAGCAATCGCTTGAGTCTGGCGCCTTAGACCACTCGGCCATCCTGACACAGTATCTGTGTTTCTATCATAAATCATATTGCTAAAAAGATATTCTTTTTTTTTTCACTATATAAGTACTATATCTTAACAACATAATACTAAATCGCGTGCAACATTTAGAAAAACAAAAGAGTAAATTTTTCGAATATAAGATATCGAAAAGTAAAGAAAAATAATTTGTACGTTTTTCAATCAAAAATTCACGTGTCAGAAGTGGGATTCGAACCCACGCCCACATTCACGGACCAGAACACTCAGCCCTCTGCAGCAGAGGAAGCAATCGCTTGAGCCTAGCGCCTTAGACCGCTCGGCCATCCTGACACAGTGTCTGTGTTTCTATCATAAATCATATTGCTAAAAAGATATTCTTTTGTTTTTCACTATATAGGTACGATATCTTAACAACATAATACTAAATCGCGTGCAACATTTAGAAAAACAAAAGAGTAAATTTTTCGAATATAAGATATCGAAAAGTAAAGAAATATAATTTGTACGTTTTTCAATCAAAAATTCACATGTCAGATGTGGGATTCGAACCCACGCCCACATTCGTGGACCAGAACACTCAGTCCTCTGCAGCAGAGGAAGCAATCGCTTGAGTCTGGCGCCTTAGACCGCTCGGGCCTCCTGACACGGTGCCAGTGTTTCTATCATAAATCATATTGCCAAAAAGATATTCTTTTTTTACAATATAAGTAATATATCTTAACAACATAATACTAAATCGCGTGCAAAATTTAGAAAAAAAAAAGAGTGACGTCGAAAAGTAAAGAAAAATATTTTGTACGTTTTTCAATTAAAAAATCACATGTCAGAAGTGGGATTTGAACCCACGCCCACAATCGTGGACCAGAGCACTCAGCCCTCTGCAGCAGAGGAAGCAATCGGTTGAGTCTGGCGCCTTAGACCGCTCGGCCATCCTGACACTGTGCCTGCGTTTCTATCATAAATCATATTGCTAAAAAGATATTCTTTTTTTTTTCACTATATAAGTACTATACATTAACAACATAATACTAAATCGCGTGCAACATTTAGAAAAACAAAAGAGTAAATTTTTCGAATATAAGATGTCGAAAAGTAAAGAAAAATAATTTGTACATTTTTCAATCAAAAATTCACATGTCAGAAGTGGGATTCGAACCCACGCCCACATTCGTGGACCAGAACACTCAGTCCTCTGCAGCAGAAGAAGCAATCGCTTGAGTCTGGCGCCTTAGACCGCTCGGCCATCCTGACACAGTGCCAGTGTTTCTATCATAAATCATATTGCCAAAAAGATATTCTTTTTTTACTATATAAGTAATATATCTTAACAACATAATACTAAATCGCGTGCAAAATTTAGAAAAATAAAAGAGTGACGTCGAAAAGTAAAGAAAAATATTTTGTACGTTTTTCAATTAAAAAATCACATGTCAGAAGTGGGATTTGAACCCACGCCCACAATCGTGGACCAGAGCACTCAGCCCTCTGCAGCAGAGGAAGCAATCGGTTGAGTCTGGCGCCTTAGACCGCTCGGCCATCCTTATACTGAGCCTGTGTTTCTATCATAAATCATATTGCTAAAAAGGTATTCTTTTATTCTCATTATATAAGAACTATATCTTAACAACATAATACTAAATCGCTTGCAACATTTGGAAAAACAAAAGAGTAAATTTTTCGAATTCAAGATATCGAAAAGTAAAGAAAAATAATTTGTACGTTTTTCAATCAAAAATTCCCTTGTCAGAAGTGGAATTCCAACCCACGCCCACATTCGTCGACCAGAACACTCAGCCCTCTACAGCAGAGGAATCAATCGCTTGAGTCTGGCGCCTTAGACCGCTCGGCCATCCTGACACGGTGCTTGCGTTTCTATCATAAATCATATTGCTAAAAAGATATTCTTTTTTTTACTATATAAGTACTATACATTAACAACATAATACTAAATCGCGTGCAACATTTAGAAAAACAAAAGAGTAAATTTTTTGGAATATAAGATATCGAAAAGTAAAGAAAAATAATTTGTACGTTTTTCAATCAAAAATTCACGTGTCAGAAGTGGGATTCGAACCCACGCCCACATTCCTGGACCAGAACACTCAGCCCTCTGCAGCAGAGAAAGCAATCGCTTGAGTCTGGCGCCTTAGACCGCTCGGCCATCCTGACACAGTATCTGTGTTTCTATCATAAATCATATTGCTAAAAAGATATTCTTTTTTTTCACTATATAAGTACTATATCTTAACAACATAATACTAAATCGCGTGCATTATTTAGAAAAACAAAAGAGTAAATTTTTCGAATATAAGATATCGAAAAGTAAAGAAAAATAATTTGTACGTTTTTCAATCAAAAATTCACATGTCAGGAGTGGGATTCGAACCCACGCCCACATTCGTGGACCAGAACACTCAGCCCTCTGTAGCAGAGGAAGCAATCGCTTGAGTCTGGCGCCTTAGACCGCTCGGCCTTCCTGACACAGTATCTGTGTTTCTATCATAAATCATATTGCTAAAAAGATAATCTTTTTTTTTCACTATATAAGTACTGTATCTTAACAACATAATACTAAATCGCGTGCAACATTTAGAAAAACAAAAGAGTAAATTTTTCGAATATAAGATGTCGAAAAGTAAAAAAAAATAAAATGTACGTTTTTCAATCATAAATTCACATATCAGAAGTGGGATTCGAACCCACGCCCACATTCGTGGACCAGAACACTCAGGTCTCTGCAACAGAGGAAGCAATCGCTTGAGTCTGGCGCCTTAGACCGCTCGGCCATCCTGACACTGTGCATTCGTTTCTATCATAAATCATATTGCTAAATAGATATTCTTTTTTTTTACTATATAAGTACTATACATTAACAACAAAATACTAAATCGCGTGCAACATTTAGAAAAACAAAAGAGTAAATTTTTCGAATATAAGATATCGAAAAGTAAAGAAAAATAATTTGTACGATTTTCAATCAAAAATTCACATGTCAGAAGTGGGATTCGAACCCACGCCCACATCCGTGGACCAGAACACTCAGCTCTCTGTAGCAGAGGAAGCAATCGCTTGAGTCTGGCGCCTTAGACCGCTCGGCCATCCTGACACGGTGCTTGCGTTTCTATCATAAATCATATTGCTAAAAAGATATTCTTTTTTTTACTATATAAGTACTATACTTTAACAACATAATACTAAATCGCGTGCAACATTTAGAAAAACAAAAGAGTAAATTTTTTGGAATATAAGATATCGAAAAGTAAAGAAAAATAATTTGTACGTTTTTCAATTAAAAATTCACGTGTCAGAAGTGGGATTCGAACCCATGCCCACATTCGTGGACCAGAACACTCAGCCCTCTGCAGCAGAGAAAGCAATCGCTTGAGTCTGGCGCCTTAGACCGCTCGGCCACCCTGACACTGTGCCTGTGTTTCTATCATAAATCATATTGCTAAAAAGGTATTCTTTTATTTTCACTATATAAGTACTATATCTTAACAACATAATACTAAA
Organism: Maratus speculifer; assembly: GCA_964019185.1. Taxonomy (NCBI): domain Eukaryota; kingdom Metazoa; phylum Arthropoda; class Arachnida; order Araneae; family Salticidae; genus Maratus; species Maratus speculifer. The sequence goes on from CAXHSM010000001.1 coordinate 1,035,807, forward strand.
TCGCGTGCAACATTTAGAAAAACAAAAGAGTAAATTTTTCGAATATAAGAGATCGAAATGTAAAGAAAAATAATTTGTACGTTTTTCAATCAAAAATTCACATGTCAGAAGTGGGATTCGACCCCACGCCCACATTCGTGGACCAGAACACTCAGCCCTCTGCAGCAGAGAAAGCAATCGCTTGAGTCTGGCGCCTTAGACCGCTCGGCCATCCTGACACAGTATCTGTGTTTCTATCATAAATCATATTGCTAAAAAGATAGTCTTTTTTTTTCACTATATAAGTACTATATCTTAACAACATAATACTAAATCGCGTGCAACATTTAGAAAAACAAAAGAGTAAATTTTTCGAATATAAGATGTCGAAAAGTAAAGAAAAATAATTTTACGTTTTTCAATCAAAAATTCACATGTCAGAAGTGGGATTCGAACCCACGCCGACATTCGTGGACCAGAACACTCAGCTCTCTGCAGCAGAGGAAGCAATCGCTTGAGTCTGGCGCCTTAGACCGCTCGGCCATCCTGACACAGTATCTGTGTTTCTATCATAAATCATATTGCTAAAAAGATATTCTTTTTTTTCACTATATAAGTACTATATCTTAACAACATAATACTAAATCGCGTGCAACATTTAGAAAAACAAAAGAGTAAATTTTTCGAATATAAGATATCGAAAAGTAAAGAAAAATAATTTGTACGTTTTTCAATCAAAAACTCACATGTCAGTAGTGGGATTCGAACCCATGCCCACATTCGTGGACCAGAACACTCAGCCCTCTGCAGCGGAGGAAACATTCGCTTGAGTCTGGCGCCTTAGACCGCTCGGCCACCCTGACTGTGTGTCTGTGTTTCTATCATAAATCATATTGCTAAAAAGGTATTCTTTTATTTTCACTATATAAGTACTATATCTTAACAACATAATACTAAATCGCGTGCAACATTTAGAAAAACAAAAGAGTAAATTTTTCGAATATAAGATGTCGAAAAGTAAAGAAATATAATTTGTACGTTTTTCAATCAAAAATTCACATGTCAGAAGTGGGATTCGAACCCACGCCCACATTCGTGGACCAGAACACTCAGCCCTCTGCAGCAGAGAAAGCAATCGCTTGAGTCTGGCGCCTTAGACCGCTCGGCCATCCTGACACGGTGCTTGCGTTTCTATCATAAATCATATTGCTAAAAAGATATTCTTTTTTTTACTATATAAGTACTATACTTTAACAACATAATACTAAATCGCGTGCAACATTTAGAAAAACAAAAGAGTAAATTTTTTGGAATATAAGATATCGAAAAGTAAAGAAAAATAATTTGTACGTTTTTCAATCAAAAATTCACGTGTCAGAAGTGGGATTCGAACCCATGCCCACATTCGTGGACCAGAACACTCAGCCCTCTGCAGCAGAGAAAGCAATCGCTTGAGTCTGGCGCCTTAGACCGCTCGGCCACCCTGACACTGCGCCTGTGTTTCTATCATAAATCATATTGCTAAAAAGGTATTCTTTTATTTTCACTATATAAGTACTATATCTTAACAACATAATACTAAATCGCGTGCAACATTTAGAAAAACAAAAGAGTAAATTTTTCGAATATAAGATGTCGAAAAGTAAAGAAAAATAATTTGTACGTTTTTCAATCAAAAATTCACATGTCAGAAGTGGGATTCGAACCCACGCCCACATTCGTGGACCAGAACACTCAGCCCTCTGCAGCAGAGGAAGCAATCGCTTGAGTCTGGCGCCTTAGACCGCTCGGCCATCCTTACACAGTATCTGTGTTTCTATCATAAATCATATTGCTAAAAAGATATTCTTTTTTTTCACTATATAAGTACTATATCTTAACAACATAATACTAAATCGCGTGCAACATTTAGAAAAACAAAAGAGTAAATTTTTCGAATATAAGATATCGAAAAGTAAAGAAAAATAATTTGTACGTTTTTCAATCAAAAATTCACATGTCAGAAGTGGGATTCGAACCCACGCCCACATTCGTGGACCAGAACACTCAGCCCTCTGCAGCAGAGGAAGCAATCGCTTGAGTCTGGCGCCTTAGACCGCTCGGCCATCCTGACACACTATCTGTGTTTCTATCATAAATCATATTGCTAAAAAGATATTCTTTTTTTTCACTATATAAGTACTATATCTTAACAACATAATACTAAATCGCGTGCAACATTTAGAAAAACAAAAGAGTAAATTTTTCGAATATAAGATATCGAAAAGTAAAGAAAAATAATTTGTACGTTTTTCAATCAAAAATTCACATGTCAGAAGTGGGATTCGAACCCACGCCCACATTCGTGGACCAGAACACTCAGTCCTCTGCAGCAGAGGAAGCAATCGCTTGAGTCTGGCGCCTTAGACCGCTCGGCCATCCTGACACGGTGCTTGCGTTTCTATCATAAATCATATTGCTAAAAAGATAGTCTTTTTTTTTACTATATAAGTACTATACATTAACAACATAATACTAAATCGCGTGCAACATTTAGAAAAACAAAAGAGTAAATTTTTTGGAATATAAGATATCGAAAAGTAAAGAAAAATAATTTGTACGTTTTTCAATCAAAAATTCACATGTCAGAAGTGGGATTCGAACCCACGCCCACATTCCTGGACCAGAACACTCAGCCCTCTGCAGCAGAGAAAGCAATCGCTTGAGTCTTGCGCCTTAGACCACTCAGCCATCCTTACTCAGTGTCTGTGATTCTATCATAAATCATATTGCTAAAAAGATATTCTTTTTTTTTTTCACTATATAGGTACGATATCTTAACAACATAATACTAAATCGCGTGCAACATTTAGAAAAACAAAAGAGTAAATTTTTCGAATATAAGATATCGAAAAGTAAAGAAAAATAATTTGTACGTTTTTCAATCAAAAATTCACTTGTCAGAAGTGGGATTCGAAACAACATCACATTCGTAGACCAGAACACTCAGCCCTCTGCAGCGGAGGAAGCATTCGCTTGAGTCTGGCGCCTTAGACCGCTCGGCCATCCTGACACAGTGCCGGTGTTTCTATCATAAATCATATTGCCAAAAAGATATTCTTTTTTTTACTATATAAGTACTATATCTTAACAACATAATACTAAATCGCGTGCAAAATTTAGAAAAATAATATATTGTATTGTATTTTTGTCGGCCGATTATCTACACTATGGGATATAGGCCCTATGGGGTGGGTTGCCCTCCGTGGGGGTCTTTCTAAGGGAACCTAACCCGTATTTACGCAAGGTTCGAAGAAAACCACGGAAAACTTCGAACGGTTAGGCCGACGGTCGCGATTGGGTTCGAACCCAGCACCTACCGTCTACCAATGAGGTCAGAACCTCTCGGCCACTGGTGGGGCTTAGAAAAATAAAAGAGTAAATTTTTCGAATATAAGACGTCGAAAAGTAAAGAAAAATATTTTGTACGTTTTTCAATTTAAAAATCACATGTCAGAAGTGGGATTTGAACCCACGCCCACAATCGTGGACCAGAGCACTCTGCCCACTGCAGCAGAGGAAGCAATCGGTTGAGTCTGGCGCCTTAGACCGCTCGGCCATCCTTATACTGTGCCTGTGTTTCTATCATAAATCATATTGCTAAAAAGGTATTCTTTTATTCTCATTATATAAGAACTATATCTTAACAACATAATACTAAATCTCTTGCAACATTTGGAAAAACAAAAGAGTAAATTTTTCGAATATAAGATGTCGAAAAGTAAAGAAAAATAATTTGTACGTTTTTCAATCATAAATTCACATGTCAGAAGTGGGATTCGAACCCACGCCCACATTCGAGGACCAGAACACTCTGCCCACTGCAGCAGAGGAAGCAATCGCTTGAGTCTGGCGCCTTAGACCGCTCGGCCATCCTTATTCTGTGTTTGCGGTTCTATCATAAATAATATTGCTAAAAAGGTATTCTTTTATTTTCACTATATAAGTACTATATCTTAACAACATAGTACTAAGTCGCGTTCAACATTTAGAAAAACAAAAGAGTAAATTTTTCGAATATAAGATGTCGAAAAGTAAAGAAAATAATTTGTACGTTTTTCAATCAAAAATTCACGTGTCAGAAGTGGGATTAGATTCCACGCCCACATTTGTGGACCAGAACACTCAGTCCTCTGCAGCAGAGGAAGCAATCGCTTGAATCTGGCGCCTTAGACCGCTCTGCAATCCTGACACAGTGTCGGTGATTCTATCATAAATCATATTGCTAAAAAGATATTCTTTTTTTTCACTATATAAGTACTATATCTTAACAACATAATACTAAATCGCGTGCATTATTTAGAAAAACAAAAGAGTAAATTTTTCGAATATAAGATATCGAAAAGTAAAGAAAAATAATTTGTACGTTTTTCAATCAAAAACTCACATGTCAGTAGTGGGATTCGAACCCATGCCCACATTCGTGGACCAGAACACTCAGCCCTCTGCAGCGGAGGAAACATTCGCTTGAGTCTGGCGCCTTAGACCGCTCGGCCACCCTGACTGTGTGTCTGTGTTTCTATCATAAATCATATTGCTAAAAAGGTATTCTTTTATTTTCACTATATAAGTACTATATCTTAACAACATAATACTAAATCGCGTGCAACATTTAGAAAAACAAAAGAGTAAATTTTTCGAATATAAGATGTCGAAAAGTAAAGAAATATAATTTGTACGTTTTTCAATCAAAAATTCACATGTCAGAAGTGGGATTCGAACCCACGCCCACATTCGTGGACCAGAACACTCAGCCCTCTGCAGCAGAGGAAGCAATCGCTTGAGTCTGGCGCCTTAGACCGCTCGGCCATCCTGACACGTTGCTTGCGTTTCTATCATAAATCATATTGCTAAAAAGATATTCTTTTTTTTACTATATAAGTACTATACTTTAACAACATAATACTAAATCGCGTGCAACATTTAGAAAAACAAAAGAGTAAATTTTTTGGAATATAAGATATCGAAAAGTAAAGAAAAATAATTTGTACGTTTTTCAATCAAAAATTCTCGTGTCAGAAGTGGGATTCGAACCCATGCCCACATTCGTGGACCAGAACACTCAGCCCTCTGCAGCAGAGAAAGCAATCGCTTGAGTCTGGCGCCTTAGACCGCTCGGCCACCCTGACACTGTGCCTGTGTTTCTATCATAAATCATATTGCTAAAAAGGTATTCTTTTATTTTCACTATATAAGTACTATATCTTAACAACATAATACTAAATCTCTTGCAACATTTGGAAAAACAAAAGAGTAAATTTTTCGAATATAAGATGTCGAAAAGTAAAGAAAAATAATTTGTACGTTTTTCAATCATAAATTCACATGTCAGAAGTGGGATTCGAACCCACGCCCATATTCGAGGACCAGAACACTCTGCCCACTGCAGCAGAGGAAGCAATCGCTTGAGTCTGGCGCCTTAGACCGCTCGGCCATCCTTAATCTGTGTTTGCGTTTCTATCATAAATAATATTGCTAAAAAGGTATTCTTTTATTTTCACTATATAAGTACTATATCTTAACAACATAGTACTAAGTCGCGTTCAACATTTAGAAAAACAAAAGAGTAAATTTTTCGAATATAAGATGTCGAAAAGTAAAGAAAAAAAATTTGTACGTTTTTCAATCAAAAATTCACGTGTCAGAAGTGGGATTAGATTCCACGCCCACATTTGTGGACCAGAACACTCAGTCCTCTGCAGCAGAGGAAGCAATCGCTTGAATCTGGCGCCTTAGACCGCTCTGCAATCCTGACACAGTGTCGGTGATTCTATCATAAATCATATTGCTAAAAAGATATTCTTTTTTTTCACTATATAAGTACTATATCTTAACAACATAATACTAAATCGCGTGCATTATTTAGAAAAACAAAAGAGTAAATTTTTCGAATATAAGATATCGAAAAGTAAAGAAAAATAATTTGTACGTTTTTCAATCAAAAACTCACATGTCAGTAGTGGGATTCGAACCCATGCCCACATTCGTGGACCAGAACTCTCAGCCCTCTGCAGCGGAGGAAACATTCGCTTGAGTCTGGCGCCTTAGACCGCTCGGACACCATGACTGTGTGTCTGTGTTTCTATCATAAATCATATTGCTAAAAAGGTATTCTTTTATTTTCACTATATAAGTACTATATCTTAACAACATAATACTAAATCGCGTGCAACATTTAGAAAAACAAAAGAGTAAATTTTTCGAATATAAGATGTCGAAAAGTAAAGAAAAATAATTTGTACGTTTTTCAATCAAAAATTCACATGTCAGAAGTGGGATTCGAACCCACGCCCACATTCGTGGACCAGAACACTCAGCCCTCTGCAGCAGAGAAAGCAATCGCTTGAGTCTGGCGCCTTAGACCGCTCGGCCATCCTGACACAGTATCTGTGTTTCTATCATAAATCATATTGCTAAAAAGATAATCTTTTTTTTTCACTATATAAGTACTATATCTTAACAACATAATACTAAATCGCGTGCAACATTTAGAAAAACAAAAGAGTAAATTTTTCGAATATAAGATGTCGAAAAGTAAAGAAAAATAATTTTACGTTTTTCAATCAAAAATTCACATGTCAGAAGTGGGATTCGAACCCACGCCGACATTCGTGGACCAGAACACTCAGCTCTCTGCAGCAGAGGAAGCAATCGCTTGAGTCTGGCGCCTTAGACCGCTCGGCCATCCTGACACAGTATCTGTGTTTCTATCATAAATCATATTGCTAAAAAGATATTCTTTTTTTTCACTATATAAGTACTATATCTTAACAACATAATACTAAATCGCGTGCAACATTTAGAAAAACAAAAGAGTAAATTTTTCGAATATAAGATATCGAAAAGTAAAGAAAAATAATTTGTACGTTTTTCAATCAAAAACTCACATGTCAGTAGTGGGATTCGAACCCATGCCCACATTCGTGGACCAGAACACTCAGCCCTCTGCAGCGGAGGAAACATTCGCTTGAGTCTGGCGCCTTAGACCGCTCGGCCACCCTGACTGTGTCTGTGTTTCTATCATAAATCATATTGCTAAAAAGGTATTCTTTTATTTTCACTATATAAGTACTATATCTTAACAACATAATACTAAATCGCGTGCAACATTTAGAAAAACAAAAGAGTAAATTTTTCGAATATAAGATGTCGAAAAGTAAAGAAATATAATTTGTACGTTTTTCAATCAAAAATTCACATGTCAGAAGTGGGATTCGAACCCACGCCCACATTCGTGGACCAGAACACTCAGCCCTCTGCAGCAGAGAAAGCAATCGCTTGAGACTGGCGCCTTAGACCGCTCGGCCATCCTGACACAGTATCTGTGTTTCTATCATAAATCATATTGCTAAAAAGATATTCTTTTTTTTCACTATATAAGTACTATATCTTAACAACATAATACTAAATCGCGTGCAACATTTAGAAAAACAAAAGAGTAAATTTTTCGAATATAAGATATCGAAAAGTAAAGAAAAATAATTTGTACGTTTTTCAATCAAAAATTCACATGTCAGAAGTGGGATTCGAACCCACGCCCACATTCGTGGACCAGAACACTCAGCCCTCTGCAGCAGAGGAAGCAATCGCTTGAGTCTGGCGCCTTAGACCGCTCGGCCATACTGACACTGTGCCTGCGTTTCTATCATAAATCATATTGCTAAATAGATATTCTTTTTTTTTACTATATAAGTACTATACATTAACAACAAAATACTAAATCGCGTGCAACATTTAGAAAAACAAAAGAGAAAATTTTTCGAATATAAGATATCGAAAAGTAAAGAAAAATAATTTGTACGTTTTTCTATCAAAGATTCACATGTCAGAAGTGGGATTCGAACCCACGCCCACATTCGTGGACCAGAACACTCAGCCCTCTGCAGCAGAGGAAGCAATCGCTTGAGTCTGGCGCCTTAGACCGCTCGGCCATCCTTACACAGTATCTGTGTTTCTATCATAAATCATATTGCTAAAAAGATATTCTTTTTTTTCACTATATAAGTACTATATCTAAACAACATAATACTAAATCGCGTGCAACATTTAGAAAAACAAAAGAGTAAATTTTTCGAATATAAGATATCGAAAAGTAAAGAAAAATAATTTGTACGTTTTTCAATCAAAAATTCACTTGTCAGAAGTGGGATTCGAAACAACATCACATTCGTAGACCAGAACACTCAGCCCTCTGCAGCGGAGGAAGCATTCGCTTGAGTCTGGCGCCTTGGACCGCTCGGCCATCCTGACACAGTGCCGGTGTTTCTATCATAAATCATATTGCCAAAAAGATATTCTTTTTTTTACTATATAAGTACTATATCTTAACAACATAATACTAAATCGCGTGCAAAATTTAGAAAAATAATATATTGTATTGTATTTTTGTCGGCCGATTATCTACACTATGGGATATAGGCCCTATGGGGTGGGTTGCCCTCCGTGGGGGTCTTTCTAAGGGAACCTAACCCGTATTTACGCAAGGTTCGAAGAAAACCACGGAAAACTTCGAACGGTTAGGCCGACGGTCGCGATTGGGTTCGAACCCAGCACCTACCGTCTACCAGTGAGGTCAGAACCTCTCGGCCACTGGTGGGGCTTAGAAAAATAAAAGAGTAAATTTTTCGAATATAAGACGTCGAAAAGTAAAGAAAAATATTTTGTACGTTTTTCAATTAAAAAATCACATGTCAGAAGTGGGATTTGAACCCACGCCCACAATCGTGGACCAGAGCACTCTGCCCACTGCAGCAGAGGAAGCAATCGGTTGAGTCTGGCGCCTTAGACCGCTCGGCCATCCTTATACTGTGCCTGTGTTTCTATCATAAATCATATTGCTAAAAAGGTATTCTTTTATTCTCATTATATAAGAACTATATCTTAACAACATAATACTAAATCGCTTGCAACATTTGGAAAAACAAAAGAGTAAATTTTTCGAATATAAGATGTCGAAAAGTAAAGAAAAATAATTTGTACGTTTTTCAATCATAAATTCACATGTCAGAAGTGGGATTCGAACCCACGCCCACATTCGAGGACCAGAACACTCTGCCCACTGCAGCAGAGGAAGCAATCGCTTGAGTCTGGCGCCTTAGACCGCTCGGCCATCCTTATTCTGTGTTTGCGTTCCTATCATAAATAATATTGCTAAAAAGGTATTCTTTTATTTTCACTATATAAGTACTATATCTTAACAACATAATACTAAGTCGCGTTCAACATTTAGAAAAACAAAAGAGTAAATTTTTCGAATATAAGATGTCGAAAAGTAAAGAAAAAAAATTTGTACGTTTTTCAATCAAAAATTCACGTGTCAGAAGTGGGATTAGATTCCACGCCCACATTTGTGGACCAGAACACTCAGTCCTCTGCAGCAGAGGAAGCAATCGCTTGAATCTGGCGCCTTAGACCGCTCTGCCATCCTGACACAGTGTCGGTGATTCTATCATAAATCATATTGCTAAAAAGATATTCTTTTTTTTCACTATATAAGTACTATATCTTAACAACATAATACTAAATCGCGTGCAACATTTAGAAAAACAAAAGAGTAAATTTTTCGAATATAAGATGTCGAAAAGTAAAGAAAAATAATTTGTACGTTTTTCAATCAAAAATTCACATGTCAGAAGTGGGATTCGAACCCACGCCCACATTCGTGGACCAGAAAACTCAGCCCTCTGCAGCAGAGGAAGCAATCGCTTGAGTCTGGCACCTTGGACCGCTCGGCCATCCTGACACAGTCTATGTGTTTCTATCATAAATCATATTGCTAAAAAGATAATCTTTTTTTTTTCACTATATAAGTACTATATCTTAACAACATAATACTAAATCGCTTGCAACATTTAGAAAAAGAAAAGAGTAAATTTTTCGAATATAAGATGTCGAAAAGTAAAGAAAAATAATTTGTACGTTCTTCAATCAAAAATTCACATGTCAGAAGTGGGTTTCGAACCCACGCCCACATTCGTGGACCAGAACACTCAGCCCTCTGCAGCAGAGGAAGCAATCGCTTGAGTGAGGCGCCTTGGACCGCTCGGCCATCCTGACACAGTATCTGTGTTTCTATCATAAATCATATTGCTAAAAAGATAATCTTTTTTTTTCACTATATAAGTACTATATCTTAACAACATAATACTAAATCGCGTGCAACATTTAGAAAAACAAAAGAGTAAATTTTTCGAATATAAGATGTCGAAAAGTAAAGAAAAATAATTTGTACGTTTTTCAATCAAAAACTCACTCGTCAGAAGTGGGATTCGAACCAACGCTCACATTCGTGGACCAGAACACTCAGACCTCTGCAGCAGAGGTTGGTTGGTTGGTTGATTTTTGACGTCCGATTATCTGCGCTAGGGATATATTACCAGGGGGGGAGTGCCCTTCGTGGGGGTCTTTCTAAGGGAACCTAACCCGTATTTACGCAAGGTTCGAAGAAAACCACGAAAACTCCGAACGGTTAGGCCGACAGCCGTGATCTGCAGCAGAGGAAGCAATCGCTTGAGTCTGGCGCCTTAGACCGCTCGGCCATCCTAACACAGTATCTGTGTTTCTATCATAAATCATATTGCTAAAAAGATATTCTTTTTTTTTCACTATATAAGTACTATACATTAACAACATAACACTAAATCGCGTGCAACATTTAGAAAAACAAAAGAGTAAATTTTTCGAATATAAGATGTCGAAAAGTAAAGAAAAATAAATTGTACGTTTTTCAATCAAAAACTCACTCGTCAGAAGTGGGATTCGAACCAACGCCCACATTCGTGGACCAGAACACTCAGACCTCTGCAGCAGAGGAAGCAATCGCTTGAGTCTGTCGCCTTAGACCGCTCGGCCATCCTGACACTGTTCCTGCGTTTCTATCATAAATCATATTGCTAAAAAGATATTCTTTTTTTTCACTATATAAGTACTATACATTAACAACATAATACTAAATCGCGTGCAACATTTAGAAAAACAAAAGAGTAAATTTTTCGAATATAAGATGTCGAAAAGTAAAGAAAAATAATTTGTACGTTTTTCAATCAAAAATTCACGCGTCAGAAGCGAGATTCGAAACCACGCCCACATTCGTGGACCAGAACACTGAGCCCTCTGCAGCAGAGGAAGCAATCGCTTGAGTCTGGCGCCTTAGACCACACGGCCACCCTGACACAGTGTCTGTGATTCTATCATAAATCATATTGCTAAAAAGATATTCTTTTTTTCTCTATATAAGTACTATATCTTAACAACATAATACTAAATCGCGTGCAACATTTAGAAAAACAAAAGAGTAAATTTTTCGAATATAAGATGTCGAAAAGTAAAGAAAAATAATTTGTACATTTTTCAATCAAAAATTCACATGTCAGAAGTGGGAATCGAACCCACGCCCACATTCGTGGAACAGAACACTCAGTCCTCTGCAGCAGAGGAAGCAATCGCTTGAGTCTGGCGCCTTAGACCGCTCGGCCATCCTGACAGAGGGCCGGTGTTTCTATCATAAATCATATTGCCAAAAAGATATTCTTTTTTTTACCATATAAGTACTAAATCTTAACAACATAATACTAAATCGCGTGCAACATTTAGAAAAACAAGAGAGTAAATGTTTCGAATATATGATGTCGAAAAGTAAAGAAAAATAATTTGTACGTTTTTCAATTAAAAATTCACGTGTCAGAAGTGGGATTCGAACCCACGCCCACATTCGTGGACCAGAACACTCAGCCCTCGGCAGCAGAGGAAGCAATCGCTTGAGTCTGGCTCCTTAGACCACTCGGCCATCCTGACACAGTGTCTGTGATTCTATCATAAATCATATTGCTAAAAAGATATTCTTTTTCTTTCACTATATAAGTACTATATCTTAACAACATAATACTAAATCGCGTGCAACATTTAGAAAAACAAAAGAGTAAATTTTTCGAATATAAGATGTCGAAAAGTAAAGAAAAATATTTTGTACGTTTTTCAATCTCAAATTCACGTGTCAGAAGCGAGATTCGAACCCACGCCCACATTCGTGGACCAGAACACTCAGACCTCTGCAGCAGAGGAAGCAATCGCTTGAGTCAGGCTCCTTAGACCTCACGGCCACCCTGACACAGTGTCTGTGATTCTATCATAAATCATATTGCTAAAAAGATATTCTTTTTTTTTTCACTATATAAGTACTATACATTAACAACATAATACTAAATCGCGAGCAACATTTAGAAAAACAAAAGAGTAAGTTTTTCGAATATAAGATATAGAAAAGTAAAGAAAAATAATTTGTACGTTTTTCAATCAAAAATTCACATGTCAGAAGTGGGATTCGAACCCACGCCCACATTCGTGGACAAGAACACTCAGCTCTCTGCAGCAGAGGAAGCAATCGCTTGAGTCTGGCGCCTTAGACCGCTCGGCCATCCTGACACTGTGCCTGCGTTTCTATCATAAATCATATTGCTAAAAAGATATTCTTTTTTTTTCACTATATAAGTACTCTACATTAACAACATAATACTAAATCGCGTGCAACATTTAGAAAAACAAAAGAGTAAATTTTTCGAATATAAGATGTCGAAAAGTAAAGAAAAATAATTGGTACGTTTTTCAATCAAAAATTCACATGTAAGAAGTGGGATTCGAACCCACGCCCACATTCGTGGACCAGAACACTCAGCCCTCTGCAGCAGAGGAAGCAATCGCTTGAGTTTGGCGCTTTAGACCGCTCGGCCATCCTGACACAGTGTCGGTGATTCTATCATAAATGATATTGCTAAAAAGATATTCTTTTTTTTTCACTATATAACTACTATATCTTAACAACATAATACTAAATCGCGTGCAACATTTAGAAAAACAAAAGAGTAAATTTTTCGAATATAAGATGTCGAAAAGTAAAGAAAAATAATTTGTACGTTTTTCAATCAAAAACTCACTCGTCAGAAGTGGGATTCGAACCAACGCTCACATTCGTGGACCAGAACACTCAGACCTCTGCAGCAGAGGAAGCAATCGCTTGAGTCTGTCGCCTTAGACCGCTCGGCCATCCTGACACTGTAACTGCGTTTCTATCATAAATCATATTGCTAAAAAGATATTCTTTTTTTTTCACTATATAAGTACTATACATTAACAACATAATACTAAATCGCGTGCAACATTTAGAAAAACAAAAGAGTAAATTTTTCGAATATAAGATGTCGAAAAGTAAAGAAAAATAATTTGTACGTTTTTCAATCAAAAATTCACATGTCAGAAGTGGGATTCGAACCCACGCCCACATTCGTGGACAAGAACATTCAGCTCTCTGCAGCAGAGGAAGCAATCGCTTGAGTCTGGCGCCTTAGACCGCTCGGCCATCCTGACACTGTGCCTGCGTTTCTATCATAAATCATATTGCTAAAAAGATATTCTTTTTTTTTCACTATATAAGAACTATACATTAACAACATAATACTAAATCGCGTGCAACATTTAGAAAAACAAAAGAGTAAATTTTTCGAATATAAGATGTCGAAAAGTAAAGAAAAATAATTCGTACGTTTTTCAATCAAAGATTCACATGTCAGAAGTGGGATTCGAACCCACGCCAACATTCGTGGAACAGAACACTCAGCCCTCTGCAGCAGAGGAAGCAATCGCTTGAGTCTGGCGCCTTAGACCGCTCGGCCATCCTGGCACAGTGTCGGTGATTCTATCATAAATGATATTGCTAAAAAGATATTCTTTTTTTTCACTATATAAGTACTATATCTTAACAACATAATACTTAATCGCGTGCAACATTTAGAAAAACAAAAGAGTAAATTTTTCGAATATAAGATGTCGAAAAGTAAAGAAAAATAATTTGTACGTTTTTCAATCAAAAATTCACATGTCAGAAGTGGGATTCGAACCCCCGCCCACATTCGTGGACCAGAACACTCAGCTCTCTGCAGCAGAGGAAGCAATCGCTTGAGTCTTGCGCCTTAGACCGCTCGGCCATCCTGACACTGTGCCTGCGTTTCTATCATAAATCATATTGCTAAAAAGATATTCTTTTTTTTCACTATATAAGTACTCTACATTAACAACATAATACTAAATCGCGTGCAACATTTAGAAAAACAAAAGAGTAAATTTTTCGAATATAAGATGTCGAAAAGTAAAGAAAAATAATTGGTATGTTTTTCAATCAAAAATTCACATGTCAGAAGTGGGATGCGAACCCACGCCCACATTCGTGGACCAGAACACTCAGCCCTCTGCAGCAGAGGAAGCAATCGCTTGAGTTTGGCGCCTTAGACCGCTCGGCCATCCTGACACAGTGTTGGTGATTCTATCATAAATGATATTGCTAAAAAGATATTCTTTTTTTTTCACTATATAAGTACTATATCTTAACAACATAATACTAAATCGCGTGCAACATTTAGAAAAACAAAAGAGTAAATTTTTCGAATATAAGATGTCGAAAAGTAAAGAAAAATAATTTGTACGTTTTTCAATCAAAAACTCACTCGTCAGAAGTGGGATTCGAATCAACGCTCACATTTGTGGATCAGAACACTCAGACCTCTGCAGCAGAGGAAGCAATCGCTTGAGTCTGTCGCCTTAGACCGCTCGGCCATCCTGACACTGTGCCTGCGTTTCTATCATAAATCATATTGCTAAAAAGATATTCTTTTTTTTTCACTATATATGTACTATACATTAACAACATAATACTAAATCGCGTGCAACATTTAGAAAAACAAAAGAGTAAATTTTTCGAATATAAGATGTCGAAAAGTAAAAAAATATAATTTGTACGTTTTTCAATCAAAAATTCACATGTCAGAAGTGGGATTCGAACCCACGCCCACATTCGTGGACAAGAACACTCAGCTCTCTGCAGCAGAGGAAGCAATCGCTTGAGTCTGGCGCCTTAGACCGCTCGGCCATCCTGACACTCTGAATGCGTTTCTATCATAAATCATATTGCTAAAAAGATATTCTTTTTTTTTCACTATATAAGTACTATACATTAACAACATAATACTAAATCGCGTGCAACATTTAGAAAAACAAAAGAGTAAATTTTTCGAATATAAGATGTCGAAAAGTAAAGAAAAATAATTCGTACGTTTTTCAATCAAAGATTCACATGTCAGAAGTGGGATTCGAACCCACGCCAACATTCGTGGAACAGAACACTCAGCCCTCTGCAGCAGAGGAAGCAATCGCTTGAGTCTGGCGTCTTAGACCGCTCGGCCATCCTGGCACAGTGTCGGTGATTCTATCATAAATGATATTGCTAAAAAGATATTCTTTTTTTTTCACTATATAAGTACTATATCTTAACAACATAATACTAAATCGCGTGCAACATTTAGAAAAACAAAAGAGTAAATTTTTCGAATATAAGATGTCGAAAAGTAAAGCAAAATAATTTGTACGTTCTTCAATCAAAAATTCACATGTCAGAAGTGGGTTTCGAACCCACGTCCACATTCGTGGACCAGAACACTCAGTCCTCTGCAGCAGAGGAAGCAATCGCTTGAGTCTGGCGCCTTGGACCGCTCGGCCATCCTAACACAGTATCTGTGTTTCTATCATAAATCATATTGCTAAAAAGATAATCTTTTTTTTTTCACTGTATAAGTACTATAGCTTAACAACATAATACTAAATCGCGTGCAACATTTAGAAAAACAAAAGAGTAAATTTTTCGAATATAAGATGTCGAAAAGTAAAGAAAAAAATTTTGTACGTTTTTCAATCAAAAATTCACATGTCAGAAGTGGGATTCGAACCCACGCCCACATTCGTGGACCAGAACACTCAGCTCTCAGCAGCAGAGGAAGCAATCGCTTGAGTCTGGCGCCTTAGACCGCTCGGCCATCCTGACACTGTGCCTGCGTTTCTATCATAAATCATATTGCTAAAAAGATATTCTTTTTTTTCACTATATAAGTACTCTACATTAACAACATAATACTAAATCGCGTGCAACATTTAGAAAAACAAAAGAGTAAATTTTTCGAATATAAGATGTCGAAAAGTAAAGAAAAATAATTGGTACGTTTTTCAATCAAAAATACACATGTCAGAAGTGGGATTCGAACCCACGCCCACATTCGTGGACAAGAACACTCAGCCCTCTGCAGCAGAGGAAGCAATCGCTTGAGTTTGGCGCCTTAGACCGCTCGGCCATCCTGACACAGTGTCGGTGATTCTATCATAAATGATATTGCTAAAAAGATATTCTTTTTTTTTCACTATATAAGTACTATATCTTAACAACATAATACTAAATCGCGTGCAACATTTAGAAAAACAAAAGAG
The DNA here is from genome assembly GCA_964019185.1 of Maratus speculifer. Taxonomy (NCBI): domain Eukaryota; kingdom Metazoa; phylum Arthropoda; class Arachnida; order Araneae; family Salticidae; genus Maratus; species Maratus speculifer. The sequence continues at coordinate 1,052,124 of CAXHSM010000001.1, forward strand.
TAAATTTTTCGAATATAAGATGTCGAAAAGTAAAGAAAAATAATTTGTACGTTTTTCAATCAAAAACTCACTCGTCAGAAGTGGGATTCGAACCAACGCTCACATTCGTGGACCAGAACACTCAGACCTCTGCAGCAGAGGAAGCAATCGCTTGAGTCTGTCGCCTTAGACCGCTCGGCCATCCTGACACTGTGCCTGCGTTTCTATCATAAATCATATTGCTAAAAAGATATTCTTTTTTTTTCACTATATAAGTACTATACATTAACAACATAATACTAAATCGCGTGCAACATTTAGAAAAACAAAAGAGTAAATTTTTCGAATATAAGATGTCGAAAAGTAAAGAAAAATAATTTGTACGTTTTTCCATCAAAAATTCACGCGTCAGAAGCGAGACTCGAACCCACGCCCACATTCGCGGACCAGAACACTCAGCCCTTTGCAGCAGAGGAAGCAATCGCTTCAGTCTGGCGCCTTAGACCACACGGCCACCCTGACACAGTGTCTGTGATTCTATCATAAATCATATTGCTAAAAAGATATTCTTTTTTTCACTATATAAGTACTATATCTTAACAACATAATACTAAATCGCGTGCAACATTTAGAAAAACAAAAGAGTAAATTTTTCGAATATAAGATGTCGAAAAGTAAAGAAAAATAATTTGTACATTTTTCAATCAAAAATTCACATGTCAGAAGTGGGATTCGAACCCACGCCCACATTCGTGGACCAGAACACTCAGTCCTCTGCAGCAGAGGTTGGTTGGATGGTTGATTTTTGACGTCCGATTATCTGCGCTAGGGATATAGGACCAGGGGGGGAGTGCCCTTCGTGGGGGTCTTTCTAAGGGAACCTAACCCGTATTTACGCAAGGTTCGAAGAAAACCACGAAAACTCCGAACGGTTAGGCCGACAGCCGCGATCTGCAGCAGAGGAAGCAATCGCTTGAGTCTGGCGCCTTAGACCGCTCGGCCATCCTAACACAGTATCTGTGTTTCTATCATAAATCATATTGCTAAAAAGATATTCTTTTTTTTTCACTATATAAGTACTATACATTAACAACATAACACTAAATCGCGTGCAACATTTAGAAAAACAAAAGAGTAAATTTTTCGAATATAAGATGTCGAAAAGTAAAGAAAAATAATTTGTACGTTTTTCAATCAAAAATTCACGCTTCAGAAGCGAGATTCGAACCCACGCCCACATTCGTGGACCAGAACACTCAGTCCTCTGCAGCAGAGGTTGGTTGGTCGGTTGATTTTTGACGTCCGATTATCTGCGCTAGGGATATAGGACCAGGGGGGGAGTGCCCTTCGTGGGGGTATTTCTAAGGGAACCTAACCCGTATTTACGCAAGGTTCGAAGAAAACCACGAAAACTCCGAACGGTTAGGCCGACAGCCGCGATCTGCAGCAGAGGAAGCAATCGCTTGAGTCTGGCGCCTTAGACCACACGGCCACCCTGACACAGTGTCTGTGATTCTATCATAAATCATATTGCTAAAAAGATATTCTTTTTTTCACTATATAAGTACTATATCTTAACAACATAATACTAAATCGCGTGCAACATTTAGAAAAACAAAAGAGTAAATTTTTCGAATATAAGATGTCGAAAAGTAAAGAAAAATAATTTGTACATTTTTCAATCAAAAATTCACATGTCAGAAGTGGGATTCGAACCCACGCCCACATTCGTGGACCAGAACACTCAGTCCTCTGCAGCAGAGGTTGGTTGGTTGATTTTTGACGTCCGATTATCTGCGCTAGGGATATAGGACCAGGGGGGGAGTGCCCTTCGTGGGGGTCTTTCTAAGGGAACCTAACCCGTATTTACGCAAGGTTCGAAGAAAACCACGAAAACTCCTAACGGTTAGGCCGACAGCCGCGATCTGCAGCAGAAGAGCAATCGCTTGAGTCTGGCGCCTTAGACCGCTCGGCCATCCTGACACAGTGCCGGTGTTTCTATCATAAATCATATTGCCAAAAAGATATTCTTTTTTTTACTATATAAGTACTATATCTTAACAACATAATACTAAATCGCGTGCAATATTTAGAAAAACAAAAGAGTAAATATTTTGAATATAAGATATCGAAAAGTAAAGAAAAATAATTTGTACGTTTTTCAATCAAAAATTCACATGTCAGAAGTGGGATTGGAACCCACGCCTACATTCGTGGAACAGAACACTCAGCTCTCTGCAGCAGAGGAAGCAATCGCTTGAGTCTGGCGCCTTAGACCGCTCGACCATCCTGACACAGTGTCGGTGATTCTATCATAAATGATATTGCTAAAAAGATATTCTTTTTTTTTCACTATATAAGTACTATATCTTAACAACATAATACTAAATCGCGTGCAACATTTAGAAAAACAAAAGAGTAAATTTTTCGAATATAAGATGTCGAAAAGTAAAGAAAAATAATTTGTACGTTTTTCAATCAAAAATTCACGTGTCAGAAGTGGGATTCGAACCCACGCCCTCATTCGTGGACCAGAACACTCAGCCCTCTGCAGCAGAGGAAGCAATCGCTTGAGTCTGGCGCCTTAGACAACTCGGCCATCCTGACACAGTGTCTGTGATTCTATCATAAATCATATTGCTAAAAAGATATTCTTTTTCTTTCACTATATAAGTACTATATCTTAACAACATAATACTAAATCGCGTGCAACATTTAGAAAAACAAAAGAGTAAATTTTTCGAATATAAGATGTCGAAAAGTAAAGAAAAATAATTTGTACGTTTTTCAATCTCAAATTCACGTGTCAGTATCGAGATTCGAACCCACGCCCACATTCGTGGACCAGAACACTCAGACCTCTGCAGCAGAGGAAGCAATCGCTTGAGTCGTGCGCCTTAGACCTCACGGCCACCCTGACACAGTGTCTGTGATTCTATCATAAATCACATTGCTAAAAAGATATTCTTTTTTTTCACTATATAAGTACTCTATCTTAACAACATAATACTAAATCGCGTGCAACATTTAGAAAAACAAAAGAGTAAATTTTTCGAATATAAGATGTCGAAAAGTAAAGAAAAATAATTTGTACATTTTTCAATCAAAAATTCACATGTCAGAAGTGGGATTCGAACCCACGCCCACATTCGTGGACCAGAACACTCAGCCCTCTGCAGCAGAGAAAGCAATCGCTTGAGTTTGGCGCCTTAGACCGCTCGGCCATCCTGACACAGTGTCGGTGATTCTATCATAAATGATATTGCTAAAAAGATATTCTTTTTTTTTCACTATATAAGTACTATATCTTAACAACATAATACTAAATCGCGTGCAACATTTAGAAAAACAAAAGAGTAAATTTTTCGAATATAAGATGTCGAAAAGTAAAGAAAAATAATTTGTACGTTTTTCAATCAAAAACTCACTCGTCAGAAGTGGGATTCGAACCAACGCTCACATTTGTGGACCAGAACACTCAGACCTCTGCAGCAGAGGAAGCAATCGCTTGAGTCTGTCGCCTTAGACCGCTCGGCCATCCTGACACTGTGCCTGCGTTTCTATCATAAATCATATTGCTAAAAAGATATTCTTTTTTTTTCACTATATAAGTACTATACATTAACAACATAATACTAAATCGCGTGCAACATTTAGAAAAACAAAAGAGTAAATTTTTCGAATATAAGATGTCGAAAAGTAAAAAAAAATAATTTGTACGTTTTTCAATCAAAAATTCACATGTCAGAAGTGGGATTCGAACCCACGCCCACATTCGTGGACAAGAACACTCAGCTCTCTGCAGCAGAGGAAGCAATCGCTTGAGTCTGGCGCCTTAGACCGCTCGGCCATCCTGACACTGTGCCTGCGTTTCTATCATAAATCATATTGCTAAAAAGATATTCTTTTTTTTTCACTATATAAGTACTATACATTAACAACATAATACTAAATCGCGTGCAACATTTAGAAAAACAAAAGAGTAAATTTTTCGAATATAAGATGTCGAAAAGTAAAGAAAAATAATTTGTACGTTTTTCCATCAAAAATTCACGCGTCAGAAGCGAGATTCGAACCCACGCCCACATTCGCGGACCAGAACACTCAGCCCTTTGCAGCTGAGGAAGCAATCGCTTGAGTCTGGCGCCTTAGACCACACGGCCACCCTGACACAGTGTCTGTGATTCTATCATAAATCATATTGCTAAAAAGATATTCTTTTTTTCACTATATAAGTACTATATCTTAACAACATAATACTAAATCGCGTGCAACATTTAGAAAAACAAAAGAGTAAATTTTTCGAATATAAGATGTCGAAAAGTAAAGAAAAATAATTTGTACGTTTTTCAATCAAAAACTCACTCGTCAGAAGTGGGATTCGAACCAACGCTCACATTCGTGGACCAGAACACTCAGACCTCTGCAGCAGAGGAAGCAATCGCTTGAGTCTGTCGCCTTAGACCGCTCGGCCATCCTGATACTGTGCCTGCGTTTCTATCATAAATCATATTGCTAAAAAGATATTCTTTTTTTTTCACTATATAAGTACTATACATTAACAACATAATACTAAATCGCGTGCAACATTTAGAAAAACAAAAGAGTAAATTTTTCGAATATAAGATGTCGAAAAGTAAAGAAAAATAATTTGTACGTTTTTCCATGAAAAATTCACGCGTCAGAAGCGAGATTCGAACCCACGCCCACATTCGCGGACCAGAACACTCAGCCCTTTGCAGCAGAGGTTGGTTGGTTGATTTTTGTCGTCCGATTATCTACGCTAATGGGATATAGGACCAGGGGGAGTGCCCTCCGTGGGGGTCTTTCTAAGGGAACCTAACCCGTATTTACGCAAGGTTCGAAGAAAACCACGGAAAACTCCGAACGGTTAGGCCGACAGCCGCGATTGGGTTCGAACCCAGCACCTGCCGTCTACCAGTTGAGAGGTCCGAACCTCTCGGCCACTGGTGGGGCCTTTGCAGCAGAGGAAGCAATCGCTTGAGTCTGGCGCCTTAGACCACACGGCCACCCTGACACAGTGTCTGTGATTCTATCATAAATCATATTGCTAAAAAGATATTCTTTTTTTCACTATATAAGTACTATATCTTAACAACATAATACTAAATCGCGTGCAACATTTAGAAAAACAAAAGAGTAAATTTTTCGAATATAAGATGTCGAAAAGTAAAGAAAAATAATTTGTACATTTTTCAATCAAAAATTCACATGTCAGAAGTGGGATTCGAACCCACGCCCACATTCGTGGACCAGAACACTCAGTCCTCTGCAGCAGAGTTTGGTTGGATGGTTGATTTTTGACGTCCGATTATCTGCGCTAGGGATATAGGACCAGGGGGGGAGTGCCCTTCGTGGGGGTCTTTCTAAGGGAACCTAACCCGTATTTACGCAAGGTTCGAAGAAAACCACGAAAACTCCGAACGGTTAGGCCGACAGCCGCGATCTGCAGCAGAGGAAGCAATCGCTTGAGTCTGGCGCCTTAGACCGCTCGGCCATCCTAACACAGTATCTGTGTTTCTATCATAAATCATATTGCTAAAAAGATATTCTTTTTTTTTCACTATATAAGTACTATACATTAACAACATAACACTAAATCGCGTGCAACATTTAGAAAAACAAAAGAGTAAATTTTTCGAATATAAGATGTCGAAAAGTAAGGAAAAATAATTTGTACGTTTTTCAATCAAAAATTCACGCTTCAGAAGCGAGATTCGAACCCACGCCCACATTCGTGGACCAGAACACTCAGTCCTCTGCAGCAGAGGTTGGTTGGTCGGTTGATTTTTGACGTCCGATTATCTGCGCTAGGGATATAGGACCAGGGGGGGAGTGCCCTTCGTGGGGGTCTTTCTAAGGGAACCTAACCCGTATTTACGCAAGGTTCGAAGAAAACCACGAAAACTCCGAACGGTTAGGCCGACAGCCGCGATCTGCAGCAGAGGAAGCAATCGCTTGAGTCTGGCGCCTTAGACCACACGGCCACCCTGACACAGTGTCTGTGATTCTATCATAAATCATATTGCTAAAAAGATATTCTTTTTTTCACTATATAAGTACTATATCTTAACAACATAATACTAAATCGCGTGCAACATTTAGAAAAACAAAAGAGTAAATTTTTCGAATATAAGATGTCGAAAAGTAAAGAAAAATAATTTGTACATTTTTCAATCAAAAATTCACATGTCAGAAGTGGGATTCGAACCCACGCCCACATTCGTGGACCAGAACACTCAGTCCTCTGCAGCAGAGGTTGGTTGGTTGGTTGGTTGATTTTTGACGTCCGATTATCTGCGCTAGGGATATAGGACCAGGGGGAGAGTGCCCTTCGTGGGGGTCTTTCTAAGGGAACCTAACCCGTATTTACGCAAGGTTCGAAGAAAACCACGAAAACTCCTAACGGTTAGGCCGACAGCCGCGATCTGCAGCAGAAGAGCAATCGCTTGAGTCTGGCGCCTTAGACCGCTCGGCCATCCTGACACAGTGCCGGTGTTTCTATCATAAATCATATTGCCAAAAAGATATTCTTTTTTTTACTATATAAGTACTATATCTTAACAACATAATACTAAATCGCGTGCAATATTTAGAAAAACAAAAGAGTAAATATTTTGAATATAAGATATCGAAAAGTAAAGAAAAATAATTTGTACGTTTTTCAATCAAAAATTCACGTGTCAGAAGTGGGATTCGAACCCACGCCCACATTCGTGGACCAGAACACTTAGCCCTCTGCAGCAGAGGAAGCAATCGCTTGAGTCTGGCGCCTTAGACCACTCGGCCATCCTGACACAGTATCCATGATTCTATCATAAATCATATTGCTAAAAAGATATTCTTTTTTTTTCACTATATAAGTACTATATCTTAACAACATAATATTAAATCGCGTGCAACATTTAGAAAAACAAAAGAGTAAATTTTTCGAATATAAGATATCGAAAAATAAAGAAAAATAATTTGTACGTTTTTCAATCAAAAATTCACTTGTCAGATGTGGAATTCGAACCCACGCCCACATTCGTGTACCAGAACACTCAGACCTCTGCAGCACAGGAAGCAATCGCTTGAGTCTGGCGCCTTAGACCGCTCGGCCATCCTGACACTTTGCCTGCTTTTCTATCATAAATCATATTGCTAAAAAGATATTCTTTTTTTTTCACTACATAAGTACTATACATTAACAACATTATACTAAATCGCGTGCAACATTTAGAAAAACAAAAGAGTAAATTTTTCGAATATAAGATGTCGAAAAGTAAAGAAAAATAATTTGTACGTTTTTCAATCAAAAATTCACATGTCAGAAGTGGGATTGGAACCCACGCCTACATTCGTGGAACAGAACACTCAGCTCTCTGCAGCAGAGGAAGCAATCGCTTGAGTCTGGCGCCTTAGACCGCTCGACCATCCTGACACAGTGACGGTGATTCTATCATAAATGATATTGCTAAAAAGATATTCTTTTTTTTTCACTATATAAGTACTATATCTTAACAACATAATACTAAATCGCGTGCAACATTTAGAAAAACAAAAGAGTAAATTTTTCGAATATAAGATGTCGAAAAGTAAAGAAAAATAATTTGTACGTTTTTCAATCAAAAATTCACGTGTCAAAAGTGGGATTCGAACCCACGCCCACATTCGTGGACCAGAACACTCAGCCCTCTGCAGCATAGGAAGCAATCGCTTGAGTCTGGCGCCTTAGACAACTCGGCCATCCTGACACAGGGTTTGTGATTCTATCATAAATCATATTGCTAAAAAGATATTCTTTTTCTTTCACTATATAAGTACTATATCTTAACAACATAATACTAAATCGCGTGCAACATTTAGAAAAACAAAAGAGTAAATTTTTCGAATATAAGATGTCGAAAAGTAAAGAAAAGTATTTTGTACGTTTTTCAATCTCAAATTCACGTGTCAGAAGCGAGATTCGAACCCACGCCCACATTCGTAGACCAGAACACTCAGACCTCTGCAGCAGAGGAAGCAATCGCTTGAGTCAGGCGCCTTAGACCTCACGGCCACCCTGACACAGTGTCTGTGATTCTACCATAAATCATATTGCTAAAAAGATATTCTTTTTTTTTCACTATATAAGTACTATATCTTAACAACATAATATTAAATCGCGTGCAACATTTAGAAAAACAAAAGAGTAAATTTTTCGAATATAAGATATCGAAAAGTAAAGAAAAATAATTTGTACGTTTTTCAATCAAAAATTCACTTGTCAGATGTGGAATTCGAACCCACGCCCACATTCGTGTACCAGAACACTCAGACCTCTGCAGCAACGGAAGCAATCGCTTGAGTCTGGCGCCTTAGACCGCTCGGCTATCCTGACACATTGCCTGCGTTTCTATCATAAATCATATTGCTAAAAAGATATTCTTTTTTTTTCACTGTATAAGTACTATACATTAACAACATAATGCTAAATGGCGTGCAACATTTAGAAAAACAAAAGAGTAAATTTTTCGAATATAAGATATAGAAAAGTAAAGAAAAATAATTTGTACGTTTTTCAATCAAAAATTCACATGTCAGAAGTGGGATTCGAACCCACGCCCACATTCGTGGAACAGAACACTCAGCTCTCTACAGCAGAGGAAGCAAGCGCTTGAGTCTGGCGCCCTAGACCGCTCGGCCATCCTGAAACAGTGTCGGTGATTCTATCATAATTGATATTGCTAAAAAGATATTCTTTTTTTCACTATATAAGTACTATATCTTAACAACATAATACTAAATCGCGTGCAACATTTAGAAAAACAAAAGAGTAAATTTTTCGAATATAAGATGTCGAAAAGTAAAGAAAAATAATTTGTACGTTTTTCAATCAAAAATTCACGTGTCAGAAGTGGGATTCGAACCCACGCCCTCATTCGTGGACCAGAACACTCAGCCCTCTGCAGCAGAGGAAGCAATCGCTTGAGTCTGGCGCCTTAGACAACTCGGCCATCCTGACACAGTGTCTGTGATTCTATCATAAATCATATTGCTAAAAAGATATTCTTTTTCTTTCACTATATAAGTACTATATCTTAACAACATAATACTAAATCGCGTGCAACATTTAGAAAAACAAAAGAGTAAATTTTTCGAATATAAGATGTCGAAAAGTAAAGAAAAATAATTTGTACGTTTTTCAATCTCAAATTCACGTGTCAGTATCGAGATTCGAACCCACGCCCACATTCGTGGACCAGAACACTCAGACCTCTGCAGCAGAGGAAGCAATCGCTTGAGTCGTGCGCCTTAGACCTCACGGCCACCCTGACACAGTGTCTGTGATTCTATCATAAATCACATTGCTAAAAAGATATTCTTTTTTTTCACTATATAAGTACTCTATCTTAACAACATAATACTAAATCGCGTGCAACATTTAGAAAAACAAAAGAGTAAATTTTTCGAATATAAGATGTCGAAAAGTAAAGAAAAATAATTTGTACATTTTTCAATCAAAAATTCACATGTCAGAAGTGGGATTCGAACCCACGCCCACATTCGTGGACCAGAACACTCAGCCCTCTGCAGCAGAGGAAGCAATCGCTTGAGTTTGGCGCCTTAGACCGCTCGGCCATCCTGACACAGTGTCGGTGATTCTATCATAAATGATATTGCTAAAAAGATATTCTTTTTTTTTCACTATATAAGTACTATATCTTAACAACATAATACTAAATCGCGTGCAACATTTAGAAAAACAAAAGAGTAAATTTTTCGAATATAAGATGTCGAAAAGTAAAGAAAAATAATTTGTACGTTTTTCAATCAAAAACTCACTCATCAGAAGTGGGATTCGAACCAACGCTCACATTTGTGGACCAGAACACTCAGACCTCTGCAGCAGAGGAAGCAATCGCTTGAGTCTGTCGCCTTAGACCGCTCGGCCATCCTGACACTGTGCCTGCGTTTCTATCATAAATCATATTGCTAAAAAGATATTCTTTTTTTTTCACTATATAAGTACTATACATTAACAACATAATACTAAATCGCGTGCAACATTTAGAAAAACAAAAGAGTAAATTTTTCGAATATAAGATGTCGAAAAGTAAAAAAAAATAATTTGTACGTTTTTCAATCAAAAATTCACATGTCAGAAGTGGGATTCGAACCCACGCCCACATTCGTGGACAAGAACTCTCAGCTCTCTGCAGCAGAGGAAGCAATCGCTTGAGTCTGGCGCCTTAGACCTCTCGGCCATCCTGACACTGTGCCTGCGTTTCTATCATAAATCATATTGCTAAAAAGATATTCTTTTTTTTTCACTATATAAGTACTATACATTAACAACATAATACTAAATCGCGTGCAACATTTAGAAAAACAAAAGAGTAAATTTTTCGAATATAAGATGTCGAAAAGTAAAGAAAAATAATTCGTACGTTTTTCAATCAAAGATTCACATGTCAGAAGTGGGATTCGAACCCACGCCAACATTCGTGGAACAGAACACTCAGCCCTCTGCAGCAGAGGAAGCAATCGCTTGAGTCTGGCGTCTTAGACCGCTCGGCCATCCTGGCACAGTGTCGGTGATTCTATCATAAATGATATTGCTAAAAAGATATTCTTTTTTTTTCACTATATAAGTACTATATCTTAACAACATAATACTAAATCGCGTGCAACATTTAGAAAAACAAAAGAGTAAATTTTTCGAATATAAGATGTCGAAAAGTAAAGCAAAATAATTTGTACGTTCTTCAATCAAAAATTCACATGTCAGAAGTGGGTTTCGAACCCACGTCCACATTCGTGGACCAGAACACTCAGTCCTCTGCAGCAGAGGAAGCAATAGCTTGAGTCTGGCGCCTTGGACCGCTCGGCCATCCTAACACAGTATCTGTGTTTCTATCATAAATCATATTGCTAAAAAGATAATCTTTTTTTTTTTCACTATATAAGTACTATAGCTTAACAACATAATACTAAATCGCGTGCAACATTTAGAAAAACAAAAGAGTAAATTTTTCGAATATAAGATGTCGAAAAGTAAAGAAAAATATTTTGTACGTTTTTCAATCAAAAATTCACATGTCAGAAGTGGGATTCGAACCCACGCCCACATTCGTGGAACAGAACACTCAGCTCTCAGCAGCAGAGGAAGCAATCGCTTGAGTCTGGCGCCTTAGACCGCTCGGCCATCCTGACACTGTGCCTGCGTTTCTATCATAAATCATATTGCTAAAAAGATATTCTTTTTTTTCACTATATAAGTACTCTACATTAACAACATAATACTAAATCGCGTGCAACATTTAGAAAAACAAAAGAGTAAATTTTTCGAATATAAGATGTCGAAAAGTAAAGAAAAATAATTGGTACGTTTTTCAATCAAAAATACACATGTCAGAAGTGGGATTCGAACCCACGCCCACATTCGTGGACAAGAACACTCAGCCCTCTGCAGCAGAGGAAGCAATCGCTTGAGTTTGGCGCCTTAGACCGCTCGGCCATCCTGACACAGTGTCGGTGATTCTATCATAAATGATATTGCTAAAAAGATATTCTTTTTTTTTCACTATATAAGTACTATATCTTAACAACATAATACTAAATCGCGTGCAACATTTAGAAAAACAAAAGAGTAAATTTTTCGAATATAAGATGTCGAAAAGTAAAGAAAAATAATTTGTACGTTTTTCCATCAAAAATTCACGCGTCAGAAGCGAGATTCGAACCCACGCCCACATTCGCGGACCAGAACACTCAGCCCTTTGCAGCAGAGGAAGCAATCGCTTGAGTCTGGCGCCTTAGACCACACGGCCACCCTGACACAGTGTCTGTGATTCTATCATAAATCATATTGCTAAAAAGATATTCTTTTTTTCACTATATAAGTACTATATCTTAACAACATAATACTAAATCGCGTGCAACATTTAGAAAAACAAAAGAGTAAATTTTTCGAATATAAGATGTCGAAAAGTAAAGAAAAATAATTTGTACGTTTTTCAATCAAAAACTCACTCGTCAGAAGTGGGATTCGAACCAACGCTCACATTCGTGGACCAGAACACTCAGACCTCTGCAGCAGAGGAAGCAATCGCTTGAGTCTGTCGCCTTAGACCGCTCGGCCATCCTGACACTGTGCCTGCGTTTCTATCATAAATCATATTGCTAAAAAGATATTCTTTTTTTTTTCACTATATAAGTACTATACATTAACAACATAATACTAAATCGCGTGCAACATTTAGAAAAACAAAAGAGTAAATTTTTCGAATATAAGATGTCGAAAAGTAAAGAAAAATAATTTGTACGTTTTTCCATCAAAAATTCACGCGTCAGAAGCGAGATTCGAACCCACGCCCACATTCGCGGACCAGAACACTCAGCCCTTTGCAGCAGAGGAAGCAATCGCTTGAGTCTGGCGCCTTAGACCACACGGCCACCCTGACACAGTGTCTGTGATTCTATCATAAATCATATTGCTAAAAAGATATTCTTTTTTTCACTATATAAGTACTATATCTTAACAACATAATACTAAATCGCGTGCAACATTTAGAAAAACAAAAGAGTAAATTTTTCGAATATAAGATGTCGAAAAGTAAAGAAAAATAATTTGTACATTTTTCAATCAAAAATTCACATGTCAGAAGTGGGATTCGAACCCACGCCCACATTCGTGGACCAGAACACTCAGTCCTCTGCAGCAGAGGTTGGTTGGATGGTTGATTTTTGACGTCCGATTATCTGCGCTAGGGATATAGGACCAGGGGGGGAGTGCCCTTCGTGGGGGTCTTTCTAAGGGAACCTAACCCGTATTTACGCAAGGTTCGAAGAAAACCACGAAAACTCCGAACGGTTAGGCCGACAGCCGCGATCTGCAGCAGAGGAAGCAATCGCTTGAGTCTGGCGCCTTAGACCGCTCGGCCATCCTAACACAGTATCTGTGTTTCTATCATAAATCATATTGCTAAAAAGATATTCTTTTTTTTTCACTATATAAGTACTATACATTAACAACATAACACTAAATCGCGTGCAACATTTAGAAAAACAAAAGAGTAAATTTTTCGAATATAAGATGTCGAAAAGTAAAGAAAAATAATTTGTACGTTTTTCAATCAAAAATTCAAGCTTCAGAAGCGAGATTCGAACCCACGCCCACATTCGTGGACCAGAACACTCAGTCCTCTGCAGCAGAGGTTGGTTGGTTGGTTGATTTTTGACGTCCGATTATCTGCGCTAGGGATATAGGACCAGGGGGGGAGTGCCCTTCGTGGGGGTCTTTCTAAGGGAACCTAACCCGTATTTACGCAAGGTTCGAAGAAAACCACGAAAACTCCGAACGGTTAGGCCGACAGCCGCGATCTGCAGCAGAGGAAGCAATCGCTTGAGTCTGGCGCCTTAGACCACACGGCCACCCTGACACAGTGTCTGTGATTCTATCATAAATCATATTGCTAAAAAGATATTCTTTTTTTCACTATATAAGTACTATATCTTAACAACATAATACTAAATCGCGTGCAACATTTAGAAAAACAAAAGAGTAAATTTTTCGAATATAAGATGTCGAAAAGTAAAGAAAAATAATTTGTACATTTTTCAATCAAAAATTCACATGTCAGAAGTGGGATTCGAACCCACGCCCACATTCGTGGACCAGAACACTCAGTCCTCTGCAGCAGAGGTTGGTTGGTTGGTTGGTTGATTTTTGACGTCCGATTATCTGCGCTAGGGATATAGGACCAGGGGGGGAGTGCCCTTCGTGGGGGTCTTTCTAAGGGAACCTAAACCGTATTTACGCAAGGTTCGAAGAAAACCACGAAAACTCCTAACGGTTAGGCCGACAGCCGCGATCTGCAGCAGAAGAGCAATCGCTTGAGTCTGGCGCCTTAGACCGCTCGGCCATCCTGACACAGTGCCGGTGTTTCTATCATAAATCATATTGCCAAAAAGATATTCTTTTTTTTACTATATAAGTACTATATCTTAACAACATAATACTAAATCGCGTGCAATATTTAGAAAAACAAAAGAGTAAATATTTTGAATATAAGATATCGAAAAGTAAAGAAAAATAATTTGTACGTTTTTCAATCAAAAATTCACGTGTCAGAAGTGGGATTCGAACCCACGCCCACATTCGTGGACCAGAACACTTAGCCCTCTGCAGCAGAGGAAGCAATCGCTTGAGTCTGGCGCCTTAGACCACTCGGCCATCCTGACACAGTATCCATGATTCTATCATAAATCATATTGCTAAAAAGATATTCTTTTTTTTTCACTATATAAGTACTATATCTTAACAACATAATATTAAATCGCGTGCAACATTTAGAAAAACAAAAGAGTAAATTTTTCGAATATAAGATATCGAAAAATAAAGAAAAATAATTTGTACGTTTTTCAATCAAAAATTCACTTGTCAGATGTGGAATTCGAACCCACGCCCACATTCGTGTACCAGAACACTCAGACCTCTGCAGCACAGGAAGCAATCGCTTGAGTCTGGCGCCTTAGACCGCTCGGCCATCCTGACACTTTGCCTGCTTTTCTATCATAAATCATATTGCTAAAAAGATATTCTTTTTTTTTCACTACATAAGTACTATACATTAACAACATAATACTAAATCGCGTGCAACATTTAGAAAAACAAAAGAGTAAATTTTTCGAATATAAGATGTCGAAAAGTAAAGAAAAATAATTTGTACATTTTTCAATCAAAAATTCACATGTCAGAAGTGGGATTCGAACCCACGCCCACATTCGTGGACCAGAACACTCAGTCCTCTGCAGCAGAGGTTGGTTGGATGGTTGATTTTTGACGTCCGATTATCTGCGCTAGGGATATAGGACCAGGGGGGGAGTGCCCTTCGTGGGGGTCTTTCTAAGGGAACCTAACCCGTATTTACGCAAGGTTCGAAGAAAACCACGAAAACTCCGAACGGTTAGGCCGACAGCCGCGATCTGCAGCAGAGGAAGCAATCGCTTGAGTCTGGCGCCTTAGACCGCTCGGCCATCCTAACACAGTATCTGTGTTTCTATCATAAATCATATTGCTAAAAAGATATTCTTTTTTTTTCACTATATAAGTACTATACATTAACAACATAACACTAAATCGCGTGCAACATTTAGAAAAACAAAAGAGTAAATTTTTCGAATATAAGATGTCGAAAAGTAAAGAAAAATAATTTGTACGTTTTTCAATCAAAAATTCAAGCTTCAGAAGCGAGATTCGAACCCACGCCCACATTCGTGGACCAGAACACTCAGTCCTCTGCAGCAGAGGTTGGTTGGTTGGTTGATTTTTGACGTCCGATTATCTGCGCTAGGGATATAGGACCAGGGGGGGAGTGCCCTTCGTGGGGGTCTTTCTAAGGGAACCTAACCCGTATTTACGCAAGGTTCGAAGAAAACCACGAAAACTCCGAACGGTTAGGCCGACAGCCGCGATCTGCAGCAGAGGAAGCAATCGCTTGAGTCTGGCGCCTTAGACCACACGGCCACCCTGACACAGTGTCTGTGATTCTATCATAAATCATATTGCTAAAAAGATATTCTTTTTTTCACTATATAAGTACTATATCTTAACAACATAATACTAAATCGCGTGCAACATTTAGAAAAACAAAAGAGTAAATTTTTCGAATATAAGATGTCGAAAAGTAAAGAAAAATAATTTGTACATTTTTCAATCAAAAATTCACATGTCAGAAGTGGGATTCGAACCCACGCCCACATTCGTGGACCAGAACACTCAGTCCTCTGCAGCAGAGGTTGGTTGGTTGGTTGGTTGATTTTTGACGTCCGATTATCTGCGCTAGGGATATAGGACCAGGGGGGGAGTGCCCTTCGTGGGGGTCTTTCTAAGGGAACCTAACCCGTATTTACGCAAGGTTCGAAGAAAACCACGAAAACTCCTAACGGTTAGGCCGACAGCCGCGATCTGCAGCAGAAGAGCAATCGCTTGAGTCTGGCGCCTTAGACCGCTCGGCCATCCTGACACAGTGCCGGTGTTTCTATCATAAATCATATTGCCAAAAAGATATTCTTTTTTTTACTATATAAGTACTATATCTTAACAACATAATACTAAATCGCGTGCAATATTTAGAAAAACAAAAGAGTAAATATTTTGAATATAAGATATCGAAAAGTAAAGAAAAATAATTTGTACGTTTTTCAATCAAAAATTCACGTGTCAGAAGTGGGATTCGAACCCACGCCCACATTCGTGGACCAGAACACTTAGCCCTCTGCAGCAGAGGAAGCAATCGCTTGAGTCTGGCGCCTTAGACCACTCGGCCATCCTGACACAGTATCCATGATTCTATCATAAATCATATTGCTAAAAAGATATTCTTTTTTTTTCACTATATAAGTACTATATCTTAACAACATAATATTAAATCGCGTGCAACATTTAGAAAAACAAAAGAGTAAATTTTTCGAATATAAGATATCGAAAAATAAAGAAAAATAATTTGTACGTTTTTCAATCAAAAATTCACTTGTCAGATGTGGAATTCGAACCCACGCCCACATTCGTGTACCAGAACACTCAGACCTCTGCAGCACAGGAAGCAATCGCTTGAGTCTGGCGCCTTAGACCGCTCGGCCATCCTGACACTTTGCCTGCTTTTCTATCATAAATCATATTGCTAAAAAGATATTCTTTTTTTTTCACTACATAAGTACTATACATTAACAACATTATACTAAATCGCGTGCAACATTTAGAAAAACAAAAGAGTAAATTTTTCGAATATAAGATGTCGAAAAGTAAAGAAAAAAAATTTGTACGTTTTTCAATCAAAAATTCACATGTCAGAAGTGGGATTGGAACCCACGCCTACATTCGTGGAACAGAACACTCAGCTCTCTGCAGCAGAGGAAGCAATCGCTTGAGTCTGGCGCCTTAGACCGCTCGACCATCCTGACACAGTGACGGTGATTCTATCATAAATGATATTGCTAAAAAGATATTCTTTTTTTTTCACTATATAAGTACTATATCTTAACAACATAATACTAAATCGCGTGCAACATTTAGAAAAACAAAAGAGTAAATTTTTCGAATATAAGATGTCGAAAAGTAAAGAAAAATAATTTGTACGTTTTTCAATCAAAAATTCACGTGTCAAAAGTGGGATTCGAACCCACGCCCACATTCGTGGACCAGAACACTCAGCCCTCTGCAGCATAGGAAGCAATCGCTTGAGTCTGGCGCCTTAGACAACTCGGCCATCCTGACACAGGGTTTGTGATTCTATCATAAATCATATTGCTAAAAAGATATTCTTTTTCTTTCACTATATAAGTACTATATCTTAACAACATAATACTAAATCGCGTGCAACATTTAGAAAAACAAAAGAGTAAATTTTTCGAATATAAGATGTCGAAAAGTAAAGAAAAGTATTTTGTACGTTTTTCAATCTCAAATTCACGTGTCAGAAGCGAGATTCGAACCCACGCCCACATTCGTAGACCAGAACACTCAGACCTCTGCAGCAGAGGAAGCAATCGCTTGAGTCAGGCGCCTTAGACCTCACGGCCACCGTGACACAGTGTCTGTGATTCTACCATAAATCATATTGCTAAAAAGATATTCTTTTTTTTTCACTATATAAGTACTATATCTTAACAACATAATATTAAATCGCGTGCAACATTTAGAAAAACAAAAGAGTAAATTTTTCGAATATAAGATATCGAAAAGTAAAGAAAAATAATTTGTACGTTTTTCAATCAAAAATTCACTTGTCAGATGTGGAATTCGAACCCACGCCCACATTCGTGTACCAGAACACTCAGACCTCTGCAGCAACGGAAGCAATCGCTTGAGTCTGGCGCCTTAGACCGCTCGGCTATCCTGACACATTGCCTGCGTTTCTATCATAAATCATATTGCTAAAAAGATATTCTTTTTTTTTTCACTGTATAAGTACTATACATTAACAACATAATACTAAATGGCGTGCAACATTTAGAAAAACAAAAGAGTAAATTTTTCGAATATAAGATATAGAAAAGTAAAGAAAAATAATTTGTACGTTTTTCAATCAAAAATTCACATGTCAGAAGTGGGATTCGAACCCACGCCCACATTCGTGGAACAGAACACTCAGCTCTCTACAGCAGAGGAAGCAAGCGCTTGAGTCTGGCGCCCTAGACCGCTCGGCCATCCTGAAACAGTGTCGGTGATTCTATCATAATTGATATTGCTAAAAAGATATTCTTTTTTTTCACTATATAAGTACTATATCTTAACAACATAATACTAAATCGCGTGCAACATTTAGAAAAACAAAAGAGTAAATTTTTCGAATATAAGATGTCGAAAAGTAAAGAAAAATAATTTGTACGTTTTTCAATCAAAAATTCACGTGTCAGAAGTGGGATTCGAACCCACGCCCTCATTCGTGGACCAGAACACTCAGCCCTCTGCAGCAGAGGAAGCAATCGCTTGAGTCTGGCGCCTTATACAACTCGGCCATCCTGACACAGTGTCAGTGATTCTATCATAAATCATATTGCTAAAGAGATATTCTTTTTCTTTCACTATATAAGTACTATATCTTAACAACATAATACTAAATCGCGTGCAACATTTAGAAAAACAAAAGAGTAAATTTTTCGAATATAAGATGTCGAAAAGTAAAGAAAAATAATTTGTACGTTTTTCAATCTCAAATTCACGTGTCAGTATCGAGATTCGAACCCACGCCCACATTCGTGGACCAGAACACTCAGACCTCTGCAGCAGAGGAAGCAATCGCTTGAGTCGTGCGCCTTAGACCTCACGGCCACCCTGACACAGTGTCTGTGATTCTATCATAAATCACATTGCTAAAAAGATATTCTTTTTTTTCACTATATAAGTACTCTATCTTAACAACATAATACTAAATCGCGTGCAACATTTAGAAAAACAAAAGAGTAAATTTTTCGAATATAAGATGTCGAAAAGGAAAGAAAAATAATTTGTACATTTTTCAATCAAAAATTCACATGTCAGAAGTGGGATTCGAACCCACGCCCACATTCGTGGACCAGAACACTCAGTCCCCTGCAGCAGAGGAAGCAATCGCTTGAGTCTGGCGCCTTAGACCGCTCGGCCATCCTGACAGAGTGCCGGTGTTTCTATCATAAATCATATTGCCAAAAAGATATTCTTCTTTTACCACATAAGTACTATATCTTAACAACATAATACTAAATCGCGTGCAACATTTAGAAAAACAAGAGAGTAAATTTTTCGAATATAAGATGCCGAAAAGTAAAGAAAAATAATTTGTACGTTTTGCAATCAAAAATTCACGCGTCAGAAGTGGGATTCGAACCACGCCCACATTCGTGGACCAGAACACTCAGCCCTCTGCAGCAGAGTTGGTTGGTTGGTTGGTTGATTTTTGTCGTCCGATTATCTACGCTAATGGGATATAGGACCAGGGTGAGTGCCCTCCGTGGGGGTCTTTCTAAGGGAACCTAACCCGTATTTACGCAAGGTTCGAAGAAAACCACGAAAACTCCGAACGGTTAGGCCGACAGCCGCGATCTGCAGCAGAGGAAGCAATCGCTTGAGTCTGGCGCCTTAGACCGCTCGGCCATCCTAACACAGTATCTGTGTTTCTATCATAAATCATATTGCTAAAAAGATATTCTTTTTTTTTCACTATATAAGTACAATATCTTAACAACATAATACTAAATCGCGTGCAACATTTAGAAAAACAAAAGAGTAAATTTTTCGAATATAAGATGTCGAAAAGTAAAGAAAAATAATTTGTACGTTTTTCAATCAAAAACTCACTCGTCAGAAGTGGGATTCGAACCAACGCTCACATTCGTGGACCAGAACACTCAGACCTCTGCAGCAGAGGAAGCAATCGCTTGAGTCTGTCGCCTTAGACCGCTCGGCCATCCTGACACTGTGCCTGCGTTTCTATCATAAATCATATTGCTAAAAAGATATTCTTTTTTTTTCACTATATAAGTACTATACATTAACAACATAATACTAAATCGCGTGCAACATTTAGAAAAACAAAAGAGTAAATTTTTCGAATATAAGATGTCGAAAAGTAAAGAAAAATAATTTGTACGTTTTTCCATCAAAAATTCACGCGTCAGAAGCGTGATTCGAACCCACGCCCACATTCGCGGACCAGAACACTCAGCCCTTTGCAGCAGAGGAAGCAATCGCTTGAGTCTGGCGCCTTAGACCACACGGCCACCCTGACACAGGGTCTGTGATTCTATCATAAATCATATTGCTAAAAAGATATTCTTTTTTTCACTATATAAGTACTATATCTTAACAACATAATACTAAATCGCGTGCAACATTTAGAAAAACAAAAGAGTAAATTTTTCGAATATAAGATGTCGAAAAGTAAAGAAAAATAATTTGTACGTTTTTCAATCAAAAACTCACTCGTCAGAAGTGGGATTCGAACCAACGCTCACATTCGTGGACCAGAACACTCAGACCTCTGCAGCAGAGGAAGCAATCGCTTGAGTCTGTCGCCTTAGACCGCTCGGCCATCCTGACACTGTGCCTGCGTTTCTATCATAAATCATATTGCTAAAAAGATATTCTTTTTTTTTCACTATATAAGTACTATACATTAACAACATAATACTAAATCGCGTGCAACATTTAGAAAAACAAAAGAGTAAATTTTTCGAATATAAGATGTCGAAAAGTAAAGAAAAATAATTTGTACGTTTTTCCATCAAAAATTCACGCGTCAGAAGCGAGATTCGAACCCACGCCCACATTCGCGGACCAGAACACTCAGCCCTTTGCAGCAGAGGAAGCAATCGCTTGAGTCTGGCGCCTTAGACCACACGGCCACCCTGACACAGTGTCTGTGATTCTATCATAAATCATATTGCTAAAAAGATATTCTTTTTTTCACTATATAAGTACTATATCTTAACAACATAATACTAAATCGCGTGCAACATTTAGAAAAACAAAAGAGTAAATTTTTCGAATATAAGATGTCGAAAAGTAAAGAAAAATAATTTGTACATTTTTCAATCAAAAATTCACATGTCAGAAGTGGGATTCGAACCCACGCCCACATTCGTGGACCAGAACACTCAGTCCTCTGCAGCAGAGGTTGGTTGGATGGTTGATTTTTGACGTCCGATTATCTGCGCTAGGGATATAGGACCAGGGGGGGAGTGCCCTTCGTGGGGGTCTTTCTAAGGGAACCTAACCCGTATTTACGCAAGGTTCGAAGAAAACCACGAAAACTCCGAACGGTTAGGCCGACAGCCGCGATCTGCAGCAGAGGAAGCAATCGCTTGAGTCTGGCGCCTTAGACCGCTCGGCCATCCTAACACAGTATCTGTGTTTCTATCATAAATCATATTGCTAAAAAGATATTCTTTTTTTTTCACTATATAAGTACTATACATTAACAACATAACACTAAATCGCGTGCAACATTTAGAAAAACAAAAGAGTAAATTTTTCGAATATAAGATGTCGAAAAGTAAAGAAAAATAATTTGTACGTTTTTCAATCAAAAATTCACGCTTCAGAAGCGAGATTCGAACCCACGCCCACATTCGTGGACCAGAACACTCAGTCCTCTGCAGCAGAGGTTGGTTGGTTGGTTGATTTTTGACGTCCGATTATCTGCGCTAGGGATATAGGACCAGGGGGGGAGTGCCCTTCGTGGGGGTCTTTCTAAGGGAACCTAACCCGTATTTACGCAAGGTTCGAAGAAAACCACGAAAACTCCGAACGGTTAGGCCGACAGCCGCGATCTGCAGCAGAGGAAGCAATCGCTTGAGTCTGGCGCCTTAGACCACACGGCCACCCTGACACAGTGTCTGTGATTCTATCATAAATCATATTGCTAAAAAGATATTCTTTTTTTCACTATATAAGTACTATATCTTAACAACATAATACTAAATCGCGTGCAACATTTAGAAAAACAAAAGAGTAAATTTTTCGAATATAAGATGTCGAAAAGTAAAGAAAAATAATTTGTACATTTTTCAATCAAAAATTCACATGTCAGAAGTGGGATTCGAACCCACGCCCACATTCGTGGACCAGAACACTCAGTCCTCTGCAGCAGAGGTTGGTTGGTTGGTTGGTTGATTTTTGACGTCCGATTATCTGCGCTAGGGATATAGGACCAGGGGGGGAGTGCCCTTCGTGGGGGTCTTTCTAAGGGAACCTAACCCGTATTTACGCAAGGTTCGAAGAAAACCACGAAAACTCCTAACGGTTAGGCCGACAGCCGCAATCTGCAGCAGAGGAAGCAATCGCTTGAGTCTGGCGCCTTAGACCACTCGGCCATCCTGACACAGTATCCATGATTCTATCATAAATCATATTGCTAAAAAGATATTCTTTTTTTTTCACTATATAAGTACTATATCTTAACAACATAATATTAAATCGCGTGCAACATTTAGAAAAACAAAAGAGTAAATTTTTCGAATATAAGATATCGAAAAGTAAAGAAAAATAATTTGTACGTTTTTCAATCAAAAATTCACTTGTCAGATGTGGAATTCGAACCCACGCCCACATTCGTGTACCAGAACACTCAGACCTCTGCAGCAACGGAAGCAATCGCTTGAGTCTGGCGCCTTAGACCGCTCGGCTATCCTGACACATTGCCTGCGTTTCTATCATAAATCATATTGCTAAAAAGATATTCTTTTTTTTTTCACTGTATAAGTACTATACATTAACAACATAATACTAAATGGCGTGCAAAATTTAGAAAAACAAAAGAGTAAATTTTTCGAATATAAGATATAGAAAAGTAAAGAAAAATAATTTGTACGTTTTTCAATCAAAAATTCACATGTCAGAAGTGGGATTCGAACCCACGCCCACATTCGTGGAACAGAACACTCAGCTCTCTACAGCAGAGGAAGCAAGCGCTTGAGTCTGGCGCCCTAGACCGCTCGGCCATCCTGAAACAGTGTCGGTGATTCTATCATAATTGATATTGCTAAAAAGATATTCTTTTTTTTCACTATACAAGTACTATATCTTAACAACATAATACTAAATCGCGTGCAATATTTAGAAAAACAAAAGAGTAAATATTTTGAATATAAGATATCGAAAAGTAAAGAAAAATAATTTGTACGTTTTTCAATCAAAAATTCACGTGTCAGAAGTGGGATTCGAACCCACGCCCACATTCGTGGACCAGAACACTTAGCCCTCTGCAGCAGAGGAAGCAATCGCTTGAGTCTGGCGCCTTAGACCACTCGGCCATCCTGACACAGTATCCATGATTCTATCATAAATCATATTGCTAAAAAGATATTCTTTTTTTTTCACTATATAAGTACTATATCTTAACAACATAATATTAAATCGCGTGCAACATTTAGAAAAACAAAAGAGTAAATTTTTCGAATATAAGATATCGAAAAATAAAGAAAAATAATTTGTACGTTTTTCAATCAAAAATTCACTTGTCAGATGTGGAATTCGAACCCACGCCCACAATCGTGTACCAGAACACTCAGACCTCTGCAGCACAGGAAGCAATCGCTTGAGTCTGGCGCCTTAGACCGCTCGGCCATCCTGACACTTTGCCTGCGTTTCTATCATAAATCATATTGCTAAAAAGATATTCTTTTTTTTTTCACTACATAAGTACTATACATTAACAACATTATACTAAATCGCGTGCAACATTTAGAAAAACAAAAGAGTAAATTTTTCGAATATAAGATGTCGAAAAGTAAAGAAAAATAATTTGTACGTTTTTCAATCAAAGATTCACATGTCAGAAGTGGGATTCGAACCCACGCCAACATTCGTGGAACAGAACACTCAGCCCTCTGCAGCAGAGGAAGCAATCGCTTGAGTCTGGCGTCTTAGACCGCTCGGCCATCCTGGCACAGTGTCGGTGATTCTATCATAAATGATATTGCTAAAAAGATATTCTTTTTTTTCACTATATAAGTACTATATCTTAACAACATAATACTAAATCGCGTGCAACATTTAGAAAAACAAAAGAGTAAATTTTTCGAATATAAGATGTCGAAAAGTAAAGCAAAATAATTTGTACGTTCTTCAATCAAAAAATCACATGTCAGAAGTGGGTTTCGAACCCACGTCCACATTCGTGGACCAGAACACTCAGTCCTCTGCAGCAGAGGAAGCAATCGCTTGAGTCTGGCGCCTTGGACCGCTCGGCCATCCTAACACAGTATCTGTGTTTCTATCATAAATCATATTGCTAAAAAGATAATCTTTTTTTTTTCACTATATAAGTACTATAGCTTAACAACATAATACTAAATCGCGTGCAACATTTAGAAAAACAAAAGATTAAATTTTTCGAATATAAGATGTCGAAAAGTAAAGAAAAATATTTTGTACGTTTTTCAATCAAAAATTCACACGTCAGAAGTGGGATTCGAACCCACGCCCACATTCGTGGACCAGAACACTCAGCTCTCAGCAGCAGAGGAAGCAATCGCTTGAGTCTGGCGCCTTAGACCGCTCGGCCATCCTGACACTGTGCCTGCGTTTCTATCATAAATCATATTGCTAAAAAGATATTCTTTTTTTTCACTATATAAGTACTCTACATTAACAACATAATACTAAATCGCGTGCAACATTTAGAAAAACAAAAGAGTAAATTTTTCGAATATAAGATGTCGAAAAGTAAAGAAAAATAATTGGTACGTTTTTCAATCAAAAATACACATGTCAGAAGTGGGATTCGAACCCACGCCCACATTCGTGGACAAGAACACTCAGCCCTCTGCAGCAGAGGAAGCAATCGCTTGAGTTTGGCGCCTTAGACCGCTCGGCCATCCTGACACAGTGTCGGTGATTCTATCATAAATGATATTGCTAAAAAGATATTCTTTTTTTTTCACTATATAAGTACTATATCTTAACAACATAATACTAAATCGCGTGCAACATTTAGAAAAACAAAAGAGTAAATTTTTCGAATATAAGATGTCGAAAAGTAAAGAAAAATAATTTGTACGTTTTTCAATCAAAAACTCACTCGTCAGAAGTGGGATTCGAACCAACGCTCACATTCGTGGACCAGAACACTCAGACCTCTGCAGCAGAGGAAGCAATCGCTTGAGTCTGTCGCCTTAGACCGCTCGGCCATCCTGACACTGTGCCTGCGTTTCTATCATAAATCATATTGCTAAAAAGATATTCTTTTTTTTTCACTATATAAGTACTATACATTAACAACATAATACTAAATCGCGTGCAACATTAAGAAAAACAAAAGAGTAAATTTTTCGAATATAAGATGTCGAAAAGTAAAGAAAAATAATTTGTACGTTTTTCCATCAAAAATTCACGCGTCAGAAGCGAGATTCGAACCCACGCCCACATTCGCGGACCAGAACTCTCAGCCCTTTGCAGCAGAGGAAGCAATCGCTTGAGTCTGGCGCCTTAGACCACACGGCCACCCTGACACAGTGTCTGTGATTCTATCATAAATCATATTGCTAAAAAGATATTCTTTTTTTCACTATATAAGTACTATATCTTAACAACATAATACTAAATCGCGTGCAACATTTAGAAAAACAAAAGAGTAAATTTTTCGAATATAAGATGTCGAAAAGTAAAGAAAAATAATTTGTAGGTTTTCAATCAAAAACTCACTCGTCAGAAGTGGGATTCGAACCAACGCTCACATTCGTGGACCAGAACACTCAGACCTCTGCAGCAGAGGAAGCAATCGCTTGAGTCTGTCGCCTTAGACCGCTCGGCCATCCTGACACTGTGCCTTCGTTTCTATCATAAATCATATTGCTAAAAAGATATTCTTTTTTTTTCACTATATAAGTACTATACATTAACAACATAATACTAAATCGCGTGCAACATTTAGAAAAACAAAAGAGTAAATTTTTCGAATATAAGATGTCGAAAAGTAAAGAAAAATAATTTGTACGTTTTTCCATCAAAAATTCACGCGTCAGAAGCGAGATTCGAACCCACGCCCACATTCGCGGACCAGAACACTCAGCCCTTTGCAGCAGAGGAAGCAATCGCTTGAGTCTGGCGCCTTAGACCACACGGCCACCCTGACACAGTGTCTGTGATTCTATCATAAATCATATTGCTAAAAAGATATTCTTTTTTTCACTATATAAGTACTATATCTTAACAACATAATACTAAATCGCGTGCAACATTTAGAAAAACAAAAGAGTAAATTTTTCGAATATAAGATGTCGAAAAGTAAAGAAAAATAATTTGTACATTTTTCAATCAAAAATTCACATGTCAGAAGTGGGATTCGAACCCACGCCCACATTCGTGGACCAGAACACTCAGTCCTCTGCAGCAGAGGTTGGTTGGATGGTTGATTTTTGACGTCCGATTATCTGCGCTAGGGATATAGGACCAGGGGGGGAGTGCCCTTCGTGGGGGTCTTTCTAAGGGAACCTAACCCGTATTTACGCAAGGTTCGAAGAAAACCACGAAAACTCCGAACGGTTAGGCCGACAGCCGAGATCTGCAGCAGAGGAAGCAATCGCTTGAGTCTGGCGCCTTAGACCGCTCGGCCATCCTAACACAGTATCTGTGTTTCTATCATAAATCATATTGCTAAAAAGATATTCTTTTTTTTTCACTATATAAGTACTATACATTAACAACATAACACTAAATCGCGTGCAACATTTAGAAAAACAAAAGAGTAAATTTTTCGAATATAAGATGTCGAAAAGTAAAGAAAAATAATTTGTACGCTTTTCAATCAAAAATTCACGCTTCAGAAGCGAGATTCGAACCCACGCCCACATTCGTGGACCAGAACACTCAGTCCTCTGCAGCAGAGGTTGGTTGGTTGGTTGATTTTTGACGTCCGATTATCTGCGCTAGGGATATAGGACCAGGGGGGGAGTGCCCTTCGTGGGGGTCTTTCTAAGGGAACCTAACCCGTATTTACGCAAGGTTCGAAGAAAACCACGAAAACTCCGAACGGTTAGGCCGACAGCCGCGATCTGCAGCAGAGGAAGCAATCGCTTGAGTCTGGCGCCTTAGACCACACGGCCACCCTGACACAGTGTCTGTGATTCTATCATAAATCATATTGCTAAAAAGATATTCTTTTTTTCACTATATAAGTACTATATCTTAACAACATAATACTAAATCGCGTGCAACATTTAGAAAAACAAAAGAGTAAATTTTTCGAATATAAGATGTCGAAAAGTAAAGAAAAATAATTTGTACATTTTTCAATCAAAAAATCACATGTCAGAAGTGGGATTCGAACCCACGCCCACATTCGTGGACCAGAACACTCAGTCCTCTGCAGCAGAGGTTGGTTGGTTGGTTGGTTGATTTTTGACGTCCGATTATCTGCGCTAGGGATATAGGACCAGGGGGGGAGTGCCCTTCGTGGGGGTCTTTCTAAGGGAACCTAACCCGTATTTACGCAAGGTTCGAAGAAAACCACGAAAACTCCTAACGGTTAGGCCGACAGCCGCGATCTGCAGCAGAAGAGCAATCGCTTGAGTCTGGCGCCTTAGACCGCTCGGCCATCTTGACACAGTGCCGGTGTTTCTATCATAAATCATATTGCCAAAAAGATATTCTTTTTTTTACTATATAAGTACTATATCTTAACAACATAATACTAAATCGCGTGCAATATTTAGAAAAACAAAAGAGTAAATATTTTGAATATAAGATATCGAAAAGTAAAGAAAAATAATTTGTACGTTTTTCAATCAAAAATTCACGTGTCAGAAGTGGGATTCGAACCCACGCCCACATTCGTGGACCAGAACACTTAGCCCTCTGCAGCAGAGGAAGCAATCGCTTGAGTCTGGCGCCTTAGACCACTCGGCCATCCTGACACAGTATCCATGATTCTATCATAAATCATATTGCTAAAAAGATATTCTTTTTTTTTCACTATATAAGTACTATATCTTAACAACATAATATTAAATCGCGTGCAACATTTAGAAAAACAAAAGAGTAAATTTTTCGAATATAAGATATCGAAAAATAAAGAAAAATAATTTGTACGTTTTTCAATCAAAAATTCACTTGTCAGATGTGGAATTCGAACCCACGCCCACATTCGTGTACCAGAACACTCAGACCTCTGTAGCACAGGAAGCAATCGCTTGAGTCTGGCGCCTTAGACCGCTCGGCCATCCTGACACTTTGCCTGCGTTTCTATCATAAATCATATTGCTAAAAAGATATTCTTTTTTTTTTTCACTACATAAGTACTATACATTAACAACATTATACTAAATCGCGTGCAACATTTAGAAAAACAAAAGAGTAAATTTTTCGAATATAAGATGTCGAAAAGTAAAGAAAAATAATTTGTACGTTTTTCAATCAAAAATTCACATGTCAGAAGTGGGATTGGAACCCACGCCTACATTCGTAGAACAGAACACTCAGCTCTCTGCAGCAGAGGAAGCAATCGCTTGAGTCTGGCGCCTTAGACCGCTCGACCATCCTGACACAGTGTCGGTGATTCTATCATAAATGATATTGCTAAAAAGATATTCTTTTTTTTCACTATATAAGTACTATATCTTAACAACATAATACTAAATCGCGTGCAACATTTAGAAAAACAAAAGAGTAAATTTTTCGAATATAAGATGTCGAAAAGTAAAGAAAAGTATTTTGTACGTTTTTCAATCTCAAATTCACGTGTCAGAAGCGAGATTCGAACCCACGCCCACATTCGTAGACCAGAACACTCAGACCTCTGCAGCAGAGGAAGCAATCGCTTGAGTCAGGCGCCTTAGACCTCACGGCCACCCTGACACAGTGTCTGTGATTCTACCATAAATCATATTGCTAAAAAGATATTCTTTTTTTTTCACTATATAAGTACTATATCTTAACAACATAATATTAAATCGCGTGCAACATTTAGAAAAACAAAAGAGTAAATTTTTCGAATATAAGATATCGAAAAGTAAAGAAAAATAATTTGTACGTTTTTCAATCAAAAATTCACTTGTCAGATGTGGAATTCGAACCCACGCCCACATTCGTGTACCAGAACACTCAGACCTCTGCAGCAACGGAAGCAATCGCTTGAGTCTGGCGCCTTAGACCGCTCGGCTATCCTGACACATTGCCTGCGTTTCTATCATAAATCATATTGCTAAAAAGATATTCTTTTTTTTTTCACTGTATAAGTACTATACATTAACAACATAATACTAAATGGCGTGCAACATTTAGAAAAACAAAAGAGTAAATTTTTCGAATATAAGATGTCGAAAAGTAAAGAAAAATAATTTGTACGTTTTTCAATCAAAAATTCACGTGTCAGAAGTGGGATTCGAACCCACGCCCTCATTCGTGGACCAGAACACTCAGCCCTCTGCAGCAGAGGAAGCAATCGCTTGAGTCTGGCGCCTTAGACAACTCGGCCATCCTGACACAGTGTCTGTGATTCTATCATAAATCATATTGCTAAAAAGATATTCTTTTTCTTTCACTATATAAGTACTATATCTTAACAACATAATACTAAATCGCGTGCAACATTTAGAAAAACAAAAGAGTAAATTTTTCGAATATAAGATGTCGAAAAGTAAAGAAAAATAATTTGTACGTTTTTCAATCTCAAATTCACGTGTCAGTATCGAGATTCGAACCCACGCCCACATTCGTGAACCAGAACACTCAGACCTCTGCAGCAGAGGAAGCAATCGCTTGAGTCGTGCGCCTTAGACCTCACGGCCACCCTGACACAGTGTCTGTGATTCTATCATAAATCACATTGCTAAAAAGATATTCTTTTTTTTCACTATATAAGTACTCTATCTTAACAACATAATACTAAATCGCGTGCAACATTTAGAAAAACAAAAGAGTAAATTTTTCGAATACAAGATGTCGAAAAGTAAAGAAAAATAATTTGTACGTTTTTCAATCAAAAATTCACTTGTCAGAAGTGGGATTCGAACCCACGCCCTCATTCGCGGACCAGAACACTCAGCCCTCTGCAGCAGAGGACGCAATCGCTTGAGTCTGGCGCCTTAGACCACACGGCCACCCTGACACCGTGTCTGTGATTCTATCATAAATCATATTGCTAAAAAGATATTCTTTTTTTTCACTATATAAGTACTTTATCTTAACAACATAATACTAAATCGCGTGCAACATTTAGAAAAACAAAAGAGTAAATTTTTCGAATATAAGATGTCGAAAAGTAAAGAAAAATAATTTGTACATTTTTCAATCAAAAATTCACATGTCAAAAGCGGGATTCGAACCCACGCCCACATTCGTGGACCAGAACACTCAGTTCTCTGCAGCAGAGGAAGCAATCGCTTGAGTCTGGCGCCTTAGACCGCTCGGCCATCCTGACACAGTGCCGGTGTTTCTATCATAAATCATATTGCCAAAAAGATATTCTTTTTTTTTACTATATAAGTACTATATCTTAACAACATAATACTAAATCGCGTGCAACATTTAGAAAAACAAAAGAGTAAATTTTTCGAATATACGATATCGAAAAGTAAAGAAAAATAATTTGTACGTTTTTCAAATAAAATTCACGTGTCAGAAGTGGGATTCGAACCCACGCCCACATTCGTGGACCAGAACACTCAGCCCTCTGCAGCAGAGGAAGCAATCGCTTGAGTCTGGCGCCTTAGACCGCTCGGTTATCCTGACACAGTGTCGATGATTCTATCATAAATCATATTGCTAAAAAGATATTCTTTTTTTTTCACTATATAAGTACTATATCTTAACAACATAATACTATATCGTGTGCAACATTTAGAAAAACAAAAGAGTAAATTTTTCGAATATAAGATATCGAAAAGTTAAGAAAAATAATTTGTACGTTTTTCAATCAAAAATTCACTTGTCAGAAGTGGGATTCGAACCCACGCCCACATTCGTGGACCAGAACACTCAGACCTCTGCAGCAGAGGAAGCAATCGCTTGAGACTGGCGCCTCAGAGCGCTCGGCCATTCTGACACTGTGCCTGCGATTCTATCATAAATCATATTGCTAAAAAGATATTCTTTTTTTTTTCACTATATAAGTACTATACATTAACAGCATAATACTAAATCGCGTGTAACATTTAGAAAAACAAAAGAGTAAATTTTTCGAATATAAGATGTCGAAAAGTAAAGAAAAATAATTTGTACGTTTTTCAATCAAAAATTCACTTGTCAGAAGTGGGATTCGAACCCACGCCCTCATTCGTGGACCAGAACACTCAGCCCTCTGCAGCAGAGGACGCAATCGCTTGAGTCTGGCGCCTTAGACCACACGGCCACCCTGACACCGTGTCTGTGATTCTATCATAAATCATATTGCTAAAAAGATATTCTTTTTTTTCACTATATAAGTACTATATCTTAACAACATAATACTAAATCGCGTGCAACATTTAGAAAAACAAAAGAGTAAATTTTTCGAATATAAGATGTCGAAAAGTAAAGAAAAATAATTTGTACATTTTTCAATCAAAAATTCACATGTCAAAAGCGGGATTCGAACCCACGTCCACATTCGTGGACCAGAACACTCAGTTCTCTGCAGCAGAGGAAGCAATCGCTTGAGTCTGGCGCCTTAGACCGCTCGACCATCCTGACACAGTGCCGGTGTTTCTATCATAAATCATATTGCCAAAAAGATATTCTTTTTTTTTACTATATAAGTACTATATCTTAACAACATAATACTAAATCGCGTGCAACATTTAGAAAAACAAAAGAGTAAATTTTTCGAATATACGATATCGAAAAGTAAAGAAAAATAATTTGTACATTTTTCAATAAAAATTCACGTGTCAGAAGTGGGATTCGAACCCACGCCCACATTCGTGGACCAGAACACTCAGCCCTCTGCAGCAGAGGAAGCAATCGCTTGAGTCTGGCGCCTTAGACCGCTCGGCCATCCTGACACAGTGTCGATGATTCTATCATAAATCATATTGCTAAAAAGATATTCTTTTTTTTTTCACTATATAAGTACTATATCTTAACAACATAATACTATATCGTGTGCAACATTTAGAAAAACAAAAGAGTAAATTTTTCGAATATAAGATATCGAAAAGTTAAGAAAAATAATTTGTACGTTTTTCAATCAAAAATTCACTTGTCAGAAGTGGGATTCGAACCCACGCCCACATTCGTGGACCAGAACACTCAGACCTCTGCAGCAGAGGAAGCAATCGCTTGAGTCGGGCGCCTCAGAGCGCTCGGCCATTCTGACACTGTGCCTGCGTTTCTATCATAAATCATATTGCTAAAAAGATATTCTTTTTTTTTTCACTATATAAGTACTATACATTAACAGCATAATACTAAATCGCGTGCAACATTTAGAAAAACAAAAGAGTAAATTTTTCGAATATAAGATGTCGAAAAGTAAAGAAAAATAATTTGTACGTTTTTCAATCAAAAATTCACTTGTCAGAAGTGGGAATCGAACCCACGCCCTCATTCGTGGACCAGAACACTCAGCCCTCTGCAGCAGAGGACGCAATCGCTTGAGTCTGGCGCCTTAGACCACACGGCCACCCTGACACCGTGTGTGTGATTCTATCATAAATCATATTGCTAAAAAGATATTCTTTTTTTTCACTATATAAGTACTATATCTTAACAACATAATACTAAATCGCGTGCAACATTTAGAAAAACAAAAGAGTAAATTTTTCGAATATAAGATGTCGAAAAGTAAAGAAAAATAATTTGTACATTTTTCAATCAAAAATTCACATGTCAAATGCGGGATTCGAACCCACGCCCACATTCGTGGACCAGAAGACTCAGGCCTCTGCAGCAGAGGAAGCAATCGCTTGAGTCTGGCGCCTTAGACCGCTCGGCCATCCTGACACAGTGCCGGTGTTTCTATCATAAATCATATTGCCAAAAAGATATTCTTTTTTTTTACTATATAAGTACTATATCTTAACAACATAATACTAAATCGCGTGCAACATTTAGAAAAACAAAAGAGTAAATTTTCGAATATACGATATCGAAAAGTAAAGAAAAATAATTTGTACGTTTTTCAATAAAAATTCACGTGTCAGAAGTGGGATTCGAACCCACGCCCACATTCGTGGACCAGAACACTCAGCCCTCTGCAGCAGAGGAAGCAATCGCTTGAGTCTGGCGCCTTAGACCGCTCGGCCATCCTGACACAGTGTCGCTGATTCTATCATAAATCATATTGCTAAAAAGATATTCTTTTTTTTCACTATATAAGTACTATATCTTAACAACATAATACTAAATCGCGTGCAACATTTAGAAAAACAAAAGAGTAAATTTTTCGAATATAAGATGTCGAAAAGTAAAGAAAAATAATTTGTACGTTTTTCAATCAAAAATTCACATGTCAGAAGTGGGATTCGAACCCACGCCCACATTCGTGGACCAGAACACTCAGCCCTCTGCAGCAGAGAAAGCAATCGCTTGAGTCTGGCGCCTTAGACCGCTCGGCCATCCTGACAAAGAGCCTGTGATTCTATCATAAATCATATTGCTAAAAAGATATTCTTTTTTTTCACTATATAATTACTATATCTTAACAACATGATACTATATCGCGTGCAACATTTAGAAAAACAAAAGAGTAAATTTTTCGAATATAAGATATCGAAAAGTAAAGAAAAATAATTTGTACGTTTTTCAATCAAAAATTCACGTGTCAGAAGTGGGATTCGAACCCACGCCCACATTCGTGGACCAGAACACTCAACCCTCTGCAGCGGAGAAAGCAATCGCTTGAGTCTGGCGCCTTAGACCGCTCGGCCATCCTGACACAGTATCTGTGTTTCTATCATAAATCATATTGCTAAAAAGATATTCTTTTTTTTCACTATATAATTACTATATCTTAACAACATGATACTATATCGCGTGCAACATTTAGAAAAACAAAAGAGTAAATTTTTCGAATATAAGATATCGAAAAGTAAAGAAAAATAATTTGTACGTTTTTCAATCAAAAATTCACGTGTCAGAAGTGGGATTCGAACCCACGCCCACATTCGTGGACCAGAACACTCAACCCTCTGCAGCAGAGAAAGCAATCGCTTGAGTCTGGCGCCTTAGACCGCTCGGCCATCCTGACACAGTATCTGTGTTTCTATCATAAATCATATTGCTAAAAAGATATTCTTTTTTTTCACTATATAATTACTATATCTTAACAAAATGATACTATATCGCGTGCAACATTTAGAAAAACAAAAGAGTAAATTTTTCGAATATAAGATGTCGAAAAGTAAAGAAAAATAATTTGTACATTTTTCAATCAAAAATTCACATGTCAAAAGCGGGATTCGAACCCACGCCCACATTCGTGGACCAGAACACTCAACCCTCTGCAGCAGAGAAAGCAATCGCTTAAGTCTGGCGCCTTAGACCGCTCGGCCATCCTGACACAGTGTCTGTGTTTCTATCATAAATCATATTGCTAAAAAGATATTCTTTTTTTTCACTATATAAGTACTATACATTAACAACATAACACTAAATCGCGTGCAACATTTAGGAAAACAAAAGAGTAAATTTTTCGAATATAAGATGTCGAAAAGTAAAGAAAAATAATTTGTACATTTTTCAATCAAAAATTCACATGTCAAAAGCGGGATTCGAACCCACGCCCACATTCGTGGACCAGAACACTCAGGCCTCTGCAGCAGAGGAAGCAATCGCTTGAGTCTGGCGCCTTAGACCGCTCGGCCATCCTGACACAGTGCCGGTGTTTCTATCATAAATCATATTGCCAAAAAGATATTCTTTTTTTTTACTATATAAGTACTATATCTTAACAACATAATACTAAATCGCGTGCAACATTTAGAAAAACAAAAGAGTAAATTTTTCGAATATACGATATCGAAAAGTAAAGAAAAATAATTTGTACGTTTTTCAATAAAAATTCACGTGTCAGAAGTGAGATTCGAACCCACGCCCACATTCGTGGACCAGAACACTCAGCCCTCTGCAGCAGAGGAAGCAATCGCTTGAGTCTGGCGCCTTAGACCGCTCGGACATCCTGACACAGTGTCGCTGATTCTATCATAAATCATATTGCTAAAAAGATATTCTTTTTTTTTCACTATATAAGTACTATATCTTAACAACATAATACTAAATCGCGTGCAACATTTAGAAAAACAAAAGAGTAAATTTTTCGAATATAAGATGTCGAAAAGTAAAGAAAAATAATTTGTACGTTTTTCAATCAAAAATTCACATGTCAGAAGTGGGATTCGAACCCACGCCCACATTCGTGGACCAGAACACTCAGCCCTCTGCAGCAGAGAAAGCAATCGCTTGAGTCTGGCGCCTTAGACCGCTCGGCCATCCTGACACAGAGCCTGTGATTCTATCATAAATCATATTGCTAAAAAGATATTCTTTTTTTTCACTATATAATTACTATATCTTAACAACATGATACTATATCGCGTGCAACATTTAGAAAAACAAAAGAGTAAATTTTTCGAATATAAGATGTCGAAAAGTAAAGAAAAATAATTTGTACGTTTTTCAATCAAAAATTCACATGTCAGAAGTGGGATTCGAACCCACGCCCACATTCGTGGACCAGAACACTCAGTCCTCTGCAGCAGAGAAATCAATCGCTTGAGTCTGGCGCCTTAGACCGCTCGGCCATCCTGACACAGAGCCTGTGATTCTATCATAAATCATATTGCTAAAAAGATATTCTTTTTTTTCACTATATAATTACTATATCTTAACAACATGATACTATATCGCGTGCAACATTTAGAAAAACAAAAGAGTAAATTTTTCGAATATAAGATATCGAAAAGTAAAGAAAAATAATTTGTACGTTTTTCAATCAAAAATTCACGTGTCAGAAGTGGGATTCGAACCCACGCCCACATTCGTGGACCAGAACACTCAGCCCTCTGCAGCAGAGAAAGCAATCGCTTAAGTCTGGCGCCTTAGACCGCTCGGCCATCCTGACACAGTACCTGTGTTTCTATCATAAATCATATTGCTAAAAAGATATTCTTTTTTTTCGCTATATAATTACTATATCTTAACAACATGATACTATATCGCGTGCAACATTTAGAAAAACAAAAGAGTAAATTTTTCGAATATAAGATATCGAAAAGTAAAGAAAAATAATTTGTACGTTTTTCAATCAAAAATTCACGTGTCAGAAGTGGGATTCGAACCTACGCCCACATTCGTGGACCAGAACACTCAACCCTCTGCAGCAGAGAAAGCAATCGCTTGAGTCTGGCGCCTTAGACCGCTCGGCCATCCTGACACAGTATCTGTGTTTCTATCATAAATCATATTGCTAAAAAGATATTCTTTTTTTTCACTATATAATTACTATATCTTAACAACATGATACTATATCGCGTGCAACATTTAGAAAAACAAAAGAGTAAATTTTTCGAATATAAGATATCGAAAAGTAAAGAAAAATAATTTGTACGTTTTTCAATCAAAAATTCACGGGTCAGAAGTGGGATTCGAACCCACGCCCACATTCGTGGACCAGAACACTCAACCCTCTGCAGCAGAGAAAGCACTCGCTTGAGTCTGGCGCCTTAGACCACTCGGCCATCCTGACACAGTATCTGTGTTTCTATCATAAATCATATTGCTAAAAAGATATTCTTTTTTTTCACTATATAATTACTATATCTTAACAAAATGATACTATATCGCGTGCAACATTTAGAAAAACAAAAGAGTAAATTTTTCGAATATAAGATGTCGAAAAGTAAAGAAAAATAATTTGTACATTTTTCAATCAAAAATTCACATGTCAAAAGCGGGATTCGAACCCACGCCCACATTCGTGGAGCAGAACACTCAACCCTCTGCAGCAGAGAAAGCAATCGCTTAAGTCTGGCGCCTTAGACCGCTCGGCCATCCTGACACAGTATCTGTGTTTCTATCATAAATCATATTGCTAAAAAGATATTCTTTTTTTTCACTATATAAGTACTATACATTAACAACATAACACTAAATCGCGTGCAACATTTAGGAAAACAAAAGAGTAAATTTTTCGAATATAAGATGTCGAAAAGTAAAGAAAAATAATTTGTACATTTTTCAATCAAAAATTCACATGTCAAAAGCGGGATTCGAACCCACGCCCACATTCGTGGACCAGAACACTCAGGCCTCTGCAGCAGAGGAAGCAATCGCTTGAGTCGGGCGCCTTAGACCGCTCGGCCATCCTGACACAGTGCCGGTGTTTCTATCATAAATCATATTGCCAAAAAGATATTCTTTTTTTTTACTATATAAGTACTATATCTTAACAACATAATACTAAATCGCGTGCAACATTTAGAAAAACAAAAGAGTAAATTTTTCGAATATACGATATCGAAAAGTAAAGAAAAATAATTTGTACGTTTTTCAATAAAAATTCACGTGTCAGAAGTGGGATTCGAACCCACGCCCACATTCGTGGACTAGAACACTCAGCCCTCTGCAGCAGAGGAAGCAATCGCTTGAGTCTGGCGCCTTAGACCGCTCGGCCATCCTGACACAGTGTCGCTGATTCTATCATAAATCATATTGCTAAAAAGATATTCTTTTTTTTTCACTATATAAGTACTATATCTTAACAACATAATACTAAATCGCGTGCAACATTTAGAAAAACAAAAGAGTAAATTTTTCGAATATAAGATGTCGAAAAGTAAAGAAAAATAATTTGTACGTTTTTCAATCAAAAATTCACATGTCAGAAGTGGGATTCGAACCCACGCCCACATTCGTGGACCAGAACACTCAGCCCTCTGCAGCAGAGAAAGCAATCGCTTGAGTCTGGCGCCTTAGACCGCTCGGCCATCCTGACACAGAGCCTGTGATTCTATCATAAATCATATTGCTAAAAAGATATTCTTTTTTTTCACTATATAATTACTATATCTTAACAACATGATACTATATCGCGTGCAACATTTAGAAAAACAAAAGAGTAAATTTTTCGAATATAAGATATCGAAAAGTAAAGAAAAATAATTTGTACGTTTTTCAATCAAAAATTCCCTTGTCAGAAGTGGGATTCGAACCCACGCCCACATTCGTGGACCAGAACACTCAGCCCTCTGCAGCAGAGGAAGCAATCGCTTGAGTCTGGCGCCTTAGACCGCTCGGCCGTCCTGACACAGTATCTGTGTTTCTATCATAAATCATATTGCTAAAAAGATATTCTTTTTTTTCACTATATAAGTACTATATCTTAACAACATAAAACTAAATCGCGTGCAACATTTAGAAAAACAAAAGAGTAAATTTTTCGAATATAAGATATCGAAAAGTAAAGAAAAATAATTTGTACGTTTTTCAATCGAAAATTCACTTGTCAGAAGTGGGTTTCGAACCCACGCCCGCATTCGTGGACCAGAACACTCAGTCCTCTGCAGCAGACGAAGCAATCGCTTGAGTCTGGCGCCTTAGACCGCTCGGCCATCCTGACACAGTATCTGTGTTTCTATCATAAATCATATTGCTAAAAAGATAATCTTTTTTTTTCACTATATAAGTACTATATCTTAACAACATAATACTAAATCGCGTACAACATTTAGAAAAACAAAAGAGTAAATTTTTCGAATATAAGATGTCGAAAAGTAAAGAAAAATAATTCGTACGTTTTTCAATCAAAAATTCACATGTCAGAAGTGGGTTTCGAACCCACGCCCACATTCGTGGACCAGAATACTCAGCTCTCTGCAGCAGAGAAAGCAATCGCTTGAGTCTGGCGCCTTAGACCGCTCGGCCATCCTGACACGGTATCTGTTTTTCTATCATAAATCTTATTGCTAAAAATATATTCTTTTTTTTCACTATATAAGTACTATATCTTAACAACATAATACTAAATCGCGTGCAACATTTAGAAAAACAAAAGAGTAAATTTTTCGAATATAAGATATCGAGAAGTAAAGAAAAATAATTTGTACGTTTTTCAATCAAAATTCCCTTGTCAAAAGTGGGATTCGAACCCACGCCCACATTCGTGGACCAGAACACTCAGACCTCTGCATCAGAGGAAGCAATCGCTTGAGTCTGGCGCATTGGACCGCTCGGCTATCCTGACACAGTACCTGTGATTCTATCATAAATCATATTGCTAAAAAGATATTCTTTTTTTTCACTATATAAGTACTATACATTAACAACATAAAACTAAATCGCGTGCAACATTTAGGAAAACAAAAGAGTAAATTTTTCGAATATAAGATGTCGAAAAGTAAAGAAAAATAATTTGTACGTTTTTCATTCAAAAATTCACTTGTCAGAAGTGGGATTCGAACCCACGCCCACATTCGTGGACCAAAACACTCAGACCTCTGCAGCAGAGGAAGCAATCGCTTGAGTCTGTCGCCTTAGACCGCTCGGCCATCCTGACACTGTGCCTGCGTTTCTATCATAAATCATATTGCTAAAAAGATATTCTTTTTTTTTCACTATATAAGTACTATACATTGACAACATAATACTAAATCGCGTGCAACATTTAGAAAAACAAAAGAGTAAATTTTTCGAATATAAGATGTCGAAAAGTAAAGAAAAATAATTTGTACGTTCTTCAATCAAAAATTCACATGTCAGAAGTGGGTTTCGAACCCACGGCCACATTCGTGGACCAAAACACTCAGTCCTCTGCAGCAGAGGAAGCAATCGCTTGAGTCTGGCGCCTTTGACCGCTCGGCCATCCTAACACAGTATCTGTGTTTCTATCATAAACCATATTGCTAAAAAGATAATCTTTCTTTTCACTATAATTACTATATCTTAACAACATAATACTAAATCGCGTGCAACATTTAGAAAAACAAAAGAGTAAATTTTTCGAATATAAGATGTCGAAAATAAAGAAAAATAATTTGTACGTTCTTCAATCAAAAATTCACATGTCAGAAGTGGGTTTCGAACCCACGTCCACATCCGTGGACCAGAACACTCAGCCCTCTGCAGCAGAGAAAGCAATCAATGAGTCTGGCGCCTTGGACCGCTCGGCCATCCTGACACAGTACCTGTGTTTCTATCATAAATCATATTGCTAAAAAGATAATCTTTTTTTTTTCACTATATAAGTACTATATCTTAACAACATAATACTAAATCGCGTGCAACATTTAGAAAAACAAAAGAGTAAATTTTTCGAATATAAGATGTCGAAAAGTAAAGAAAAATAATTTGTACGTTTTTCAATCAAAAATTGACTTGTCAGAAGTGGGATTCAAACCCACGCCCACATTCGTGGACCAAAACACTCAGACCTCTGCAGCAGAGGAAGCAATCGCTTGAGTCTGTCGCCTTAGACCGCTCGGCCATCCTGACACTGTGCCTGATTTTCTATCATAAATCATATTGCTAAAAAGATATTCTTTTTTTTTCACTATATAAGTACTATACATTGACAACATAATACTAAATCGCGTGCAACATTTAGAAAAACAAAAGAGTAAATTTTTCGAATATAAGATGTCGAAAAGTAAAGAAAAATAATTTGTACGTTTTTCAATCAAAAATTCACGCGTCAGAAGCGAGATTCGAACCCACGCCCACATTCGTGGACCAGAATACTCAGCCCTCTGCAGCAGAGGAAGCAATCGCTTGAGTCTGGCGCCTTGGACCGCTCGGCTATCCTGGCACAGTGACTGTGATTCTATCATAAATTAATTGCTAAAAAGATATTCTTTTTTTTCACTATATAAGTACTATAGCTTAACAACATAATACTATATCGTGTGCAACATTTAGGAAAACAAAAGAGTAAATTTTTCGAATATAAGATGTCGAAAAGTAAAGAAAAATAATTTGTACGTTCTTCAATCAAAAATTCACATGTCAGAAGTGGGTTTCGAACCCACGGCCACATTCGTGGACCAAAACACTCAGTCCTCTGCAGCAGAGGAAGCAATCGCTTGAGTCTGGCTCCTTTGACCGCTCGGCCATCCTAACACAGTATCTGTGTTTCTATCATAAACCATATTGCTAAAAAGATAATCTTTCTTTTCACTTTATAAGTACTATATCTTAACAACATAATACTAAATCGCGTGCAACATTTAGAAAAACAAAAGAGTAAATTTTTCGAATATAAGATGTCGAAAAGTAAAGAAAAATAATTTGTACGTTTTTCAATCAAAAATTCACTTGTCAGAAGTGGGATTCGAACCCACGCCCACATTCGTGGACCAAAACACTCAGACCTCTGCAGCAGAGGAAGCAATCGCTTGAGTCTGTCGCCTTAGACCGCTCGGCCATCCTGACACTGTGCCTGCTTTTCTATCATAAATCATATTGCTAAAAAGATATTCTTTTTTTTTCACTATATAAGTACTATACATTGACAACATAATACTAAATCGCGTGCAACATTTAGAAAAACAAAAGAGTAAATTTTTCGAATATAAGATGTCGAAAAGTAAAGAAAAATAATTTGTACGTTCTTCAATCAAAAATTCACATGTCAGAAGTGGGTTTCGAACCCACGGCCACATTCGTGGACCAAAACACTCAGTCCTCTGCAGCAGAGGAAGCAATCGCTTGAGTCTGGCGCCTTTGACCGCTCGGCCATCCTAACACAGTATCTGTGTTTCTATCATAAACCATATTGCTAAAAAGATAATCTTTCTTTTCACTATATAAGTACTATATCTTAACAACATAATACTAAATCGCGTGCAACATTTAGAAAAACAAAAGAGTAAATTTTTCGAATATAAGATGTCGAAAAGTAAAGAAAAATAATTTGTACGTTTTTCAATCAAAAATTCACTTGTCAGAAGCGGGATTCGAACCCACGCCCACATTCGTGGACCAAAACACTCAGACCTCTGCAGCAGAGGAAGCAATCGCTTGAGTCTGTCGCCTTAGACCGCTCGGCCATCCTGACACTGTGCCTGCTTTTCTATCATAAATCATAATGCTAAAAAGATATTCTTTTTTTTTCACTATATAAGTACTATACATTGACAACATAATACTAAATCGCGTGCAACATTTAGAAAAACAAAAGAGTAAATTTTTCGAATATAAGATGTCGAAAAGTAAAGAAAAATAATTTGTACGTTTTTCAATCAAAAATTCACGCGTCAGAAGCGAGATTCGAACCCACGCCCACATTCGTGGACCAGAACACTCAGCCCTCTGCAGCAGAGGAAGCAATCGCTTGAGACTGGCGCGTTAGACCTCACGGCCACCCTGACACAGTGTCAGTGATTCTATCATAAATCATATTGCTAAAGAGATATTCTTTTTTTCACTATATAAGTACTATATCTTAACAACATAATACTAAATCGCGTGCAACATTTAGAAAAACAAAAGAGTAAATTTTTCGAATATAAGATGTCGAAAAGTAAAGAAAAATAATTTGTACGTTTTTCAATCAAATCTTCACATGTCAGAAGTGGGATTCGAACCCACGCCCACATTCGTGGACCAGAACACTCAGCCCTCTGCAGCAGAGAAAGCAATCGCTTGAGTCTGGCGCCTTGGACCGCTCGGCTATCCTGGCACAGTGACTGTGATTCTATCATAAATCATATTGCTAAAAAGATATTCTTTTTTTTCACTATATAAGTACTATATCTTAACAACATAATACTAAATCGCGTGCAACATTTAGAAAAACAAAAGAGTAAATTTTTCGAATATAAGATGTCGAAAAGTAAAGAAAAATAATTTCTACGTTCTTTAATCAAAAATTCACATGCA
Organism: Maratus speculifer; assembly: GCA_964019185.1. NCBI lineage: Eukaryota > Metazoa > Arthropoda > Arachnida > Araneae > Salticidae > Maratus > Maratus speculifer. The sequence goes on from CAXHSM010000001.1 coordinate 1,094,860, forward strand.
GCAGTGGGTTTCAAACCCACGTCCACATTCGTGGACCAGAACACTCAGTCCTCTGCAGCAGAGAAAGCAATCGCTCGCGTCTGGCGCCTTGGACCGCTCGGCCATCCTAACACAGTATCTGTGTTTCTATCATAAATCATATTGCTAAAGAGATATTCTTTTTTTCACTATATAAGTACTATATCTTAACAACATAATACTAAATCGCGTGCAACATTTAGAAAAACAAAAGAGTAAATTTTTCGAATATAAGATGTCGAAAACTAAAGAAAAATAATTTGTACGTTCTTCAATCAAAAATTCACATGTCAGAAGTGGGTTTCGAACCCACGTCCACATTCGTGGACCAGAACACTCAGTCCTCTGCAGCAGAGAAAGCAATCGCTCGCGTCTGGCGCCTTGGACCGCTCGGCCAACCTAACACAGTATCTGTGTTTCTATCATATATCATATTGCTAAAAAGATAATCTTTTTTTTTCACTATATAAGTACTATAGCTTAACAACATAATACTATATCGTGTGCAACATTTAGGAAAACAAAAGAGTAAATTTTTCGAATATAAGATGTCGAAAAGTAAAGAAAAATAATTTGTACGTTCTTCAATCAAAAATTCACATGTCAGAAGTGGGTTTCGAACCCACGGCCACATTCGTGGACCAAAACACTCAGTCCTCTGCAGCAGAGGAAGCAATCGCTTGAGTCTGGCGCCTTTGACCGCTCGGCCATCCTAACACAGTATCTGTGTTTCTATCATAAACCATATTGCTAAAAAGATAATCTTTCTTTTCACTTTATAAGTACTATATCTTAACAACATAATACTAAATCGCGTGCAACATTTAGAAAAACAAAAGAGTAAATTTTTCGAATATAAGATGTCGAAAAGTAAAGAAAAATAATTTGTACGTTTTTCAATCAAAAATTCACTTGTCAGAAGTGGGATTCGAACCCACGCCCACATTCGTGGACCAAAACACTCAGACCTCTGCAGCAGAGGAAGCAATCGCTTGAGTCTGTCGCCTTAGACCGCTCGGCCATCCTGACACTGTGCCTGCATTTCTATCATAAATCATATTGCTAAAAAGATATTCTTTTTTTTTCACTATGTAAGTACTATACATTGACAACATAATACTAAATCGCGTGCAACATTTAGAAAAACAAAAGAGTAAATTTTTCGAATATAAGATGTCGAAAAGTAAAGAAAAATAATTTGTACGTTTTTCAATCAAAAATTCACGCGTCAGAAGCGAGATTCGAACCCACGCCCACATTCGTGGACCAGAACACTCAGCCCTCTGCAGCAGAGGAAGCAATCGCTTGAGTCTGGCGCGTTAGACCTCACGGCCACCCTGACACAGTGTCAGTGATTCTATCATAAATCATATTGCTAAAGAGATATTCTTTTTTTCACTATATAAGTACTATATCTTAACAACATAATACTAAATCGCGTGCAACATTTAGAAAAACAAAAGAGTAAATTTTTCGAATATAAGATGTCGAAAAGTAAAGAAAAATAATTTGTACGTTTTTCAATCAAATATTCACATGTCAGAAGTGGGATTCGAACCCACGCCCACATTCGTGGACCAGAACACTCAGCCCTCTGCAGCAGAGAAAGCAATCGCTTGAGTCTAGCGCCTTGGACCGCTCGGCTATCCTGGCACAGTGACTGTGATTCTATCATAAATCATATTGCTAAAAAGATATTCTTTTTTTTCACTATATAAGTACTATATCTTAACAACATAATACTAAATCGCGTGCAACATTTAGAAAAACAAAAGAGTAAATTTTTCGAATATAAGATGTCGAAAAGTAAAGAAAAATAATTTGTACGTTCTTCAATCAAAAATTCACATGTCAGAAGTAGGTTTCGAACCCACGTCCACATTTGTGGACCAGAACACTCAGTCCTCTGCAGCAGAGGAAGCAATCCCTTGAGTCTGGCGCCTTGGACCGCTCGGCCATCCTAACACAGTATCTGTGTTTCTATCATAAATCATATTGCTAAAAAGATAATCTTTTTTTTTTCACTATATAAGTACTATAGCTTAACAACATAATACTAAATCGCGTGCAACATTTAGAAAAACAAAAGAGTAAATTTTTCGAATATAAGATGTCGAAAAGTAAAGAAAAATAATTTGTACGTTTTTCAATTAAAAATTCACGTGTCAGAAGTGGGATTCGAACCCACGACCACATTCGTGGACCAGAACACTCAGCCCTCTGTAGCAGAGGAAGCAATCGCTTGAGTCTGGCGCCTTAGACCACTCGGCCATCCTGACACAGTGTCTGTGATTCTATCATAAATCATATTGCTAAAAAGATATTCTTTTTTTTTCACTATATAAGTACTATATCTTAACAACATAATACTAAATCGCGTGCAACATTTAGAAAAACAAAAGAGTAAATTTTTCGAATATAAGATGTCGAAAAGTAAAGAAAAATAATTTGTACATTTTTCAATCAAAAATTCACATGTCAGAAGAGGGATTCGAACCCACGCCCACATTCGTGGACCAGAACACTCAGTCCTCTGCAGCAGAGGAAGCAATTGCTTGAGTCTGGCGCCTTAGACCGCTCGGCCATCCTGACACAGTATCTGTGTTTCTATCATAAATCATATTGCTAAAAAGATATTCTTTTTTTTCACTATATAAGTACTATATCTTAACAACATAAAACTAAATCGCGTGCAACATTTAGAAAAACAAAAGAGTAAATTTTTCGAATATAAGATATCGAAAAGTAAAGAAAAATAATTTGTTCGTTTTTCAATCGAAAATTCACTTGTCAGAAGTGGGATTCGAACCCACGCCCGCATTCGTGGACCAGAACACTCAGTCCTCTGCAGCAGACGAAGCAATCGCTTGAGTCTGGCGCCTTAGACCGCTCGGCCATCCTGACACAGTATCTGTGTTTCTATCATAAATCATATTGCTAAAAAGATAATCTTTTTTTTTCACTATATAAGTACTATATCTTAACAACATAATACTAAATCGCGTACAACATTTAGAAAAACAAAAGAGTAAATTTTTCGAATATAAGATGTCGAAAAGTAAAGAAAAATAATTTGTACGTTTTTCAATCAAAAATTCACATGCCAGAAGTGGGTTTCGAACCCACGCCCACATTCGTGGACCAGAACACTCAGCTCTCTGCAGCAGAGAAAGCAATCGCTTGTGTCTGGCGCCTTAGACCGCTCGGCCATCCTGACACAGTTTCTGTGTTTCTATCATAAATCATATTGCTAAAAAGATATTCTTTTTTTTCACTATATAAGTACTATATCTTAACAACATAATACTAAATCGCGTGCAACATTTAGAAAAACAAAAGAGTAAATTTTTCGAATATAAGATATCGAAAAGTAAAGAAAAATAATTTGTACGTTTTTCAATCAAAAATTCCCTTGTCAGAAGTGGGATTCGAACCCACGTCCACATTCGTGGACCAGAACACTCAGACCTCTGCAGCAGAGGAAGCAATCGCTTGAGTCTGGCGCCTTGGACCGCTCGGCTATCCTGACACAGTCCCTGTGATTCTATCATAAATCATATTGCTAAAAAGATATCCTTTTTTTTCACTATATAAGTACTATACATTAACAACATAACACTAAATCGCGTGCAACATTTAGGAAAACAAAAGAGTAAATTTTTCGAATATAAGATGTCGAAAAGTAAAGAAAAATAATTTGTACGTTCTTCAATCAAAAATTCACATGTCAGAAGTGGGTTTCGAACCCACGGCCACATTCGTAGACCAAAACACTCAGTCCTCTGCAGCAGAGGAAGCAATCGCTTGAGTCTGGCGCCTTTGACCGCTCGGCCATCCTAACACAGTATCTGTGTTTCTATCATAAATCATATTGCTAAAAAGATAATCTTTCTTTCACTATATAAGTACTATATCTTAACAACATAATACTAAATCGCGTGCAACATTTAGAAAAACAAAAGAGTAAATTTTTCGAATATAAGATGTCGAAAATAAAGAAAAATAATTTGTACGTTCTTCAATCAAAAATTCACATGTCAGAAGTGGGTTTCGAACCCACGTCCACATTCGTGGACCAGAACACTCAGCCCTCTGCAGCAGAGAAAGCAATCGCTTGAGTCTGGCGCCTTGGACCGCTCGGCCATCCTGACACAGTACCTGTGTTTCTATCATAAATCATATTGCTAAAAAGATAATCTTTTTTTTTCACTATATAAGTACTATATCTTAACAACATAATACTAAATCGCGTGCAACATTTAGAAAAACAAAAGAGTAAATTTTTCGAATATAAGATGTCGAAAAGTAAAGAAAAATAATTTGTACGTTTTTCAATCAAAAATTCACTTGTCAGAAGTGGGATTCGAACACACGCCCACATTCGTGGACCAGAACACTCAGACCTCTGCAGCAGAGGAAGCAATCGCTTGAGTCTGTCGCCTTAGACCGCTCGGCCATCCTGACACTATGCCTGCGTTTCTATCATAAATCATATTGCTAAAAAGATATTCTTTTTTTTCACTATATAAGTACTATACATTGACAACATAATACTAAATCGCGTGCAACATTTAGAAAAACAAAAGAGTAAATTTTTCGAATATAAGATGTCGAAAAGTAAAGAAAAATAATTTGTACGTTTTTCAATCAAAAATTCACGCGTCAGAAGCGAGATTCGAACCCACGCCCACATTCGTGGACCAGAACACTCAGTCCTCTGCAACAGAGGAAGCAATCGCTTGAGTCTGGCGCCTTTGACCGCTCGGCCATCCTAACACAGTATCTGTGTTTCTATCATAAATCATATTGCTAAAAAGATAATCTTTTTTTTTCACTATATAAGTACTATATCTTAACAACATAATACTAAATCGCGTGCAACATTTAGAAAAACAAAAGAGTAAATTTTTCGAATATAAGATGTCGAAAAGTAAAGAAAAATAATTTGTACGTTTTTCAATCAAAAATTCACATGTCAGAAGTGGGATTCGAACCCACACCCACATTCGTTGACCAGAACACTCAGCCCTCTGCAGCATAGGAAGCAATCGCTTGAGTCTGGCGCCTTAGACCGCTCGGCCATCCTGACACAGTATCTGCGTTTCTATCATAAATCATATTGCTAAAAAGATAATCTTTTTTTTTCACTATATAAGTACTATATCTTAACAACATAATACTAAATCGCGTGCAACATTTAGAAAAACAAAAGAGTAAATTTTTCGAATATAAGATATCGAAAAGTAAAGAAAAATAATTTGTACGTTTTTCAATCGAAAATTCACTTGTCAGAAGTGGGATTCGAACCCACGCCCGCATTCGTGGACCAGAACACTCAGTCCTCTGCAGCAGACGAAGCAATCGCTTGAGTCTGGCGCCTTAGACCGCTCGGCCATCCTGACACAGTATCTGCGTTTCTATCATAAATCATATTGCTAAAAAGATAATCTTTTTTTTTCACTATATAAGTACTATATCTTAACAACATAATACTAAATCGCGTACAACATTTAGAAAAACAAAAGAGTAAATTTTTCGAATATAAGATGTCGAAAAGTAAAGAAAATAATTTGTACGTTTTTCAATCAAAAATTCACATGTCAGAAGTGGGTTTCGAACCCACGCCCACATTCGTGGACCAGAACACTCAGCTCTCTGCAGCAGAGAAAGCAATCGCTTGAGTCTGGCGCCTTAGACCGCTCGGCCATCCTGACACAGTATCTGTGTTTCTATCATAAATCATATTGCTAAAAAGATATTCTTTTTTTCACTATATAAGTACTATATCTTAACAACATAATACTAAATCGCGTGCAACATTTAGAAAAACAAAAGAGGAAAGTTTTCGAATATAAGATATCGAAAAGTAAAGAAAAATAATTTGTACGTTTTTCAATCAAAAATTCCCTTGTCAGAAGTGGGATTCGAACCCACGCCCACATTCGTGGACCAGAACACTCAGTCCTCTGCAGCAGAGGAAGCAATCTCTTGAGTCTGGCGCCTTAGATCACTCGGCCATCCTGACAGAGTTTCGGTGTTTCTATCATAAATCATATTGCTAAAAAGATATTCTTTTTTTTCACTATATAAGTGCTATATCTTAACAATATAATACTAAATCGCGTGCAACATTTAGAAAAACAAAAGAGTAAATTTTTCGAATATAAGATATCGAAAAGTAAAGAAAAATAATTTGTACGTTTTTCAATCAAATTTCACTTGTCAGAAGTGGGATTCAAACCCACGCCCACATTCGAGGACCAGAACACTCAGACCTCTGCAGCAAAGGAAGCAATCGCTTGAGTCTGGCGCATAAGACCGCTCGGCTATCCTGACACAGTCCCTGTGATTCTATCATAAATCATATTGCTAAAAAGATATCCTTTTTTTTCACTATATAAGTACTATACATTAACAACATAACACTAAATCGCGTGCAACATTTAGGAAAACAAAAGAGTAAATTTTTCGAATATAAGATGTCGAAAAGTAAAGAAAAATAATTTGTACGTTCTTCAATCAAAAATTCACATGTCAGAAGTGGGTTTCGAACCCACGGCCACATTCGTAGACCAAAACACTCAGTCCTCTGCAGCAGAGGAAGCAATCGCTTGAGTCTGGCGCCTTTGACCGCTCGGCCATCCTAACACAGTATCTGTGTTTCTATCATAAATCATATTGCTAAAAAGATAATCTTTCTTTCACTATATAAGTACTATATCTTAACAACATAATACTAAATCGCGTGCAACATTTAGAAAAACAAAAGAGTAAATTTTTCGAATATAAGATGTCGAAAATAAAGAAAAATAATTTGTACGTTCTTCAATCAAAAATTCACATGTCAGAAGTGGGTTTCGAACCCACGTCCACATTCGTGGACCAGAACACTCAGCCCTCTGCAGCAGAGAAAGCAATCGCTTGAGTCTGGCGCCTTGGACCGCTCGGCCATCCTGACACAGTACCTGTGTTTCTATCATAAATCATATTGCTAAAAAGATAATCTTTTTTTTTTCACTATATAAGTACTATATCTTAACAACATAATACTAAATCGCGTGCAACATTTAGAAAAACAAAAGAGTAAATTTTTCGAATATAAGATGTCGAAAAGTAAAGAAAAATAATTTGTACGTTTTTCAATCAAAAATTCACTTGTCAGAAGTGGGATTCGAACACACGCCCACATTCGTGGACCAGAACACTCAGACCTCTGCAGCAGAGGAAGCAATCGCTTGAGTCTGTCGCCTTAGACCGCTCGGCCATCCTGACACTATGCCTGCGTTTCTATCATAAATCATATTGCTAAAAAGATATTCTTTTTTTTCACTATATAAGTACTATACATTGACAACATAATACTAAATCGCGTGCAACATTTAGAAAAACAAAAGAGTAAATTTTTCGAATATAAGATGTCGAAAAGTAAAGAAAAATAATTTGTACGTTTTTCAATCAAAAATTCACGCGTCAGAAGCGAGATTCGAACCCACGCCCACATTCGTGGACCAGAACACTCAGTCCTCTGCAACAGAGGAAGCAATCGCTTGAGTCTGGCGCCTTTGACCGCTCGGCCATCCTAACACAGTATCTGTGTTTCTATCATAAATCATATTGCTAAAAAGATAATCTTTTTTTTTCACTATATAAGTACTATATCTTAACAACATAATACTAAATCGCGTGCAACATTTAGAAAAACAAAAGAGTAAATTTTTCGAATATAAGATGTCGAAAAGTAAAGAAAAATAATTTGTACGTTTTTCAATCAAAAATTCACATGTCAGAAGTGGGATTCGAACCCACACCCACATTCGTTGACCAGAACACTCAGCCCTCTGCAGCAGAGGAAGCAATCGCTTGAGTCTGGCGCCTTAGACCGCTCGGCCATCCTGACACAGTATCTGCGTTTCTATCATAAATCATATTGTTAAAAAGATAATCTTTTTTTTTCACTATATAAGTACTATATCTTAACAACATAATACTAAATCGCGTGCAACATTTAGAAAAACAAAAGAGTAAATTTTTCGAATATAAGATATCGAAAAGTAAAGAAAAATAATTTGTACGTTTTTCAATCGAAAATTCACTTGTCAGAAGTGGGATTCGAACCCACGCCCGCATTCGTGGACCAGAACACTCAGTCCTCTGCAGCAGACGAAGCAATCGCTTGAGTCTGGCGCCTTAGACCGCTCGGCCATCCTGACACAGTATCTGCGTTTCTATCATAAATCATATTGCTAAAAAGATAATCTTTTTTTTTCACTATATAAGTACTATATCTTAACAACATAATACTAAATCGCGTACAACATTTAGAAAAACAAAAGAGTAAATTTTTCGAATATAAGATGTCGAAAAGTAAAGAAAAATAATTTGTACGTTTTTCAATCAAAAATTCACATGTCAGAAGTGGGTTTCGAACCCACGCCCACATTCGTGGACCAGAACACTCAGCTCTCTGCAGCAGAGAAAGCAATCGCTTGAGTCTGGCGCCTTAGACCGCTCGGCCATCCTGACACAGTATCTGTGTTTCTATCATAAATCATATTGCTAAAAAGATATTCTTTTTTTCACTATATAAGTACTATATCTTAACAACATAATACTAAATCGCGTGCAACATTTAGAAAAACAAAAGAGGAAAGTTTTCGAATATAAGATATCGAAAAGTAAAGAAAAATAATTTGTACGTTTTTCAATCAAAAATTCCCTTGTCAGAAGTGGGATTCGAACCCACGCCCACATTCGTGGACCAGAACACTCAGTCCTCTGCAGCAGAGGAAGCAATCTCTTGAGTCTGGCGCCTTAGATCACTCGGCCATCCTGACAGAGTTTCGGTGTTTCTATCATAAATCATATTGCTAAAAAGATATTCTTTTTTTTCACTATATAAGTGCTATATCTTAACAATATAATACTAAATCGCGTGCAACATTTAGAAAAACAAAAGAGTAAATTTTTCGAATATAAGATATCGAAAAGTAAAGAAAAATAATTTGTACGTTTTTCAATCAAATTTCACTTGTCAGAAGTGGGATTCAAACCCACGCCCACATTCGAGGACCAGAACACTCAGACCTCTGCAGCAAAGGAAGCAATCGCTTGAGTCTGGCGCATAAGACCGCTCGGCTATCCTGACACAGTGCCTGTGGTTCTATCATAAATCATATTGCTAAAAAGATATTCTTTTTTTTCACTATATAAGTGCTATATCTTAACAATATAATACTAAATCGCGTGCAACATTTAGAAAAACAAAAGAGTAAATTTTTCGAATATAAGATATCGAAAAGTAAAGAAAAATAATTTGTACGTTTTTCAATCAAATATTCACATGTCAGAAGTGGGATTCGAACCCACGCCCACATTCGTGGACCAGAACACTCAGCCCTCTGCAGCAGAGGAAGCAAGCGCTTGAGTCTGGCGCCTTAGACCACTCGGCCATCCTGACACAGTGTCTGTGATTCTATCATAAATCATATTGCTAAAAAGATATTCTTTTTTTTTCACTATATAAGTACTATATCTTAACAACATAATACTATATCGTGTGCAACATTAAGAAAAACAAAAGAGTAAATTTTTCGAATATAAGATGTCGAAAAGTAAAGAAAAATATTTTGTACATTTTTCAATCAAAAATTCACATGTCAGAAGAGGGATTCGAACCCACGCCCACATTCGTGGACCAGAACACTCAGTCCTCTGCAGCAGAGGAAGCAATCGCTTGAGTCTGGCGCCTTAGACCGCTCGGCCATCCTGACACAGTGCCGGTGTTTCTATCATAAATCATATTGCCAGAAAGATATTCTTTTTTTTACTACATAAGTACTATATCTTAACAACATAATACTAAATCGCGTGCAACATTTAGAAAAACAAAAGAGTAAATTTTTCGAATATAAGATATCGAAAAGTAAAGAAAAATAATTTGTACGTTTTTCAATCAAAAATTCACGTGTCAGAAGTGGGATTCGAACCCAAGCCCACATTCGTGGACCAGATCACTCAGCCCTCTGCAGCAGAGGAAGCAATCGCTTGAGTCTGGCGCCTTAGACCGCTCGGCCATCCTGACACAGTACATGTAATTCTATCATAAATCATATTGCTAAAAAGATATTCTTTTTTTTTCACTATATAAGTACTATACATTAACAACATAACACTAAATCGCGTGCAACATTTAGGAAAACAAAAGAGTAAATTTTTCGAATATAAGATGTCGAAAAGTAAAGAAAAATAATTTGTACGTTCTTCAATCAAAAATTCACATGTCAGAAGTGGGTTTCGAACCCACGTCCACATTCGTGGACCAGAACACTCAGTCCTCTGCAACAGAGGAAGCAATCGCTTGAGTCTGGCGCCTTAGACCGCTCGGCCATCAAACCACAGAGCTTGCGATTCTATCATAAATCATATTGCTAAAAAGATATTCTTTTTTTTTTCACTATATAAGCACTATATATTAACAACATAATACTAAATCGCGTGCAACATTTAGAAAAACAAAAGAGTAAATTTTTCGAATATAAGATGTCGAAAAGTAAAGGAAAATAATTTGTACGTTTTTCAATCAAAAAACCACATGTCAGAAGTGGGATTCGAACCCACGCCCACAATCGTGGACCAGAACACTCAGTCCTCTGCAGCAGAGGAAGCAATCGCTTGAGTCTGGCGCCTTAGACCACTCGGCCATCCTGACACAGTGCCTGTAAGTCTATCATAAATCATATTGCTAAAAAGATATTCTTTTTTTTTCACTATATAAGTACTATACATTAACAACATAACACTAAATCGCGTGCAACATTTAGGAAAACAAAAGAGTAAATTTTTCGAATATAAGATGTCGAAAAGTAAAGAAAAATAATTTGTACGTTCTTCAATCAAATATTCACATGTTAGAAGTGGGTTTCGAACCCACGTCCACATTCGTGGACCAGAACACTCAGCCCCCTGCAGCAGAGGAAGCTATCGCTTGAGTCTGGCGCCTTAGACCGCTCGGCCATCAAACCACAGAGCTTGCGATTCTATCATAAATCATATTGCTAAAAAGATATTCTTTTTTTTTCACTATATAAGCACTATATATTAACAACATAATACTAAATCGCGTGCAACATTTAGAAAAACAAAAGAATAAATTTTTCGAATATAAGATGTCGAAAAGTAAAGGAAAATAATTTGTACGTTTTTCAATCAAAAAACCACATGTCAGAAGTGGGATTCGAACCCACGTCCACAATCGTGGACCAGAACACTCAGTCCTCTGCAGCAGAGGAAGCAATCGCTTGAGTCTGGCGCCTTAGACCACTCGGCCATCCTGACACAGTGTCTGTGATTCTATCATAAATCATATTGCTAAAAAGATATTCTTTTTTTTTCACTATATAAGTACTATATCTTAACAACATAATACTATATCGTGTGCAACATTAAGAAAAACAAAAGAGTAAATTTTTCGAATATAAGATATCGAAAAGTAAAGAAAAATAATTTGTACGTTTTTCAATCAAAAATTCACTTGTCAGAAGTGGGATTCGAACCCACGCCCACATTCGTGGACCCGAACACTCAGCCCTCTGCAGCAGAGTAAGCAATCGCATGAGTCTGGCGCCTTAGACCACTCGGCCATCCTGACACAGTGTCTGTGATTCTATCATAAATCATATTGCTAAAAAGATATTCTTTTTTTTCACTATATAAGTACTATATCTTAACAACATAATACTAAATCGCGTGCAACATTTAGAAAAACAAAAGAGTAAATTTTTCGAATATAAGATGTCGAAAAGTAAAGAAAAATAATTTGTACATTTTTCAATCAAAAATTCACATGTCAGAAGAGGGATTCGAACCCACGCCCACATTCGTGGACCAGAACACTCAGTCCTCTGCAGCAGAGGAAGCAATCGCTTGAATCTGGCGCCTTAGATCACTCGGCCATCCTGACAGAGTATCGGTGTTTCTATCATAAATCATATTGCTAAAAAGATATTCTTTTTTTTCACTATATAAGTGCTATATCTTAACAATATAATACTAAATCGCGTGCAACATTTAGAAAAACAAAGAGTAAATTTTTCGAATATAAGATATCGAAAAGTAAAGAAAAATAATTTGTACGTTTTTCAATCAAATTTCACTTGTCAGAAGTGGGATTCGAACCCACGCCCACATTCGTGGACCAGAACACTCAGACCTCTGCAGCAGAGGAAACAATCGCTTGAGTCTGGCGCATAAGACCGCTCGGCTATCCTGACACAGTGCCTGTGATTCTATCATAAATCATATCGCTAAAAAGATATTCTTTTTTTTTCACTATATAAGTACTATACATTAACAACATAACACTAAATCGCGTGCAACATTTAGAAAAACAAAACAGTAAATTTTTCGAATATAAGATGTCGAAAAGTAAAGAAAAATAATTTGTACGTTCTTCAATCAAAAATTCACATGCCAGAAGTGGGTTTCGAACCCACGTCCACATTCGTGGACCAGAACACTCAGCCCTCTGCAGCAGAGGAAGCAATCGCTTGAGTCTGGCGCCTTCGACCCCTCGGCCATCCTGACACAGTATCTGTGTTTCTATCATAAACCATATTGCTAAAAAGATAATCTTTTTTTTTTCACTATATATGTACTATATCTTAACAACATAATACTTAATCGCGTGCAACATTTAGAAAAACAAAAGAGTAAATTTTTCGAATATAAGATGTCGAAAAGTAAAGAAAAATAATTTGTACGTTTTTCAATCAAAAATTCACATGTCAGAAGTGGGATTCGAACCCACGCCCACATTCGTGGACCAGAACACTCAGACCTCTGCAGCAGAGGAAGCAATCGCTTGAGTCTGGCGCCTTAGACCACACGGCCAACCTGACGCAGAGACTGTGATTCTATCATAAATCATATTGCTAAAAAGATATTCTTTTTTTTCACTATATAAGTACTATATCTTAACAACATAATACTAAATCGCGTGCAACATTTAGAAAAACAAAAGAGTAAATTTTTCGAATATAAGATATCGAAAAGTAAAGAAAAATAATTTGTACGTTTTTCAATCAAAAATTCACGTGTCAGAAGTGGGATTCGAACCCACGCCCACATTCGTGGACCAGAACACTCAGTCCTCTGCAGCAGAAGAAGCAATCGCTTGAGTCTGGCGACTTAGACCGCTCGGCCATCCTGACACAGTGCCGGTGTTTCTATCATAAATCATATTGCCAAAAAGATATTTTTTTTTTACTATATAAGTACTATATCTTAACAACAAAATACTAAATCGCGTGCAATATTTAGAAAAACAAAAGAGTAAATTTTTCGAATATAAGATATCGAAAAGTAAAGAAAAATAATTTGTACGTTTTTCAATCAAAAATTCACGTGTCAGAAGTGGGATTCGAACCCACGCCCACATTCGTGGACCAGAACACTCAGCCCTCTGCAGCAGAGGAAGCAATCGCTTGTGTCTGGCGCCTTAGACCGCTCGGCCATCCTGACACAGTATTTGTGCGTCTATCATAAATCATATTGCTAAAAAGATATTCTTTTTTTTCACTATATAAATACTATATCTTAACAACATAATACTAAATCGCGTGCAACATTTAGAAAAACAAAGGAGTAAATTTTTCGAATAAAAGATATCGAAAAGTAAAGAAAAATAATTTGTACGTTTTTCAATCAAAACTTCACTTGTCAGAAGTGGGATTCGAACACACGCCCACATTCGTGGACCAGAACTCTCAGACCTCTGCAGCAGAGGAAGCAATATCTTGAGTCTGGCGCATAAGACCGCTCGGCTATCCTGACACAGTGCCTGTGATTCTATCATAAATCATATTGCTAAAAAGATATTCTTTTTTTTTCACTATATAAGTACTATACATTAACAACATAACACTAAATCGCGTGCAACATTTAGAAAAACAAAAGAGTAAATTTTTCGAATATAAGATGTCGAAAAGTAAAGAAAAATAATTTGTACATTTTTCAATCAAAATTTCACATTTCAGAAGTGGGATTCGAACCCACGCCCACATTCGTGGGCCAGAACACTCAGCCCTCAGCAGCAGAGGAAGCAATCGCTTGAGTCTGGCGCCTTAGATCACTCGGCCATCCTGACAGAGTATCGGTGTTTCTATCATAAATCATATTGCTAAAAAGATATTCTTTTTTTTCACTATATAAGTGCTATATCTTAACAATATAATACTAAATCGCGTGCAACATTTAGAAAAACAAAGAGTAAATTTTTCGAATATAAGATATCGAAAAGTAAAGAAAAATAATTTGTACGTTTTTCAATCAAAACTTCACTTGTCAGAAGTGGGATTCGAACCCACGCCCACATTCGTGGACCAGAACTCTCAGACCTCTGCAGCAGAGGAAGCAATATCTTGAGTCTGGCGCATAAGACCGCTCGGCTATCCTGACACAGTGCCTGTGATTCTATCATAAATCATATTGCTAAAAAGATATTCTTTTTTTTTCACTATATAAGTACTATACATTAACAACATAACACTAAATCGCGTGCAACATTTAGAAAAACAAAAGAGTAAATTTTTCGAATATAAGATGTCGAAAAGTAAAGAAAAATAATTTGTACGTTTTTCAATCAAAACTTCTCTTGTCAGAAGTGGGATTCGAACCCACGCCCACATTCGTGGGCCAGAACACTCAGTCCTCTGCAGCAGTGGAAGCAATCGCTTGAGTCTGGCGCCGTAGACCGCTCGGGCATCCTGACACAGTGCCGGCGTTTCTATCATAAATCATATTGCCAAAAAGATATTCTTTTTTTTTACTATATAAGTACTATATCTTAACAACATAATACTAAATCGCGTGCAAAATTTAGAAAAATAAAAGAGTAAATTTTTCGAATATAAGATGTCGAAAAGTGAAGAAAAATATTTTGTACGTTTTTCAATCAAAAAATCACATGTCGGAAGTGGGATTCGAACCCACGCCCACAATCGTGGACCAGAACACTCTGCCCACTGCAGCAGAGGAAGCACTCGGTTGAGTCTGGCGCCTTAGACCGCTCGGTCATCCTTATACTGTGCCTCTGTTTCTATCATAAATCATATTGCTAAAAAGGTATTCTTTTATTCTCTTTATATAAGTACTGTATCTTAACAACATAATACTAAATCGCTTGCAACATTTGGAAAAACAAAAGAGTAAATTTTTCGAATATAAGATGTCGAAAAGTAAAGGAAAATAATTTGTACGTTTTTCAATCACAAACTCACAAGTGGGATTCGAACCCACGCCCACATTCGTGGACCAGAACACTCAAGCCCTCTGCAGCAGAGGAAACAATCGCTTGAGTCGGGCGCCTTAGACCGCTCGGCCATCCTGACACAGTGCCGGCGTTTCTATCATAAATCATATTGCCAAAAAGATATTCTTTTTTTTTACTATATAAGTACTATATCTTAACAACATAATACTAAATCGCGTGCAACATTTAGGAAAACAAAAGAGTAAATTTTTCGAATATAATATGTCGAAAAGTAAAGAAAAATAATTTGTACGTTTTTCAATCAAAATTCACATGTCAGAAGTGGGATTCGAACCCACATTCGTCGACCAGGACACTCTGCCCTCTGCAGCAGAGGGAACAATCGCTTGAGTCTGCCGCCTTAGACCTCTCGGCCATCCTGACACAGTGTCAGGGATTCTATCATAAATTATATTGCTAAAAAGATATTCTTTTTTTTCACTATATAAGTACTATATCTTAACAGCATAATACTAAATCGCGTGCAACATTTAGAATAACAAAAGAGTAAATTTTTCAAATATAAGATGTCGAAAAGTAAAGGAAAATAATTTGTACGTTATTCAATCAAAAATTCACAAGTCAGAAGTGGGATTCGAACCCACGCCCACATTCGTGGACCATACCACTCAAGCCCTCTGCACGCAGAGGAAGCAATCACTTGAGTCGGGCGCCTTAGACCGCTCGGCCATCCTGACACATTGTCCTTGATTCTATCATAAATCATATTGCTAAAAAGATATTCTTTTTTTTCACTATATAAGTACTATATCTTAACAACATAATACTAAATCGCGTGCAACATTTACAAAACCAAAAGAGTAAATTTTTCGAATATAATATGTCGAAAAGTAAAGAAAAATACTTTGTACGTTTTTCAATCAAAATTCACATGTCAGAAGCGGGATTTGAAGCCACGCCCGCACTCGTGGACCAAAACACTCAGCCCTCTGCAGCAGAGGAAACAATAGCGTGAGGCTGGCGCCTTAGACCGCTCGGCCATTCTGACACATTGTCCGTGATTCTATCATAAATCATATTGCTAGCAAGATATTCTTTTTTTTCACTATGTAAGTACTATATCTTAAAAACATAATACTAAATCGCGTGCAACATTTACAAAACCAAAAGAGTAAATTTTTCGAATATAAGATGTCGAAAAGTAAAGAAAAATAATTTGTACGTTTTACATTCAAAAATTCACATTTCAGAAGTGAGATTCGAACCCACGCCCACATTCGTGGACCAGTAACACTCAGCTCTCTGCAGCAGAGGAAGCAATCTCTTGAGTCTGGCGCCTTAGACCGCTCGGCCATCCTTATTCTGTGTTTACGTTTCTATCATAAATCATATTGCTAAAAAGGTATTCTTTTATTTTCACTATATAAGTACTATATCTTAACAACATAATACTAAGTCGCGTGCAACATTTAGAAAAACAAAAGAGTAAATTTTTCGAATATAAGATGTCGAAAAGTAAAGAAAAATAATTTGTACGTTTTTCAATCAAAAATTCACGTTTCAGAAGTGGGATTAGAACCCACGCCCACATTCGTGGACCAGAACACTCAGCCCTCTGCAGCAGAGGAAGCAATCGCTTGAGTCTGGCGCTTTAGACCACTCGGCCATCCTGACACAGTGCCGGTGTTTCTATCATAAATCATATTGCCAAAAAGATATTCTTTATTTTACTATATAAGTACTATATCTTAACAACATAATACTAAATCGCGTGCAACATTTAGAAAAACAAAAGTGTAAATTTTTCGAATATAAGATATCGAAAGTAAAGAAAAATAATTTGTACGTTTTTCAATCAAAAATTCACGTGTCAGAAGTGGGATTCGAAACCACGCCCACATTCGTGGTCCAGAACACTCAGCCCTCTGCAGCAGAAGAAGCAATCGCTTGAGTCTGGCGCCTTAGACCGCTCGGCCATCCTGACACAGTGTCGGGGATTCTATCATAAATCATATTGCTAAAAAGATATTCTTTTTTTTCACTATATAAGTACTATATCTTAACAACATAATACTAAATCGCGTGCAACATTTAGAAAAACAAAAGAGTAAATTTTTCGAATATAAGATGTCGAAAAGTAAAGAAAAAAAATTTGCACGTTTTTCAATCAAAAATTCACATGTCAGAAGTGGGATTCGAACCCACGGCCACATTCGTGGACCAGAACACTCAGCCCTCTGCAGCAGAGGAAGCAATCGCTTGAGTCTGGCGCCTTAGACCGCCCGGCCATCCTTACACAGTGTCGGTGATTCTATCATAAATCATATTGCTAAAAAGATATTCTTTTTTTTCACTATATAAGTACTATATCTTAACAACATAATACTAAATCGCGTGCAACATTTAGAAAAACAAAAGAGTAAATTTTTCGAATATAAGATATCGAAAAGTAAAGAAAAATAATTTGTACGTTTTTCAATCAAAAACTCACATGTCAAAAGTGGGATTCGAACCCACGCCCACATTCGTGGACCAGAACACTCAGACCTCTGCAGCAGAGGAAGCAATCGCTTGAGTCTGGCGCCTTAGACCGCTCGGCTATCCTGACACAATGCCTGTAAATCTATCATAAATCATATTGCTAAAAAGATATTCTTTTTTTTTCACTATATAAGTACTATACATTAACAACATAATACTAAATCGCGTGCAACATTTAGAAAAACAAAAGAGTAAATTTTTCGAATATAAGATATCGAAAAGTAAAGAAAAATAATTTGTACGTTTTTCAATCAAAAACTCACATGTCAGAAGTGGGTTTCGAACCCACGTCCACATTCGTGGACCAGAACACTCAGCCCTCTGCAGCAGAGGAAGCAATCGCTTGTGTCTGGCGCCTTGGACCGCTCTTCCATCCTGACACAGTATCTGTGTTTCTATCATAAATCATATTGCTAAAAAGATATTCTTTTTTTTTCACTATATAAGTACTATACATTAACAACATAATACTAAATCGCGTGCAACATTTAGAAAAACAAAAGAGTAAATTTTTCGAATATAAGATGTCGAAAAGTAAAGAAAAATAATTTGTACGTTTTTCAATCAAAAATTCACATGTCAGAAGCGGGATTCGAACCCACGCCCACATTCGTGGACCAGAACACTCAGCCCTCTGCAGCAGAGGAAGCAATCGCTTGAGTCTGGCGCCTTAGACCGCCCGGCCATCCTTACACAGTATCTGTGTTTCTATCATAAATCATATTGCTAAAAAGATATTCTTTTTTTTCACTATATAAGTACTATATCTTAACAACATAATACTAAATCGCGTGCAACATTTAGAAAAACAAAAGAGTAAATTTTTCGAATATAAGATATCGAAATTTAAAGAAAAATAATTTGTACGTTTTTCAATCAAAAATTCACGTGTCAAAAGTAGGATTCGAACCCACGCCCACATTCGTGGACCAGAACACTCAGACCTCTGCAGCAGAGGAAGCAATCGCTTGAGTCTGGCGCCTTAGACTGCTCGGCTATCCTGACACAATGCCTGTGATTCTATCATAAATCATATTGCTAAAAAGATATTCTTTTTTTTTCACTATATAAGTACTATACATTAACAACATAACACTAAATCGCGTGCAACATTTAGAAAAACAAAAGAGTAAATTTTTCGAATATAAGATGTCGAAAAGTAAAGAAAAATAATTTGTACGTTTTTCAATCAAAAATTCACTTGTCAGAACTGGGATTCGAACCCACGCCCACATTCGTGGACCAGAACACTCCGACCTCTGCAGCAGAGGAAGCAATCGCTTGAGTCTGTCGCCTTAGACAGCTCGGCCATCCTGACACTGTGCCTTCGTTTCTATCATAAATCATATTGCTAAAAAGATATTCTTTTTTTTTCACTATATAAGTACTATACATTAACAACATAATACTAAATCGCGTGGAACATTTAGAAAAACAAAAGAGTAAATTTTTCAAATATAAGATGTCGAAAAGTAAAGAAAAACAATTTGTACGTTTTTCAATCAAAAATTCACGCGTCAGAAGCGAGATTCGAACCCACGCCCACATTCGTGGACCAGAACACTCCGACCTCTGCAGCAGAGGAAGCAATCGCTTGGGTCTGTCGCCTTAGACCGCTCGGCCATCCTGACACTGTGCCTGCTCTTCTATCATAAATCATATTGCTAAAAAGATATTCTTTTTTTTCACTATATAAGTACTATATCTTAACAACATAATACTAAATCGCGTGCAACATTTAGAAAAACAAAAGAGTAAATTTTTCTAATATAAGATATCGAAATTTAAAGAAAAATAATTTGTACGTTTTTCAATCAAAAATTCACTTGTCAAAAGTGGGATACGAACCCACGCCCACATTCGTGGACCAGAACACTCAGACCTCTTCAGCAGAGGAAGCAATCGCTTGAGTCTGGCGCCTTAGATCGCTCGGCTATCCTGACACAGTGCCTGTGATTCTATCATAAATCATATTGCTAAAAAGATATTCTTTTTTTTTCACTATATAAGTAATATACATTAACAGCATAACACTAAATCGCGTGCAACATTTAGAAAAACAAAAGAGTAAATTTTTCGAATATAAGATGTCGAAAAGTAAAGAAAAATAATTTGTACGTTCTTCAATCAAAAATTCACATGTCAGAAGTGGGTTTCGAACCCACGTCCACATTCGTGGACCAGAACACTCAGCCCTCTGCAGCAGAGGAAGCAATCGCTTGAGTCTGGCGCCTTGGACCACTCGGCCATCCTGACACAGTGTCAGTGTTTCTATCATAAATCATATTGCTAAAAAGATAATCTTTTTTTTTCACTATATAAGTACTATATCTTAACAACATAATACTAAATCGCGTGCAACATTTAGAAAAACAAAAGAGTAAATTTTTCGAATATAAGATGTCGAAAAGTAAAGAAAAATAATTTGTACGTTTTTCAATCAAAAATTCAATTGTCAGAAGTGGGATTCGAACCCACGCCCACATTCGTGGACCAGAACACTCCGACCTCTACAGCAGAGGAAGCAATCGCTTGAGTCTGTCGCCTTAGACCGCTCGGCCATCCTGACACTGTGCATGCGCTTCTATCATAAATCATATTGCTAAAAAGATATTCTTTTTTTTTTCACTATATAAGTACTATACATTAACAACATAATACTAAATCGCGTGCAACATTTAGAAAAACAAAAGAGTAAATTTTTCGAATATAAGATGTCGAAAAGTAAAGAAAAATAATTTGTACATTTTTCAATCAAAAATTCACAAGTCAGAAGTGGGATTCGAACCCACGCCCGCATTCGTGGACCAGAACACTCTGCCCTCTGCAGCAGAGGAATCAATCGCTTGAGTCTGGCGCCTTAGACCGCTCGGCCATCCTTATACTGTCCCTGTGTTTCTATCATAAATCATATTGCTAAAAAGGTATTCTTTTATTTTCACTATATAAGTACTATATCTTAACAACATAATACTAAATCGCGTGCAACATTTGGAAAAACAAAAGAGTAAATTTTTCGAATATAAGATGTCGAAAAGTAAAGAAAAATAATTTGTACGTTTTTCAATCAAAAATTCACATGTCAGAAGTGGGATTCGAACCCACGCGCACATTCATGGAAAAGAACACTCAGCCCTGTGCAGCAAACGGAGCAATCGCTTGAGTCTGCCACCTTAGACCGCTCGGCCAACCAGACACAGTGCCTTTGACTCTATCAAAAATCATATTGCTAAAAAGATATTCTTTTTTTTCACTATATAAGCACTATATATTAACAACATAATACTAAATCGCGCGCAACATTTAGAGAAACAAAAGAGTTAATTTTTCCAATATAAGATGTCGAAAAGTAAAGAAAAATAATTTGTACGTTTTTCAATCAAAAATTCCATGTCAGAAGAGGGATTCGAACCCACGCCCACATTCGTGGACCAGAACACTCAGACCTCTGCGGCAGAGAAAGCAATCGCTTGAGTCTGGCTCCTTAGACCGCTCAGCCATACTGACACAGTGCCTGTGATTCTATCAAAAATCATATTGCTAAAAAGATATTCTTGTTTTTCACTATATAAGCACTATATCTTAACAACATAATACTAAATCGCGCGCAAAATTTAGAGAAACAAATAAGTAAATTTTTCCAATATAAGATGTCGAAAAGTAAAGAAAAATAATTTGTACGTTTTTCAATAAAAAATTCACATGTCAGATGTGGGATTTGAACCCACGCCCATATTCGTGGACTAGAACATTCTGCCCTCTGCAGCAGAGGAAGCCATCGCGTGAGTCTGGCGCCTTAGACCGCTCGGCCATCCTGACACTGTCTCTGTGATTCTATCATAAATCATATTGCTATTTTTTTCACTATATAAGTACTATATCTTAACAACATAATACTAAATCGCGTGCAACATTTAGAAAAACAAAAGAGTAAATTTTTCGAATATAAGATATCGAAAAGTAAAGAAAAATACTTTGTACGTTTCTCAATCAAAAATTCACATGTCAGAAGTGGGATTCGAACCAACGCCCACATTCGTGGACCAGAACATTCTGCCCACTGCAGCAGAGGAAACAATCGCTTGAGTCTGGCGCCTTAGACCGCTCGGTCATCCTTATACTGTGTCCGTGTTTCTGTCATAAATCATATTGCTAAAAAGGTATTCTTTTATTTTCACTATATAAGTACTATATCTTAACAACATAATACTAAATCGCGTGCAACATTTAGAAAAACTAAAGAGTAAATTTTTCGAATATAAGATGTCGAAAAGTAAAGAAAAATTAATTGTACGTTTTTCAATCAAACATTCCCATGTCAGAAGTGGGATTCGAACCCACGCCCACATTCGTGCACCAGAACACTCAGCCCTCGGCAGCAGAGGAAGCAATCGCTTGAGTCTGGCGCCTTAGACCACTCGGCAATCCTGACACAGTGTCTGTGATTCTATCATAAATCATATTGCTAAAAAGATATTCTTTTTTTTTTCACTATATAAGTACTATACCTTAACAACATAATACTAAATCGCGTGCAACATTTAGAAAAACAAAAGAGTAAATTTTTCGAATATAAGATATCGAAAAGTAAAGAAAAATAATTTGTACGTTTTTCAATCAAAAATTCAGTTGTCAGAAGTGGGATTCGAACCAACGCCCACATTTGCGGACAAGAACACTCAGCCCTCTGCAGCAGATGAAGCAATCGCTTGAGTCTCGCGCCTTAGACCGCTTGGCCACACTGCCACAGCCTCCGTTTTTCTATCATAAATCATATTGCTAAAAAGATATTCTTTTTTTTCATTATATAAGTACTATATCTTAACAACATAATAGTAAATCGCGTGCAACATTTAGAAAAACAAAAGAGTAAATTTTTCGAATATAAGATGTCGAAAAATAAAGAAAAATAATTTGTACGTTTTTCAATCAAAAATGCACATGTCAGAAGTGGGATTCGACACCACGCCCACATTCGTGGACGAGAACACTCAGCCCTCTGCAGCAGAGGAAGCAATCGCTTGAGTCTGGCGCCTTAAACCGCTCGGCCATCCTACACAGTGCCGGTGTTTCTATCATAAATCATATTCCCAAAAAGATATTCTTTTTTTTACTATATAAGTACTATATCTTAACAAAACTATACTAAATCGCGTGCAACATTTAGGAAAATAAAAGAGTAAATTTTTCGAATATAAGATGTCGAAAAAAAAAGAAAAATAATTTGTACGTTTTTCAATCAAACATTCACATGTCAGAAGTGGGATTCGAACCAACGCCCACATTCGTGGACCAGAACACTCAGCCCTCTGCGGCAGAAGAAGAAATCGCTTGAGTCTGGCGCCTTAGACCGCTCGGCCATCCTGACACAGTCTCTGTGTTTCTATCATAAATCATATTGCTATTTTTTTCACTATATAAGTACTATATCTTAACAACATAATACTAAATCGCGTGCAACATTTAGAAAAACAAAAGAGTAAATTTTTCGAATATAAGATGTCGAAAAGTAAAGAAAAATAATTTGTACATTTTTCAATCACAAATTCACATGTCAGAAGTGGGATTCGAACCCACGCCCACATTCGTGGACCAGAACACTCTGCCCTATGCAGCAGAGGAATCAATCGCTTGAGTCTGGCGCCTTAGACCGCTCGGCCATCCTGATAAAGTGCCGGTGTTTCTATCATAAATCATATTGCCAAAAAGATATTCTTTTTTTTACTATATGAGTACTATATCTTAACAACATAATAGTAAATCGCGTGCAACATTTAGAAAAACAAAAGAGTAAATTTTTAGAATATAAGATGTCGAAAAGTAAAGAAAAATAATTTGTAAGTTTTTAAATCAAAAATTCACATGTCAGAAGTGGGATTCGATCCCACGCGCACATTCATGGAAAAGAACACTCAGCCCTCTGCAGTAAACGAAGTAATCGCTTGAGTCTGGCACCTTAGACCGCTCGGCCAAACAGACACAGTGCCTGTGACTCTATCAAAAATCATATTGCTAAAAAGATATTCTTTTTTTTCACTATATAAGCACTATATCTTAACAACATAATACTAAATCGCGCGCAACATTTAGAGAAATAAAAGAGTAAATTTTTCCAATATAAGATATCGAAATTTAAAGAAAAATAATTTGTACGTTTTTCAATCAAAAATTCACTTGTCAAAAGTGGGATTCGAACCCACGCCCACATTCGTGGACCAGAACACTCAGACCTCTGCAGCAGAGGAAGCAATCGCTTGAGTCTGGCGCCTTAGACCGCTCGGCTATCCTGACACAATGCCTGTAATTCTATCATAAATCATATTGCTAAAAAGATATTCTTTTTTTTTCACTATATAAGTACTATACATTAACAACATAACACTAAATCGCGTGCAACATTTAGAAAAACAAAAGAGTAAATTTTTCGAATATAAGATGTCGAAAAGTAAAGAAAAATAATTTGTACGTTTTTCAATCAAAAATTCACTTGTCAGAAGTGGGATTCGAACCCACGCCCTCATTCGTGGACCAGAACACTCCGACCTCTGCAGCAGAGGAAGCAATCGCTTGAGTCTGTCGCCTTAGACCGCTCGGCCATCCTGACACTGTGCCTGCGTTTCTATCATAAATCATATTGCTAAAAAGATATTCTTTTTTTTCACTATATAAGT
This sequence comes from Maratus speculifer, assembly GCA_964019185.1. Classification (NCBI taxonomy): domain Eukaryota; kingdom Metazoa; phylum Arthropoda; class Arachnida; order Araneae; family Salticidae; genus Maratus; species Maratus speculifer. Next base: position 1,119,358 of record CAXHSM010000001.1, read on the forward strand.
ACTATATCTTAACAACATAATACTAAATCGCGTGCAACATTTAGAAAAACAAAAGAGTAAATTTTTCGAATATAAGATATCGAAAAGTAAAGAAAAATAATTTGTACGTTTTTCAATCAAAAACTCACATGTCAGAAGTGGGTTTCGAACCCACGTCCACATTCGTGGACCAGAACACTCAGCCCTCTGCAGCAGAGGAAGCAATCGCTTGTGTCTGGCGCCTTGGACCGCTCTTCCATCCTGACACAGTATCTGTGTTTCTATCATAAATCATATTGCTAAAAAGATATTCTTTTTTTTTCACTATATAAGTACTATACATTAACAACATAATACTAAATCGCGTGCAACATTTAGAAAAACAAAAGAGTAAATTTTTCGAATATAAGATGTCGAAAAGTAAAGAAAAATAATTTGTACGTTTTTCAATCAAAAATTCACATGTCAGAAGCGGGATTCGAACCCACGCCCACATTCGTGGACCAGAACACTCAGCCCTCTGCAGCAGAGGAAGCAATCGCTTGAGTCTGGCGCCTTAGACCGCCCGGCCATCCTTACACAGTATCTGTGTTTCTATCATAAATCATATTGCTAAAAAGATATTCTTTTTTTTCACTATATAAGTACTATATCTTAACAACATAATACTAAATCGCGTGCAACATTTAGAAAAACAAAAGAGTAAATTTTTCGAATATAAGATGTCGAAAAGTAAAGAAAAATAATTTGTACGTTTTTCAATCAAAAATTCACTTGTCAGAAGTGGGATTCGAACCCACGCCCACATTCGTGGACCAGAACACTCCGACCTCTGCAGCAGAGGAAGCAATCGCTTGAGTCTGTCGCCTTAGACAGCTCGGCCATCCTGACACTGTGCCTGCGTTTCTATCATAAATCATATTGCTAAAAAGATATTCTTTTTTTTTTCACTATATAAGTACTATACATTAACAACATAATACTAAATCGCGTGCAACATTTAGAAAAACAAAAGAGTAAATTTTTCAAATATAAGATGTCGAAAAGTAAAGAAAAACAATTTGTACGTTTTTCAATCAAAAATTCACGCGTCAGAAGCGAGATTCGAACCCACGCCCACATTCGTGGACCAGAACACTCCGACCTCTGCAGCAGAGGAAGCAATCGCTTGAGTCTGTCGCCTTAGACCGCTCGGCCATCCTGACACTGTGCCTGCTCTTCTATCATAAATCATATTGCTAAAAAGATATTCTTTTTTTTCACTATATAAGTACTATACATTAACAACATAATACTAAATCGCGTGCAACATTTAGAAAAACAAAAGAGTAAATTTTTCGAATATAAGATGTCGAAAAGTAAAGAAAAATAATTTGTACGTTTTTCAATCAAAAATTCACGCGTCAGAAGCGAGATTCGGACCCACGCCCACATTCGTGGACCAGAACACTCAGCCCTCTGCTGCAGAGGAAGCAATCGCTTGAGTCTGGCGCCTTAGAAAACACGGCCACCCTGACACAGTATCTGTGTTTCTATCATAAATCATATTGCTAAAAAGATATTCTTTTTTTTCACTATATAAGTACTATATCTTAACAACATAATACTAAATCGCGTGCAACATTTAGAAAAACAAAAGAGTAAATTTTTCGAATATAAGATATCGAAATTTAAAGAAAAATAATTTGTACGTTTTTCAATCAAAAATTCACTTGTCAAAAGTGGGACACGAACCCACGCCCACATTCGTGGACCAGAACACTCAGACCTCTGCAGCAGAGGAAGCAATCGCTTGAGTCTGGCGCCTTAGACCGCTCGGCTATCCTGACACAGTGCCTGTGATTCTATCATAAATCATATTGCTAAAAAGATATTCTTTTTTTTTCACTATATAAGTACTATATCTTAACAACATAATACTAAATCGCGTGCAACATTTAGAAAAACAAAAGAGTAAATTTTTCGAATATAAGATGTCGAAAAGTAAAGAAAAATAATTTGTACGTTTTTCAATCAAAAATTCAATTGTCAGAAGTGGGATTCGAACCCACGCCCACATTCGTGGACCAGAACACTCCGACCTCTACCTCAGAGGAAGCAATCGCTTGAGTCTGTCGCCTTAGACCGCTCGGCCATCCTGACACTGTGCATGCGCTTCTATCATAAATCATATTGCTAAAAAGATATTCTTTTTTTTTTCACTATATAAGTACTATACATTAACAACATAATACTAAATCGCGTGCAACATTTAGAAAAACAAAAGAGTAAATTTTTCGAATATAAGATGTCGAAAAGTAAAGAAAAATAATTTGTACATTTTTCAATCAAAAATTCACAAGTGGGATTCGAACCCACGCCCGCATTCGTGGACCAGAACACTCTGCCCTCTGCAGCAGAGGAATCAATCGCTTGAGTCTGGCGCCTTAGACCGCTCGGCCATCCTTATACTGTCCCTGTGTTTCTATCATAAATCATATTGCTAAAAAGGTATTCTTTTATTTTCACTATATAAGTACTATATCTTAACAACATAATACTAAATCGCGTGCAACATTTGGAAAAACAAAAGAGTAAATTTTTCGAATATAAGATGTCGAAAAGTAAAGAAAAATAATTTGTACGTTTTTCAATCAAAAATTCACATGTCAGAAGTGGGATTCGAACCCACGCGCACATTCATGGAAAAGAACACTCAGCCCTGTGCAGCAAACGAAGCAATCGCTTGAGTCTGCCACCTTAGACCGCTCGGCCAACCAGACACAGTGCCTTTGACTCTATCAAAAATCATATTGCTAAAAAGATATTCTTTTTTTTCACTATATAAGCACTATATATTAACAACATAATACTAAATCGCGCGCAACATTTAGAGAAACAAAAGAGTAAATTTTTCCAATATAAGATGTCGAAAAGTAAAGAAAAATAATTTGTACGTTTTTCAATCAAAAATTCCATGTCAGAAGTGGGATTCGAACCCTCGCCCACATTCGTGGACCAGAACACTCAGACCTCTGCGGCAGAGAAAGCAATCGCTTGAGTCTGGCTCCTTAGACCGCTCGGCCATACTGACACAGTGCCTGTGATTCTATCAAAAATCATATTGCTAAAAAGATATTCTTGTTTTTCACTATATAAGCACTATATCTTAACAACATAATACTAAATCGCGCGCAAAATTTAGAGAAACAAATAAGTAAATTTTTCCAATATAAGATGTCGAAAAGTAAAGAAAAATAATTTGTACGTTTTTCAATAAAAAATTCACATGTCAGAAGTGGGATTCGAACCAACGCCCACATTCGTGGACCAGAACATTCTGCCCACTGCAGCAGAGGAAACAATCGCTTGAGTCTGGCGCCTTAGACCGCTCGGTCATCCTTATACTGTGTCCGTGTTTCTGTCATAAATCATATTGCTAAAAAGGTATTCTTTTATTTTCACTATATAAGTACTATATCTTAACAACATAATACTAAATCGCGTGCAACATTTAGAAAAACTAAAGAGTAAATTTTTCGAATATAAGATGTCGAAAAGTAAAGAAAAATTAATTGTACGTTTTTCAATCAAACATTCCCATGTCAGAAGTGGGATTCGAACCCACGCCCACATTCGTGGACCAGAACACTCAGCCCTCGGCAGCAGAGGAAACAATCGCGTGAGTCTGGCGCCTTAGACCACTCGGCAATCCTGACACAGTGTCTGTGATTCTATCATAAATCATATTGCTAAAAAGATATTCTTTTTTTTTTTCACTATATAAGTACTATACCTTAACAACATAATACTAAATCGCGTGCAACATTTAGAAAAACAAAAGAGTAAATTTTTCGAATATAAGATATCGAAAAGTAAAGAAAAATAATTTGTACGTTTTTCAATCAAAAATTCAGTTGTCAGAAGTGGGATTCGAACCAACGCCCACATTTGCGGATAAGAACACTCAGCCCTCTGCAGCAGATGAAGCAATCGCTTGAGTCTGGCGCCTTAGACCGCTCGGCCATACTGACACAGTGCCTGTGATTCTATCAAAAATCATATTGCTAAAAAGATATTCTTGTTTTTCACTATATAAGCACTATATCTTAACAACATAATACTAAATCGCGCGCAAAATTTAGAGAAACAAATAAGTAAATTTTTCCAATATAAGATGTCGAAAAGTAAAGAAAAATAATTTGTACGTTTTTCAATAAAAAATTCACATGTCAGAAGTGGGATTCGAACCAACGCCCACATTCGTGGACCAGAACATTCTGCCCACTGCAGCAGAGGAAACAATCGCTTGAGTCTGGCGCCTTAGACCGCTCGGTCATCCTTATACTGTGTCCGTGTTTCTGTCATAAATCATATTGCTAAAAAGGTATTCTTTTATTTTCACTATATAAGTACTATATCTTAACAACATAATACTAAATCGCGTGCAACATTTAGAAAAACTAAAGAGTAAATTTTTCGAATATAAGATGTCGAAAAGTAAAGAAAAATTAATTGTACGTTTTTCAATCAAACATTCCCATGTCAGAAGTGGGATTCGAACCCACGCCCACATTCGTGGACCAGAACACTCAGCCCTCGGCAGCAGAGGAAACAATCGCGTGAGTCTGGCGCCTTAGACCACTCGGCAATCCTGACACAGTGTCTGTGATTCTATCATAAATCATATTGCTAAAAAGATATTCTTTTTTTTTTTCACTATATAAGTACTATACCTTAACAACATAATAGTAAATCGCGTGCAACATTTAGAAAAACAAAAGAGTAAATTTTTCGAATATAAGATGTCGAAAAATAAAGAAAAATAATTTGTACGTTTTTCAATCAAAAATGCACATGTCAGAAGTGGGATTCGACACCACGCCCACATTCGTGGACCAGAACACTCAGCCCTCTGCAGCAGAGGAAGCAATCGCTTGAGTCTGGCGCCTTAAACCGCTCGGCCATCCTACACAGTTCCGGTGTTTCTATCATAAATCATATTCCCAAAAAGATATTCTTTTTTTTACTATATAAGTACTATATCTTAACAAAATTATACTAAATCGCGTGCAACATTTAGGAAAATAAAAGAGTAAATTTTTCGAATATAAGATGTCGAAAAAAAAAGAAAAATAATTTGTACGTTTTTCAATCAAACATTCACATGTCAGAAGCGGGATTCGAACCAACGCCCACATTCGTGGACCAGAACACTCAGCCCTCTGCGGCAGAAGAAGAAATCGCTTGAGTCTGGCGCCTTAGACCGCTCGGCCATCCTGACACAGTCTTTGTGATTCTATCATAAATCATATTGCTATTTTTTTCACTATATAAGTACTATATCTTAACAACATAATACTAAATCGCGTGCAACATTTAGAAAAACAAAAGAGTAAATTTTTCGAATATAAGATGTCGAAAAGTAAAGAAAAATAATTTGTACATTTTTTAATCACAAATTCACATGTCAGAAGTGGGATTCGAACCCACGCCCACATTCGTGGACCAGAACACTCTGCCCTATGCAGCAGAGGAATCAATCGCTTGAGTCTGGCGCCTTAGACCGCTCGGCCATCCTGATAAAGTGCCGGTGTTTCTATCATAAATCATATTGCCAAAAAGATATTCTTTTTTTTACTATATGAGTACTATATCTTAACAACATAATAGTAAATCGCGTGCAACATTTAGAAAAACAAAAGAGTAAATTTTTCGAATATAAGATGTCGAAAAGTAAAGAAAAATAATTTGTACATTTTTTAATCACAAATTCACATGTCAGAAGTGGGATTCGAACCCACGCCCACATTCGTGGACCAGAACACTCTGCCCTATGCAGCAGAGGAATCAATCGCTTGAGTCTGTCGCCTTAGACCGCCCGGCCATCCTTACACAGTATCTGTGTTTCTATCATAAATCATATTGCTAAAAAGATATTCTTTTTTTTCACTATATAAGTACTATATCTTAACAACATAATACTAAATCGCGTGCAACATTTAGAAAAACAAAAGAGTAAATTTTTCGAATATAAGATATCGAAATTTAAAGAAAAATAATTTGTACGTTTTTCAATCAAAAATTCACGTGTCAAAAGTAGGATTCGAACCCACGCCCACATTCGTGGACCAGAACACTCAGACCTCTGCAGCAGAGGAAGCAATCGCTTGAGTCTGGCGCCTTAGACTGCTCGGCTATCCTGACACAATGCCTGTGATTCTATCATAAATCATATTGCTAAAAAGATATTCTTTTTTTTTCACTATATAAGTACTATACATTAACAACATAACACTAAATCGCGTGCAACATTTAGAAAAACAAAAGAGTAAATTTTTCGAATATAAGATGTCGAAAAGTAAAGAAAAATAATTTGTACGTTTTTCAATCAAAAATTCACTTGTCAGAACTGGGATTCGAACCCACGCCCACATTCGTGGACCAGAACACTCCGACCTCTGCAGCAGAGGAAGCAATCGCTTGAGTCTGTCGCCTTAGACAGCTCGGCCATCCTGACACTGTGCCTTCGTTTCTATCATAAATCATATTGCTAAAAAGATATTCTTTTTTTTTCACTATATAAGTACTATACATTAACAACATAATACTAAATCGCGTGGAACATTTAGAAAAACAAAAGAGTAAATTTTTCAAATATAAGATGTCGAAAAGTAAAGAAAAACAATTTGTACGTTTTTCAATCAAAAATTCACGCGTCAGAAGCGAGATTCGAACCCACGCCCACATTCGTGGACCAGAACACTCCGACCTCTGCAGCAGAGGAAGCAATCGCTTGAGTCTGTCGCCTTAGACCGCTCGGCCATCCTGACACTGTGCCTACTCTTCTATCATAAATCATATTGCTAAAAAGATATTCTTTTTTTTCACTATATAAGTACTATATCTTAACAACATAATACTAAATCGCGTGCAACATTTAGAAAAACAAAAGAGTAAATTTTTCGAATATAAGATATCGAAATTTAAAGAAAAATAATTTGTACGTTTTTCAATCAAAAATTCACTTGTCAAAAGTGGGATACGAACCCACGCCCACATTCGTGGACCAGAACACTCAGACCTCTGCAGCAGAGGAAGCAATCGCTTGAGTCTGGCGCCTTAGATCGCTCGGCTATCCTGACACAGTGCCTGTGATTCTATCATAAATCATATTGCTAAAAAGATATTCTTTTTTTTTCACTATATAAGTAATATACATTAACAGCATAACACTAAATCGCGTGCAACATTTAGAAAAACAAAAGAGTAAATTTTTCGAATATAAGATGTCGAAAAGTAAAGAAAAATAATTTGTACGTTCTTCAATCAAAAATTCACATGTCAGAAGTGGGTTTCGAACCCACGTCCACATTCGTGGACCAGAACACTCAGCCCTCTGCAGCAGAGGAAGCAATCGCTTGAGTCTGGCGCCTTGGACCACTCGGCCATCCTGACACAGTGTCAGTGTTTCTATCATAAATCATATTGCTAAAAAGATAATCTTTTTTTTTTCACTATATAAGTACTATATCTTAACAACATAATACTAAATCGCGTGCAACATTTAGAAAAACAAAAGAGTAAATTTTTCGAATATAAGATGTCGAAAAGTAAAGAAAAATAATTTGTACGTTTTTCAATCAAAAATTCAATTGTCAGAAGTGGGATTCGAACCCACGCCCACATTCGTGGACCAGAACACTCCGACCTCTACAGCAGAGGAAGCAATCGCTTGAGTCTGTCGCCTTAGACCGCTCGGCCATCCTGACACTGTGCATGCGCTTCTATCATAAATCATATTGCTAAAAAGATATTCTTTTTTTTTCACTATATAAGTACTATACATTAACAACATAATACTAAATCGCGTGCAACATTTAGAAAAACAAAAGAGTAAATTTTTCGAATATAAGATGTCGAAAAGTAAAGAAAAATAATTTGTACATTTTTCAATCAAAAATTCACAAGTCAGAAGTGGGATTCGAACCCACGCCCGCATTCGTGGACCAGAACACTCTGCCCTCTGCAGCAGAGGAATCAATCGCTTGAGTCTGGCGCCTTAGACCGCTCGGCCATCCTTATACTGTCCCTGTGTTTCTATCATAAATCATATTGCTAAAAAGGTATTCTTTTATTTTCACTATATAAGTACTATATCTTAACAACATAATACTAAATCGCGTGCAACATTTGGAAAAACAAAAGAGTAAATTTTTCGAATATAAGATGTCGAAAAGTAAAGAAAAATAATTTGTACGTTTTTCAATCAAAAATTCACATGTCAGAAGTGGGATTCGAACCCACGCGCACATTCATGGAAAAGAACACTCAGCCCTGTGCAGCAAACGGAGCAATCGCTTGAGTCTGCCACCTTAGACCGCTCGGCCAACCAGACACAGTGCCTTTGACTCTATCAAAAATCATATTGCTAAAAAGATATTCTTTTTTTTCACTATATAAGCACTATATATTAACAACATAATACTAAATCGCGCGCAACATTTAGAGAAACAAAAGAGTTAATTTTTCCAATATAAGATGTCGAAAAGTAAAGAAAAATAATTTGTACGTTTTTCAATCAAAAATTCCATGTCAGAAGAGGGATTCGAACCCACGCCCACATTCGTGGACCAGAACACTCAGACCTCTGCGGCAGAGAAAGCAATCGCTTGAGTCTGGCTCCTTAGACCGCTCAGCCATACTGACACAGTGCCTGTGATTCTATCAAAAATCATATTGCTAAAAAGATATTCTTGTTTTTCACTATATAAGCACTATATCTTAACAACATAATACTAAATTGCGCGCAAAATTTAGAGAAACAAATAAGTAAATTTTTCCAATATAAGATGTCGAAAAGTAAAGAAAAATAATTTGTACGTTTTTCAATAAAAAATTCACATGTCAGATGTGGGATTTGAACCCACGCCCATATTCGTGGACTAGAACATTCTGCCCTCTGCAGCAGAGGAAGCCATCGCGTGAGTCTGGCGCCTTAGACCTCTCGGCCATCCTGACACTGTCTCTGTGATTCTATCATAAATCATATTGCTATTTTTTTCACTATATAAGTACTATATCTTAACAACATAATACTAAATCGCGTGCAACATTTAGAAAAACAAAAGAGTAAATTTTTCGAATATAAGATATCGAAAAGTAAAGAAAAATACTTTGTACGTTTCTCAATCAAAAATTCACATGTCAGAAGTGGGATTCGAACCAACGCCCACATTCGTGGACCAGAACATTCTGCCCACTGCAGCAGAGGAAACAATCGCTTGAGTCTGGCGCCTTAGACCGCTCGGTCATCCTTATACTGTGTCCGTGTTTCTGTCATAAATCATATTGCTAAAAAGGTATTCTTTTATTTTCACTATATAAGTACTATATCTTAACAACATAATACTAAATCGCGTGCAACATTTAGAAAAACTAAAGAGTAAATTTTTCGAATATAAGATGTCGAAAAGTAAAGAAAAATTAATTGTACGTTTTTCAATCAAACATTCCCATGTCAGAAGTGGGATTCGAACCCACGCCCACATTCGTGCACCAGAACACTCAGCCCTCGGCAGCAGAGGAAGCAATCGCTTGAGTCTGGCGCCTTAGACCACTCGGCAATCCTGACACAGTGTCTGTGATTCTATCATAAATCATATTGCTAAAAAGATATTCTTTTTTTTTTCACTATATAAGTACTATACCTTAACAACATAATACTAAATCGCGTGCAACATTTAGAAAAACAAAAGAGTAAATTTTTCGAATATAAGATATCGAAAAGTAAAGAAAAATAATTTGTACGTTTTTCAATCAAAAATTCAGTTGTCAGAAGTGGGATTCGAACCAACGCCCACATTTGCGGACAAGAACACTCAGCCCTCTGCAGCAGATGAAGCAATCGCTTGAGTCTCGCGCCTTAGACCGCTTGGCCACACTGCCACAGCCTCCGTTTTTCTATCATAAATCATATTGCTAAAAAGATATTCTTTTTTTTCACTATATAAGTACTATATCTTAACAACATAATAGTAAATCGCGTGCAACATTTAGAAAAACAAAAGAGTAAATTTTTCGAATATAAGATGTCGAAAAATAAAGAAAAATAATTTGTACGTTTTTCAATCAAAAATGCACATGTCAGAAGTGGGATTCGACACCACGCCCACATTCGTGGACGAGAACACTCAGCCCTCTGCAGCAGAGGAAGCAATCGCTTAAGTCTGGCGCCTTAAACCGCTCGGCCATCCTACACAGTGCCGGTGTTTCTATCATAAATCATATTCCCAAAAAGATATTCTTTTTTTTACTATATAAGTACTATATCTTAACAAAACTATACTAAATCGCGTGCAACATTTAGGAAAATAAAAGAGTAAATTTTTCGAATATAAGATGTCGAAAAAAAAAGAAAAATAATTTGTACGTTTTTCAATCAAACATTCACATGTCAGAAGTGGGATTCGAACCAACGCCCACATTCGTGGACCAGAACACTCAGCCCTCTGCGGCAGAAGAAGAAATCGCTTGAGTCTGGCGCCTTAGACCGCTCGGCCATCCTGACACAGTCTCTGTGATTCTATCATAAATCATATTGCTATTTTTTTCACTATATAAGTACTATATCTTAACAACATAATACTAAATCGCGTGCAACATTTAGAAAAACAAAAGAGTAAATTTTTCGAATATAAGATGTCGAAAAGTAAAGAAAAATAATTTGTACATTTTTCAATCACAAATTCACATGTCAGAAGTGGGATTCGAACCCACGCCCACATTCGTGGACCAGAACACTCTGCCCTATGCAGCAGAGTTATCAATCGCTTGAGTCTGGCGCCTTAGACCGCTCGGCCATCCTGATAAAGTGCCGGTGTTTCTATCATAAATCATATTGCCAAAAAGATATTCTTTTTTTTACTATATGAGTACTATATCTTAACAACATAATAGTAAATCGCGTGCAACATTTAGAAAAACAAAAGAGTAAATTTTTAGAATATAAGATGTCGAAAAGTAAAGAAAAATAATTTGTAAGTTTTTAAATCAAAAATTCACATGTCAGAAGTGGGATTCGATCCCACGCGCACATTCATGGAAAAGAACACTCAGCCCTCTGCAGTAAACGAAGTAATCGCTTGAGTCTGGCACCTTAGACCGCTCGGCCAAACAGACACAGTGCCTGTGACTCTATCAAAAATCATATTGCTAAAAAGATATTCTTTTTTTCACTATATAAGCACTATATCTTAACAACATAATACTAAATCGCGCGCAACATTTAGAGAAATAAAAGAGTAAATTTTTCCAATATAAGATATCGAAATTTAAAGAAAAATAATTTGTACGTTTTTCAATCAAAAATTCACTTGTCAAAAGTGGGATTCGAACCCACGCCCACATTCGTGGACCAGAACACTCAGACCTCTGCAGCAGAGGAAGCAATCGCTTGAGTCTGGCGCCTTAGACCGCTCGGCTATCCTGACACAATGCCTGTAATTCTATCATAAATCATATTGCTAAAAAGATATTCTTTTTTTTTCACTATATAAGTACTATACATTAACAACATAACACTAAATCGCGTGCAACATTTAGAAAAACAAAAGAGTAAATTTTTCGAATATAAGATGTCGAAAAGTAAAGAAAAATAATTTGTACGTTTTTCAATCAAAAATTCACTTGTCAGAAGTGGGATTCGAACCCACGCCCTCATTCGTGGACCAGAACACTCCGACCTCTGCAGCAGAGGAAGCAATCGCTTGAGTCTGTCGCCTTAGACCGCTCGGCCATCCTGACACTGTGCCTGCGTTTCTATCATAAATCATATTGCTAAAAAGATATTCTTTTTTTTCACTATATAAGTACTATATCTTAACAACATAATACTAAATCGCGTGCAACATTTAGAAAAACAAAAGAGTAAATTTTTCGAATATAAGATATCGAAAAGTAAAGAAAAATAATTTGTACGTTTTTCAATCAAAAACTCACATGTCAGAAGTGGGTTTCGAACCCACGTCCACATTCGTGGACCAGAACACTCAGCCCTCTGCAGCAGAGGAAGCAATCGCTTGTGTCTGGCGCCTTGGACCGCTCTTCCATCCTGACACAGTATCTGTGTTTCTATCATAAATCATATTGCTAAAAAGATATTCTTTTTTTTTCACTATATAAGTACTATACATTAACAACATAATACTAAATCGCGTGCAACATTTAGAAAAACAAAAGAGTAAATTTTTCGAATATAAGATGTCGAAAAGTAAAGAAAAATAATTTGTACGTTTTTCAATCAAAAATTCACATGTCAGAAGCGGGATTCGAACCCACGCCCACATTCGTGGACCAGAACACTCAGCCCTCTGCAGCAGAGGAAGCAATCGCTTGAGTCTGGCGCCTTAGACCGCCCGGCCATCCTTACACAGTATCTGTGTTTCTATCATAAATCATATTGCTAAAAAGATATTCTTTTTTTTCACTATATAAGTACTATATCTTAACAACATAATACTAAATCGCGTGCAACATTTAGAAAAACAAAAGAGTAAATTTTTCGAATATAAGATGTCGAAAAGTAAAGAAAAATAATTTGTACGTTTTTCAATCAAAAATTCACTTGTCAGAAGTGGGATTCGAACCCACGCCCACATTCGTGGACCAGAACACTCCGACCTCTGCAGCAGAGGAAGCAATCGCTTGAGTCTGTCGCCTTAGACAGCTCGGCCATCCTGACACTGTGCCTGCGTTTCTATCATAAATCATATTGCTAAAAAGATATTCTTTTTTTTTTCACTATATAAGTACTATACATTAACAACATAATACTAAATCGCGTGCAACATTTAGAAAAACAAAAGAGTAAATTTTTCAAATATAAGATGTCGAAAAGTAAAGAAAAACAATTTGTACGTTTTTCAATCAAAAATTCACGCGTCAGAAGCGAGATTCGAACCCACGCCCACATTCGTGGACCAGAACACTCCGACCTCTGCAGCAGAGGAAGCAATCGCTTGAGTCTGTCGCCTTAGACCGCTCGGCCATCCTGACACTGTGCCTGCTCTTCTATCATAAATCATATTGCTAAAAAGATATTCTTTTTTTTCACTATATAAGTACTATACATTAACAACATAATACTAAATCGCGTGCAACATTTAGAAAAACAAAAGAGTAAATTTTTCGAATATAAGATGTCGAAAAGTAAAGAAAAATAATTTGTACGTTTTTCAATCAAAAATTCACGCGTCAGAAGCGAGATTCGGACCCACGCCCACATTCGTGGACCAGAACACTCAGCCCTCTGCTGCAGAGGAAGCAATCGCTTGAGTCTGGCGCCTTAGAAAACACGGCCACCCTGACACAGTATCTGTGTTTCTATCATAAATCATATTGCTAAAAAGATATTCTTTTTTTTCACTATATAAGTACTATATCTTAACAACATAATACTAAATCGCGTGCAACATTTAGAAAAACAAAAGAGTAAATTTTTCGAATATAAGATATCGAAATTTAAAGAAAAATAATTTGTACGTTTTTCAATCAAAAATTCACTTGTCAAAAGTGGGACACGAACCCACGCCCACATTCGTGGACCAGAACACTCAGACCTCTGCAGCAGAGGAAGCAATCGCTTGAGTCTGGCGCCTTAGACCGCTCGGCTATCCTGACACAGTGCCTGTGATTCTATCATAAATCATATTGCTAAAAAGATATTCTTTTTTTTTCACTATATAAGTACTATACATTAACAGCATAACACTAAATCGCGTGCAACATTTAGAAAAACAAAAGAGTAAATTTTTCGAATATAAGATGTCGAAAAGTAAAGAAAAATAATTTGTACGTTCTTCAATCAAAAATTCACATGTCAGAAGTGGGTTTCGAACCCACGTCCACATTCGTGGACCAGAACACTCAGCCCTCTGCAGCAGAGGAAGCAATCGCTTGAGTCTGGCGCCTTGGACCGCACGGCCATCCTGACACAGTGTCAGTGTTTCTATCATAAATCATATTGCTAAAAAGATAATCTTTTTTTTTTCACTATATAAGTACTATATCTTAACAACATAATACTAAATCGCGTGCAACATTTAGAAAAACAAAAGAGTAAATTTTTCGAATATAAGATGTCGAAAAGTAAAGAAAAATAATTTGTACGTTTTTCAATCAAAAATTCAATTGTCAGAAGTGGGATTCGAACCCACGCCCACATTCGTGGACCAGAACACTCCGACCTCTACCTCAGAGGAAGCAATCGCTTGAGTCTGTCGCCTTAGACCGCTCGGCCATCCTGACACTGTGCATGCGCTTCTATCATAAATCATATTGCTAAAAAGATATTCTTTTTTTTTTCACTATATAAGTACTATACATTAACAACATAATACTAAATCGCGTGCAACATTTAGAAAAACAAAAGAGTAAATTTTTCGAATATAAGATGTCGAAAAGTAAAGAAAAATAATTTGTACATTTTTCAATCAAAAATTCACAAGTGGGATTCGAACCCACGCCCGCATTCGTGGACCAGAACACTCTGCCCTCTGCAGCAGAGGAATCAATCGCTTGAGTCTGGCGCCTTAGACCGCTCGGCCATCCTTATACTGTCCCTGTGTTTCTATCATAAATCATATTGCTAAAAAGGTATTCTTTTATTTTCACTATATAAGTACTATATCTTAACAACATAATACTAAATCGCGTGCAACATTTGGAAAAACAAAAGAGTAAATTTTTCGAATATAAGATGTCGAAAAGTAAAGAAAAATAATTTGTACGTTTTTCAATCAAAAATTCACATGTCAGAAGTGGGATTCGAACCCACGCGCACATTCATGGAAAAGAACACTCAGCCCTGTGCAGCAAACGAAGCAATCGCTTGAGTCTGCCACCTTAGACCGCTCGGCCAACCAGACACAGTGCCTTTGACTCTATCAAAAATCATATTGCTAAAAAGATATTCTTTTTTTTCACTATATAAGCACTATATCTTAACAACATAATACTAAATCGCGCGCAAAATTTAGAGAAACAAATAAGTAAATTTTTCCAATATAAGATGTCGAAAAGTAAAGAAAAATAATTTGTACGTTTTTCAATAAAAAATTCACATGTCAGAAGTGGGATTCGAACCAACGCCCACATTCGTGGACCAGAACATTCTGCCCACTGCAGCAGAGGAAACAATCGCTTGAGTCTGGCGCCTTAGACCGCTCGGTCATCCTTATACTGTGTCCGTGTTTCTGTCATAAATCATATTGCTAAAAAGGTATTCTTTTATTTTCACTATATAAGTACTATATCTTAACAACATAATACTAAATCGCGTGCAACATTTAGAAAAACTAAAGAGTAAATTTTTCGAATATAAGATGTCGAAAAGTAAAGAAAAATTAATTGTACGTTTTTCAATCAAACATTCCCATGTCAGAAGTGGGATTCGAACCCACGCCCACATTCGTGGACCAGAACACTCAGCCCTCGGCAGCAGAGGAAACAATCGCGTGAGTCTGGCGCCTTAGACCACTCGGCAATCCTGACACAGTGTCTGTGATTCTATCATAAATCATATTGCTAAAAAGATATTCTTTTTTTTTTTCACTATATAAGTACTATACCTTAACAACATAATACTAAATCGCGTGCAACATTTAGAAAAACAAAAGAGTAAATTTTTCGAATATAAGATATCGAAAAGTAAAGAAAAATAATTTGTACGTTTTTCAATCAAAAATTCAGTTGTCAGAAGTGGGATTCGAACCAACGCCCACATTTGCGGATAAGAACACTCAGCCCTCTGCAGCAGATGAAGCAATCGCTTGAGTCTGGCGCCTTAGACCGCTCGGCCATACTGACACAGTGCCTGTGATTCTATCAAAAATCATATTGCTAAAAAGATATTCTTGTTTTTCACTATATAAGCACTATATCTTAACAACATAATACTAAATCGCGCGCAAAATTTAGAGAAACAAATAAGTAAATTTTTCCAATATAAGATGTCGAAAAGTAAAGAAAAATAATTTGTACGTTTTTCAATAAAAAATTCACATGTCAGAAGTGGGATTCGAACCAACGCCCACATTCGTGGACCAGAACATTCTGCCCACTGCAGCAGAGGAAACAATCGCTTGAGTCTGGCGCCTTAGACCGCTCGGTCATCCTTATACTGTGTCCGTGTTTCTGTCATAAATCATATTGCTAAAAAGGTATTCTTTTATTTTCACTATATAAGTACTATATCTTAACAACATAATACTAAATCGCGTGCAACATTTAGAAAAACTAAAGAGTAAATTTTTCGAATATAAGATGTCGAAAAGTAAAGAAAAATTAATTGTACGTTTTTCAATCAAACATTCCCATGTCAGAAGTGGGATTCGAACCCACGCCCACATTCGTGGACCAGAACACTCAGCCCTCGGCAGCAGAGGAAACAATCGCGTGAGTCTGGCGCCTTAGACCACTCGGCAATCCTGACACAGTGTCTGTGATTCTATCATAAATCATATTGCTAAAAAGATATTCTTTTTTTTTTTCACTATATAAGTACTATACCTTAACAACATAATAGTAAATCGCGTGCAACATTTAGAAAAACAAAAGAGTAAATTTTTCGAATATAAGATGTCGAAAAATAAAGAAAAATAATTTGTACGTTTTTCAATCAAAAATGCACATGTCAGAAGTGGGATTCGACACCACGCCCACATTCGTGGACCAGAACACTCAGCCCTCTGCAGCAGAGGAAGCAATCGCTTGAGTCTGGCGCCTTAAACCGCTCGGCCATCCTACACAGTTCCGGTGTTTCTATCATAAATCATATTCCCAAAAAGATATTCTTTTTTTTACTATATAAGTACTATATCTTAACAAAATTATACTAAATCGCGTGCAACATTTAGGAAAATAAAAGAGTAAATTTTTCGAATATAAGATGTCGAAAAAAAAAGAAAAATAATTTGTACGTTTTTCAATCAAACATTCACATGTCAGAAGCGGGATTCGAACCAACGCCCACATTCGTGGACCAGAACACTCAGCCCTCTGCGGCAGAAGAAGAAATCGCTTGAGTCTGGCGCCTTAGACCGCTCGGCCATCCTGACACAGTCTTTGTGATTCTATCATAAATCATATTGCTATTTTTTTCACTATATAAGTACTATATCTTAACAACATAATACTAAATCGCGTGCAACATTTAGAAAAACAAAAGAGTAAATTTTTCGAATATAAGATGTCGAAAAGTAAAGAAAAATAATTTGTACATTTTTTAATCACAAATTCACATGTCAGAAGTGGGATTCGAACCCACGCCCACATTCGTGGACCAGAACACTCTGCCCTATGCAGCAGAGGAATCAATCGCTTGAGTCTGGCGCCTTAGACCGCTCGGCCATCCTGATAAAGTGCCGGTGTTTCTATCATAAATCATATTGCCAAAAAGATATTCTTTTTTTTACTATATGAGTACTATATCTTAACAACATAATAGTAAATCGCGTGCAACATTTAGAAAAACAAAAGAGTAAATTTTTAGAATATAAGATGTCGAAAAGTAAAGAAAAATAATTTGTAAGTTTTTAAATCAAAAATTCACATGTCAGAAGTGGGATTCGATCCCACGCGCACATTCATGGAAAAGAACACTCAGCCCTCTGCAGTAAACGAAGTAATCGCTTGAGTCTGGCACCTTAGACCGCTCGGCCAAACAGACACAGTGCCTGTGACTCTATCAAAAATCATATTGCTAAAAAGATATTCTTTTTTTTCACTATATAAGCACTATATCTTAACAACATAATACTAAATCGCGCGCAACATTTAGAGAAATAAAAGAGTAAATTTTTCCAATATAAGATGTCGAAAAGTAAAGAAAAATAATTTGTACGTTTTTCAATCAAAAATTCCATGTCAGAAGTGGGATTCGAACCCATGCCCACATTCGTGGACCAGAACACTCAGACCTCTGCAGCAGAGGAAGCAATCGCTTGAGTCTGGCGCCTTAGACCGCTCGGCCATCCTGACACAGTGCCTGTGATTCTATCATAAATCATATTGCTAAAAATATATTCTTTTTTTTCACTATATAAGTACTATACATTAACAACATAACACTAAATCGCGTGCAACATTTAGAAAAACAAAAGAGTAAATTTTTCGAATATAAGATGTCGAAAAGTAAAGAAAAATAATTTGTACGTTTTTCAATCAAAAATTCACATGTCAGAAGTGGGATTCGAACCCACGCGCACATTCGTGGACCAGAACACTCAGCCCTCTGCAGCAAAGGAAGCATTCGCTTGAGTCTGGCGCCTTAGACCGCTCGGCCATCCTGACACTGTGCATGCGCTTCTATCATAAATCATATTGCTAAAAAGATATTCTTTTTTTTTTCACTATATAAGTACTATACACTAACAACATAATACTAAATCGCGTGCAACATTTAGAAAAACAAAAGAGTAAATTTTTCGAATATAAGATGTCGAAAAGTAAAGAAAAATAATTTGTACGTTCTTCAATCAAATATTCACATGTCAGAAGTCAGATTCTATCCAACGCCCACATTCGTGGATCAGAACTCTCAGCCCTCTGCAGCAGAGGAAGCAATCGCTTGAGTCTGGCGCCTTCGACCACACGGCCATCCTGACACAGTGTCTGTGATTCTATCATAAACCATATTGCTAAAAAGATATTCTTTTTTTTTCACTATATAAGTACAATATCTTAACAACATAATACTAAATCGCGTGCAACATTTAGAAAAACAAAAAAGTAAATTTTTCGAATATAAGATGTCGAAAAGTAAAGAAAAATAATTTGTACGTTCTTCAATCAAAAATTCACATGTCAGAAGTGGGTTTCGAACCCACGTCCACAATCGTGGACCAGAACACTCAGCCCTCTGCAGCAGAGGAATCAATCGCTTGAGTCTGGCGCCTTTGACCGCTCGGCCATCCTGATAAAGTGTCAGTGTTTCTATCATAAATCATATTGCTAAAAAGATAATCTTTTTTTTTCACTATATAAGTACTATATCTTAACAACATAATACTAAATCGCGTGCAACATTTAGAAAAACAAAAGAGTAAATTTTTCGAATATAAGATGTCGAAAAGTAAAGAAAAATAATTTGTACGTTTTTCAATCAAAAATTCAATTGTCAGAAGTGGGATTCGAAACCACGCCCACATTCGTGGACCAGAACACTCCGACCTCTACAGCAGAGGAAGCAATCGCTTGAGTCTGTCGCCTTAGACCGCTCGGCCATCCTGACACTGTGCATGCGCTTCTATCATAAATCATATTGCTAAAAAGATATTCTTTTTTTTTTCACTATATAAGTACTATACACTAACAACATAATACTAAATCGCGTGCAACATTTAGAAAAACAAAAGAGTAAATTTTTCGAATATAAGATGTCGAAAAGTAAAGAAAAATAATTTGTACATTTTTCAATCAAAAATTCACAAGTCAGAAGTGGGATTCGAACCCACGCCCGCATTCGTGGACCAGAACACTCTGCCCTCTGCAGCAGAGGAATCAATCGCTTGAGTCTGGCGCCTTAGACCGCTCGGCCATCCTTATACTGTCCCTGTGTTTCTATCATAAATCATATTGCTAAAAAGGTATTCTTTTATTTTCACTATATAAGTACTATATCTTAACAACATAATACTAAATCGCGTGCAACATTTGGAAAAACAAAAGAGTAAATTTTTCGAATATAAGATGTCGAAAAGTAAAGAAAAATAATTTGTACGTTTTTCAATCAAAAATTCACATGTCAGAAGTGGGATTCGAACCCACGCGCACATTCATGGAAAAAAACACTCAGCCCTGTGCAGCAAACGAAGCAATCGCTTGAGTCTGCCACCTTAGACCGCTCGGCCAACCAGACACAGTGCCTTTGACTCTATCAAAAATCATATTGCTAAAAAGATATTCTTTTTTTTCACTATATAAGCACTATATATTAACAACATAATACTAAATCGCGCTCAACATTTAGAGAAACAAAAGAGTAAATTTTTCCAATATAAGATGTCGAAAATTAAAGAAAAATAATTTGTACGTTTTTCAATCAAAAATGCACATGTCAGAAGTGGGATTCGACACCACGCCCACATTCGTGGACGAGAACACTCAGCCCTCTGCAGCAGAGGAAGCAATCGCTTGAGTCTGGCGCCTTGGACCGCTCGGCCATTCTGACACAGTGTCAGTGTTTCTATCATAAATCATATTGCTAAAAAGATAATCTTTTTTTTTTCACTATATAAGTACTATATCTTAACAACATAATACTAAATCGCGTGCAACATTTAGAAAAACAAAAGAGTAAATTTTTCGAATATAAGATGTCGAAAAGTAAAGAAAAATAATTTGTACGTTTTTCAATCAAAAATTCAATTGTCAGAAGTGGGATTCGAACCCACGCCCACATTCGTGGACCAGAACACTCCGACCTCTACAGCAGAGGAAGCAATCGCTTGAGTCTGTCGCCTTAGACCGCTCGGCCATTCTGACACTGTGCATGCGCTTCTATCATAAATCATATTGCTAAAAAGATATTCTTTTTTTTTCACTATATAAGTACTATACATTAACAACATAATACTAAATCGCGTGCAACATTTAGAAAAACAAAAGAGTAAATTTTTCGAATATAAGATGTCGAAAAGTAAAGAAAAATAATTTGTACATTTTTCAATCAAAAATTCACAAGTCAGAAGTGGGATTCGAACCCACGCCCGCATTCGTGGACCAGAACACTCTGCCCTCTGCAGCAGAGGAATCAATCGCTTGAGTCTGGCGCCTTAGACCGCTCGGCCATCCTTATACTGTCCCTGTGTTTCTATCATAAATCATATTGCTAAAAAGGTATTCTTTTATTTTCACTATATAAGTACTATATCTTAACAACATAATACTAAATCGCGTGCAACATTTGGAAAAACAAAAGAGTAAATTTTTCGAATATAAGATGTCGAAAAGTAAAGAAAAATAATTTGTACGTTTTTCAATCAAAAATTCACATGTCAGAAGTGGGATTCGAACCCACGCGCACATTCATGGAAAAGAACACTCAGCCCTGTGCAGCAAACGAAGCAATCGCTTGAGTCTGCCACCTTAGACCGCTCGGCCAACCAGACACAGTGACTTTGACTCTATCAAAAATCATATTGCTAAAAAGATATTCTTTTTTTTCACTATATAAGCACTATATATTAACAACATAATACTAAATCGCGCGCAACATTTAGAGAAACAAAAGAGTAAATTTTTCCAATATAAGATGTCGAAAAGTAAAGAAAAATAATTTGTACGTTTTTCAATCAAAAATTCCATGTCAGAAGTGGGATTCGAACCCACGCCCACATTCGTGGACCAGAACACTCAGACCTCTGCGGCAGAGAAAGCAATCGCTTGAGTCTGGCTCCTTAGACCGCTCGGCCATACTGACACAGTGCCTGTGATTCTATCAAAAATCATATTGCTAAAAAGATATTCTTGTTTTTCACTATATAAGCACTATATCTTAACAACATAATACTAAATCGCGCGCAAAATTTAGAGAAACAAATAAGTAAATTTTTCCAATATAAGATGTCGAAAAGTAAAGAAAAATAATTTGTACGTTTTTCAATAAAAAATTCACATGTCAGAAGTGGGATTTGAACCCACGCCCATATTCGTGGACTAGAACATTCTGCCCTCTGCAGCAGAGGAAGCCATCGCGTGAGTCTGGCGCCTTAGACCGCTCGGCCATCCTGATACTGTCTCTGTGATTCTATCATAAATCATATTGCTATTTTTTTGACTATATAAGTACTATATCTTAACAACATAATACTAAATCGCGTGCAACATTTAGAAAAACAAAAGAGTAAATTTTTCGAATATAAGATATCGAAAAGTAAAGAAAAATACTTTGTACGTTTCTCAATCAAAAATTCACATGTCAGAAGTGGGATTCGAACCAACGCCCACATTCGTGGACCAGAACATTCTGCCCACTGCAGCAGAGGAAACAATCGCTTGAGTCTGGCGCCTTAGACCGCTCGGTCATCCTTATACTGTGTCCGTGTTTCTGTCATAAATCATATTGCTAAAAAGGTATTCTTTTATTTTCACTATATAAGTACTATATCTTAACAACATAATACTAAATCGCGTGCAACATTTAGAAAAACTAAAGAGTAAATTTTTCGAATATAAGATGTCGAAAAGTAAAGAAAAATTAATTGTACGTTTTTCAATCAAACATTCCCATGTCAGAAGTGGGATTCGAACCCACGCCCACATTCGTGGACCAGAACACTCAGCCCTCGGCAGCAGAGGAAGCAATCGCTTGAGTCTGGCGCCTTAGACCACTCGGCAATCCTGACACAGTGTCTGTGATTCTATCATAAATCATATTGCTAAAAAGATATTCTTTTTTTTCACTATATAAGTACTATACCTTAACAACATAATACTAAATCGCGTGCAACATTTAGAAAAACAAAAGAGTAAATTTTTCGAATATAAGATATCGAAAAGTAAAGAAAAATAATTTGTACGTTTTTCAATCAAAGATTCAGTTGTCAGAAGTGGGATTCGAACCAACGCCCACATTTGCGGACAAGAACACTCAGCCCTCTGCAGCAGATGAAGCAATCGCTTGAGTCTGGCGCCTTAGACCGCTTGGCCACACTGCCACAGCCTCCGTTTTTCTATCATAAATCATATTGCTAAAAAGATATTCTTTTTTTTCACTATATAAGTACTATATCTTAACAACATAATAGTAAATCGCGTGCAACATTTAGAAAAACAAAAGAGTAAATTTTTCGAATATAAGATGTCGAAAAATAAAGAAAAATAATTTGTACGTTTTTCAATCAAAAATGCACATGTCAGAAGTGGGATTCGACACCACGCCCACATTCGTGGACGAGAACACTCAGCCCTCTGCGGCAGAAGAAGAAATCGCTTGAGTCTGGCGCCTTAGACCGCTCGGCCATCCTGACACAGTCTCTGTGATTCTATCATAAATCATATTGCTATTTTTTTCACTATATAAGTACTATATCTTAACAACATAATACTAAATCGCGTGCAACATTTAGAAAAACAAAAGAGTAAATTTTTCGAATATAAGATATCGAAAAGTAAAGAAAAATACTTTGTACGTTTCTCAATCAAAAATTCACATGTCAGAAGTGGGATTCGAACCAACGCCCACATTCGTGGACCAGAACATTCTGCCCACTGCAGCAGAGGAAACAATCGCTTGAGTCTGGCGCCTTAGACCGCTCGGTCATCCTTATACTGTGTCCGTGTTTCTGTCATAAATCATATTGCTAAAAAGGTATTCTTTTATTTTCACTATATAAGTACTATATCTTAACAACATAATACTAAATCGCGTGCAACATTTAGAAAAACTAAAGAGTAAATTTTTCGAATATAAGATGTCGAAAAGTAAAGAAAAATTAATTGTACGTTTTTCAATCAAACATTCCCATGTCAGAAGTGGGATTCGAACCCACGCCCACATTCGTGGACCAGAACACTCAGCCCTCGGCAGCAGAGGAAACAATCGCGTGAGTCTGGCGCCTTAGACCACTCGGCAATCCTGACACAGTGTCTGTGATTCTATCATAAATCATATTGCTAAAAAGATATTCTTTTTTTTTTTCACTATATAAGTACTATACCTTAACAACATAATAGTAAATCGCGTGCAACATTTAGAAAAACAAAAGAGTAAATTTTTCGAATATAAGATGTCGAAAAATAAAGAAAAATAATTTGTACGTTTTTCAATCAAAAATGCACATGTCAGAAGTGGGATTCGACACCACGCCCACATTCGTGGACCAGAACACTCAGCCCTCTGCAGCAGAGGAAGCAATCGCTTGAGTCTGGCGCCTTAAACCGCTCGGCCATCCTACACAGTTCCGGTGTTTCTATCATAAATCATATTCCCAAAAAGATATTCTTTTTTTTACTATATAAGTACTATATCTTAACAAAATTATACTAAATCGCGTGCAACATTTAGGAAAATAAAAGAGTAAATTTTTCGAATATAAGATGTCGAAAAAAAAAGAAAAATAATTTGTACGTTTTTCAATCAAACATTCACATGTCAGAAGCGGGATTCGAACCAACGCCCACATTCGTGGACCAGAACACTCAGCCCTCTGCGGCAGAAGAAGAAATCGCTTGAGTCTGGCGCCTTAGACCGCTCGGCCATCCTGACACAGTCTTTGTGATTCTATCATAAATCATATTGCTATTTTTTTCACTATATAAGTACTATATCTTAACAACATAATACTAAATCGCGTGCAACATTTAGAAAAACAAAAGAGTAAATTTTTCGAATATAAGATGTCGAAAAGTAAAGAAAAATAATTTGTACATTTTTTAATCACAAATTCACATGTCAGAAGTGGGATTCGAACCCACGCCCACATTCGTGGACCAGAACACTCTGCCCTATGCAGCAGAGGAATCAATCGCTTGAGTCTGGCGCCTTAGACCGCTCGGCCATCCTGATAAAGTGCCGGTGTTTCTATCATAAATCATATTGCCAAAAAGATATTCTTTTTTTTACTATATGAGTACTATATCTTAACAACATAATAGTAAATCGCGTGCAACATTTAGAAAAACAAAAGAGTAAATTTTTAGAATATAAGATGTCGAAAAGTAAAGAAAAATAATTTGTAAGTTTTTAAATCAAAAATTCACATGTCAGAAGTGGGATTCGATCCCACGCGCACATTCATGGAAAAGAACACTCAGCCCTCTGCAGTAAACGAAGTAATCGCTTGAGTCTGGCACCTTAGACCGCTCGGCCAAACAGACACAGTGCCTGTGACTCTATCAAAAATCATATTGCTAAAAAGATATTCTTTTTTTTCACTATATAAGCACTATATCTTAACAACATAATACTAAATCGCGCGCAACATTTAGAGAAATAAAAGAGTAAATTTTTCCAATATAAGATGTCGAAAAGTAAAGAAAAATAATTTGTACGTTTTTCAATCAAAAATTCCATGTCAGAAGTGGGATTCGAACCCATGCCCACATTCGTGGACCAGAACACTCAGACCTCTGCAGCAGAGGAAGCAATCGCTTGAGTCTGGCGCCTTAGACCGCTCGGCCATCCTGACACAGTGCCTGTGATTCTATCATAAATCATATTGCTAAAAATATATTCTTTTTTTTCACTATATAAGTACTATACATTAACAACATAACACTAAATCGCGTGCAACATTTAGAAAAACAAAAGAGTAAATTTTTCGAATATAAGATGTCGAAAAGTAAAGAAAAATAATTTGTACGTTTTTCAATCAAAAATTCACATGTCAGAAGTGGGATTCGAACCCACGCGCACATTCGTGGACCAGAACACTCAGCCCTCTGCAGCAAAGGAAGCATTCGCTTGAGTCTGGCGCCTTAGACCGCTCGGCCATCCTGACACTGTGCATGCGCTTCTATCATAAATCATATTGCTAAAAAGATATTCTTTTTTTTTTCACTATATAAGTACTATACACTAACAACATAATACTAAATCGCGTGCAACATTTAGAAAAACAAAAGAGTAAATTTTTCGAATATAAGATGTCGAAAAGTAAAGAAAAATAATTTGTACGTTCTTCAATCAAATATTCACATGTCAGAAGTCAGATTCTATCCAACGCCCACATTCGTGGATCAGAACTCTCAGCCCTCTGCAGCAGAGGAAGCAATCGCTTGAGTCTGGCGCCTTCGACCACACGGCCATCCTGACACAGTGTCTGTGATTCTATCATAAACCATATTGCTAAAAAGATATTCTTTTTTTTTCACTATATAAGTACAATATCTTAACAACATAATACTAAATCGCGTGCAACATTTAGAAAAACAAAAAAGTAAATTTTTCGAATATAAGATGTCGAAAAGTAAAGAAAAATAATTTGTACGTTCTTCAATCAAAAATTCACATGTCAGAAGTGGGTTTCGAACCCACGTCCACAATCGTGGACCAGAACACTCAGCCCTCTGCAGCAGAGGAATCAATCGCTTGAGTCTGGCGCCTTTGACCGCTCGGCCATCCTGATAAAGTGTCAGTGTTTCTATCATAAATCATATTGCTAAAAAGATAATCTTTTTTTTTTCACTATATAAGTACTATATCTTAACAACATAATACTAAATCGCGTGCAACATTTAGAAAAACAAAAGAGTAAATTTTTCGAATATAAGATGTCGAAAAGTAAAGAAAAATAATTTGTACGTTTTTCAATCAAAAATTCAATTGTCAGAAGTGGGATTCGAAACCACGCCCACATTCGTGGACCAGAACACTCCGACCTCTACAGCAGAGGAAGCAATCGCTTGAGTCTGTCGCCTTAGACCGCTCGGCCATCCTGACACTGTGCATGCGCTTCTATCATAAATCATATTGCTAAAAAGATATTCTTTTTTTTTTCACTATATAAGTACTATACACTAACAACATAATACTAAATCGCGTGCAACATTTAGAAAAACAAAAGAGTAAATTTTTCGAATATAAGATGTCGAAAAGTAAAGAAAAATAATTTGTACATTTTTCAATCAAAAATTCACAAGTCAGAAGTGGGATTCGAACCCACGCCCGCATTCGTGGACCAGAACACTCTGCCCTCTGCAGCAGAGGAATCAATCGCTTGAGTCTGGCGCCTTAGACCGCTCGGCCATCCTTATACTGTCCCTGTGTTTCTATCATAAATCATATTGCTAAAAAGGTATTCTTTTATTTTCACTATATAAGTACTATATCTTAACAACATAATACTAAATCGCGTGCAACATTTGGAAAAACAAAAGAGTAAATTTTTCGAATATAAGATGTCGAAAAGTAAAGAAAAATAATTTGTACGTTTTTCAATCAAAAATTCACATGTCAGAAGTGGGATTCGAACCCACGCGCACATTCATGGAAAAAAACACTCAGCCCTGTGCAGCAAACGAAGCAATCGCTTGAGTCTGCCACCTTAGACCGCTCGGCCAACCAGACACAGTGCCTTTGACTCTATCAAAAATCATATTGCTAAAAAGATATTCTTTTTTTTCACTATATAAGCACTATATATTAACAACATAATACTAAATCGCGCTCAACATTTAGAGAAACAAAAGAGTAAATTTTTCCAATATAAGATGTCGAAAATTAAAGAAAAATAATTTGTACGTTTTTCAATCAAAAATGCACATGTCAGAAGTGGGATTCGACACCACGCCCACATTCGTGGACGAGAACACTCAGCCCTCTGCAGCAGAGGAAGCAATCGCTTGAGTCTGGCGCCTTGGACCGCTCGGCCATTCTGACACAGTGTCAGTGTTTCTATCATAAATCATATTGCTAAAAAGATAATCTTTTTTTTTTCACTATATAAGTACTATATCTTAACAACATAATACTAAATCGCGTGCAACATTTAGAAAAACAAAAGAGTAAATTTTTC
The DNA here is from genome assembly GCA_964019185.1 of Maratus speculifer. Lineage (NCBI taxonomy): Eukaryota > Metazoa > Arthropoda > Arachnida > Araneae > Salticidae > Maratus > Maratus speculifer. Next base: position 1,146,834 of record CAXHSM010000001.1, read on the forward strand.
GAATATAAGATGTCGAAAAGTAAAGAAAAATAATTTGTACGTTTTTCAATCAAAAATTCAATTGTCAGAAGTGGGATTCGAACCCACGCCCACATTCGTGGACCAGAACACTCCGACCTCTACAGCAGAGGAAGCAATCGCTTGAGTCTGTCGCCTTAGACCGCTCGGCCATTCTGACACTGTGCATGCGCTTCTATCATAAATCATATTGCTAAAAAGATATTCTTTTTTTTTCACTATATAAGTACTATACATTAACAACATAATACTAAATCGCGTGCAACATTTAGAAAAACAAAAGAGTAAATTTTTCGAATATAAGATGTCGAAAAGTAAAGAAAAATAATTTGTACATTTTTCAATCAAAAATTCACAAGTCAGAAGTGGGATTCGAACCCACGCCCGCATTCGTGGACCAGAACACTCTGCCCTCTGCAGCAGAGGAATCAATCGCTTGAGTCTGGCGCCTTAGACCGCTCGGCCATCCTTATACTGTCCCTGTGTTTCTATCATAAATCATATTGCTAAAAAGGTATTCTTTTATTTTCACTATATAAGTACTATATCTTAACAACATAATACTAAATCGCGTGCAACATTTGGAAAAACAAAAGAGTAAATTTTTCGAATATAAGATGTCGAAAAGTAAAGAAAAATAATTTGTACGTTTTTCAATCAAAAATTCACATGTCAGAAGTGGGATTCGAACCCACGCGCACATTCATGGAAAAGAACACTCAGCCCTGTGCAGCAAACGAAGCAATCGCTTGAGTCTGCCACCTTAGACCGCTCGGCCAACCAGACACAGTGACTTTGACTCTATCAAAAATCATATTGCTAAAAAGATATTCTTTTTTTTCACTATATAAGCACTATATATTAACAACATAATACTAAATCGCGCGCAACATTTAGAGAAACAAAAGAGTAAATTTTTCCAATATAAGATGTCGAAAAGTAAAGAAAAATAATTTGTACGTTTTTCAATCAAAAATTCCATGTCAGAAGTGGGATTCGAACCCACGCCCACATTCGTGGACCAGAACACTCAGACCTCTGCGGCAGAGAAAGCAATCGCTTGAGTCTGGCTCCTTAGACCGCTCGGCCATACTGACACAGTGCCTGTGATTCTATCAAAAATCATATTGCTAAAAAGATATTCTTGTTTTTCACTATATAAGCACTATATCTTAACAACATAATACTAAATCGCGCGCAAAATTTAGAGAAACAAATAAGTAAATTTTTCCAATATAAGATGTCGAAAAGTAAAGAAAAATAATTTGTACGTTTTTCAATAAAAAATTCACATGTCAGAAGTGGGATTTGAACCCACGCCCATATTCGTGGACTAGAACATTCTGCCCTCTGCAGCAGAGGAAGCCATCGCGTGAGTCTGGCGCCTTAGACCGCTCGGCCATCCTGATACTGTCTCTGTGATTCTATCATAAATCATATTGCTATTTTTTTGACTATATAAGTACTATATCTTAACAACATAATACTAAATCGCGTGCAACATTTAGAAAAACAAAAGAGTAAATTTTTCGAATATAAGATATCGAAAAGTAAAGAAAAATACTTTGTACGTTTCTCAATCAAAAATTCACATGTCAGAAGTGGGATTCGAACCAACGCCCACATTCGTGGACCAGAACATTCTGCCCACTGCAGCAGAGGAAACAATCGCTTGAGTCTGGCGCCTTAGACCGCTCGGTCATCCTTATACTGTGTCCGTGTTTCTGTCATAAATCATATTGCTAAAAAGGTATTCTTTTATTTTCACTATATAAGTACTATATCTTAACAACATAATACTAAATCGCGTGCAACATTTAGAAAAACTAAAGAGTAAATTTTTCGAATATAAGATGTCGAAAAGTAAAGAAAAATTAATTGTACGTTTTTCAATCAAACATTCCCATGTCAGAAGTGGGATTCGAACCCACGCCCACATTCGTGGACCAGAACACTCAGCCCTCGGCAGCAGAGGAAGCAATCGCTTGAGTCTGGCGCCTTAGACCACTCGGCAATCCTGACACAGTGTCTGTGATTCTATCATAAATCATATTGCTAAAAAGATATTCTTTTTTTTCACTATATAAGTACTATACCTTAACAACATAATACTAAATCGCGTGCAACATTTAGAAAAACAAAAGAGTAAATTTTTCGAATATAAGATATCGAAAAGTAAAGAAAAATAATTTGTACGTTTTTCAATCAAAGATTCAGTTGTCAGAAGTGGGATTCGAACCAACGCCCACATTTGCGGACAAGAACACTCAGCCCTCTGCAGCAGATGAAGCAATCGCTTGAGTCTGGCGCCTTAGACCGCTTGGCCACACTGCCACAGCCTCCGTTTTTCTATCATAAATCATATTGCTAAAAAGATATTCTTTTTTTTCACTATATAAGTACTATATCTTAACAACATAATAGTAAATCGCGTGCAACATTTAGAAAAACAAAAGAGTAAATTTTTCGAATATAAGATGTCGAAAAATAAAGAAAAATAATTTGTACGTTTTTCAATCAAAAATGCACATGTCAGAAGTGGGATTCGACACCACGCCCACATTCGTGGACGAGAACACTCAGCCCTCTGCGGCAGAAGAAGAAATCGCTTGAGTCTGGCGCCTTAGACCGCTCGGCCATCCTGACACAGTCTCTGTGATTCTATCATAAATCATATTGCTATTTTTTTCACTATATAAGTACTATATCTTAACAACATAATACTAAATCGCGTGCAACATTTAGAAAAACAAAAGAGTAAATTTTTCGAATATAAGATATCGAAAAGTAAAGAAAAATACTTTGTACGTTTCTCAATCAAAAATTCACATGTCAGAAGTGGGATTCGAACCAACGCCCACATTCGTGGACCAGAACATTCTGCCCACTGCAGCAGAGGAAACAATCGCTTGAGTCTGGCGCCTTAGACCGCTCGGTCATCCTTATACTGTGTCCGTGTTTCTGTCATAAATCATATTGCTAAAAAGGTATTCTTTTATTTTCACTATATAAGTACTATATCTTAACAACATAATACTAAATCGCGTGCAACATTTAGAAAAACTAAAGAGTAAATTTTTCGAATATAAGATGTCGAAAAGTAAAGAAAAATTAATTGTACGTTTTTCAATCAAACATTCCCATGTCAGAAGTGGGATTCGAACCCACGCCCACATTCGTGCACCAGAACACTCAGCCCTCGGCAGCAGAGGAAGCAATCGCTTGAGTCTGGCGCCTTAGACCACTCGGCAATCCTGACACAGTGTCTGTGATTCTATCATAAATCATATTGCTAAAAAGATATTCTTTTTTTTTTCACTATATAAGTACTATACCTTAACAACATAATACTAAATCGCGTGCAACATTTAGAAAAACAAAAGAGTAAATTTTTCGAATATAAGATATCGAAAAGTAAAGAAAAATAATTTGTACGTTTTTCAATCAAAAATTCAGTTGTCAGAAGTGGGATTCGAACCAACGCCCACATTTGCGGACAAGAACACTCAGCCCTCTGCAGCAGATGAAGCAATCGCTTGAGTCTCGCGCCTTAGACCGCTTGGCCACACTGCCACAGCCTCCGTTTTTCTATCATAAATCATATTGCTAAAAAGATATTCTTTTTTTTCACTATATAAGTACTATATCTTAACAACATAATAGTAAATCGCGTGCAACATTTAGAAAAACAAAAGAGTAAATTTTTCGAATATAAGATGTCGAAAAATAAAGAAAAATAATTTGTACGTTTTTCAATCAAAAATGCACATGTCAGAAGTGGGATTCGACACCACGCCCACATTCGTGGACGAGAACACTCAGCCCTCTGCAGCAGAGGAAGCAATCGCTTGAGTCTGGCGCCTTAAACCGCTCGGCCATCCTACACAGTGCCGGTGTTTCTATCATAAATCATATTCCCAAAAAGATATTCTTTTTTTTACTATATAAGTACTATATCTTAACAAAACTATACTAAATCGCGTGCAACATTTAGGAAAATAAAAGAGTAAATTTTTCGAATATAAGATGTCGAAAAAAAAAGAAAAATAATTTGTACGTTTTTCAATCAAACATTCACATGTCAGAAGTGGGATTCGAACCAACGCCCACATTCGTGGACCAGAACACTCAGCCCTCTGCGGCAGAAGAAGAAATCGCTTGAGTCTGGCGCCTTAGACCGCTCGGCCATCCTGACACAGTCTCTGTGATTCTATCATAAATCATATTGCTATTTTTTTCACTATATAAGTACTATATCTTAACAACATAATACTAAATCGCGTGCAACATTTAGAAAAACAAAAGAGTAAATTTTTCGAATATAAGATGTCGAAAAGTAAAGAAAAATAATTTGTACATTTTTCAATCACAAATTCACATGTCAGAAGTGGGATTCGAACCCACGCCCACATTCGTGGACCAGAACACTCTGCCCTATGCAGCAGAGGAATCAATCGCTTGAGTCTGGCGCCTTAGACCGCTCGGCCATCCTGATAAAGTGCCGGTGTTTCTATCATAAATCATATTGCCAAAAAGATATTCTTTTTTTCACTATATGAGTACTATATCTTAACAACATAATAGTAAATCGCGTGCAACATTTAGAAAAACAAAAGAGTAAATTTTTAGAATATAAGATGTCGAAAAGTAAAGAAAAATAATTTGTAAGTTTTTAAATCAAAAATTCACATGTCAGAAGTGGGATTCGATCCCACGCGCACATTCATGGAAAAGAACACTCAGCCCTCTGCAGTAAACGAAGTAATCGCTTGAGTCTGGCACCTTAGACCGCTCGGCCAAACAGACACAGTGCCTGTGACTCTATCAAAAATCATATTGCTAAAAAGATATTCTTTTTTTTCACTATATAAGCACTATATCTTAACAACATAATACTAAATCGCGCGCAACATTTAGAGAAATAAAAGAGTAAATTTTTCCAATATAAGATATCGAAATTTAAAGAAAAATAATTTGTACGTTTTTCAATCAAAAATTCACTTGTCAAAAGTGGGATTCGAACCCACGCCCACATTCGTGGACCAGAACACTCAGACCTCTGCAGCAGAGGAAGCAATCGCTTGAGTCTGGCGCCTTAGACCGCTCGGCTATCCTGACACAATGCCTGTAATTCTATCATAAATCATATTGCTAAAAAGATATTCTTTTTTTTTCACTATATAAGTACTATACATTAACAACATAACACTAAATCGCGTGCAACATTTAGAAAAACAAAAGAGTAAATTTTTCGAATATAAGATGTCGAAAAGTAAAGAAAAATAATTTGTACGTTTTTCAATCAAAAATTCACTTGTCAGAAGTGGGATTCGAACCCACGCCCTCATTCGTGGACCAGAACACTCCGACCTCTGCAGCAGAGGAAGCAATCGCTTGAGTCCGTCGCCTTAGACCGCTCGGCCATCCTGACACTGTGCCTGCGTTTCTATCATAAATCATATTGCTAAAAAGATATTCTTTTTTTTCACTATATAAGTACTATATCTTAACAACATAATACTAAATCGCGTGCAACATTTAGAAAAACAAAAGAGTAAATTTTTCGAATATAAGATATCGAAAAGTAAAGAAAAATAATTTGTACGTTTTTCAATCAAAAACTCACATGTCAGAAGTGGGTTTCGAACCCACGTCCACATTCGTGGACCAGAACACTCAGCCCTCTGCAGCAGAGGAAGCAATCGCTTGTGTCTGGCGCCTTGGACCGCTCTTCCATCCTGACACAGTATCTGTGTTTCTATCATAAATCATATTGCTAAAAAGATATTCTTTTTTTTTCACTATATAAGTACTATACATTAACAACATAATACTAAATCGCGTGCAACATTTAGAAAAAAAAAAGAGTAAATTTTTCGAATATAAGATGTCGAAAAGTAAAGAAAAATAATTTGTACGTTTTTCAATCAAAAATTCACATGTCAGAAGCGGGATTCGAACCCACGCCCACATTCGTGGACCAGAACACTCAGCCCTCTGCAGCAGAGGAAGCAATCGCTTGAGTCTGGCGCCTTAGACCGCCCGGCCATCCTTACACAGTATCTGTGTTTCTATCATAAATCATATTGCTAAAAAGATATTCTTTTTTTTCACTATATAAGTACTATATCTTAACAACATAATACTAAATCGCGTGCAACATTTAGAAAAACAAAAGAGTAAATTTTTCGAATATAAGATATCGAAATTTAAAGAAAAATAATTTGTACGTTTTTCAATCAAAAATTCACTTGTCAAAAGTAGGATTCGAACCCACGCCCACATTCGTGGACCAGAACACTCAGACCTCTGCAGCAGAGGAAGCAATCGCTTGAGTCTGGCGCCTTAGACCGATCGGCTATCCTGACACAATGCCTGTGATTCTATCATAAATCATATTGCTAAAAAGATATTCTTTTTTTTTCACTATATAAGTACTATACATTAACAACATAACACTAAATCGCGTGCAACATTTAGAAAAACAAAAGAGTAAATTTTTCGAATATAAGATGTCGAAAAGTAAAGAAAAATAATTTGTACGTTTTTCAATCAAAAATTCACTTGTCAGAAGTGGGATTCGAACCCACGCCCACATTCGTGGACCAGAACACTCCGACCTCTGCAGCAGAGGAAGCAATCGCTTGAGTCTGTCGCCTTAGACAGCTCGGCCATCCTGACACTGTGCCTGCGTTTCTATCATAAATCATATTGCTAAAAAGATATTCTTTTTTTTTTCACTATATAAGTACTATACATTAACAACATAATACTAAATCGCGTGCAACATTTAGAAAAACAAAAGAGTAAATTTTTCAAATATAAGATGTCGAAAAGTAAAGAAAAACAATTTGTACGTTTTTCAATCAAAAATTCACGCGTCAGAAGCGAGATTCGAACCCACGCCCACATTCGTGGACCAGAACACTCCGACCTCTGCAGCAGAGGAAGCAATCGCTTGAGTCTGTCGCCTTAGACCGCTCGGCCATCCTGACACTGTGCCTGCTCTTCTATCATAAATCATATTGCTAAAAAGATATTCTTTTTTTTCACTATATAAGTACTATACATTAACAACATAATACTAAATCGCGTGCAACATTTAGAAAAACAAAAGAGTAAATTTTTCGAATATAAGATGTCGAAAAGTAAAGAAAAATAATTTGTACGTTTTTCAATCAAAAATTCACGCGTCAGAAGCGAGATTCGGACCCACGCCCACATTCGTGGACCAGAACACTCAGCCCTCTGCTGCAGAGGAAGCAATCGCTTGAGTCTGGCGCCTTAGAAAACACGGCCACCCTGACACAGTATCTGTGTTTCTATCATAAATCATATTGCTAAAAAGATATTCTTTTTTTTCACTATATAAGTACTATATCTTAACAACATAATACTAAATCGCGTGCAACATTTAGAAAAACAAAAGAGTAAATTTTTCGAATATAAGATATCGAAATTTAAAGAAAAATAATTTGTACGTTTTTCAATCAAAAATTCACTTGTCAAAAGTGGGACACGAACCCACGCCCACATTCGTGGACCAGAACACTCAGACCTCTGCAGCAGAGGAAGCAATCGCTTGAGTCTGGCGCCTTAGACCGCTCGGCTATCCTGACACAGTGCCTGTGATTCTATCATAAATCATATTGCTAAAAAGATATTCTTTTTTTTTCACTATATAAGTACTATACATTAACAGCATAACACTAAATCGCGTGCAACATTTAGAAAAACAAAAGAGTAAATTTTTCGAATATAAGATGTCGAAAAGTAAAGAAAAATAATTTGTACGTTCTTCAATCAAAAATTCACATGTCAGAAGTGGGTTTCGAACCCACGTCCACATTCGTGGACCAGAACACTCAGCCCTCTGCAGCAGAGGAAGCAATCGCTTGAGTCTGGCGCCTTGGACCGCACGGCCATCCTGACACAGTGTCAGTGTTTCTATCATAAATCATATTGCTAAAAAGATAATCTTTTTTTTTTCACTATATAAGTACTATATCTTAACAACATAATACTAAATCGCGTGCAACATTTAGAAAAACAAAAGAGTAAATTTTTCGAATATAAGATGTCGAAAAGTAAAGAAAAATAATTTGTACGTTTTTCAATCAAAAATTCAATTGTCAGAAGTGGGATTCGAACCCACGCCCACATTCGTGGACCAGAACACTCCGACCTCTACCTCAGAGGAAGCAATCGCTTGAGTCTGTCGCCTTAGACCGCTCGGCCATCCTGACACTGTGCATGCGCTTCTATCATAAATCATATTGCTAAAAAGATATTCTTTTTTTTTCACTATATAAGTACTATACATTAACAACATAATACTAAATCGCGTGCAACATTTAGAAAAACAAAAGAGTAAATTTTTCGAATATAAGATGTCGAAAAGTAAAGAAAAATAATTTGTACATTTTTCAATCAAAAATTCACAAGTTGGATTCGAACCCACGCCCGCATTCGTGGACCAGAACACTCTGCCCTCTGCAGCAGAGGAATCAATCGCTTGAGTCTGGCGCCTTAGACCGCTCGGCCATCCTTATACTGTCCCTGTGTTTCTATCATAAATCATATTGCTAAAAAGGTATTCTTTTATTTTCACTATATAAGTACTATATCTTAACAACATAATACTAAATCGCGTGCAACATTTGGAAAAACAAAAGAGTAAATTTTTCGAATATAAGATGTCGAAAAGTAAAGAAAAATAATTTGTACGTTTTTCAATCAAAAATTCACATGTCAGAAGTGGGATTCGAACCCACGCGCACATTCATGGAAAAGAACACTCAGCCCTGTGCAGCAAACGAAGCAATCGCTTGAGTCTGCCACCTTAGACCGCTCGGCCAACCAGACACAGTGCCTTTGACTCTATCAAAAATCATATTGCTAAAAAGATATTCTTTTTTTTCACTATATAAGCACTATATATTAACAACATAATACTAAATCGCGCGCAACATTTAGAGAAACAAAAGAGTAAATTTTTCCAATATAAGATGTCGAAAAGTAAAGAAAAATAATTTGTACGTTTTTCAATCAAAAATTCCATGTCAGAAGTGGGATTCGAACCCACGCCCACATTCGTGGACCAGAACACTCAGACCTCTGCGGCAGAGAAAGCAATCGCTTGAGTCTGGCTCCTTAGACCGCTCGGCCATACTGACACAGTGCCTGTGATTCTATCAAAAATCATATTGCTAAAAAGATATTCTTGTTTTTCACTATATAAGCACTATATCTTAACAACATAATACTAAATCGCGCGCAAAATTTAGAGAAACAAATAAGTAAATTTTTCCAATATAAGATGTCGAAAAGTAAAGAAAAATAATTTGTACGTTTTTCAATAAAAAATTCACATGTCAGAAGTGGGATTCGAACCAACGCCCACATTCGTGGACCAGAACATTCTGCCCACTGCAGCAGAGGAAACAATCGCTTGAGTCTGGCGCCTTAGACCGCTCGGTCATCCTTATACTGTGTCCGTGTTTCTGTCATAAATCATATTGCTAAAAAGGTATTCTTTTATTTTCACTATATAAGTACTATATCTTAACAACATAATACTAAATCGCGTGCAACATTTAGAAAAACTAAAGAGTAAATTTTTCGAATATAAGATGTCGAAAAGTAAAGAAAAATTAATTGTACGTTTTTCAATCAAACATTCCCATGTCAGAAGTGGGATTCGAACCCACGCCCACATTCGTGGACCAGAACACTCAGCCATCGGCAGCAGAGGAAACAATCGCGTGAGTCTGGCGCCTTAGACCACTCGGCAATCCTGACACAGTGTCTGTGATTCTATCATAAATCATATTGCTAAAAAGATATTCTTTTTTTTTTTCACTATATAAGTACTATACCTTAACAACATAATACTAAATCGCGTGCAACATTTAGAAAAACAAAAGAGTAAATTTTTCGAATATAAGATATCGAAAAGTAAAGAAAAATAATTTGTACGTTTTTCAATCAAAAATTCAGTTGTCAGAAGTGGGATTCGAACCAACGCCCACATTTGCGGATAAGAACACTCAGCCCTCTGCAGCAGATGAAGCAATCGCTTGAGTCTGGCGCCTTAGACCGCTTGGCCACACTGCCACAGCCTCCGTTTTTCTATCATAAATCATATTGCTAAAAAGATATTCTTTTTTTTCACTATATAAGTACTATATCTTAACAACATAATAGTAAATCGCGTGCAACATTTAGAAAAACAAAAGAGTAAATTTTTCGAATATAAGATGTCGAAAAATAAAGAAAAATAATTTGTACGTTTTTCAATCAAAAATGCACATGTCAGAAGTGGGATTCGACACCACGCCCACATTCGTGGACCAGAACACTCAGCCCTCTGCAGCAGAGGAAGCAATCGCTTGAGTCTGGCGCCTTAAACCGCTCGGCCATCCTACACAGTTCCGGTGTTTCTATCATAAATCATATTCCCAAAAAGATATTCTTTTTTTTACTATATAAGTACTATATCTTAACAAAATTATACTAAATCGCGTGCAACATTTAGGAAAATAAAAGAGTAAATTTTTCGAATATAAGATGTCGAAAAAAAAAGAAAAATAATTTGTACGTTTTTCAATCAAACATTCACATGTCAGAAGTGGGATTCGAACCAACGCCCACATTCGTGGACCAGAACACTCAGCCCTCTGCGGCAGAAGAAGAAATCGCTTGAGTCTGGCGCCTTAGACCGCTCGGCCATCCTGACACAGTCTCTGTGATTCTATCATAAATCATATTGCTATTTTTTTCACTATATAAGTACTATATCTTAACAACATAATACTAAATCGCGTGCAACATTTAGAAAAACAAAAGAGTAAATTTTTCGAATATAAGATGTCGAAAAGTAAAGAAAAATAATTTGTACATTTTTTAATCACAAATTCACATGTCAGAAGTGGGATTCGAACCCACGCCCACATTCGTGGACCAGAACACTCTGCCCTATGCAGCAGAGGAATCAATCGCTTGAGTCTGGCGCCTTAGACCGCTCGGCCATCCTGATAAAGTGCCGGTGTTTCTATCATAAATCATATTGCCAAAAAGATATTCTTTTTTTTACTATATGAGTACTATATCTTAACAACATAATAGTAAATCGCGTGCAACATTTAGAAAAACAAAAGAGTAAATTTTTAGAATATAAGATGTCGAAAAGTAAAGAAAAATAATTTGTAAGTTTTTAAATCAAAAATTCACATGTCAGAAGTGGGATTCGATCCCACGCGCACATTCATGGAAAAGAACACTCAGCCCTCTGCAGTAAACGAAGTAATCGCTTGAGTCTGGCACCTTAGACCGCTCGGCCAAACAGACACAGTGCCTGTGACTCTATCAAAAATCATATTGCTAAAAAGATATTCTTTTTTTTCACTATATAAGCACTATATCTTAACAACATAATACTAAATCGCGCGCAACATTTAGAGAAATAAAAGAGTAAATTTTTCCAATATAAGATGTCGAAAAGTAAAGAAAAATAATTTGTACGTTTTTCAATCAAAAATTCCATGTCAGAAGTGGGATTCGAACCCATGCCCACATTCGTGGACCAGAACACTCAGACCTCTGCAGCAGAGGAAGCAATCGCTTGAGTCTGGCGCATTAGACCGCTCGGCCATCCTGACACAGTGCCTGTAATTCTATCATAAATCATATTGCTAAAAATATATTCTTTTTTTTCACTATATAAGTACTATACATTAACAACATAACACTAAATCGCGTGCAACATTTAGAAAAACAAAAGAGTAAATTTTTCGAATATAAGATGTCGAAAAGTAAAGAAAAATAATTTGTACGTTTTTCAATCAAAAATTCACATGTCAGAAGTGGGATTCGAACCCACGCGCACATTCGTGGACCAGAACACTCAGCCCTCTGCAGCAAAGGAAGCATTCGCTTGAGTCTGGCGCCTTAGACCGCTCGGCCATCCTGACACTGTGCATGCGCTTCTATCATAAATCATATTGCTAAAAAGATATTCTTTTTTTTTTCACTATATAAGTACTATACACTAACAACATAATACTAAATCGCGTGCAACATTTAGAAAAACAAAAGAGTAAATTTTTCGAATATAAGATGTCGAAAAGTAAAGAAAAATAATTTGTACGTTCTTCAATCAAAAATTCACATGTCAGAAGTCAGATTCTATCCAACGCCCACATTCGTGGATCAGAACTCTCAGCCCTCTGCAGCAGAGGAAGCAATCGCTTGAGTCTGGCGCCTTCGACCACACGGCCATCCTGACACAGTGTCTGTGATTCTATCATAAACCATATTGCTAAAAAGATATTCTTTTTTTTTCACTATATAAGTACAATATCTTAACAACATAATACTAAATCGCGTGCAACATTTAGAAAAACAAAAAAGTAAATTTTTCGAATATAAGATGTCTTAAAGTAAAGAAAAATAATTTGTACGTTCTTCAATCAAAAATTCACATGTCAGAAGTGGGTTTCGAACCCACGTTCACAATCGTGGACCAGAACACTCAGCCCTCTGCAGCAGAGGAATCAATCGCTTGAGTCTGGCGCCTTTGACCGCTCGGCCATCCTGATAAAGTGTCAGTGTTTCTATCATAAATCATATTGCTAAAAAGATAATCTTTTTTTTTTCACTATATAAGTACTATATCTTAACAACATAATACTAAATCGCGTGCAACATTTAGAAAAACAAAAGAGTAAATTTTTCGAATATAAGATGTCGAAAAGTAAAGAAAAATAATTTGTACGTTTTTCAATCAAAAATTCAATTGTCAGAAGTGGGATTCGAAACCACGCCCACATTCGTGGACCAGAACACTCCGACCTCTACAGCAGAGGAAGCAATCGCTTGAGTCTGTCGCCTTAGACCGCTCGGCCATCCTGACACTGTGCATGCGCTTCTATCATAAATCATATTGCTAAAAAGATATTCTTTTTTTTTTCACTATATAAGTACTATACACTAACAACATAATACTAAATCGCGTGCAACATTTAGAAAAACAAAAGAGTAAATTTTTCGAATATAAGATGTCGAAAAGTAAAGAAAAATAATTTGTACATTTTTCAATCAAAAATTCACAAGTCAGAAGTGGGATTCGAACCCACGCCCGCATTCGTGGACCAGAACACTCTGCCCTCTGCAGCAGAGGAATCAATCGCTTGAGTCTGGCGCCTTAGACCGCTCGGCCATCCTTATACTGTCCCTGTGTTTCTATCATAAATCATATTGCTAAAAAGGTATTCTTTTATTTTCACTATATAAGTACTATATCTTAACAACATAATACTAAATCGCGTGCAACATTTGGAAAAACAAAAGAGTAAATTTTTCGAATATAAGATGTCGAAAAGTAAAGAAAAATAATTTGTACGTTTTTCAATCAAAAATTCACATGTCAGAAGTGGGATTCGAACCCACGCGCACATTCATGGAAAAAAACACTCAGCCCTGTGCAGCAAACGAAGCAATCGCTTGAGTCTGCCACCTTAGACCGCTCGGCCAACCAGACACAGTGCCTTTGACTCTATCAAAAATCATATTGCTAAAAAGATATTCTTTTTTTTCACTATATAAGCACTATATATTAACAACATAATACTAAATCGCGCGCAACATTTAGAGAAACAAAAGAGTAAATTTTTCCAATATAAGATGTCGAAAATTAAAGAAAAATAATTTGTACGTTTTTCAATCAAAAATTCACATGTCAGAAGTGGGATTCGACACCACGCCCACATTCGTGGACGAGAACACTCAGCCCTCTGCAGCAGAGGAAGCAATCGCTTGAGTCTGGCGCCTTGGACCGCTCGGCCATTCTGACACAGTGTCAGTGTTTCTATCATAAATCATATTGCTAAAAAGATAATCTTTTTTTTTTCACTATATAAGTACTATATCTTAACAACATAATACTAAATCGCGTGCAACATTTAGAAAAACAAAAGAGTAAATTTTTCGAATATAAGATGTCGAAAAGTAAAGAAAAATAATTTGTACGTTTTTCAATCAAAAATTCAATTGTCAGAAGTGGGATTCGAACCCACGCCCACATTCGTGGACCAGAACACTCCGACCTCTACAGCAGAGGAAGCAATCGCTTGAGTCTGTCGCCTTAGACCGCTCGGCCATTCTGACACTGTGCATGCGCTTCTATCATAAATCATATTGCTAAAAAGATATTCTTTTTTTTTTCACTATATAAGTACTATACATTAACAACATAATACTAAATCGCGTGCAACATTTAGAAAAACAAAAGAGTAAATTTTTCGAATATAAGATGTCGAAAAGTAAAGAAAAATAATTTGTACATTTTTCAATCAAAAATTCACAAGTCAGAAGTGGGATTCGAACCCACGCCCGCATTCGTGGACCAGAACACTCTGCCCTCTGCAGCAGAGGAATCAATCGCTTGAGTCTGGCGCCTTAGACCGCTCGGCCATCCTTATACTGTCCCTGTGTTTCTATCATAAATCATATTGCTAAAAAGGTATTCTTTTATTTTCACTATATAAGTACTATATCTTAACAACATAATACTAAATCGCGTGCAACATTTGGAAAAACAAAAGAGTAAATTTTTCGAATATAAGACGTCGAAAAGTAAAGAAAAATAATTTGTACGTTTTTCAATCAAAAATTCACATGTCAGAAGTGGGATTCGAACCCACGCGCACATTCATGGAAAAGAACACTCAGCCCTGTGCAGCAAACGAAGCAATCGCTTGAGTCTGCCACCTTAGACCGCTCGGCCAACCAGACACAGTGACTTTGACTCTATCAAAAATCATATTGCTAAAAAGATATTCTTTTTTTTCACTATATAAGCACTATATATTAACAACATAATACTAAATCGCGCGCAACATTTAGAGAAACAAAAGAGTAAATTTTTCCAATATAAGATGTCGAAAAGTAAAGAAAAATAATTTGTACGTTTTTCAATCAAAAATTCCATGTCAGAAGTGGGATTCGAACCCACGCCCACATTCGTGGACCAGAACACTCAGACCTCTGCGGCAGAGAAAGCAATCGCTTGAGTCTGGCTCCTTAGACCGCTCGGCCATACTGACACAGTGCCTGTGATTCTATCAAAAATCATATTGCTAAAAAGATATTCTTGTTTTTCACTATATAAGCACTATATCTTAACAACATAATACTAAATCGCGCGCAAAATTTAGAGAAACAAATAAGTAAATTTTTCCAATATAAGATGTCGAAAAGTAAAGAAAAATAATTTGTACGTTTTTCAATAAAAAATTCACATGTCAGAAGTGGGATTTGAACCCACGCCCATATTCGTGGACTAGAACATTCTGCCCTCTGCAGCAGAGGAAGCCATCGCGTGAGTCTGGCGCCTTAGACCGCTCGGCCATCCTGATACTGTCTCTGTGATTCTATCATAAATCATATTGCTATTTTTTTGACTATATAAGTACTATATCTTAACAACATAATACTAAATCGCGTGCAACATTTAGAAAAACAAAAGAGTAAATTTTTCGAATATAAGATATCGAAAAGTAAAGAAAAATACTTTGTACGTTTCTCAATCAAAAATTCACATGTCAGAAGTGGGATTCGAACCAACGCCCACATTCGTGGACCAGAACATTCTGCCCACTGCAGCAGAGGAAACAATCGCTTGAGTCTGGCGCCTTAGACCGCTCGGTCATCCTTATACTGTGTCCGTGTTTCTGTCATAAATCATATTGCTAAAAAGGTATTCTTTTATTTTCACTATATAAGTACTATATCTTAACAACATAATACTAAATCGCGTGCAACATTTAGAAAAACTAAAGAGTAAATTTTTCGAATATAAGATGTCGAAAAGTAAAGAAAAATTAATTGTACGTTTTTCAATCAAACATTCCCATGTCAGAAGTGGGATTCGAACCCACGCCCACATTCGTGGACCAGAACACTCAGCCCTCGGCAGCAGAGGAAGCAATCGCTTGAGTCTGGCGCCTTAGACCACTCGGCAATCCTGACACAGTGTGAGTGATTCTATCATAAATCATATTGCTAAAAAGATATTCTTTTTTTTTCACTATATAAGTACTATACCTTAACAACATAATACTAAATCGCGTGCAACATTTAGAAAAACAAAAGAGTAAATTTTTCGAATATAAGATATCGAAAAGTAAAGAAAAATAATTTGTACGTTTTTCAATCAAAGATTCAGTTGTCAGAAGTGGGATTCGAACCAACGCCCACATTTGCGGACAAGAACACTCAGCCCTCTGCAGCAGATGAAGCAATCGCTTGAGTCTGGCGCCTTAGACCGCTTGGCCACACTGCCACAGCCTCCGTTTTTCTATCATAAATCATATTGCTAAAAAGATATTCTTTTTTTTCACTATATAAGTACTATATCTTAACAACATAATAGTAAATCGCGTGCAACATTTAGAAAAACAAAAGAGTAAATTTTTCGAATATAAGATGTCGAAAAATAAAGAAAAATAATTTGTACGTTTTTCAATCAAAAATGCACATGTCAGAAGTGGGATTCGACACCACGCCCACATTCGTGGACGAGAACACTCAGCCCTCTGCGGCAGAAGAAGAAATCGCTTGAGTCTGGCGCCTTAGACCGCTCGGCCATCCTGACACAGTCTCTGTGATTCTATCATAAATCATATTGCTATTTTTTTCACTATATAAGTACTATATCTTAACAACATAATACTAAATCGCGTGCAACATTTAGAAAAACAAAAGAGTAAATTTTTCGAATATAAGATGTCGAAAAGTAAAGAAAAATAATTTGTACATTTTTCAATCACAAATTCACATGTCAGAAGTGGGATTCGAACCCACGCCCACATTCGTGGACCAGAACACTCTGCCCTATGCAGCAGAGGAATCAATCGCTTGAGTCTGGCGCCTTAGACCGCTCGGCCATCCTGATAAAGTGCCGGTGTTTCTATCATAAATCATATTGCCAAAAAGATATTCTTTTTTTTACTATATGAGTACTATATCTTAACAACATAATAGTAAATCGCGTGCAACATTTAGAAAAACAAAAGAGTAAATTTTTAGAATATAAGATGTCGAAAAGTAAAGAAAAATAATTTGTAAGTTTTTAAATCAAAAATTCACATGTCAGAAGTGGGATTCGATCCCACGCGCACATTCATGGAAAAGAACACTCAGCCCTCTGCAGTAAACGAAGTAATCGCTTGAGTCTGGCACCTTAGACCGCTCGGCCAAACAGACACAGTGCCTGTGACTCTATCAAAAATCATATTGCTAAAAAGATATCCTTTTTTTTCACTATATAAGCACTATATCTTAACAACATAATACTAAATCGCGCGCAACATTTAGAGAAATAAAAGAGTAAATTTTTCCAATATAAGATTTCGAAAAGTAAAGAAAAATAATTTGTACGTTTTTCAATCAAAAATTCCATGTCAGAAGTGGGATTCGAACCCATGCCCACATTCGTGGACCAGAACACTCAGACCTCTGCAGCAGAGGAAGCAATCGCTTGAGTCTGGCGCCTTAGACCGCTCGGCCATCCTGACACAGTGCCTGTGATTCTATCATAAATCATATTGCTAAAAATATATTCATTTTTTTCACTATATAAGTACTATACATTAACAACATAACACTAAATCGCGTGCAACATTTAGAAAAACAAAAGAGTAAATTTTTCGAATATAAGATGTCGAAAAGTAAAGAAAAATAATTTGTACGTTTTTCAATCAAAAATTCACATGTCAGAAGTGGGATTCTATCCAACGCCCACATTCGTGGATCAGAACTCTCAGCCCTCTGCAGCAGAGGAAGCAATCGCTTGAGTCTGGCGCCTTCGACCACACGGCCATCCTGACACAGTGTCTGTGATTCTATCATAAACCATATTGCTAAAAAGATATTCTTTTTTTTTTCACTATAAAAGTACAATATCTTAACAACATAATACTAAATCGCGTGCAACATTTAGAAAAACAAAAAAGTAAATTTTTCGAATATAAGATGTCGAAAAGTAAAGAAAAATAATTTGTACGTTCTTCAATCAAAAATTCACATGTCAGAAGTGGGTTTCGAACCCTCGTCCACATTCGTGGACCAGAACACTCAGCCCTCTGCAGCAGAGGAATCAATCGCTTGAGTCTGGCGCCTTTGACCGCTCGGCCATCCTGATAAAGTGTCAGTGTTTCTATCATAAATCATATTGCTAAAAAGATAATCTTTTTTTTTTCACTATATAAGTACAATATCTTAACAACATAATACTAAATCGCGTGCAACATTTAGAAAAACAAAAAAGTAAATTTTTCGAATATAAGATGTCGAAAAGTAAAGAAAAATAATTTGTACATTTTTCAATCAAAAATTCAATTGTCAGAAGTGGGATTCGAACCCACGCCCACATTTTGGACCAGAACACTCCGACCTCTACAGCAGAGGAAGCAATCGCTTGAGTCTGTCGCCTTAGACCGCTCGGCCATCCTGACACTGTGCATGTGCTTCTATCATAAATCATATTGCTAAAAAGATATTCTTTTTTTCTTCAGTATATAAGTACTATACACTAACAACATAATACTAAATCGCGTGCAACATTTAGAAAAACAAAAGAGTAAATTTTTCGAATATAAGATGTGGAAAAGTAAAGAAAAATAATTTGTACATTTTTCAATCAAAAATTCACAAGTCAGAAGTGGGATTCGAACCCACGCCCGCATTCGTGGACCAGAACACTCTGCCCTCTGCAGCAGAGGAATCAATCGCTTGAGTCTGGCGCCTTAGACCGCTCGGCCATCCTTATACTGTCCCTGTGTTTCTATCATAAATCATATTGCTAAAAAGGTATTCTTTTATTTTCACTATATAAGTACTATATCTTAACAACATAATACTAAATCGCGTGCAACATTTGGAAAAACAAAAGAGTAAATTTTTCGAATATAAGATGTCGAAAAGTAAAGAAAAATAATTTGTACGTTTTTCAATCAAAAATTCACATGTCAGAAGTGGGATTCGAACCCACGCGCACATTCATGGAAAAGAACACTCAGCCCTGTGCAGCAAACGAAGCAATCGCTTGAGTCTGCCACCTTAGACCGCTCGGCCAACCAGACACAGTGCCTTTGACTCTATCAAAAATCATATTGCTAAAAAGATATTCTTTTTTTTCACTATATAAGCACTATATATTAACAACATAATACTAAATCGCGCGCAACATTTAGAGAAACAAAAGAGTAAATTTTTCCAATATAAGATGTCGAAAAATAAAGAAAAATAATTTGTACGTTTTTCAATCAAAAATGCACATGTCAGAAGTGGGATTCGACACCACGCCCACATTCGTGGACGAGAACACTCAGCCCTCTGCAGCAGAGGAAGCAATCGCTTGAGTCTGGCGCCTTAAACCGCTCGGCCATCCTACACAGTGCCGGTGTTTCTATCATAAATCATATTCCCAAAAAGATATTCTTTTTTTTACTATATAAGTACTATATCTTAACAAAATTATACTAAATCGCGTGCAACATTTAGGAAAATAAAAGAGTAAATTTTTCGAATATAAGATGTCGAAAAGTAAAGAAAAATAATTTGTACGTTTTTCAATCAAACATTCACATGTCAGAAGTGGGATTCGAACCAACGCCCACATTCGTGGACCAGAACACTCAGCCCTCTGCGGCAGAAGAAGAAATCGCTTGAGTCTGGCGCCTTAGACCGCTCGGCCATCCTGACACAGTCTGTGATTTTATCATAAATCATATTGCTATTTTTTTCACTATATAAGTACTATATCTTAACAACATAATACTAAATCGCGTGCAACATTTAGAAAAACAAAAGAGTAAATTTTTCGAATATAAGATGTCGAAAAGTAAAGAAAAATAATTTGTACATTTTTCAATCACAAATTCACATGTCAGAAGTGGGATTCGAACCCACGCCCACATTCGTGGACCAGAACACTCTGCCCTATGCAGCAGAGGAATCAATCGCTTGAGTCTGGCGCCTTAGACCGCTCGGCCATCCTGATAAAGTGCCGGTGTTTCTATCATAAATCATATTGCCAAAAAGATATTCTTTTTTTTACTATATGAGTACTATATCTTAACAACATAATAGTAAATCGCGTGCAACATTTAGAAAAACAAAAGAGTAAATTTTTAGAATATAAGATGTCAAAAAGTAAAGAAAAATAATTTGTAAGTTTTTAAATCAAAAATTCACATGTCAGAAGTGGGATTCGATCCCACGCGCACATTCATGGAAAAGAACACTCAGCCCTCTGCAGTAAACGAAGTAATCGCTTGAGTCTGGCACCTTAGACCGATCGGCCAAACAGACACAGTGCCTGTGACTCTATCAAAAATCATATTGCTAAAAAGATATTCTTTTTTTTCACTATATAAGCACTATATCTTAACAACATAATACTAAATCGCGCGCAACATTTAGAGAAATAAAAGAGTAAATTTTTCCAATATAAGATGTCGAAAAGTAAAGAAAAATAATTTGTACGGTTTTTCAATCAAAAATTCCATGTCAGAAGTGGGATTCGAACCCATGCCCACATTCGTGGACCAGAACACTCAGACCTCTGCAGCAGAGGAAGCAATCGCTTGAGTCTGGCGCCTTAGACCGCTCGGCCATCCTGACACAGTGCCTGTGATTCTATCATAAATCATATTGCTAAAAATATATTCTTTTTTTTCACTATATAAGTACTATACATTAACAACATAACACTAAATCGCGTGCAACATTTAGAAAAACAAAAGAGTAAATTTTTCGAATATAAGATGTCGAAAAGTAAAGAAAAATAATTTGTACGTTTTTCAATCAAAAATTCACGTGTCAGAAGCGGGATTCGAACCCACGCCCACATTCGTGGACCAGAACACTCTGCCCACTGCAGCAGAGGAAGCAATCGCTTGAGTCTGGCGCCTTAGACCGCTCGGCCATCCTGACACAGTGCCTGTGATTCTATCATAAATCATATTGCTAAAAATATATTTTTTTTCACTATATAAGTACTATACATTAACAACATAATACTAAATCGCGTGCAACATTTGGAAAAACAAAAGAGTAAATTTTTCGAATATAAGATGTCGAAAAGTAAAGAAAAATAATTTGCACGTTTTTCAATCAAAAATTCACGTGTCAGAAGCGGGATTCGAACCCACGCCCACATTCGTGGACCAGAACACTCAGCCCTCTGCAGCAGAGGAATCAAACGCTTATGTCTGGCGCCTTAGACCGCTCGGCCATCCTGACACAGTGCCGGTGTTTCTATCATAAATCATATTGCCAAAAAGATATTCTTTTTTTTTACTATATAAGTACTATATCTTAACAACATAATACTAAATCGCGTGCAACATTTAGAAAAATAAAAGAGTAATTTTTTCGAATATAAGATGTCGAAAAGTAAAGAAAAATAATTTGTACGTTTTTCAATAAAAAATTCACATGTCAGAAGTGGGATTCACACCCACGCCCACATTCGTGGACCAGAACACTCTGCCCACTGCAGCAGAGGAAGCAATCGTTTGAGTCTGGCGCCTTAGACCGCTCGGTCATCCTTATCCTGTGTCTGTGTTTCTGTCATAAATCATATTGCTAAAAAGGTATTCTTTTATTTTCACTATATAAGTACTATATCTTAACAACATAATACTAAATCGCGTGCAACATTTGGAAAAACAAAAGAATAAATTTTTCGAATATAAGATGTCGAAAAGTAAAGAAAAATAATTTATACGTTTTTCAATCTAAAATTCACATGTCAGAAGTGGGATTCGAACCCACGCCCACATTCGTGGACCAGAATACTCAGACCTCTGCAGCAGAGAAAGCAATCGCTTGAGTCTGGCGCCTTAGACCGCTCGGCCATCCTGACACGGTACCTGTGATACTATCATAAATCATATTGCTAAAAATATATTCTTTTTTTTTTCACTATATAAGTACTATACATTAACAACATAACACTAAATCGCGTGCAACATTTAGAAAAACAAAAGAGTAAATTTTTCGAATATAAGATGTCGAAAAGTAAAGAAAAATAATTTGTACGTTCTTCAATCAAAAATTCACATGTCAGAATTGGGATTCGAACCCACGCCCACATTCGTGGACATGAACACTCAGCTCTCTGCAGCAGAGGAAGCAATCTCTTGAGTCAGGCGCCTTAGACCGCTCGGCCATCCTGACACTGTGGCTGCGTTTCTATCATAAATCATATTGCTAAAAAGATATTCTTTTTTTTTCACTATATAAGTACTATATTTTAACAACATAATACTAAATCGCGTGCAACATTTAGAAAAACAAAAGGGTAAATTTTTCGAATATAAGATGTCGAAAAGTAAAGAAAAATAATTTGTACGTTTTTCAATCAAAAATTCACATGTCAGAAGTGGGATTCGAACCCCCGCCCACATTCGTGGACCAGAATACTCAGCTCTCTGCAGCGGAGGAAGCAATCGCTTGAGTCTGGCGCCTTGGACCGCTCGGCCATCCTGACACTGTGCCTGCGTTTCTATCATAAATCATATTGCTAAAAGGATATTCTTTTTTTTTACTATATAAGTACTATATTTTAACAACATAATACTAAATCGCGTGCAACATTTAGAAAAACAAAAGAATAAATTTTTCGAGTATAAGATGTCGAAAAGTAAAGAAAAATAATTTGTACGTTTTTCAATCAAAAATTCACATGTCAGAAGTGGGATTCGAACCCCCGCCCACATTCGTGGACCAGAACACTCAGCCCTCTGCAGCAGAGGAAGCAATCACTTGAGTCTGGCGCCTTAGACCTCTCGACCATCCTAACACTGAGTCTGTGTTTCTATCATAAATCATATTGCTAAAAAGATATTCATTTTTTTTTCACTATATAAGTACTATACCTTAACAACATAATACTAAATCGCGTGAAACATTTAGAAAAACAAAAAAGTAAATTTTTCGAATATAAGATATCGAAAAGCAAAGAAAAATAATTTGTACGTTTTTCAATCAAAAATTCACTTGTCAGAAGTGGCATTCGAACCCACGCCCACATTCGTGGACCAGAACACTCAGCCCTCTGCAGCAGAGGAAACAATCGCTTGAGTCTGGCGCCTTAGACCGCTCGACCATCCTAACACTGAGTCTGTGTTTCTATCATAAATCATATTGCTAAAAAGATATTCATTTTTTTTTCACTATATAAGTACTATACCTTAACAACATAATACTAAATCGCGTGAAACATTTAGAAAAACAAAAAAGTAAATTTTTCGAATATAAGATATCGAAAAGCAAAGAGAAATTATTTGTACGTTTTTCAATCACAAATTCACATGTTAGAAACGGGATTCGAACCCACGCCCACATTCGTGGACCAGAATACTCAGCCCTCTGCATCAGAGGAAGCGATCGCTTGAATCTGGCGCCTTAGACCGCTCGGCCATCGTGACACTATGTCTAAGTTTCTATCATAAATCATATTGCTAAAAAGGTATTCTTTTATTTTCACTATATGTACTATATCTTAACAACATAATACTAAATCGCGTGCAACATTTAGAAAAACAAAAGAGTAAATTTTTCGAATACAAGATGTCGAAAAGTAAAGAAAAATAATTTGCACGTTTTTCAATCAAAAATTCACATGTCAGAAGTGAGATTCGAACCCACGCCCACATTCGTGGAGCAGAACACTTAACCCTCTGCAGTAGAGAAAGCAATCGCTTGAGGCTGACGCCTTAGCCCGCTCGGCCATTCTGACACTGTGTCTGTGTTTCTATCATAAATCATATTGCTAAAAAGGTATTCTTTTTTTTCGCAATGTAAGTACTATATCTTAACAACTTAATACTAAATCGCGTGCAACATTTAGAAAAACAAAAGAGTAAATTTTTCGAATATAAGATGTCGAAAAGTAAAGAAAAATAATTTGTACGTTTTTCAATCAAAAATTCACATGTCAGAAGTGGGATTCGAACCCACGCCCACATTCGTGGAGCAGAACACTTAGCCCTCTGCAGTAGAGAAAGCAATCGCTTGAGTCTGACGCCTTAGCCCGCTCGGCCATTCTGACACTGTGTCTGTGTTTCTATCATAAATCATATTGCTAAAAAGGTATTCTTTTTTTTCGCAATGTAAGCACTATATCTTAACAACTTAATACTAAATCGCGTGCAACATTTAGAAAAACAAAAGTGTAAATTTTTCGAATATAAGATGTCGAAAAGTAAAGAAAAATAATTTGTACGTTTTTCAATCAAAAATTCACATGTCAGAAGTGGGATTCGAACCCATGCCCACATTCGTGGAGCAGAACACTTAGCCCTCTGCAGCAGAGAAAGCAGTCTCTTGAGTCTGGCGCCTGAGACCGCTCGGCCTTCCTGACAGAGCAGGGTCAGGGCGAGAACCAGGTGGCCCTGCTGGATCTGGCGAGTCATGCCGGAGGGGATGTGAATCTTTTCTGGGGGGATAACGTCTTTTCACAATCCATATCTTAATCAAACTATATATAGCAAAAACTGATAAAAGGGACCTGCCTTTAGAAGAACCTGTCTAAACGGAAACCTCTCTATAACGGAAGTTTTCTATACGGAAATTATTAAATGCAAAATACTTCATGATCATCAGAAAATGAATATATTTTTTTCTTTTTTATCAAATATAAAACTTTCTTCAAAAACTATTTCAATATAAAAAAAATATTATTTTTACATAGTAATTAAATAGAAATTAAATTAAAAGCATCCGTATTATTTTATTTATTTTTATGAACAGTAATTTGACTTTTGAATGTCTCTGCGAAACAACCTTCAAGTTCAATATAAGTATCCAATAGTTACATATTCAATTATCTAAGATATTTGTTATGATTTAATATTTTGTAAAAAAGTTAATCTTACCATTTTTGTAACATTTTATCTCATGTTATAAATGTGTATTTTCAAGTAAGATTATCAACTATAATTATGGTATAAAGTTAGTGCGTTTATGTTTGAACTGGCCATTGTGAGGAAAAAAAAGCAATGAAACACATAGATTTTAAATATGCGGGTATACGCCGTATATACCTTCTGGATTTTTTAGGGAACACCGTATATCTTCTGTTTCTTAAGAATGTTATTGTACACTGGTGTCCAAAAGTTAAGCATGATTGATAATTAAGTAAGTAATGAAAGAAATGTTAATCGGAATGTGGTGAAACGTGATATGCGAGTGTAAAACGGTCATAAATTAAGGAAACAATTCAAAAGAACGATAATATTTACTTTTATTATCCAAAGTAGCATTTAGAAAGAAAACTGAGAATCATTAGGGTTCACACTTTAAAGGAAAAATGAAAGAAAGCTTTAAATAAAATAGTGATGCTGCAATATAATAAGGCGTGTGGTCACCTCTGACAGCCATGCACGCTGCACGGCCATTTTCCATACCTGCTATGAAATTATGAATGAGTTGTGGGCTCAAACAGTTCCATGCTTCTGTGAGAATCTTTTCAGTTCTGAAACAGAGCGTGGTGGGTGCGAAAAGGCTGGAAATTGTCTTCCAAGCATATCCCATACATGCTCGATAGGATTTAAATCCGGGATGTTCGCAGGCTACGACATGCGCTGGATGTTTTCCATTTCAAGAAAGTTGTCACCCAGTAACGTACGGTGACAAAGCGCATTATCATCCATGAATATGAAGTCAGGACTGACAACACCTCGAAACATTCGAACATGAGGCCCAAGAACTTCGTCTCTGTATCTTTTACCAGTCACATACCCCGTGTCAAAGATATGGAGGTCTGTGCGGCCGTCCAACTTTATGTCTGCCCATACCATTACTCCTCCTGATTGAAAAAAAACTTTCCTTTATGTTTCTTGGTTCAAAATGTGTTCCACGTTTTCTCCATATCATTACTCAATGAGAATCACTACTCAAACTAAATCGGGACTCGTCACATATCACATTGGACCACTCTCCATCACTCGAATGTTGATGTTTCAAACTCCACTTTAAACGAGCGCATTTAATGCAGACGTGGATGGAATGCAAACTGCTGGTCTTCTGGCATACAGGCCAGCATGATTAAATCTCCTGTTAACATTTTGTCTTGAAATTCGTGTTCCTGTGGGAACTGTGAGCGCCGAACCTTGTTCTCTGGCAATACTGCCCCTCTAACGTCACGTACTTATTGCCAGATATCGGTCTTGGCGAAGGGTTTTGAGTCTTTTTGGACCTGCTACTGGTCATTGGGTAACATCTCCCGTACTTTGAAACCTATGCCACAGTCTTGAGATCACAAAATGGCCCACGTCCATAATTCGAGACACTTTGGTTTGTGATAGTCCGGATTCCACCATTCCAACCGTTCTTCCTTTCGCAGACATGTCCAGTTGGCGTTTTTGTGTCATCATTAATCCTGTTTGATCGTAACAATGTTTCTTGGCACATCAGTTTTGAAGGAATTCGTCTAAATTACCTTTACCGCGTGAACCGGTTTATAAATGTTCCGACATGCGCAGGTATTTCGCGCATGACGTAGTCGACTGAAAAGTTTTGCATAAACCCAATGTTTCTTCTTCAACCAATTAATCTCCTTAAGTAATTTTGAAAAAAATTACTAATATTTACTCCACGTTTTTAGCATTTTACGAATTATGCTTCATTTTTGGACACCAGTGTATATACACTATATGGTATGCTCTCTGCTTAAAGCGTACACCCTCTGTTTTTTCTACGACTACACCACTGCATATAATATGTTTTCGTAATTCTTGCATGTTAGAAGTTTGGAATCTTCAGTTGCGGTGTTCTGTGTTGCAATCTCTTGGGCAGCTGGTTTAAATTTTAAAGCTTGGTTATTTAAATATCTTGCGAAATGGAAGCAAAACTGTGGCCTGAGAAACCGCTTGCCGAGCATCATTTGCTGTATGAATAGCCACTAAGAATTCGTTTTATGAATTTTCTTTAGTTCTAAATTCATTAGAATATCATTGACTAGTTTCTTAGGTATCTTTTTTTAAACACTGAATAACATTTGACGCTGTAAAACGCATGTAACAGTCCTCGGAAAGAAAAAGTATCTTTACTGCTTCTAAAATTTTAACCCTTTGGGAATCTGGTGTGCTAATAATAGTACATGTCTTTTCATCGAACATTATTTTTTCCTAACAATTAATTTGTTACTTTATACGTATTTAAATTATAGTATATGTCTGTGCCTTTCTTATTATGATTTCATTTATGTTTTGACATTTAGTAATAACAATAATAATAAAAGTTTACTTACTTCTCTTTGCACAGTTGGCAATTCCTTTTTTTAAACATATATTTCAAGCTTTAAATTTAAAATATAGGTTATTTTTCAGAACGAATCACGTGTAATAAAACGCTAAAAAGTTAGAAAGTTGTAATATCTTTTAAACCCTGTTGTAAAGCTGCTATTAGATTCACGGACTTTTAGGCGAGACAAACTTTTCAGCGGATTTTAACTCCAACATTTTCCCGTTCAAAGGGGGACAAGGGTTATAACAGTCTTTCAAAAAGTCGGAGGAAAAGCCGGAAAACCAGTTTCTACTCGTGCCAGGCGTTAATATTTATCGCCTACTCGAATCAATCGCTTTTCTCTGATTCGTTGAAACGTTCGATGTTGGATGAAAAATCTGGGCTGGCCTAGACTTTTTTGCGACTGCCGAAAAAAGTTGGGGAGACATTGCAGTTTGCTATTACACGGGATGTTGGGAGGACATTTCGCAAAATGTTGGAGGAAATTGAGTGTTGGCTCAAAAGTCTTACAGAATGTTGGTGAATCTAATAGCGGCTTAATACGATATTTTCTAAACGTCTCTTCCTTGGCTTGTTATCATATCAATATGAATTAAATAGTACACAATATAAGCACATTCGTTGCATTTCAGACAACGAAATAGTCTTTAAACATCAGTATATCTATTTGGGTAGCTACGATCAACATTATTAAAGTAATAATAACTTTGTTCTCAAAATGGACAAAAAATTCGGACCCGAAAGAGTTAATACCTGGAGGATGTGAAAAGGGCACTAAATCAAGACTCGGATTATTTGCGGATCAACGAATTAGGAAATAAAATTGTAAGTATTGAGAAATAATCAGGACCTCATTCAATGGTCTTTAAATCACGAGGGGTCGTTAAATCAAGGCTCGTAAAATCGCGAGTCTACTGTAATAGTAATAGTAATAATAATAATACATTATTTTACATAAAATGTACTTTTAAAAACAAGAGGAAATCGATTTTTATTTTACCATCTTTAAGTAATGTCTTTGAACATAGAAAAAGAATATATACGTACGACAGTAAAATCTAACTTCATTTCAAGCAAAAATCACGAACAATTGATTTGGCAAATTTTTAATCAGTTATTTTTGCTGACCAGAAGAAGTTTGGATCAGCAGAAAAATATCGTTCAAAATACTTATGTCAAATAATCGATTTTTATGTCGAATTTCTATAGCATTTTTTACATTTAACTATTTCTATTCTTACTGACCCTAAGGTGTCTAATACTGATGTTTTAGATTAGAAGCATTTAAATAAGTTTTAATGTTTCTCACAAGGATTTTTTTAGTTTGAAATTCTGTAAAAAAATGTATTGTAATTTCACACTCTTCCGAACAAAATAAAATTGATATGAATCTATGAAGTATATACTAAAATATACATTCTGTACATTCTGTGGTGTAAAGAATATTTGTTATTAATTTACAGGTCCACACAAAAATATTCCGATACCTAATGGTATCGCGGAGGGAGCATTGTTTGGTTCGCGTTCTAATACTATTAAACTATATCATATTTTATGAAATAAATGTACGTTGCTGAGGTTTACCCCAAGTTACTTCCTTTATAATAGAGTTCCGATAATATTGACACAGACACACAAAATATTTCGACTACTATACTGTATCCGAAATACTGTAAATTATTACACCAAGATTTGAGTATTTTTAAAACTTCGCTTAGTACGAACGCACTTCATTTGTTAAGCTTGACGTGCAAGCAATTTCTGATTTGTTATTTCCCCCGTAAGTTGTAGCAGTGGCGCAGCCAAGGGGGAGGGGGTTAAACCCCTCTCAGAGCTAAGAAAGATCACTATAATTGCCGCTTATATGAATCAAAACCAAACTTACTATTTAAACGTTTTGGCATATTTC
This sequence comes from Maratus speculifer, assembly GCA_964019185.1. NCBI lineage: Eukaryota > Metazoa > Arthropoda > Arachnida > Araneae > Salticidae > Maratus > Maratus speculifer. The sequence goes on from CAXHSM010000001.1 coordinate 1,176,079, forward strand.
GGAACGCGCCGCTTTATTGAATCGTTTAATTGGCGAATTATTAAATGGCGAAATTTCTACTTAAAACTGTGAATGCGCATATTACATGGATTAGTTAAATAAAAATTGGTTATTTGAACTAAATCACTTTTCTGAGATGTATTATGCTAAAAGAATGATGATTCCCTGCCACACAGATGCTCTTTGAGTTTAAGTATTATACAGTAATTGTTCTAATTACTACTGCTTCTATTAACCAGCGATTCAAATAACCGGCAAACACCATTATCAAAAACTCAACCCCCTCCCCTTCTAGAACTGAATTCTGGTTGCGCCAGCACTAAACAAAAGTGGGATGGGAAGATGATTTTTAATACCGGATTTTTGAAGCCACGCTGTAGACGATAAGTAAAAGTTATTGCACCTATTACTTCTAAAGAGAAAGGCTGGTGTAATTAAACCTTCCAAAAAGCATTCTTTAGCCTAAAAAATTCCATCTTTCTTTCCATTTTCAGAGCTATACCTTGCTCAGTGCTTAGTTTATACGTTTTTCTCAAAATAGTGTTTTTGGTTCTAGTGGAATTGTGAGAAAATATGCAATAAACTATCCATTTCAAGTAAGGAGTGAAGCTACGAGAGTATATTATTGATGAATCGTTAAATTTTGACGTAATATTTCTGTTGTTATTGTTAACACTCTCGAACAAAGTTGAAAAGTGTTTGTGCTTTCGGCTTGTCTGTCCGCGATCTAACTCTCGTAAATATACTCGGATTGCTCTGAAAATGTTGGATGTTATTAACGTTTACCCTAGCACGAACCCGGTAGAAATGAAATTTCTAGCATGATTAGTTTATTTACAGAGACAGTCAAAAATGTTCGTTACATTACGGCCTATGGAAATCGTTTCAAATGAATTTTAATGATGTTACACCCTGTCAAAATATTCGAATTTATATACATTTACGCAGTGCATTAAAATATGCATTCTGTAAAATATGCAGTGAAAATAATTGTTATTATTCATTTACAGGGCCGCACAAAAGAATTCAATTGCATAATGGTAAACGGATGGAATTTTGAGGCATATTTTAACTATATTAAACTGTTTCATCTATAATAAAATTAATATACATTATTGAGGCTTAATATAAGTTATTTCGTGCATAATACGTTGTGCATAGCATTTACAGAGACACACAAAAGATTTTAAATGGTATTTTCTATTCGAAGTACAGTATATTATCGATGATGGTTGATGGATGGATGAAATGCATTTTTAATTATGATATGCATTTTTAAGTTTCACTTGCACTTAAGTTGCATTTTTTGTGTCTAATTGCTATAGTTGATATACAGGGCTACACAAAAGTATTCTTAAAGTTAACTGAATATGTACATAATTTATTCATTTGGGAAATGTGTCTTCTAGTAAAATGTTTTGTACCCCCCCCCCCCCAAAAAAAAAAAATGTCCTTTAAAATTAAAACAATAATATTATAAGAATTTTTAATGAAAACGGAGGCTTTCAAGATTTCTACATTTAATTTTTTTTTAAAGCACATTGTTTGATTCACTACTACCATGTTTAGGAAGCAGGCATGAATATAAATCATGGTATTGCTCAAAGCCTCCTGATGATTAGATTAGTTTTATTTTAGTGAAATTTGTTATTTAATTTTTTCGAATTTAATAGGAATTTGCATTTGAAAATGGTCATCTTTTCCTTCAAAAAGCCTTTAAAAAATATCTAAATTCAAAAAGCGTTGTACCGCATCTCCCTTAAGGGTGTATTCCAATCTAAACTGTTTTATTTTCCGATTTATTTTTATATTCGCTTTTACTCTCAAGCGCATCAAACTTGCAAATTCTCTTATTTAAAACTTACATAATGTGCCGTGCTTGTCGATTTTTCGATAAAGGAAGAAAATTTTTCAAAAAATGCTGTCAAAGATGAGACTTTGAAGCGAATTTTCCGAAGCAAGAAAATGAGAACGAAAAAAAAAATTGGTCATATTGAGAAAATAACTGTTTATAAATCAAATTCTAATTAATTGAGGAAAAAATGAAATCACACCCTTGAAGAGATGCCTCATCCTCTCATTATACATCTCTTCGAAAATTTCAAAAGCAAGTTTCATGTTTTTACTTTTAAAAATGAGTCTGAAAATATACCAGAAAATTTTGAGCTGCTGAAGGTGGAAAAATATTTTTTCGAATACACCCTTAAAAGTACTTTATTAAGGGGGCTCAAGGGTTGAAAACTTTTCAAAAAATCGATTTTTTTATGATCTAGTTTGATTATTCAATTAATTCTTAACTCAGTGCAAAAAACCGCATAAAAATATTAGCATTTTTAACGGAGTTATAAGCATTTATGTATCAATACTTACATAGCCGCATCCATATCTAGACACACGGCAGTGTGTCAGCCAAGTTCACAAAGTAAAAGGCGACACACCGGCAGTGGGTTATATTACCCGAACCATTTCGGGACACTTTTGACCCCTCAATATCTTAAATTCTATTTAACCTACACAATTGCAATTTTTCGTGTCGTGTAAGACCATCTTCTAATTTCCGAATCCTATAAAGCTTTTAAAAAATCTTTTACCGTTCACGAGAAATTGACGTCTGAAAATCACTGTTTTTACCACTGACTCACTGACTCACTCATAGAAATGTTTGACTACTTCCAGGTGACTTAGGATGTTGAAATTTGGTGTGGAGGTAGGTTATTGGATCTATAAATAGGAAAAAATCAGAAATCACCATTAATTAAATATTAACGGTTGGTTAGGTGATAAATATTGGATTACAATGGGAGTTTATGAGAATTTCATAAAATATCAGAAATAGTGCCAAGTTGGCGTTACTTTTGGCGAGTATTGGGGCTAATCTCTGAAACTACCGAACCGATTTCAAAAGTAATGGTACAAAAATGATGGTATTCGCCCCAGTTCAAACATAGACTATATTTTATGTCTGTTCCACTAACCAAAAGGGGCTTCAAAAGTAAAAAACATTATAAAAATGTGATTTTTGTTTTACTGAAGGGCCTAGAAGCACAAAATTTAGCATGCTAATTATTTATAAGATATAAATGTTCACTAATGACATTTGCTAAAAAATACCAAATCTGAAAGGGGTGGAAATCCGCGAAGAGCATTCTGAAAACGTTCTAAATAGCGATTTTAAGCAATCTCAGCAAACAACAAACCGATCTTAAAAGTAATGATATCAAAATGATGATGACAGTCCTTGCTCCAACATAAGCTATATCTTATGTCGGTGCCAGTAACCCAAAGTGGGTAAAAGAGCAAAAAACGTTCTAAAAATGCTTTGTCTGTATGTTAAGGGACTGGAATTATAAAGTTTGGCATTTTAGAGTTTATGGAAATTTTGCAAAATATCAGAAATAGTGCCAAGTTGGCGTCACTTTTTGCGAGTATCAAAGGTAATTTGCGAAACTATGAACCGATTTCAAAATCAATGGTACCAAAATGATGATATTCGCTCCGGTTCAAACATAGGCTATATTTTATGAGTATAACATTAACCATAAGAGGGTGAAGAAGCAAAAAACATTCTAAAAATACAACTTTTGTAATACTGAAGGACCTAGAAACATAAAGTTTGGCAAGTTAATTATTTATAAAATATAAATGAACTCTAAGGGCATTTGCTAAAAAATACGGTATTCAAAAAGGGTGAAAATGCGCGAAAAGCGTTCTAAAAATGTTTTAAATTGGGATTTTTAAGCAATCTCAGCAAACAACAAACCGATCTTAAAAGTAATGATATCAAAATGATGGTGACAGTCCTTACTCCAATGTAGGCTATATCTTATGTCGATGCCACTAATCCAAAAGAGTTAAAAGAGTAAAAAAATTTCTAAAAATACGATGTCTGTATGTTAAAGGCCTAGAAACATCAAATTTGCCATGTTCATTACTTATAAGATATAAATGATCACTAAGAACATTTGTTAACAAATACAAAATTTAGAAGATTAAAAATGCACGAAAAACATTCTAAAAACTTTCTAAATAGCAATATTTAAGCAATATTGGGAAGTTAGCAAACCTATTTAAAAAAAACAAAAAGATGTCAAAATGATGGTGACAGTCCTTGCTCTAACAAAAGTATTGGATAAATTGCCAGATTACAATGGGAGTCTATGGGAATTTGGCGAAATACCAGAAATAACGCCAAATTAGCATCACTTTTGGCGTCAATTTCGCGATATATCTTTTAGTTGGCGACAATCTGTTTTGGTCGACGAGATAATCAAGTAGTACCCAATCACATAAAAGAATCATCCTTATTAGGGGAATTTAAAGGAACATAAGCAGTCCTAATGTTAAAATTTTTAAATTTGATTTTTAAAAAAAACAGTGAATAAACGCAAGAAAAAGCTGTAAGATTAATTAATATTAAATAAACCTAATTTAATATTAAGCCTATTTATTTCAAAAAAGAAACAAATACCTATTTATTTGACAAAAAAAGAAAAAATTATATCCTATCAAAAACATGAATGGGAAAAAATGCTAAGTTTGTTAAAGGTTTCGCTAATGAAAGAAGTGATTTGACAAAAAATTATGATATCCTATCAAAAACATGAATGTGAAAAAATGCCAAGTTCGTTAAAGGTTCCGCTAATAAAAGAAGTGATTTGACAAAAAAATAATGATATCCTATCAAAAACATGAATGTGAAAGAATGCCAAGTTCGTTAAAGGTTTTGCTAATAAAAGAAGTGAGATCTAACTGCAAACCAAGTTTTTTCGAAGGTTCTTAAATTTTTGCTTCTGTCATGCATAATATTCTTCAATTGCTTAAAATGTTTTGGTATGTTACTTGTTATTCAATAGAGCGACTTGGCAAGTTTTCAGCCACCAACTTTAATGTTTCAGTCAGAGTATAATTTAATCTAGAATCTGATTGGCAAAGATCTAGTCAATCGAGTGTTCAAATAAGTACATTGAAGTTAAGGTATTGATAAATTAATCAAGTGATCAACTTTAAGTTCTGATCAATTAAATAGAGAAATTTGAATAAGAGAAAACTTGCCAAGTCGCTCTATTGAATAACAAGTAACATACCAAAACATTTTAAGCAATTGAAGAATATTATGCATGACAGAAGCAAAAATTTAAGAACCTTCGAAAAAACTTGGTTTGCAGTTAGATCTCACTTCTTTTATTAGCAAAACCTTTAACGAACTTGGCATTCTTTCACATTCATGTTTTTGATAGGATAATTTCAACCTTAAGTCGTGTTTTCTCAAAACTTGATTTTTGACGGCTAACACCAAGATTTGAAAAAAACTATTTGATGGAATGGCTTAATTTTTTTTTTTTTTTTTTTTTTTTTTTTTTTTGCATGCATGCATATAACATCATAATATAGATTATGAATTAAGGCTATAACTATCACTTAATAAAAACAATATTAAAAAATATCTCAAAGTACAAAATTTAAAAAACCCCTAAAAAATACAACTTTTTTTCCATTAAAAATACTCAAAATATTAAACTATCTAAAATATATTAATTCATAATCTAGATAATGATAATATATGCATGCAAAGAAAAAAAAAAAAAAAATTAAGCCATTCCATCAAATAGTTTTTTTTTTTTTTTTAAATCTTGGTGTTAGTCATCAATAATTGAGAATAAACTTTTCTACCAAAAATTGAACCGACTTCAAAAGCTACTAGAAAGTGAAAAATATTTTTTTTACATAATAATAATAAAAATTTAAATTAAGAGCATAGTATTTACGATGCGTATTATTATATTTATGTACATTAATTTGATTTTTTGGAGTCGGTGCCACCCAAGCCCTTATTCTTTTAGGCTTTGCTTTGGATACTTAATTTAACTTTTGAAATTGGCTTGGCTGGCACCGACTCCAAAAAATCAAATTAATGTACATAAATATAACTAGTTGGATGTGTCAATCCCAAAACTTTCTTCTATCTCATAAGTACATTTTAATTAAAAAAAAAAAAAAAAAAAAAAAAAAAAAAAAAAAAAAAAAAAAGTGGTGACCCCAAAGTTACCCACTATCAAATTTCCTCGAACATTTGACCTAGCCTAATGAGATTCTGGTATCCGAGAAGCCTAAAACGCAAAATTTAATTAACATTCTGAGAAAATGAACTTAGTAGTGCCTCATGTTGGGTAATTTATACTAAAACCTAATAAGCATCTATTTATGTCAAGACCTAACAGAATCTGAAATTTGATGGAATTTCGTCCATTAGTTCTTGAGATATAGTTATAACAAAAAATTTGCAAAACGTAGCACAGCAACACCATACCTTGGACAATTTATGCCAAAACGTAAAAAAGCGTCTAATTATGTTATAGTGTTAGTGTGTTAAAGGATCTGAAGTTTGATGAAATTCTGTGCATTAGTTCTTGAGGTATAGCTAGTTTTTAAAAAAAGCTAGAAAATATAGCACAGCAGCACCATCAGTTGAAGGATTTATAACAAAACGTAATCATTGTGTAATTATGTTATATGTCATTTTGTAACAAAATCTGAAGTTTGATGAAATTCTGTGCGTTGGTTGTTGAGATATAGCTATCGAAAAAATCGTGCAAAATTCAGCATAGCTGCACCACCTGTTGCAAGGTTAATACCAAAATGTAATGAGCGTCTAATTATGTTATATATTCTAGTGTAACAGAATCTAAAATTTGATGAAGTTCTCTTCATTAGTTCTTGAGATATAGCTATCGCAAAAATCGTGCAAAATGTAGCATAGCAGCGCCACCTTTAGGGTAGTTCACACCAAAACCTTATCAGCGGCTATGTATCTCAAGGTATCGCGGAATCTGAAGTTTGGTGAAATTCTGTGCATTAGTTCTTGAGATATAGCTATCATGAAATCCTGAAAAACGTGGCTTAGCAGCGCCACCTGCTGGCCAATTTACACTAAAACTTAATCAGCGTCTATGTATATCAAGGGGTCACAGAATCTGAAGTTTGGTGAAATTCTGCGCATTAGTTCTTGAGATATAGCAATCTCGAAAATCATAAAAAACGTAGTATAGCAGCGCCACCTGCAGGCCAATTTTCACCAAAAACCAATAGGCACTAATTCATATCAAGGTCTAACTGAATATAAAGTTTTATTAAATTTCGAACAATAGTTCTTGAGATAGAGCGCCCACAAATTTTTTGTCACATACAGACAGACAGACTCACAGACAGACAGACAGACTCACAGACAGACGGACAGACTCACAGACAGACATTTTCTAAAAATAGTCAAAACGTGTTCAGGACCTTCTAAAACGTATAAATCCGTCGAAAACCGGAAGTCGAAAATTTTCATGAATCCAATACTTTCTTCTTGTAAAGATAGAAGAAAGTAAAAATACGTATCGTAAATACTATGCTCTTAATTTAAATTTTTATTATTATTATGTAAAAAAAATATTTTTCACTTTCTAGTAGTTTTTGAAGTTGGTTCAATTTTTGGTAGAAAAGTTTATTTTTCTCTTTTTAGTTAAAAGTTAACGAATTTTTTAAGTCAGTTAATAAAAATTATAATACGGAAAATTATTGTAAATTATCCATGGATGTAAATTTTGTCAGGAGTGGGGTTCGAACTCACGCTCTCTTTAACCGCTGGGTCATCCTGGCTGCGCTCCAATCGGCGAGCTTATTCAAAGTCCATGTTATTTTTAATTTGCGAAAAATCACCAATTTTATTAAAATTTGCCTAATTACTAGAAAAGTACTGAACGAATTTCAAGGAAATGGAAGTGGTACCGATTCGAGAGTAGCCTCTTTTATTTAACACAAAAACCAAATTAATCGATTGAATAGTTTCAGAGTAATCGGTCAACATACATAGAAAAAAATACATACGCGTCGAATTGATAACTTCCTCTTTCTTTTCTGAAGCCTGTTAATAATAAAAATTGTAATACGAAAAAAAATATCGTAAACTTTACACGGATGTAGATTCGAACCCACGCTCCCTTTCGAGACACAGAACTTCAATCTGGCGCATTAGACCTCACGGCCATGCTGTCGGCACTGCGTTCAGCGAACGTATTCAACACTTTTAATTAGCAAAAAATCACTAATTTTATTAGTTTTGGCCTAATTACTAAAAAAATACTGAACCAATTTTGATGAAACGGAAGTGGTACCAATTCGAGAGCATCGTCTTTCATTTAAAACAAAAATAACAGAAATCGATTGAATAGTTTCGGAATAATCGGTGAACATACATAAAAAAATGTACATACGCGTTGAATCGATAACTTTCTCTCCTTTTTGGAAGTCCGTTAAAAAAATACATACGCGTCGAATTGATAATTTCCTTTTCTGAAGCCGGTTAATAATAATAATGGTAATACGAAAAAAAATATTGCAAATTTTACATGGATGTAAATTATGTCAGGAGTGGGATTCGACCCCACGCTCTCATCGAGACACAGAACTTCAATCTGGCGCCTTAGACCGCTCGGCCATGCTATCGACACTATGCTCAGCGAACGTATTCAGCACTTTTAATTAGCGAAAAATCACTAATTTTATTAGTTTTTGCCTAATTACTAAAAAAGTACTGAACTAATTTCGATGAAACGGAAGTGGTACCAATTCGAGAGCATCGTCTTTCATTTAAAACAAAAATAACAGAAATTGGTTTAATAGTTTCGGAGTAATCGGTGAACATACATAAAAAAAAAATACATACACGTCGAATTGATAACCTCCTCTCCTTTTTGGAAGTCGGTTAATAAATGCTTATAACTCCGTTAAAAAATGCAAATATTTGTATGCGGTTTTTTGCATTGAGTTAAGAATTAAATGAATAATCAAATTAAATCATAAAAAAAATCGATTTTTTGAAAAGTTTTCAACCCCTGAGTCCCTTTAAAGAAGAAAGGAAAAGCTGGTTATTTACAGATTTTGGCATCGGTCCAGGTCCCGACGCCTAAAGCAGTACTTAGTACTCATTTTGTCATTAGAAAAAAGGCTGGTCCTGCTCGACTAACCCACGTGAACATTGGGATATGAAGTCTACAATTTGGTTAGGGCAAGGGGTCACATCTTTGAATGAAGCACTTTATTATTGTTGTTGTTGTTTTCAATAGAATCGTGCATTTTCTGAGAAGTTTTCTTGGTTTGTAACCCCCATAACCCTTCTCTTCGAATTCGCTTTGGGTAAAAACCTCGAGTTAACTATAATTATCAACAGCGCCGTGCGAAAGGGAGGGGGGCGGTCTGCCCGGGCCAATAGTTTTTAAAATAGAAAGAAAATTGAATTACAAAAAATATTATGATTGTCAGTGATAAAAAAAATAATACCAATCATTTAAATAAGCAAAAAATGCGAAATTTCTTTTAATTATATCTTAGACTTTTAAGTTCTAGCACCATGATTCAAACTAAGAACCTTGTATTTGCCAGTGATATGATTTACCTCCAGCTATAAAGTCCACACGAAAAACATTGAAATTAAGGTTCTCTTTTAAAATTTAAATCGCAAAAATTAACGGAAGACATTGAAAAAAAAATTTATTTAATTAAAGTAATAAGACCTTTTTTAAAATTGTATGATTTGTTGTATGACACGAGATATTTAGCTGTATATACACAAAACTTGAAGTCTCTGACTTATACATTTTTTGAATATACTCTGTAACGGACGGACAGACAGACAGAGGACAGAGACGAATAGGGTTTCGTTTGATGAACGAAATCCTAAAAAAAATCAATGTCGGCTGGGCCTACAGGCGGAGGTAGATTTCGAAGAGTGCTCATTTCAACAAAAAAATATATATATATTATTAGAGATAAACCCAGTTTAACAACTTCATTTGGCCGTTTATGAAAAATTTTTAATTTCATTTTTCTGCAAAAACTGGTTTTATCAGAATCATCTTAAGAAAAATTCAGCTCAAATGCCCATTTTGACAACATATTTTGAAATAAATTCTGAATTTATTAAAAAATCGACCAAAACAGTACATTATACAGTTCCTAAATAACAAAAAACTGTCAAATGAATGCATTTGAGAAAAAAATTGAATTTAAAAATGAGTCATAAAATAACCTATTTGCTGTTTGAATACATCCTTAATTCTTTAACCATGATTGCTTCGGAAAATTTTGTGCGAAATACTCACTTTGACAGCATTTTTAAAAATATATTCTATCTTTATCAAAAAACTGGCCAATGCGTCACAGTATATAGTTCCTAAATAAGAGGATCTGTAAATTGGATGCGTTTGAGAGCGAAAATGGATTTTAAAACGAGTCATAAAAAACGCAATTTGCTATGTGAAAATTTCCTTAAATTTTCAAATCACGAAGACTTCGAGAAATTCTGTTCAAAATACCCTTTTTGGTAGCCTTTTTCGAAATATATTCTGTCTTTATCAAAAAACCGATCAATGCATCACATTATATAGTTCCTAAATAAGAGGATCTGTAAATTGGATGCGTTTGAGAGCAAAAATGGATTTAAAAACGAGTCAGAAAAAAACGCAATTTCTTATTTGAATACTTCCTTAAATTTTCAGTCGCGATGATTTCGAAAAATTCTGTTCAAAATACCCTTTTTGGTAGCCTTTTTTGAAATATATTCTGTCTTTATCAGAAAATTGACCAATGCGTCACTTTATACAGTTTCTAAATAAGAGGATCTACCATTTGGATGCGTTTAAAATCAAAAATGAATTTAAAAAAGAGTCAGAATATAAGCAGTTTGGATTTGAGGTTTTTTCTCCAACTCCTATTTTTGTTTAATTTATTTTTGCTATACGAATTGGTCCTATGAAAAACTTGTCAATATAAAAGTTGTAGATATTTTTGAGAAGATGTAAAATAAATTTAATCAGATTTGATATCTTAAAAATTGACGGAGTTATGGATTTTTTCTTTTTTCACCGCCCTTTTTCTTTTCGTTTTTAATTTTTTTCATCGGTAAAAGTTGGTCCTATCAAAAACTTGTAAATACAAAAGTTTTAGATAATTTTAAAAAAATTTACAAAAAATTTAGTTGGACTTGATATCTTGAAAATTGACGAAGTTATGAATTGTTTTCTCACCAAAACCCTGTTTTTTTCGCCCCTTGAGCCGATTTCTAAATTTATCAAAAATCTGTCATGCATAAACTTTTGGCCCATTTTTAAGAAGCAATATAAACTTTAAACCGATTCGATATCTACTTTAATTAAAAAGTTATGGCGTTTTTTCGGTTTTCACAAAAACGCCCCCTATTCCGACCCCCTTGGTCCGATATTGCCCATTAACGAACTTAGCCGAATTTTATCCTCTTTGATTTTATGTACCAGTTTGGTGGAGATTGGTGAAGAATTATAGAAGTTATCGTGTCCATAAAAAAGTGAGATATATGTATATATAGATAGATAGATAGATAGATAGATAGATAAACTGGTGCGGTTGCAATAGGTCGTATTTCATACGAAATCTACCTAAAAAGAAAGAGTGAATTGATGGTATACAGATTAGGGTGGTCCTTAAATGACATGATTTTTTTTAATTATTATTTTTACAAGTCTCACCCCCCTATTTTGTTCCTTTTGATACAAAAACATTAAGTAAAAAGTTTGAGCAATAAATTCAAATATTTAGAGGTAGCTCAATTGACCTGAAATTTATAAAATTAGGAAAAAAAAATCAGAATATTAGCTACACAAATAAGTAAGCACTTTAAATGTTTGAATGATTTAATTTTGACAATTTATTTAATTTACAGCACAGTTATTAGGTTTTCATGTTACATTATAATTTTATTGCATTTGTGCAGGTTGAGAGAGACACATTTTTCTGCTATCTGAGTACATTTTACGATGATCTTCAACAACTTGTAGTAAAAATTGTAGTTGCATTTCATCATGAGTTATCAATCCATTGTATTCTTGAATAAGTGCAACTGCACGTTCGGCATGGTCATTTACTACTTGTAGAGATTCTATCACCTCTTTTGCCTGTTTATAGTCTTTTCTTAACTCCCACAATTCAGGATCGACTGCAAGAAATTCCAACAATCGAAACAACATCATTGACTTAGCTGTGACAAAATCTTCCAATCTTTTATTCTTGAATGAATGTAGAGCAACACTAACTCGTTTGGAATAAATTTGAGCTTGTTTTTTAGAACTAGCTTCATTCTGTAATGCAATAACCATGCGTCTTTTAGTTAATAAACTCACACGGCTATCAAATAAAGCTAAACCAACAAGTCCTTCCGACAAATACCACAAGTGATTAGCAAATTTACGTGATGATGATATGGAAACAGCGGAATGTATTGATGAGTAGTCAAGTAGTAACTTGAGCAACAACAGGTCATTATATGGGGCACATGAAGCTTGAGGTGCACTGATCCAAGCTTTCAAGTATACACGGACTATAAAAACACATATATCACGTATACCTTTTTCCTCTTTTACAGTCAATTTAAACTGAGCCTTGAACATCCAGATCTTAAGACAATATATTACTTTGGACATCCAACGGGCATGGTGCATTGCACCTGGTGACATAAATCTGATTCCCCTTTCTGGGACAGCACCTAGAAATATAATTACAAGTTCTAAAAATTCCTTATAATCACCTCTTAGCTTTCTTTCTCTTTGCTCTTCTAGGTACTTCTTTGCATAGTCGATAGTCTCTTGCTTAATATCTTCTACTAGATTTGCAACATCATCAAATGAAATTCCCGTTTCGTACTTGTCTTTATCAATTAAGCTCCAATATTCCTGAAAGCGTTTAAACAATGCAACTTCAGGTGAAGATTTGACGCCCATGCATACTTCAAATACAGTACTAATTATCAGTTCCATAATGTGATGTCTGCAAGCAAATGATAAGAGCTCTTTTTTCAATTTATGTTCTAAAAGAACACATGCACCAGAATTATAACCAGTGTTTGAGCTGGTAGTGTCAAAGCACATTGCACGTATATTATCTGCTATTCCCCAGTCTTCAATGGCTTCAAAGACTGCTGTCGCCTGAGCTTCTCCCGTTGCAGATGAAATCTTGGCAACAGTCAGTAGTTGAGAAACTCCTTTCCCAGAAACTAATATTGGCAATCGATCCACTTTTTCTTTTCCAGTTAAATCATGCATTAATTTTCCATCCCAATGAATGACAAAAACAGTGTTGCTTTGGAACTTGCTTTTTATTTTTTCATATTTCTTAGTTCTCTCAAAGATTCTTTGCCGGCGAATCGAATTTCTGTTTATTGCATATTCATTAATGCTTAATCCTAAACTTTTGGCAGTTTCTGATAACACAAATACAGCCTTTCGGTCTGACACCTTAGTGCGATCTAGTGCTGCTGCAAGATCTGGAGTAATTATAGTTTTACGACCTCGTTTTCTTTTTCGTATTTCTTCGACATGAACTGCATTGTTTTCAGTCTTTTCCAACTTTTCAAAATCTCTTTTTGTCGAGTTGTTTTCAAACTCGTCATCTGTGGATGAAATTAGTTCAACGGAATCATCTAATGGTCTTTTGCTTTTCATTCTTTGTTGTCTCGCAAGAAGTATTTTGTTTCTTTCATATTTTCTTTTTTCTTTAAGAGTGAGTGTTTTATCTATTCCAACCATTGATCCGCATCTTCCCTTTTTTCTTTGAGCTACCAAAAATTCTTTATCTTCTGGTAATACTGATGTCATTGTCAGTACATCGGCATGTGCTATGTCAAAAAGATCTTCAAGCTTGGAAACAAAAGCTAATTCCTTAGTCTGTTGAGTGAGAGAAACTCGTGCTTTGTTTTTCTTAAGAAGTCGCCACTCTTCAAATAACTGTTCAAGTTTGTTTTGGCAATGTTGATGTTTTCTCATGGGAATTCGAGCTTTATTCCAAAATTTTGCGATTTCCTTAATAGTAATAGATGATGCTTCTCTTATATTCTCCTTCATTTTAAAATGGCGATGTAAAAAAAATCCAAGAGCCATTCGTAAAGATGGCAACTTGCTGCCATTTAATTCAGAAATTGAATCACCAAGAATATAGAATTGAGTTCTAGATCTTGTTGCTTCAGCCATTTTAATCAGTAATAAATCTAAAAAAAAAAAATCCATATTTAAAATCAGGAATTTTAATACATGATTCCAAATGTATGTTTATTTCCTATTAACCTGTTGTCATATTTTCAAATTAAATTCAGTAGCTAATAATACTATAATTTATTAACTTTTGTTTTTGAATATATATAATTCTTACCTGAAGAATTATATCCAAGATTATTTTTGATCCTGTGTGTCAGTGAATTCTTAATTCTAAACTAATCAAAAAAGAACGCTTTTGAAATATTTATCAAAATAAATCACTAGTTCAAAATTCATCCAACACTAATGGAATATTTGATTTTTGCTAATTGCTAAATGCAGTTTATTGTTTTAAATAGTATTGTGCATAGTACTGCCATCTATGAATAAAAATGTAAAGCTAAATGCATTTTAAAATATTTTAGAAGATAGAATTTATTTTCTATGACACTAATGGAATATTTGATTTTTGCTATTTGCTAAATGCAGTTTATTGTTTTAAATAGTATTGTGCATAGTACTGCCATCTATGAATAAAAATGTAAAACTAAATGCATTTTAAAATATTTTAGAAGATAAAATTTATTTTCTATGACATAGCATGCGAGTTCGCATATGTTTATCATTGCTCATACATTGGAAACTTCAACATCATTGAGCTACCTCTAAATATTGTTCAATTGAGCTAATATTTTACCAGAATTATTTTTTCATGAAAAGGAACAAATTTAGAGGGTGAGAAGATTACATTTTGAAATTTGAAAAATAAGGTCCACCCTAATACAGATGCAGGGTGACAAATTAAGAGACGCGATAGCAAGCATCAAGAGGAGGAAAAAACAGATACAGGGTGTTTCTCCTTAACTGAATTTAGACTGTTAATAATAATTTTAAGAAAAATAAAAACATTGCAATAAAAATGCAACGTCATGTACCTGTGTGAAATATTATAATATCACGAAAAGTTCTAGAAAAACTGGGTGCTCATGCAGTAGATGATACCGTATGAACTGATAATCACTGTCCAAAATGTGAAACGTTAAATGCAAATTGTTGGTGTGTGTAATGGAAAATTTTAGTTCTACCACTTTTTTTACGCTGTAACATTTACAACACAGGTGTATATGTCTATTAAAAGTTCCATCATAATGTACTTCAGTTTTTTTTTAAACTATCGCCGTCAATCCTAATCGAATTAGATTAGTACATCCAGTATTTTTTTTATTTAATAGGTGATGTGAGACAATATGGTAAGTTTTCATCCTCTTGATGCCTTTTATCACGCCTTTGAATTTGTCGGTCAAATTCGGCAACACCCTGTATTATAGGTGCAGATTTACGGTCGTCACATGGAGATAAAATTCTTTCAGGTGACCACTAACTTTCAGTTCCTAAGTCATCATGTTTTGTTTTGTTTTTTAAATGTATGCAAATAATTGCATGCATGCTTGAGGAGTATTTGGATTTTTATAGTGTAAAAAAAATCACACACTCACAATTTTTAAATATGTATGTACTTTTGCATCACAAATTCAAAATAAAAAATATTGTTCTCCATATATTTCCAACTATCGTGAAACGTAACTTTTTTTTTCTATACATATCTTTTGAACTGTATGTTGTTCAACGTTATCTTCAGACTGTATGTAGTATAAGATTCCTATTATATATAATTAATATTCAAATTTCAAGAATTTTACCATTAAATTAAAACGTTAATAATTGCGCGCGACACATTCACAGGAAAGATTGTACTTGGAATCAAAACCGTGACGTTTGTTTGTGTTTATGTCGGCCAATTATCTACACTGCGGGATATAGGTCCTAAGGGGTGGAGTGCCCTCCGTGGGGGTCTTTCTAAGGGAACCTAACCCGTATTTATAACAGGAAATCCAAGGTTCGAAGAAAACCACGGAAAACTCCGAACGATTAGGCCGACGGTCGCGATTGGGTTCTAACCCAGCACCTACCGATTACCAGTTTGGAGGTCAGAGCTTCTCGGCCCCTGGTGGGGCCAAAACCGTGACGAGTGTTTGGTTAAACATACATATTTTTGATATAATTAGTATGGATTTTGTTGCAAATGTGATTATACATTAAATAGATTATTTTTCACTTAAAAATAGTAAGTTTTTTTGTTTCTTTTTTTTATCATATAAACGTTAGAATTCTTATGTGTTTCTCACAAAGTGGCCACTGGATTTTTTGGATTTAGGAACCACTGGCTCTTTTTAGATTTAGGGAATTTTCACCTACTCTCTACATGTAGTATATTACAAAGTACATGTTGTTCAAAAGATCCTAGACATAATTTAAAATTGTGACTCTATCAAGCAAATAAATCTGAAATAAGTGCCGGCATCGCACATACTGTCACGTCTTCACAATGATCACAATTCGAAGCATGATCCAGTTTGGGTGACCTTCCTTGAAAATAAAATCGTATTCAGATTACTATCTATTAAACGGGTTACTCTGCATTTTACTGGCGTTAAATACACTTACTTCAATTTTATTCATTGAAGAGCCCCTATACTGAGATACACTGCTCAAAACAATTAAAGGATATTGCAGTTTTAGGTGGATTTTGTATCTGGGAAACTTTTTAGCTGATTGATACATGGTCGACAGACATAGTAGGTTATATGAGAATAAGCTACACATGTTTGGCAGAAAAAAATGCATTTTATTGCGCATTTGTGTACAAAAAGAAAAAAACACAATTTGTGCATATCAGAAAAAAAGAATAAGAAAAGGTGTTTTCTTCAAAGAAAATCATTTTCAGTAGGGGGTATGGTTTCCACGGGCGGCAAGCAACGTTGAACACCTTTAGCCTCATTTAGAATGACCAGGGGAATGAAACCGGATTCACACGAAGTGGAGCTGCTCCGCTATCATTCCTGCTTTAATTTTGTACCCATTTACAAACCCAAGCATAAAGCAGCATTAAATTCCTCCGCGCAAGTTTTCGTGCGCAGGTCTCTGTTAAAGAATATTGTCTGCTTGTTTACTTTTGGCCTCGTATGGTGCAGTTTCGCTATGACCAACACATAATGTGCAGGAATTGGTACGCGGCCACTTGTTTTAATACCTGTACGAAACATTATTATGAAACTATTTTGGTTCGCGGCCATTTGTTTTAATATCTGTATATATGAAACAGTTCTTCGAATTTAAAGTTATACAATCTTCAGTTTTATAATTAATTTTGCAATGATAAGCGCTAATTATGTCATGAAAAATATAACACTGTTTTAAAAATGTAACCCATTTAAATTGATTATCGATAGTATGAGGTTTATATATTTTTATGCTACCTTCCAAAATTTTTTGCAATTGACTTTAAAATATAAGGATAGCTAAAATAATTAAGATGTATACTTTTATAACTTTTATTACAAACATACTCACTTTATGTTTGAAAATGTTAACTTGTACTTTATTTGCAATATTTAATTTTGTATTAGTTTTCCATAATAATTAACTTGTCTTAGTTTTGTGTAATAGTTTTTTTTTTTTTTTTTTTTTTTTTTTTTTCTTTCCGAAGACTTTTTTTTTTCTTTTCCTTGATTAAAATACAAACTTGTATTTTCTGAGCTTTGCTTACTACTAATAACGTATCGCTATCCTATTTAAATTATAGTGGTATTTTATTTTCATTGAACTATGCTTTATTTTATTCTCTTATCAAATTAGCATAAATTATCGTAATCTTTTATTAGTAGTTTTACAAGCTTTTATATAGCTAATAGTTATGTTCTTTTGACATTAGATGTGATTTTTTGCTAATTTATAAGGAGAGAATAACATATACA
Source organism: Maratus speculifer (assembly GCA_964019185.1). Lineage (NCBI taxonomy): Eukaryota > Metazoa > Arthropoda > Arachnida > Araneae > Salticidae > Maratus > Maratus speculifer. The sequence continues at coordinate 1,193,933 of CAXHSM010000001.1, forward strand.
TTTATTATGTTATTCATCTTAAAATAATAAATAAATAAATAAATAAAGAGAAGGATATATTTTTAAATAAATATATTTTTTATAGAATCTCATGATTTGTGTTGCAGCCTCAAGATTGGACTTTCATAAATATTGTTGCAGTTCATTCATTAATGATAAAAAATATATTAATTCAAAATTGTTGCAATTTTTTGCTGGAATTTTTTTTAATTATTAATTTATCTCTCATTTTCTTGTAGCTGTTTTTTTTTTTTTATGGACAAAAGGTCAAAATATATTTTTGTGCATAAGGTAGCTACGGAAGTTCAAGCAAGGTTAATTTGAGTATGACTTATTTTTCTATATGAATGGGTTTGTGGTGACATGAATTTATAAATTCATCTCCTTTCGATTAAAACAGAGATGAAACTCTAATAAGATATCTAAAAATCTTTCGATATTGCTGAAAACTTTTCAAAGTAACTGCAAAAATTTTAATGTAACATTGAAGTGAAATAAAGAATTTTTATTGACACCAGAAGCCAATCTACCTACAGGACCCTACAGAAAAATGAAAGTAATTTAATACTTTTTAATACATTCGAAAAGAGTGTTTATAAAATCAATTTGTCAGTCTGTGCTGCAATTAATGTAAACTCAAATTTCCGTTTATGTTACTGAAATTAACTAAAACATGTTTCTTAGTGAAAATGAAGTGTGTAGCATTTATAGGAACAATGGGAGAAAAACCTTTTGTGGAAATTTAAATGATGTTACACTATTCCAAAAATGAAATTTATATCCATTTAAAAAATGTACGGTGTATAATAAAAATGAGATGGTCTCTGTCTGAGCTCAGTTTTTATTCAAGTCCTCGAATGGGTATAATATTACAAATTTATAATTTTTTTTTTTTTTAATGAATTTTCAGGGACATGAAAATCGCGAAACATTGTCTTGAAAGAGTATTTAGAATTAATACTTATTTCTATGTAAGAAGAAATATTTTAGCAATAATATATTCATAAAACACCAGTATTCAGTTAAATATAATAAAAACTTTAAAACTCCGAAAGTTTCAAAACGTGTTAAAAAAACATGATGGATGAAACTTACGGAGTTTTAAAATTTTTATTGTATTTAAAAGAAATATTTTAACAAAAACTGTTTAAAATATTACTAACACTTTTATGCAATGTACTTTTAGCATCAGGTTCTGATGACACAAATTTTTTTGGTTTTTCAAATCATCAAACTTCGATTTAAAAAAAAAAAAAAAAAAAAAAAAAAAAAAGCGCTGAATATTGATGTCAAAACATGTATCATTAATTTACACAATCACTCTAAAAATTGTGAATGTGAAAAAACGTGACGGTATGTGAAAAAAATGATTTGAAGCATATTTTATAATGTTACACTATTTCAAACATAATGACATAGATATATATTATTGAGATTTATTACAAGATGCTTACTGTAGAATATGCTATGCATAATGGTTATCATTCATTTACAGAGCGACAAAAAATTTTGTTTGTAGTATGATGGTCGTACTGTATAATATAAATTAGTTTAATATAAATTATACATATTTATTTAATATGTTAATTAATTTAAATTATGTACATTTAAACAAAAATATTAATTAATATTAATTATAGATATTTAAATAATAATATTACTTAATATGGATCATTCACATTTAAATATGAATATTATCTATGTATGTTTAAATATTAATATTAATTAATTATGTATATTTAAAATCATTATCAATTATATATTTAAATACTAATAATAATATAGGGAAAAGGAAAAATAATCATGCTAACCTTCCACTACTTTATAATTACAAATGAATGGGTAATTAGTAAAAAGAATATTAAATTAATTGCGATTTTTATATATGAAGATAAGATTTTAAAAAATGATAATTTAAGTATAAAATTAGTAGAATTTACTAATATTTTTCAACAGTAATATAAAATTGTATTTAGCGTAAGTTTAGGATACATTGAATTTTAATTAATGTTCATGTAATTATTTTTTTAAAGCTTGAGTAACTTTTAAAAGTATCTTAATTATTGAAAATTTATTTGAAATAAAATTTTATGCAATAAAAATTATTACATTTTATTCATGTTAATTTTAATTTAATTTTGTTTATTTAATTGTAAGTATAATTTAGTTTAATTATCTAATTGTTTAATTATCTAATTATCAATTGTATAAAAATACAAAGCAACTGATCTTTACATGTTTATAACTATTCTTTATTAACTAATTCAAAAAAGATCATTATGCACAATTTAAAACCTAACAATTAAAAAATTTGGTTTTAACCAACATAACATACTATACAAGGTTTATCTTTCAACAAAGCCCATTGGAAAAAATTTGCCAGTTCTCCTAAACAGATTAGCGAGCGAGAAAGTGGGCGGAGAAATTTGAACGGACACTTGCTTTGTACACCCGAAAGGAATCATGGGTACATGCTGGATTAGTGCCCTTGGAGATAGCAGGGGTGAAAAATGCCCTAGGTTGAAACCGGATCTGCACATTCTAAACAGGTCAGAAATACAATGATGGAATCGATGTGAATTGAATGTGGATTAGAGTGATATTCTAAATGACCCTTTTGAGGCATGGACTCAATGACGCTATTAATGACGAGTTGGGGTATTCTGCCCCACTCTTCCAGAAGAGCTCTTTCCAGTTCTTGGAGAGTTTGTTGGTGTTGTTGGCGGCCAGAAACTCGTCTTCCTAGAGCGTCCCAAACGTGCTCGATTGGATTCATGTCTGGAGAACACGCTGGCCATTCCATTCGAACGATTCCTTCCTCGAAAAGGAAATCCTCCACCAGGTTTGCACGATGTGGCCTGCAGTTATCGTCCATTAAAATGAAGTTATCTCCGATTTCTGCAGCGTAAGGGACTACAATAGGTCTGAGGATCTCATCCCTATATCGGCGACCAGTCAGCTCCATCTCGGATGATGTAGAGGTCAGTGCGTCCGTCAATGGAGATGCCACCATACACCAACACTCCTCCACCGCCAAATCTGACACTTTCGTGCACGAACGCAGGATTATTCCTACTGCCACGGTCCCTCCAGATGAAAATACGGCTATTATCCGGATGCACAAAAAAACGGGACTCGTCAGAAAACAGAATATTGCTCCATTCATTTCTCCTCCAGTTGACATGCTCGGTTGCCCACTCCCTGCGGTCGTGACGATGCCTTGATGTTAATCTAACACATACCATCGGTCGGCGGGCATACAGACCTACAGCATGGAGCCGGTTTCGGACAGTCTGCGTTGAAATCGTGATGCCTGTAGCCAAGCGAAGGTGTTGTTGGAGAAGAGTAGCGTTCATGTTTCGGTGTCTCCGAGCTGTTAACGCTAAATACCGATCTTCATTGGGCGTTGTTGCCCGTCTACGACCTTGCCCTGGTCTTCGGCCTGCACATCCACTCTCCAAAAAACGGTTCCAGATCCTGGAAATGACACTTTGTGACACTCCAATGGCTTGCGCTACTTCGGCTTGAGTTTGGCCCCCTTCTAACCTACCAAGAATTCTCCAGGCTTCTGAATCTGTCAAATGACTTCGCTGAGACATCGTACTCATCGAAACAAAGCAATCACTGAATGCCGATCATCCTTGTCTTCATTCTCTTTTATCCAGATGAAAGTCAAATTTCATTCGCTGCCGCTGAAGCGACGTTTTTGACGTCGAACTCAAAATTTGCATACTCCACAGTTTGAAAACCAGAAAAATTTGCATTTGTGATTCTCTTCTTCTATTTTCGGCAAAAAAAAATTTCGTTTATATCTTTATTTTATATAAAACTTCAAATATCCTTTAATTGTTTTGAGCAGTGTATTTTTCTTTTTTAAACACATAAGAAATGGGTAGCCATAATTTGTCAGCCTATCTACACGTTTTGATATAAGGTACCCTGGGGTAATAACGCCACGTTAAGGTTCTACCAATTTTCACGGCTCAGTTTTAGATTGTATTTTTCAAACAAATATATGATTTGATACAGCAACTCATTGACTATCTATATAAAAAAAAAATAATTTAACAGATATGTATTCAAAAAATGTAATGGCGTGATTTCTTGACCAATGCTATTTGGCGTTATTACCCACCTATATGGCTAATAACGCCATGCAAACAAAACTATAAAATAAGATGGAATAATGGCATGTAGATTGCCCAATTCTAAATATACAAACTCTAGAAACTTTGAAATTGACAAATTGCATTCTAAGCTATTGAAAATGTTCAATTTTTTGAGAAAGTGCAAGAAAAATAAATGTGTGGTGTGGGGGAGGATGAGGCAAAAGAATATCAGACCGTGAGCTTCTTTTTGTTTAAAAAGGACCGCTTAAATAGAATTATTAGAAACATTGCACAGTTTTAACTGTGTTTATTCGAATCAGTATTTAGGATGTAGCTTGGCCACTGTAGGTAATCAACCGGGGTATTAATGCCAAGGATTGGCGTTATTACCCCGTTATAGTTATTGCGCTGTACATTTTAAATTACAAATTATCTCGAGAAGATATCCAAAATCTTCAACAACATTTTGAAAGTCCATGAAATGTACTACAAAGTTATGTAATTAACAAAGTATTTCCGGAAAAAAAAAATTGTCTTCACATCACAAAACATATCTCGCAAATTTTAGATCAAGCGTTAATTTTAGTTGCTTGTAAAAACAATAAGACCTAAAAATGAAACAAATCAACTTGAAAGTGTTTTTTTTTTTTTTTTTTTTTTTTTTTTTTTTTTTTTTCGCGATTTATATGACTCAAAACCCTTCTGCGCAGAGCACATGGGTGTCATTATGTCTTGGCGTTATTACACCAGACCACCTTATATATATATTTCTTATATGTAAGTGTTTCATAACAAATGAGGGGGAAAACTAAATGCAAATTCTATGGTTTTACATTTTTTCCTGCTTAAAAAATAATTTATGAATAAGGAAAAAAAAAAAAAATATTCATAGGTTTTGTTTTTGTTTTTTACATGCGAAAAAAAAATGGCAAGGTATTATCTGAATTTAGAAACGTATAGTCGTGTAAGAAAAAGTAAACAGTCATTACTAACTTTGGAACAAGTTAATGTAAGAAGAAAGTTACTGTTACTAAATGAGTAGAAATAATATTTTCTTTTAAATGATGCATAAAAAAGGAAACATTGCATTATTTGTAATACAAAACATATATTTTCCAACATAATAATGATGTCCTTATTTCTCCTATAAAATATAAGGTTGATTTAAACTTTTGAAAAAAATATATATAGAGAGTCGAGTCTCTATATAACGAAATCCATCGTTCCAGTAAAAAATTCGTTATATAGAGAAATTCGATGTATAGAGAATAATGTTAAAAATCGTATTTAATGTGTAAATTTTGAACAAATATTATTTTTGATCTTTTTAATTAAGAATTTGAAATGTTTAAAACTAAATATCAACCTAACATTTTATTTCTTAATTATTTAAGCTGTTTCAAAAAAGAGAACAGACATTTATTTGAAAGCTTAATGAAAATAAAAAAAGGAAGACTTGCATTAATTTCAGACGAAGATATCTGTAATTTTTTGTTGTTTTGATTTTAAAATTGTTATGCTCTAAAAAAAAGCTCAAATTTTAGCAAGGAATGAAACATTGTAGTTAACATTTTCCTTCATTTGAAGGCCTCTCTTATGTGCCTCTCATTGATTCCTCTCTTATATGTGTAACAATCCAATTGACTCTGTTTTCAGAAGGATGTTAAAAGGTGTGTGGGAGGTGGGATGAATTTGTTGGATTTTAAGAACAAGGAGAAAAGTAATATAAAAAAAAAACTTAATGGAAAATTAATTCCACATAATTTCGAAGCTTTTTTGAAACTGAATAAATTAAGAGAAATTTATGAAAAAATTCGTTATATGGAGATAGATATTTCGCTATATAGAGACTGTTTTTAATGTAATCACGCGAAAAAGGGACCGTTCGTACTAAAAATTCGTTATATAGAGAAATTCGATGTATGGAGTTTCGTTATAGAGAGATCGACTTACATATTTATGTTTAAGCATTTATCACAGGTATATGGAATATGTAAATTCATTTATTTGCATAAAAAGTATATTATTTGCTTTTATCGTTTTCTCTGTATTACTTACATTTGACCGCTAGGAAACTGAATGTTTCTGGAATTCGAGAAAGAAGGTAGAACCCGTCGAACTTCGACGAAAGAAAATGGTTTAGAAGGAACTGTTTCATTGATTTATAACAACGTACAAAATTAGCTACAGTAAAAAATTCATCTTATATTGGTCAATTTAACTCTAAAAGAAGTATTATTTTAAGCTAAAATTAACAAAATACCATTTCTATAAAAGTCAGTGGCCCAAATTATAAAAATTAAACTTTAATCGCATATGTAATAAGTAAAATATAATAAAGATAAGTTATTATAATGAAGTTATCAATTGAGGATCTTATGCGTGGTAAAAATGAAAAAAATATATCAAATTGACACATTTATAAAATTTCTCGTGAAATCTAAACACATCATCATTTTCATCTACTCAAAATTTACATGTGAAATTTTTATTTCAATTTTTTTTTTCAATTTTAAGAGAAAGTGGCACATTTCTGTTGCCACAATTATAAAATTCGCACAAAAACTATAAAAAAAATTAATATCTCAAAAATAAATTGAGATACAGCTTTCAAACAAATCGCATTTAAAAGTAAATTTTTTTTCTCTAAACGCCGATGTAAAAATTGAGAATGTGCGATGTTTAGATGTATAAAAATCGCAGTAGCAAAAACTGCTAAAACCGAATTGGATGGGAAAATGTTGCATTCGCAAAATGACGTATGCGTTACGCACAGATACGTTTGGCCTTTATAATATAGATACTCAAAAACAATATACAACAGCATATAGCGGAAAATAATTTGATAACATGAAATACTGTTAACATGAACAACATTTTGATTCCCCTTGAGGTTCATGTAAACGAGGTTCGACTGTATATATATACAGTCGAGTCTCTATATAACGAAATCCAGCGTTCCAGTAAAAAATTCGGTATATAGAGAAATTCGATGTATAGAGAATGATGTTAAAAATCGCATTTAATGTGTGAAATTTGAACAAATATTATTTTTGATCTTTTGAATTAAGAATTTGAAATGTTTAAAAGTAAATATTAACCTAACGTTTTATTTCTTAATTATTTAAGCTGTTTTAAAAAAGAGAACAGACATTTATTTGAAAACTCAATGAAAATCAAATAAGGAAGACTTGCATTAATTTCAGACGAAGAAATCTGTAATTTTTTGTTGTTTTGATTTTAAAATTGTTACGCTCTCAAAAAAAAAAAAAAAAAAAAAAAAAATGCTCACATTTTAGCAAGGAATGAAAAAGTGTAGTTAACTTTTCCCACCATTTGAAGGCTTCTCTTATGTGCCTCTCATTGATTTCTCTCTTACATATGTATCAATCCAATTAACACTGTTTTGAGAAGGATGTGGAAAGGTGTGTGGGAGGTGGGATGAATTCGTTGGATTTAAAGAACAAAGAGAGAAGTAATATTAAAAAACCTCAGCACTGACGATAAATCAAAAATAAGTGATGGAAAATTGATTCCATATGATTTCGAAGCTTTCAAAAATTGAATAAATTAAGATTAATTTATGGAAAAATTCGTTATATGGAGATAGATATTTCGCTATATAGAGACTGTTTTTAATGTAATCGTGCGAAAAGGGGACCGTCCCTACTAAAAATTCGTTATATAGAGAAATTCGATGTATGGAGTTTCGTTATAGAGAGACTCGACTGTATATATACAGTGAAACCTCGTTAACATGAACACGCTTAACGTGAATTACTTTTAACATGAACTGTTTTCGCAATCCCCTATAAACATGAATACAAAGATTTGATACTGATAAACATGAATTACTGTTAACATGAACAACATTTTGATTCCCCTTGAGGTTCATGTAAACGAGGTTCGACTGTATATATATATATATATTTGTTATTTTCTAAATTTGTATGCATAAATCAAAACATTTGAAGTTATAATATAGGAAAAACAAAATTATAACTACACTGGGATATTAATTCGGCATATAAACGGTTAAGGTGTCATCTGAATCTAGATTGTTAAAATGAACCTAAACTATTTTTTTTTCCAAAGGTAATAACCAAGTTTAATATGATAAATAAATTCTACTTTCTTCAATTAATTTAAAAACACATTTTCATAAAATTCAGATTCAATTAGTTTCAGACAACTAATTATTTTTAATTGAGCTTACTTTAGGTGCCGTATCCAAACCGAAGTTCGTTATTCGATTATTAAAATGCTACAGATTGACTACATCACTTCTATTAATTTCTTGCCAATATGACCATTTCACTCGCTTAATATGACTTCGCAGATAAGTCTTCCCAGATCAATTGCATTTTAATAATGCGAATCGCGTTTTAACTATTCCTAGAATTTCACCGTCAAATCGATGAGTTGATGCTTTGTCGGTTGTTTTCCGTTCAATCACATTTATGCTGCAATTTTTCAATAAAAACAGTATTTTGATATTTGATACTAGATCTTATAGTTTGTTTTTGCAATGTAAAAAACAAATTGTGCCTGTTCTCAAATAGTAGTTCTCCATTTTTTTTTTTTTTTAACCTTTTTACGCTGTTCAAATTTCATTCAATCTTAATAAAAACATTTCACACCAGAATTGTTATTTAAAACATTTTAATATATTTAATTGACTAATTTCTGTTAATCTCTTATTTAACTTTCTTTGTAAAAAAAAGTTCTGGTTCGAATCGTATAAAGCAAATTATAGATGTGGGTCGATTAAACCCATTCAGGGTAGGAAGGTTAAGAGAGAGAGAGAGAGAGAGCCATATTTAGAATATTGTTTTAATTCAGTTAGTAATTATTAAATTTCCAAGCTAAATCTGATAAAATTTAGATACTAATTTATATCAGGGTTCGTGATTTTTTTTTTATTTTATAATAAAAATCAAAATAATCGGATTTTTTTTTATTTAAATCACATTTTTTTATGCCACTCATTATTATTATTTTATATGACTTTGTTTAATTTAAAAAAGTATAAATTTTACGTAAATAAACATGCATGTTATAAGTATTATCTATTAACAATATTACACAATTTACATAAATGATTCATATTATTTCAAGGTAAAATTTTAGGCTATGAAAAGAATCTTGATTACACGAAAAGCATGAAAAACTACAAATCAGATGTCAAAAATTAATTCAACCTTCAGTATTTTTATTAAAATAAAACCATCTGCAACACATAAATATTTTAAACAAAATTGGAAGCAAATTAAGTTTTTAACTTTTTTTTTTTTTTTTTTTTTAAGTGCTGGCTGAGAAAATGAGTTGCTGTCACCAAAATACTTAAGGCCAGAGGACACAAATTGAGATGCCACCACTAATTGGCTGACTTGTCAGTAGTGTTGGAATTTACACAGGAAAATTTTGAATAGCAATTTTATTTTATTTGTGGAATATCTATCATCTTAAGAAACAATAACTATTTAAACTTACTAATGAGAAGTTGGAATCTCTAAATAAAAATTCAGCCAGAGAAGAAATGCTACATTGTTGCTGCATCTGGCTGGTTTTTTATTGAGGGATTCCAAATTCTCATCAGTAAATTTAAGAAGTAATTAATCATAAGTTAATTAGTAAGTTCAGTGTTTTATAAGATGATAGATTTTCTACAAATAAAATACCACAAAATTACTATTCAAAATTTTCTGGTGTGAATTGAAACACTAGTGAGAAGTCAGCCAATTACGGAAAACGTTATAATTTGTGTCCTCTGGTCTTAAATATTTTGATGGCAGCAGTTTAGCAGTTTTATTTGTTGATTTCTAATTTCTGAAAGCACCAAACCAAAGGCAAAAAATATTTGTTCTACTGAAGCAGATAAATCTATTGCAGCAAAAAGCTAGTTGATCGTTAATTCCATGAGTTTTTTAGTATCAGCCTTTTCGATAACTGTAACAAAAATACCTTCTATCATTCTAAAGGGCTCAGTTTAAAAATATTAAATTAAAATAAATAAATAAATGACTGGTTGAGATTTTGCTCAAATCTTAATATAACAGACTTCACCAAAATACAACACATAAAGTCATACAATTTTATTTTACCCCAACTTGCAGAAGTTTTTCTAAATACTAATGAGTAAATATTTAATATATTTCTTTACTGTTGCAAGATTATTTTATAATTTGATTCAAATGTAATTTTAAAGCATTTTTTTTCTAAACTTTATATTTATTTTACTTTTTGACAAAGCTTAAGCTTTATCTTTCTGAAAGTAGTTTGATTATATATATTATACAAAACTAAATTATATAAAAACACATTATTATGTTTGTTTACATCTTAAATCTATTTAAAATTAACATTAAAAAAAACTGATTTAAATCAATGATTTTTTAAAAAAATCAATTGATTTAAATCGCGATTTAAATCATGATTAAAATCAAGTTGATTTAAATCAACGAGCCCTGATTTATATTAAATCTGGTAATCTTAAAAGTCATAATTAATATGACTAGTTTGAAAATATCTGATACATATAAAAATAACGGATATTTTTTTTAGGTTTTCGAAGATATCATGATATTTACGAGTTCCGACACTAAATTATTCACAGGAATTATTTATAATTAAATTTAATTGAATCACTTGCCTAATTTTTGAATCGGTAAACCAACGTTTATAACGATGCTGAGATTGAACATTTCTATCTCAAAACAATGATTTAAACGGCAAGTAAACTTCGTGTATGAAAACTTAATCCTTTTTGTGACCACCTTGCATAGTCATGTTCTAAATATAGCTACATCGAAAAGGCTTTGGTGGTTGGAATTTTATTTTTTATAGGAATTAGGCACACCTTTTGGAGTTCTGGAAGATTTCCCAAAGTTTTTTAGTTCATTGAAAGCATTTCAGTGTCTAGTTTTTTTTTTAAATCGTAAAAATAAAGCGTTTAATAATACACATGGTGTCAATGATCTCTTGAAACAAACAGAAAAAAAAATTAAAGAAAAAGAAAAATCATGCATCGCACGCAGTTTGTGAAACACCTTCCAAAACTTTGTAATGAAATTTCATCACTTAACAATTTCATGGGCAAAATACTTCAGTTACCAAAATGTTGAATACAGTAGAACCCCGCTAATTCGGACCCCGTTAATCCGTATCTCCAGATAATTCGGATCGATTTGGTCATCTTTTTTTTTTTTTTTTTTTTTCCAAGTTTGAGAAGCGATTGGCTAATTTCCGTAACTTTAATTTGTCGGAAATCTTTTCGGAAAAATATCTTAAGCTTTCTTATTTAAACTCTTTGATGTTTTCTTTCAATGAAACAACAATGTATCACTAAGTTTGGCAGTTTCAATTTTCCAAATTTTCTATTTAAACCACTTACAAATGTCTTAAAAATCACTGCACAATAAATTTTTACTTAGAGCATTGCAAGAAAGCAAGGTAAAATAGTCCCTATAAAGTCTGATAAAGAGCGCATTCCGATTTTTGTCAATCTGTATCCTTGTTATTGTGACAAAACGCTTCTACAATATCACTTGCAGAAAATTATTTATATTTATAAAGCGTGACCGTACGGTTCGCAAAAAGTATAGAAAACTGTCACAGCAGAAAATTACAAACTTTTTTATTACAAACATTTTTATTATCTATAAATATTCAATAAGTTTATCATAAAGACGATTTTCTGAAAGTATGTTTTATTTTATTTCATTTTTTTCTAATTCTCCGGATAATCATTGGGTCTGGTCCCAATTAATCCGAATTATCGGGGTTCTACTGTAATAAAATATGCTTAAAAAAAAAAAAAATATTAACCTACTTCAAAAAAAGAATCAAGCTTGGCGACAACTTGGCGCTAACGCATATGAATGCATAGTTTTAATATGCTTATGATTTGAAAACGGTTGCAACAATGAAAGATGATTTGCGACAAATCATTATTATTATTTTTTTCTTATCAAATCCACATTTTTTTAATTAAAAAAAATTCTAATTGTCAGAATTTAATGAAATTAAAATGGGACCACATGGGTATCTTATACTTTCAAACAAAAAAAGATTTATCAAAATCGGTTCATATTCAAAGAATTTATGAGTGAACAAGAAATACATACACGTCGAAATCACAACCTCCTCCTTTGAAGTCGGTTAAAAAACAGAATGACACCAGTTTTACGAACAAACTTGTTTCACAGCAAACAAAAGCTTTTTCTTCACATACATCATAAATGTAAAATTTTGTTTAAAATTTCTAGTGCCATTGTTGTATTTAGAGATTTAAATTAAGTGGGACATAATATATCCCACAACCTAACGCAATTCAACACCCGATTTCAAATTCAGTAAGGTATTTGAATTCTAGTAATAAAATTTGTATATAAATTATTCAATCTGCTAAAATTTAATCCAACGAGAAATAGGATTACAAATTTGAAATTTTATTTTCAAAAATTACCATCTTCATCTATAGAAGGAAGATCACTTGAATTTTTGAACAGACCTGAATATGATCTATAGAGTTTTTGCATTTTATATTCTAAAGAAACCGTGTTACAAGATTTGGTAGAAAGGTACATGACTTAATGTCTGAAGTTATTCATCTCAAAAACAGATTTTTTTTTTTAAATTTTCTCTTATTTGTTTATGCAATTTTTCGTACACTGTAAAAAAAAATCTGTGAAGGTACTAAACATTTTCTAGGAAACTGGGATTCCAAGAACTTTTCATGTAACGATAAGAGGAAAAATTCATGTAATCGATTCTGAAACTTGAATTTTTGCTGTTATCGTTACAGGAAAAGTTCTTGGAATCCCAGTTTCCTAGAAAAGGTTTAGTACCTTTGCAGATATTTTTTTACAGTGTAGATTTTTATCCGATCCCAATTTTTGAGCCTAATATAGTGAATTTTAACCTTTTTTCAGTAAACTTTTTTCGGAATTCGAAAAGTGACTTTTCATTTTTATCGAACATTTTTTTTTTCATTATTAATAATGTGGTTTTTAGCGTTTTTCACATTTCGCAGCGATTTTTTGACTCTTGTAAAAGAAATCCGGTTTCGATCTTTTAACTCAAAGTAGTACATTTTTTCCTCTCTGCAATTTTTGAATTTTCCTCGCAAATTTTAATACGATTTTTAGCGTGTTTTTTATATTACGCGTCGATTTTTTTTTAATATTCGTAAAAGGAAAGCCAGTTTCAATTTTTTAGCGCTATGTAGTAAATTTTGAATTCTGCGTCTTTTGAATTTTTGGCGATTTTTTAATGCGATTTTTAGCATTTGTTCACATTCCGCAATGATTTTTCGATATTCATGAAAGAACTTAAGTTTCACTTTTTTAGCCCAGTATAGTAAATTTTGCCCTCTTCCATTTTAAAAATTTAAAATTTTTTAAATGTGCAGGAACAAAAAAAATCTTCAATTTAATTTCTGCAATGTAAGTTGTTATAGAAACTTCGATAACTAGAGGCCAGAAATTTCGCATAATAGTTACTTTTAAGATGCAAGTGCTAGCCAAGAATTGTTTCTTTACTTGAGAATTACTTATTTACTTGACAATCAATTATTTACATGATTTTATTATTTACTGTAAGTAATTTATTCATTTTTTAAATTATTTTAATTTTTATTAGTTAATTACTTTTTTATTTAATTATTTTAATATTTTAATTTATCGTAAGCATTCATATAATAATTTCGATTACATTATTACATTGAAATTGTTGTTTATATCAAACAAAGCAATGATCAGAAATTCGCAAAATTCTAAAATTTGCGGACCTGAAATTCTAAAATTGCGGTAGATTTAAAAAAATCTACTGTATTTTATAATTCGTTAATTTAAAATAATTATTTTTGTCATCTAAAATCGAAGAAAACAAAGTCCTGATTCAACTCGACAGAAGAAAAGAAAATAATAAAGCATTAATAGCAACAAACGCATTTTACTCTTAAATTATGGTGTTTAAGAGGCTACTTTTATTCAAATGGAATTCGCTAATACTAATCCTAAGGTAGAAAATTTTAAAAATATCTCGGTTGCATTTTAATATTTTTGAATGATTCTTTTTTCATTGGATAGCTGAGATCGATCTGTGTGCAGGCCGTTTTTAGGTGCGTTCGTAATTATGTAAATACGTAGCACCTATTGTTGTCGCTCAGTCCGTCCGTCTGTCCGTCTGTCTGTCTGTCTGTCCGCATATAACAACGCAAAAACTACCCAACCGAATCATTTGAAATTTAAAATACATAATTATGACATTATTTTGTCGAGTCATTTCAAATTTTATGACAATAAGATGGATAGAACAATTACAGGGACTATCAAAAGGATTCCGTTACATTACGGTCAATGGGGAAAAAAGTTTCAAATGCATTTTAATCATTTGAAATTTAAAACATATAATTATTGCGTAATTTTATCGAGTTATTTCAAATGTTATGACAATCGGATGGATAGATCAATTACAGGGACAATCAAAAGGATTCCGTTGCATTACGGTCAATGGGGAAATAAGTTTCAAATGCATTTTAATCGTTTGAAATTTAAAACATACAATTATTACGTAATTTTGTCGAGTCATTTCAAATGTTATGAATGTCGGATGCATAGATCATTTACAGGGACAATCAAAAGTATTCCATTACATTACGGTCAATGGGAAAAAAGTTTCAAATGCATTTTAATGATGTTACACTCATTCGCACATAATAGAATTGGCATGAATCTATGTAGTATATACTAAAATATGCCTTCTGTACAATCTGTGATGCAAAGAATTTTTATTATTAAATTACAGGGCCACACAAAAGTATTCCACTACATAATGCTATACGGGGAAACATTGTTTGGGGCGTGCTTTAATTATATTAAACTATTTCACATTTTATGAATAAGATATACGTTGCTGAGGTGTCATAAAATTACTTCCTGCATATTTACAGAAACACAAAGATTTCGACTACTATATTGAATCCGAAGTACGCTCTACTATATCACCAAGATCTGAATATTTTTAAAACTTCGTTATCGTACGAACGCACCTTATTTGCTACGCTTCACGTGCAATTTTCAACTTGTTTACTTTTTTTGATTTTGTTTACAGATACTTTTTCTGAGGACGCTTTCATTCTCGGAACCAGTTTAAAAAACGAAAGCACCCTTATAAAAAAATCTGCAACCAAAATCGAAAAAGTATTCCTGCATTCAGATCCATCTCAGCTATCCAATGCAAATAAATAAATAAATAAATAAAATAAAAACAAAATAAAATAAAATATTGAAATGCAACCAATATCTTTATAAATTTCTCCCATAGGATCAGCATTAGCGAACGAATATTTTCATATGTCGGAAGTAGCCCCTTAAAATATCATTATTAATATGTGAACACGGTATTTGATAGTCAGTATTTGAATTCATAAAAGATAAGATAAATATAAAATTACAACAGTCGAATATCAAAGAATACCATACAAGTAAAAACTGAAAAAAAAAAAAAAAAATTAAGTAATAAAAATATCAAAATAAGTAACACAAATAAATAAAAGAACAAATAAAATAAAATAAGAAATCATATACAAGGTGAGTCAAAAGAACTTAGGCAAACTTTAAAGAGTGGCAGAGCGGTAAACAATTGTCGTATAGGGAAACGATAGCCACAATCCCTTCATTCGAAATACGCAGTGCTACACACACATCGAAAATCAATCATTATTTATGAATTCATTAAAAAAAGAAGATATTTTAATGAACTTTTCATCAAAATTAGCTTGATATACATCCTTTGTTTGAATCGGGGCGAACATCATCGTTTGGGTACCATTCAGGGCTGTAGCTAAGGGGGTGCTATGGGCGGCTCAGCCCCCCCCCTAAAATATTTTGAGCCCCCCCCCCCCTCCCTGGAAAAGATTTCAAGATCACTAAATGAATTTCTGTTCCGAAAATTCAAAAGAAATTCTGTTCAAAAATCTAATTTAATTTTGAGACTCTTTCACAGTTTTGCAAAATTACTAAATTCTATCTAAAATAAGTATTTCAACACTCGCTCATCCTATTTGAAGATATAATAACATGATGTTTTATTTTGAACTAGTTATACACTCAAAATTTTCATCATATACTTTTTTTAGCATAAAATGAAGTTATTATAACAGTTGAATAACAAACATAGCACCTACAATGTGAATATACACTAATTTATCATTCTGGGTCGTAGAGAGATAGAGAAAAAAAGAGAGCCCCTCCTAAATTCTCTTGAGCCCCCCCCCCTCCTATTGTTCACTTCTAGCTACGGCCCAGGTACCATTACTTTTCAAATCGGTTCGGTAGTTCCAGAGATTAGCCGCTACAAATAAACAAACTTTACCTCTTTATAACAGCGGTATAGAGAAGTTGTTTCGGATAGCTTCAGACGAAGATAATTATCGAACAGGAGCAAATTTCTGATTTATGATTCGGAGCACAAAGGGTTAATAAAATGATTTTAAGCAGTTTTACATGTATGGTTTAGGATCGCTCTCACCAGTAGACAGGGGCGTGCGAAGAGAAAACTGCGCCCGGGGCGAATTCTCAATTTGGCGCCCCGAATTTTTCCTTGTGACAGGCTAAAAATTAAGTTGGTGGCATACATTTGGCGCCCCTTAAATTTCCGCGCCCGGGGCGACCACGCTGCGCTGCTAGTAGACGAAGAGACCTTGGCTAATGTTTTGGAAACTAATAGATTAGATGAACATTCGGCAGCTAAAAAGGCATTTTCACATACTGCCAGATATTTTTAGAAAATAAAATAAATACGTGTAAAATCAGATAAACAAAGTTTTTTTGTGCGTCTCAAGAAATTCGAAGAATAATTTATTAGCTTTGCGTGCACCCCACTCTATGAAGAATGTAACTTTATGTATTGTTTTCTTTTTTCTCTTAGGATATAGTACCAGTATTTACATTTAAAACTCGAATATAGAATAGAAATTCTATAAACCACACACCAATTGAAAAAGAAATGAGAACATTTAGAATCCACGTTTGTTTTCCCTTATATTCCTACTATTTTTCGTGTAGGTATATGCTTGAATCACTAAAGTATGGATGTCACGCAAATGTAAATTAAGATGTGATGCAACAAAAAAGGAAACCCATTTCTGTCACATAATTTGACGAGCTTCATTGCACTGTTTTGACAAAACTTCGTAATATATCGAGATAAAATACAAATTATGGTGATGCTTCCATACTGCTTCCGGAGACAGGCTTTATTACTTGTGTCATCAAATAAAAGGTATTTTATAAAGAAACCGCTTTCTGGTGTAAAAATATGTGTATACTAAAGGCTATATAAATACTTTTACAAATAAAACCAAAGTAACTCAGATTTACTATAGCAATATTTCATTGAAACCAGTATTTATACTGTCTTTATGTATAATTAACATGAAAAATGAAGGGTCTATTAAAATCATCTGAAGTTTGAAGTGATGTAGAAAGTAGATTACCAAAATTATGAAAAGCATATGGATAAATAGACAGTAGAAGGCTTTTGTATTAAATTATTTTTCAGGGGTGGATAACCCAATACAAAAGCAAAGCAACCAACCAGTTTTTGTTATAGATCGTGCTATAAGCTAAGAAATTCGACCTATAATGCACTCGACTGGCTGGATTTTATTTACCATTTCAAAATAGGAATTTAATTGAAATAACATATTGAATAATAACTATAATAAAATATATAAATACTTTTACAAATATAACCGAAATAACTCGGATATTACCACAACAAAAAGCCAATGAAACCAATATTTTTACAATCATCCTATTAAAATCCTATTAAAATCAGTGAAGAGTGAATTGATAGAAAAGGCAGATTACCAAAATCATGAAATGCAAATGGATAAATAACAGTAGAAGGCTCTCTTATTAAACCACTCATCAGGGGTGCATGGTCTAATAAAAAAGCAAAAACATTCAACCAGTTTCTGTTTTAGGTCGTGATATAAGCTAAGAAATTCGAATGTTTTATGTTATTTATGTTAATATTATCATAAGATAACATGATTTCTTGCAGCTATTTTGTGGACTATTCCACTTTGAGCCCATTTTGGCATAAATTAACTTTATTTAATATATATATATATATATAATAAAAAATATATATTATTTTTATCATAAAGCCAAAACATATCAGTGAGTAAAGTTGATGTTGGAATTACTATGAGAACCCGAACAATTCGTGTTCGGATTGTAACAGACCCAAACACGAAATTTCAGCTTCAGTAAAGTTGAAAAGATTTTATGAATTCGGTTTTGTCTATACATCTGCCTGTTCATATTCTAACTCGTGTAAATGTTCTCGAAATTTGATGCAATAGATCTATGTTAATGATATTTAGCATGACATGTTCGGAATTGAATAGGTGGTGCGTAGCATTAATAGTTCATTTACAGAGGCATTCAAAATAATTCCATTACATTTTGGACAATGGCGGAAAATCGTTTGCAAAGTATTTTAATGATATTATTTTATATCCAATGTTCTGAAATTACTATAAATTATAAAATTTCACTATGAGATAGATTACTACAGAATAAAGCATTCTAACAGTTTTCGTTCATTCATAGACAAAGGAAATCGGTTGCTGTACTATCTTTGGACAATAATGGCTAAAAGTGCGTTTTCAATTTCGGTATGCGTTTTTATTTTATTATTATTATTTTTTTTTTTTTTTTCGGGGGAGTTTAAACGATAAAGTTTCGTTATATTATTCAGAATATGTTGGAAAGTGTTTCATATTTATGCTTATCGCATGATTCTTCTTGTTTAAGTAATTTGAATTGCGTATTGTTAGTTAATGTTCTATAAATTTTTCATGAATGACGCACAGACTATATTTAAAAGCTTATAAGCCCCAGACTGTTGTTGAAAATTTTAAGAGTACACTCGCTTTAGTCATAGATTCAAATAAAAGAATATTTTTAATACAGAAGTAAGATAAAAATGAGATAACACACATAAAGTATTGTTATGTATGTTAACATTATAGGGTTTTTTGAATTTATCAATAATAAAACAAATCTCTCATAAAGTTTCTTTTTATAGCACATTACAAATGATAAAAACTTTAATAAAAAAAGATATACACCATCGCTATTGCAAAAGATAAAGTGGGCGGACAAACAGTTTTAGAGGTCATTTTTTACGATTCATGTTTCACTTGCGCTATATTAGAGTTTTATTTATGCATGCGTAAAATTTAATTGTCTATTGTGAACTATGATACATGCAAGTTATTACAAAAATCCTGAATAATTTGTAAACCATGATTTTTTTTTAATTAATAGTGATAGCGCTAAAATTAATAAATAATAAATCAATGCGAAAGTAACTTTAGTGATAGTATATACAGGGGTGTAGTGGAGGGTACACGAGGGTATACGCCGTATACCTTCTGGATTTTTTAAAGGAACACCGTATACCCTCTGTTTCTCAAGAAAGCTATAATATACACCTCTAGGGTAGAGGTCTGCACGGGCCGAAATTTCCAGGCCCGAGCACGGCGCAGCCCGGCCCAGAAAAAAGTTAAATATTCGGACCGAACCAGGCCCGGCTCGGGTGAATTTCTACAGAACATTGATCTTTACTCTAACGGAAGAGTTCAGACCAAAAAACTTATCTTAGTCTTTTTTTTATGTTTATAATCTCTATTTATGCAGAAGTGCCAAAGGATTTTTATACGGGAAGATTCAACAGGAACTGATTATTTTGACTAGGAGTGAAGACTAGGAAGAACGAAATCAGTCTCGGCTTCGTACCGAAAAAATAAGTTAGGCTCGGCCAGGCCCGATACTCCAGGGAAAAAAAATTAAGACCAGAGCCCGGCCCGGCCCGGCCCGAGTCTTCAGAAGCAAGGCCTGGCTCGAATGCCGTTAATAGAAATCGGCCCGAACCCGGCCCGAACCCGGCCCGTGCAGATCTCTACTCTAGGGTATACCAGCTGCATTGAGCGTATACCCGCTGCCTTGAGCGCATACCCTTTGTTTAGAGCGTATATTCTCTGTTATTCTTACGACTACATCCCTGAATATACATTTTTCTAATACAGTAAAACCTCTAAATAACGGACATCTCGGGAGCGCAGAAACTGTCCGTTATTCGGAGGTGTCCGTTATTGGGAAAACCTCAGAGCTTCAAAAACTACTAAGGGATGCTCAAAGTTTATATGTCCTAAAAAATCTGTTATATGATTAATCAAATTAAAATTATTTTTTAAGCAACAAAATTCAATTAAAATTTTGTACATCTTTATCCACTGCTTATTACATTCTTACGGAAAGAAAATCGAAGTTACATTACGCGAATTCGAAACGAAAGAGAAAGTGGTGTATGCATTATGGAATTCTGCAGATGAAAAAATTTGTACTTCTAGAGATTAATGAGCAAAAAATCCTAAATTTTTCTCGGATGTGTGCACTGTTGAATTGAGATATTTTTCTGCAGGAGAAATTTCGGTGGCTCCGGGTGGAGGGGAGATGTTAGAGTTCCAGGGAGAAATTGCAAATCTCAAATCTTCAGGGGGAGAATTTTCAAAGTTCTTCAGAAATGTCCCTCCCGAGCTACATCCTGAATTCTGGAGTTAGGGGGGATTTTCCCCCAGTTTATCCCCTACATTTATCTATGATCACAAAATCTGCGACATATTGCTCTGAAGAATTTAGATGTTTTTTACTTTTTTTCCCTTTTTTTTTTTTTTTTTTTTGTTAAAAACTTATTTTTTATCATTTATCGCTAAAATTACTGTCCGCTATTTGGAATGTCCGTTATTCAGAGGTTAAACATACAAAAATTTAGATTTTGGGAATGGGGATTGGAAAACTGTCCGTTAAATAGAGGTGTCCGCTATTCGGGAGTGTCCGTTATGGAGGTTTTACTGTACCGCAATTATCAATCAATATTACATTCCCCATCCTTTTTTTTAATACTTTCTAACACAGTTGAAAAGTGTTTGTGATATAAACTTGTCCATCTGTCTGTCTGTCAGTGCTCTTACTTGAGTAAATATGGGTCAGATTGCTATGAAATTGATGTACGTTGCTGGAGAAATATTTTTTATTGCAAATGAAATATTTAGCATTTGCTGTTTTTTTTCAGGGACATTAAAAAAAATTCTGTAACATTACGGTCTATGAGAAGAAGTCATATTTTCGGTGTATTTTAATGTTATATTATTTTAAAATGTACTGAAATTTATATGTATCACTGATGTTACTATGGTGCTTGGCGTAGAATAGAGTGTGCATAGAACTTATTGTTCATTTACAGGGACGCATAAAATAATTTGACTAAAGAAGTAAATGAGCAACAATTGATCTATTGAAGGTTACGAACAATAACGGTGGAAGTGCGTTTTCAGTTGCTTTTTTTTTAAATTTAATTCTTCTTGAAATATTACTTGGTACATATAAATTCTACACATCATATACAGGGCTGCATAAAAGTTCTCAAGTATATTTCCTTTTACTGACTGGAATTGCAGGATAGAAATTTTCAATTATACTACGAGTTTAATTGAACTAAGTTTTAGCGTTTTAGCATAATGTTAAATAGTATACATGTGGGTGTGGGATTAAAGAATGAAGTATTCAGCAATAAAATATAATAAACTCAATGATTTAATGAACGTGATATCCCAAGTGAGACTCATGAGATGATGCGTGAAAAGAACGAGGTGTTCTATATATTTCAGCGATGGCGAGTTTGATGGACTTTTAATGCAAAGCTCAGGGAAGCTTATTTATACTGAATATTATTCAGTTCTACTGTTATTTTTGAATGTTACGTATATATTTTATGTCTATTAAACCTTTTTATCTTAACAAGAATATTAGTTTTGCTTAAATCAATTTACTCAATATCCCACATACATATAAATCTATAAATCTTCTATAAAAGGCAGCCATCGTAAAAAAAGAAAAAAAAAATCGGATATTTTTCTGATTATGGATGGTATAAGCAGAACTGGATTTTCAAACGCATTATGCATTTTCCAGATTTTTATTTATAGACAGGCGATAGCACAGACAATCACCTCATCAAGTTCGCGGATGAAAATCTGGGATTAGTTAAATTTCGGCTCGCATATTAAAACGCAATCGGTCTGCCAAGTCCTATTTTCGTGGAAAACACCTAAAAGCACGATTTTAGCAGCTGACTCGTAAGTTTACTATTATATTTTACTGCTCCCAATTCTCCATGTTTTCATACGTTTGGGTGCAGGAAAGCACAACGGTAAACCTACGAGTCAACCAGTAAAATCGGGTTTTCAGGTGTTTTTCACCAAGATAGGACTTGGCAGACCAATTGCGTTTTAATATGCGAATTGAGATTTAATTAATCTAGATTTTCGCCCGTGAACTCGATGAAGTGATTGTCTGTGCTGCCGCCTCCTTGTCTATTAGACTCATATTTCACCTTAATAAATTGTGAAGTTTTATTGCAATAGTTTGAATCTGTTAAAAAGTGTTTATAAATATGTGCTGGGCGGTTTTTAAGAGAAATCTTGCGCCCAGCCTTCAGACTCATATCCACGAGTCTAAGTAGAATGACCAGAGCCGTCCTTAGGGGTGTGCGACAGGTGCGGCCGCACAGGGTCTCGCGCCTATAGAGAAGCCTCGCAACTGGGCACAAAATATTTTTTTCTTTAATAAAAATAAGATGGTATAATAGAAAATCTTTAATATAAATTTATGATTTTAATTAAGAAAAGATAGTGGTCTTGGCATAAAATATAATCTAAGTTAGAAGAGCGACTTTCATCATCAATTTGCCGTCATTATTTTTTAAATTGATTCAGTAGTTCCAGAAATTACCCCTACAAACACACAAATGCTACTCCTTTATAAAAGTTAGGGGGGTCGAACCCTGGCTCCCCGGGTCATAGTATATAGGTTAAAACAAAGCTTTTTTTTATTGATAGTATAGTGGATAAGATTATGCTAAGTGTCTGAAAGGAAAGGGCCTTGCAAAATCTTTGCACCGGGCCTCGCTTTAAATCGTCCTTCATAAGAACGGCTCTGAGAATGACTCATTTAAATGAAATGACTCATTAAACTGTAACATCATCTAAACTCCATCTATAGCATAAGAAATCATCTAAACTTATTTCAATGAAATGACTCATATTCATTTCATTTGAGCATGCATCCAGGGCCGTAGCTAAGGGGGCGCTATGGGCGGCTCAGCCCCCCCCCCCTAAAATATTTTGAGCCCCCCCTGGAAAAGATTCCAAGGTCACTAAATGAATTTCTATTCCGACAATTCTAATGAAATTCTGTTCAAATATCTA
Organism: Maratus speculifer; assembly: GCA_964019185.1. Lineage (NCBI taxonomy): Eukaryota > Metazoa > Arthropoda > Arachnida > Araneae > Salticidae > Maratus > Maratus speculifer. The sequence goes on from CAXHSM010000001.1 coordinate 1,217,390, forward strand.
ACTTAGTTTTGAGAACCTTTCATAGTTTTTCAAGTTTACTAAATTGTATCTCAGGGCCGGATTAAGGGGGGGGGGGCTACGGGGGCTGCAGCCCCGGGCCCCAACAAGCCAGGGGCCCCCAAAAGTGGCTTAAGTTGTACCAAAGTTTTGTTAAAAAAAATTTTTTTTGTATTTTTTAAAGAAAAAACGGGAAAAAAAATTATTTCTAAAATAATTAAACTACAATTAAATGACGAGAAAAAAAAAGTTGTGTTTCAATATCACTCTTTCCCAGCGTCGAAACTAGTCTTTTTTGCGCCCGGGGCAAACACGGATTTTGGCGCCCCCCACCCCCACATTTATGCATTCTTTTATGAAACACACCAAACAAAATCTTAATTTGGCGCCCCCTTCACCTTCTGTTCTGGTGGCGCCTGGGGCACGTGCCCCCTCTGCCCCCCTGCTCTTTCCCTTTGCAATATTGAAGCTTCGGAAGTCCATTATAACTGTTGCTAAAGTTGTTTTTACACTCTTCCCCGAGACAAAAAAACATCTTATTCTATTTCTCACTTCTACTTCCTAATCCCAAAGTTTTTCCAAGAAACTGATAACGAGGAGAGGACTAGTGAGCTGATTCTGGCCTAAGCGAAATATAACTACACGGAATCAGTCGCTCCCGTAATCCATACCGATTCTTAATCCGTCGCGATTCTGGCCTGAGAGCGGAATTTCAAGCAACCTTCAACCCCTCCATTTCAAGGTGAACCAGTTTCAACAAAGGACACACGTAGTTTGTTTATTTACAGGGGATCTAAACACATGTGTTTGCAAGTAGCAAGCCCTTTAAAAAAAGACCGCAGTATTATTAAATACCTGCAAGGGAATGATATAATACCGCTATAAACAGTATAAAAAGTTTTAACAGGTGGGATGAGTTATAAGTAATTTTCGAAGTTTTAAGATACAATTATAAAATTTAATTGTTATTTAGAGAAAAAATTAAAAGATATTAAAAATAAAACATCTTGCAATAATAATTTTAGATTAGCTCAATTTTTAATATTCTAAAAAATATATTTTAATATGATTTTTTTTTCTCTTTTTCCAACAAACAGCTTCAACATACAAAATATATGTCAGCGAAAAAATTGAAAACTTATTTCACTCATTTGCAATTATAAATTTTTTATTAATATTAAAATTAAAATCAAGGAATTATTTAATTAAAAACTACTTGTAATTTTGAACTAATACAGTGGATTTTAATCTTCTCAAATATACATTTAAAATAATAATAATAATAATGTGAGTATACTTTATTAAAATAACAATTTTAATTCGAACTTTTTTTTTCAAGTTTTATAATAAAATCTATAATAGTCCAATAATTGAAAAAGCATGCATCATCATATGTTGTACTTATAATTACAAAATTCTTATTGTTATTTAACCCTTTATCTACCGATATTATTTAAACAAAAACTATTTGTAACTATGCTTTTCGATTTCAATAAATTTTAATTTTCTCAATAATATATTTCAGCATTTTTTTTCTTTTTTTAAATCCAAGTTGTGCCAGTCAAATAATAATGGTTTTTCTATATTTAGAGTAAAATCAAGGTATTATTTAAAGAAAAACTATTTATAAGCACTCTTTTGATTTAGTGCAATCAGTTATAATCTTCTCAAAAATATATTTTAGCTGATTTTTTTTTTTTTTTTTTTTTTTTTTTTTTTTAAATACAAGCTTTAAAATATAATTTATAAAATACGAGCTATATCAGTGAAATATAATTGGAAAATTAGACTTGTTATAATTATTTTACATTTACAATTATATATTTTTTTACTGTTTCGATCAAAATAAAGGAATTTTTTAAGCACAAACCCTTTGTAATTAAGCTTTTGTTTTACCCCACAGTGGCCGAGAGGTTCTGAGCACGAAACTTGTCGACGGGAGGTGCTAGGTTCGAACCCAATCGCGCCCGTCGGCCTAATCGCTCGGGATTTTTCGTGATTTTTCATGCGTAAATAGGGTTAGATCCCCTAAGAAAGACCCCCCTCCCCCCCCCGAAGAAGGCACTCCTCCACCTAGGGCATATATTCCTCGTGAAAAATCTCCGCCGCACCTAATTGATTTAATTTGTTTATTTTTTTTTTAGATTATTTAATCGCTGAAATGATATTTGTTTTTATTAATGTTCTCAAAATATTTTTCTTTGAAAAATAGTAAGGATACAAAATTAGACTTACAAGAGCGCTGAAAAAATGTATAGTTAAATTTCTCGCGAAAAAGAATTTCGTTCATATTTTGCCATCTGCCTTAATGTCTTGAATTGATAAAGCACCTTTACTAAAGTGTATGCTTTTCTTAAAATTGTTTTATGCACTTTGAATAATTAGCAATTCCAATGTTATTTATAGTAAATACAACAAAAACATAGAAGAATATAATTTAATAAAATTATTTGTAAAATATAATTCAAATAATTTGAAAATTTTGCTTAGAAAAACATAATTTAATTTTGAATTATCTTTAATCATTTGCTCCCCCCCCCCCTCTTATTCTTCCCACATGTATACACACTAAGAAAAGAAAATTATATGCGTTATTTTACTAAAAAAATTTTGAGCCCACTCAATATTTTTGAAAAGTTGGCGCTGTTGTTTTGATACCTCATTTTTACCTTACTACAAATATATCGCGAGATATTGTTAATTCTGTAAATAGATCTAGCGCAATTACCCATACTTAACAAAAACTTTAAACTGATTTTATTCCCCTGTTCATATTTTTATAACTTGCTTGTTTGATAAACACTAATACTTTTCTTATGTAGACAGCGTTTTTATTTTATTTTTTTTTTTTTTTTTTTATTTTTATTTATTTATTTATTTATTTTTTACTCCATGGGGTATTTAATATTTTTGTATAAGCACTCTTTTTGATTTAGTGCAATAAGTTATATTCTTCTCAAAAATATATTTTAGCTAATTTTTTTTTTAATACAAGCTTTAAATTATAATTTTTAAAATACGAGCTATATCAGACAAACATAATTTGAAAATTATGTTTGACTTTTTATTATTTTACATTCACAATTATATATATTTTATTGTTTAGATCAAAATAAAGGAGTTTTTTAAGCACACACCATTTGTAATTACACTTATGTATTCCTTGATCAGCGGCCGAGAGGTTCTAAAAACGAAACTGGTAGACGGGAGGTGCTAGGCTCGAACCCAATCGCGCCCGTTGGCCTATCGTTCGGAATTTTTAGAAAATTGGTTTACCATGCGTAAATACGGCTTAGGCTTCCAAAGAAAGACTCCCACAGAGGGCACTCCTCCACTTAATGTCTATATTCTTTGTGAAAAAACACCGCAAACACAGGCGATAATGAATAAATAAAATAATGCACTTTGTAAAAATCATCATAAATAAAAAATAAAGGAGTTGCTTTATTTTTATTTATGGTGATTTTTACAAATTGTATTATTTTATCTATATTCCCCGTGTTGATAAATGGCCGTCATAAACACAATCAACAAACCTACACTTTTGTATTACTCTGATAAGTTTTAATCTCAAAATATATATTATATTTTAGCATAAATGAATAAATATTATATTTAAATACACGTTTTAAAATACAAACAGCTTCAACTCAAATAATTTAAAAAATATGCTACAATCACAATTAGTTTATATTAAATTGAAACTAAAATTACTTCTACTGATGAACATAACAAAACTGAAAACAAAAATACTAATAATAGAATGCGAATATACATTTAATAAAAAATAAGTCTCTATCTTCACATAGAATATTTGCTAATATAAACGCCGCCATCTTAAACCGACATAGATAGTGGGTTTCCGGCTGCCTATAGCAGTCGGAGGAATAACGAGAAAACAAGCCCGTCAAACCGGAGAGGATTCCGAGACGATAGGGGCAGAATTAGAAATTATCACTTCGTCGGAGGATTTCGAGAAAGTCGTCCGATCCGAGAGGGGCAGAATTCGCCCATAGGACCCCCTGCTGTCGACACTTCCGACCTTGCGAATGACATCATTTTCGTAAGTGACCACATCGAATCGCAGGGCCGTAGCGACCACCCCCCATACCCCCATTTGGGGGGGACGAAGCCAGGGGGCCCCCTAATCGATTCTATCGACCTTTTTACCGAAGTTTATTTTTTTTTAAATGTAAGAAAATACTTCTTTTAAATGTTTTTATTTTTTCAAATTCTTCTTTTCTTATTCAGGGACATGCCAGACAGTTACCCCAGGTGCCTCTTTTTTAAGCTCCCCCCCCCCCCCCCCAATAATCAGGATTTTCATTAAAAGGTGCCAAATGCTTAAAATGTGATAAAAGTGACCGAAATTCAGACGTTTTCAAACACTTACGATGGGAATGTGGTTTCCCTTTTCCTCTCTGTTCTCTGCTTCTCCCTCCACATACGCAGACAGGGCCTGTCTAGACTAAGGCAGGGGCATGAGGGGCAATTGCCCCGGGCCCCCCGGCTTAAGGGGGCCCCCCAAGGAGAGATAAGTTTTTCGTTAAAGCAGTGTCAAATGATAAAAAATGGTCAAAAATGACCAAAATTCTTTTTTTTTTTCAATTTTAAGGTTCTCTCTTCTCCTACCCACTCTGTTTCTGTACCCAATGCCTCCTTAAGGCCTCACATTTATCCTCATATTCATATAATCTATAATTTCTTGAAGTTGTCTTTCTTCTGCTTTTATGTATATAGATACGAAATTTATGTACACATACAGTAGTTATGAATTTCAGTTTTAGTCACGTGAGTATAATTTACGAACAATTATAAGATAGAAGGGCCCCCCCCCCTAAAAGTGTTTGCTCCAGGGCCCCCCACTGTCTAAGTTGGGCCCTGTACGCAGAAAATAAAATATATCATCAGAAAACAAATTATTAAAATTTTATTACAACCAGGGCCCGACTTAGATTGTGATGGGCCCCTTTCTACCTTTTGGATTTTCTCTTGAATTATACTGAAGTGTCTAAAACTAACTTTATACTAATTGTCTATTTGCATTTGTGTGCAGAATAACTCAAAAAAGATAACTTTAAGAAATTATCGAATACATTTTTTTCTTCTGTTATAGAAGTATAAGGCTAAATGTGAACCATTAAAATATAAATACAACTCTGATGTAGCTGTTACATCCAGGGGAGGGGGGGGGGGAAGGAGAGATGAGAAAAGAGCAACAATAAATCTAAAAATAAATAAAGAAAGAAAGAAGGAATTTTGGTCACTTTTGGCCATTTTTTATTTTAGCCTTAACAAAAAAAATTATATTTGCCTTAACTGGGCCCTGTTCTTATTAAAAACCTTGTTTAGATTTCAAAAACGCAGAAACTGAAAATCCTTATTTTCTTACTCGTTCCCCCCCCCCCTCTCTTTTTGTCCATGGGTTTTTGACCTAGCGACCCTTTTGACCTTTAAGGACCAGGTTCATAGCACTCTTGTGGTCAAGCGCCGCTCTCTCTCTAATCTTTCTTGTCGGCGCTTTGATGTATAAATTGCTTTTTCAGTGCGCTGAATTTGAATTTGAAGTGAGAAATAGCACGCGAAATCAGTTGACAGCTTTACGACTGAAGAGAAAAATTTTCCCATCCTTTGTCAATTAGATAGGCTTCGGACCTCAAATATCAGTTAAAGAGGTTCGAAAACCAGCATCCTTTTGTTCTCCTCCCACCCATAGTCGGAAACTACATCTTCAAATATAGATTTATTGCTCTTTTTGTGTAACTGGAAAGTAGTGATATTTGCGCGTAGCCTTAGCGACAAAAGGATGTTTTCTTTTGAAACACCGGGATATTATGTTCTTAGAAGATAGGTCATTTTTCACACTGATTTCACTACATGGGTGACACAAATCACATCTAGAGAATCACCTTAAAATGTTAACAGCTTAATTAGCAACCGGAATCCTTGACCTTGAAGGGAGTATATATACTCGCTTTGGTACTAGGTACTGGCCTATTCAAGTACTAAGCAGCCAGCTAATGCATACAAGTACATGTTTGTAGACAACACAGATGTGGATTTTTGTATAATTTTTTTTTTCTGATTTAGTAATACACATAATATAGTATTTATAAAATTAAGTATATATCTAGAGGAAAAAGGTCTACTCCTATACTAATCTGGTAAGTCATATTTTTACTTTATGTAATTTATATTGCTATTATTAAAAATTTTAAGTATTGGAAAATTTTACACAGCTTGGAAAAATATATGTATACTAATAGAACACATTTTAATAACACACATTTCTCATTTACATGTTTTTCATTTAAGCGTTTCATTAGAGCTCCTTCACAAAATTCTTTTTAATAAAACACACCATTCTCAAAATTCTATTCCATAAAAATATGCTCTAATTAATTTTATAGTGTTAGGTTTTAAAATATGTGTTTTACAAAGGAAACAAGTTCACCAGAAATGAAAAATTTAGCATATATACTTAAATAAGTTATTACTAATAAATGTTTGATGCGAATTTCAATAACTGGAATAAATTATTTTCTTCGAACAAAAACAATTCCGCATTTGTTAAAATAGGGTTTTGCAATTGGAAAAAGTCAGAAGAAACTGTTACTAGCCATGAAAACGGCACAGAGCATAGAAACGCTTTGAATGTGTGGCTTCTAAGACAACACGCATCGTCACGAATTGATGACAAGCTAGTAAATCAAATAAAAACAGAGTCAGAATATTGGAATGAAGTTCTAAGACGAACTGTAGAAACAATAAAATGGTTATGTATACGCGGAAAAGCATTTCGAGGCGAGAGAGAGGTTTTTGGGGTGCCAAATAATGGTAATTATTTGGGAATTCTTGAATTGATATCAAAATTTAATCCATTCTTAAAACACCACATAAATAAATACGGACAACAAGGAAAAGGAAAACCTTCTTATCTGTCTAAAACAATTTGTGAAGAACTGATTGAGCTGATGGGTGAGAAGGTACTGAAAACAATTATATCAGAAATAAAACAATCAAAATATTATTCTCTGATTGTTGATTCATCTCCTGATATTACTCACATAGATCAATTATCTATCGTGTGCAGATATATCACTTTGGGAGAAATCAAAGAAAGATTTCTTTGTTTTCAACCAAAAGAAAGCCACAAGGGGAAATATTTGTTTGATGAAGTTAAAACATTTTTAGATATACATGGCATTCCTTTAATTGAATGCCGCGGACTATCCACAGACAATGCGGCAAATATGTCCGGGAAATATGAAGGGTTCCAAGCCCAAATTAAAAAGGAAAATAAATTTGCACAATTTGTGCTTTGTGCAGGTCATTCCCTCAATTTAGTTGGCGTAAATGCTGTGGAGTCTTGCCTTGGGGCAATAAATTTTTTTTTCATACTTACAAAAATTATACGTTTATTTTCCGAGATCACCACGAAAATGGGCACTACTTTCACAGCATTTAGAACCAAATCTCAATGAGAGACTGGTATATTTGAAAAGTTTGTGCAGAACAAGATGGTGCTGCCATTAAGAATCAGTAAAAGCACTTTATCTTAACTACGATAATATTTTGAGTGCTTTAGAAGATATAAGTACCAACTCTTCAGAGAAACTTGATGCTAGAAGGGAGGCAAAATCCTTATTGAAGAAATTTTCCAAATTTGAATGCGTGTTTATGTGTACGATTTGGCATGATATTTTAGAGCGATTCGACAAAGTAAGTGCATCACTTCAAAAGCCAACGCTTGATCTTCTTACTGGTTGCAATTTTTTGGAATCTGTTGAAATATATTGATAACCAAAGACAAAACTTTGAAAATTTCAAACTGAAAGCTCTTTCACTTAGCCAAAAATCTTCAAAATATTTTCAGGAAGGACAAGTTACAAAAAACACTGATGATGATAAGAGCAATGAAATTATATTACAAGTAGAAAATTTTTTTAAAACAGAACCGTTTTACGTCATTTTTGATATATTATGCACTTCCTTAAAGGACCGCACGGATGTGTATAAACATTTCCTTTCATTGTTTAACTTTTTAATTGAAGGTATATCCTCAGGTATCATTGACGAAAATTCGCTTGAAAGGTGTCTAATATTTTATAATGAGGATCTTGACAATAATTTAAGAGTAGAAATGAAACATTTTTCAGAATTTATTAGAAGTGTTGGCATTCAATCCTGCCAAGATGCTCTTAAATATATTAATGATAAAGAATTGATATCTGTTTTCCCAAATGTATATACTGCATTAAAATTATATTTAGTAATACCTCTAACAAATTGCGAAGCAGAAAGGTCATTTTCAAAACTAAACTTAATAAAAAAACAGATTACTATCGTCTATGCTGGAATCTAGGCTTAGTGGTTTAACACTAATGTCTATAGAACACGATATTACGGAACGCCTTGCATTTGATGATGTTAAGAAAACATTTGCAAATTTAAAGGCAAGAAAAAAATTTGCTTCTTAGCTTAATTTTAAGTAATAAAGGAAATTTAATGTAAAAAAGAAAAATGTGTAATTAGTGTATTTGTATAAATAAAATGTGCTTTAAAATTATTTTAAATGTAGTCTGTTTTTATCGTCTGGAATATCTATATTTTCTTTTAAAATTTATAAAATATGTTTGAACTGTACGTGTTTAAACAATATAATTATTGCACTGTTAAAAATAACAATGAAATAAAATAAAATAATTTAAAAAAATGCATATTTAATTTGGGATAAAAACAAGTCGTATGGGGGGGGGCAAATTTTTCAGTAGCTGGGGAAGAGGAGGGGGGGGGGCCCAAAATTTCCCGTAGCCCCGGGCCCCAGAAATGCTTGATCCGGCCCTGTATGTATCTAAAATAAATGTTTCAACACTCCTTCATCGTCTTTGTACATATGAAGCTAACATGATGTTTAAATTCGATCAGCTATACACTCAAAATTTTCATCATCATATAATTTTATTAGTATAAAATGAAGTTATTAGAACACCTTTTCATAAGAAACATAGTACCTACAATGTGAATATGCATTACTTTATCTTTCTGTGGCAATGCGACAGAAAAAAATTATGAGCCCCCCTTACATTCACTTGAGCCCCCCCCCCCCTATTGTTCACTTCTAGCTACGGCCCTGCATGCGTCTTGTTTAAATTTACTGTGTAATTTAATAACGATTTTTTTCTCGTGTTTACCCTTTACATTATAAGCACCGACTTATTAAAATTTCTGAAAGGAGTCGCAGTCATTTATAACTGTCGTAGGAATCAATCGAACAGATGAAATGACAGACTTAGCGTTATTTATTTCATGTTTTCAAGGGGGCAACGTCCTTTCTCAAAAATTTCCGAAGATAGCACATGGCCCCAGGGCCGAAACTAAGGACGGGGGTGTGCAGAGAGAGCATGTGCCCCGGATGCCAGGTGAAAAGGGCGCCAAATGAAGATTTTATTTATCAATTTTTCTCCAGTTCTATGTTTAGCACGTTATTGTTGAAATAGTCCTGTTTGAAATGTGCTATAGCATAGAAGAATCTAAGGATGATATAGTATAAAAATATTATATAAAGCGGTTTTTTTTCCCGATTCTTTTCGATTATGAATTTAAAATTCTAAGGAATTCATATTTCATTATGTATTTCAAATGTGTCAGTTATTTGAAACTTAGTAAAATTATTTTTGTAAATTTAATTTGCATAGGAAGACGGGGGAGGGGGGGTGGCAAAATCCATGTTTGCCTCGGTTGCAAAACATACACATTTTGGCCCTGCCTCTGTGAAGTAAGCCTTTATCTACGATTGAACAGCGTTGAGTTTAGGTATTTATATTCGGGACTCGGAAGGAATTTCTGCGGTTCGAGGCGGGGATATTTTAGAGTTCCAGTAAGGAAATTGCAATTTTGTCATTTAAAAAGCATATAATCTGAAACCTTCCACCAGGGCCGTAATTAAGGGGGCGCTTTGGGCGGCTTAGTTCCCCCCTAAAATATTTTGCCCCCCCCCCCCCCCCTGGAAACGATTCCAAGATCACTAAATGAATTTCTGTTCCGAAAATCTAAATGAAATTCTGTTCAAAAATCTAATTTAGTTTTGAAGACCGTTCACAGTTTTGCAGAATTATTAAATTGTATCTAAAATATGTGTTTCAACACTCTCTCATCTTATTTGTACATAAGGAAGCTAACGTGATGTTTAATTTTGCATCAGTTACACACTACACTCTCGTATTTTTCATCATCATACACTTTTGTTAGCATGAAATGAAGTTAATACAACAGTTTCATAAGAAACATAGTACCTACAATGTGAATATGCACTAATTTATCTTTTCTGCGTCAGGGAGAGAGAAAAAAATTATGACCCCTCCCCCCTATTGTTCACTTCTACCTACGGCCCTGCCTTCCAGCGGTACATTTCACTGTTCCTGTGAGTATGTGGGGGGGGGGAGGAAAGGGGGATGTCCATGCTGAAACATTCCTTAAATTCGAATTGAAGGCCAAGAAATAAGCTTTCGTTCATGTCATTGGTGATTATTATCATTAAAAATTTTTCCCTACGCTTAACTATTTCATTCATTAAAATTGTTGATTCTATTTACAGGCGAATAAATAAATATTCTCCAATTTATGTATAATTATTTATATTTCTATCTGATAGCAAATTTCAAGTCTTTATACATGCTGTTCACTCAGCCTCTGTCTAAATCCCCCCCCCCGCCCCCCCCCAAAAAAAAAAACATGAATGATTTTTTTTTTTTTTTTTTTTTTTTTTTTTTTTTTTTTTTTTACGCATGTTTATAGTAATTTCAAAGTTAGCTTCTCCAGTCTAAGAAATAAGCTTGATTCCTTCAAAAATTAAATGGCGATCATTCATTAGAATGTTTGCTCTACTGTTTGCTATTTCCTTCATTAAAGTGGTTGATTCGATAAACTGGCGGATAACATACGAATAGGTAAAGATTCCCCAATCTAATGCATAACTATCTTTCAATCTATATAGCAAATTTCAATCCCGTGTACACACGCTATTCATTCAACCTCTGCCTAAATCCACAACTCCAGAAAATTCCAAAGCGAATTAAAAAAAAAAAAAAAGCATGAATGAATTTCCCGCTCTTTTTACGCACGTGTAGTCATTGAGAATCTAATAACCCCCCACCCTACCCTGGAGTAGCGTGTGAATGCACGACGGTCGCCCTTCACTTTCCAACAGAATCTGAAAAATGTCAAAAAACAAAAATTAAAAAAATAATAATAACCTAAGGGAAAACTCATTTCCCAGCATCTCCTTGCATTTATAGTAGTATCCCACAGCCATCTGTTTTCACGTTTGATATCTAAAAAGATGAACTTTCAATTCTTGTGTCGCCATCTACCTACCAGGTGCGGGTTTTTTTTTTCTCCCTTTTTTAATTCAAAAGAAAAGTGAATAGGAATCAAACGGGATCGAATTCCAAGTATGCCATTCGAATCTTTGCAACAGGAAGTACTTAATAAGGGTTGTTATTCTTATTATATCAATATAGCATTATTAAAACTTATTCAGTAACAAGAAATTTTCTTTGTTTTTATTTCATTTTACCATTATTGTTTAAATATTATTTGAAAACTTTTCCCCTCTTTAAAGGGAAAGAGGGGGAGGGGCATAAATTATTTTCATCTCACTGTCAGATCAAACAAAAATCCCATGTTCTTATCCGATTTTTTCGACATGCTTTTTTTTTTTTTTTTTTTTTTTTTTTTTTTTTTTTAACCATGCCTTTTTTTTTTTTTTTTTTTTTTTTTTTTTTTTTTTTTTTTTACATTTTGTAAATATTTATCGTAAAGTACCATCAAAAGTAGCCCCCCTCCCCCCAATGTAAAGCAATTTCTCAAATTTTTATTTTCTGGATTAGGCTAGCTTTGAACGTGTGCAAACTGAATTTAAATTTCTGGTGATTAATGTTTCTATTGCTTCCATGAATTTTTGCGACAAGCAGTCTAAATTACAGTGTTGAATTCAGAAGGTGGCCCAGGGGAGGAGGATATTTCTCCCCCATTGTAATGAGACCCCCCCCCTCCGGAGGATTTGAGATTTTACGTTTTCAATGGTAAACAAAGTACAATTTTCCGCTTCCGGAACTAAGTCCCCCTCCCCCACCCTCCAGGTGACACAGAAATCTCTCCAGGAGAAAAGTGTTTGAATTCAACCTGCTAATTTATACAGGGTGTCCACTCTCAACGGTGGCCAACAGGGCATAAAATAACATAGAAAGTAGGCGACACTAGTGTCGCCCAGTACCAAAATATTGTCGCCCAGTGACGGGTTATGGTGCCGGCAATTTTTTATAAAGTACATAGGAATAACATAAGCTGGTTCTGCATTCGGAGATGATAAGAATGGCAACATTCGTCATAGCTGCAAAATAAAACATAATAACACGGTTACAAAATGCTGATTGTTTTGCTATCCAGGTAGATGGTTTTACTGAGCATTATGAAGTTTATAATAAGTTTGTTACAGCACAATTTTGGAGAAGAACAAGGAATGAAATCAAATTTTGTAGGAGAATTTAAATTAAAAAGCGAAGAACAGAAGGCTTCGTGGATTCTGTCATGATTGTATTTGATAATTTTGTTCTTGAGAATGACGCAAAAAATAAGTTGGCAGACTTAACTTGAAATGTGAGAACTGCAGAGAAGGGTAAGAACAGCGGCTTCTAGATTCGTATGAAACAATATTTGACAGACTTGTTTTGGGAGTCGTGCGCTGCTCACAGGTCCGACTTAGCTATGTCTCATTTGGAATTATCAGCTATCGAAGTTCAGCATTGGGAATTGAATAGCTACACGTTATTCAGTTTCTACCCCACTCTTTGAAGAACTTGCAATAATATAGGGAACAAAAAACTAAAGTACCTTTCGTTACCCTGCATTTTTTGCAATTCGTGAAATACTTTAAAATATTATGACACAAACATTGTCTCACACAAAGCATTGTGAATCATCAACCCTACTAATCAAAACTGAACAGGTATCTCAACCTGTGTTCCAATTCCAACCTGTGTGTTTTTACAACCTGTGTGTTTTTAACCTATCTTAACCTGTGTGTTTTTAACATATCTCAACCTGTGTGTTTTTAAAGCACTTTGAAAAGCTTTAAAAAAAAATCAGAGGTCTTTTATTATATTGCATGATATAGAATTCATATAAAATTTCTAAAGAAAGGTTTTTATGAATTCCTTTATCCTTATCAAAGATGGATGTCATCCCGGTGGATACAAAGAATAATCGGCTGGAATAAATGCAACATTACGGAAGAAAGTGATTCGGATATTGAAGATAATTCTTACAGATGTAAAGGGGGCTCAGGGGTTGAAAGCTTTTCAAAAAATCGATTTTTTTTGTGATTTAGTTTGATTATTCAATTAATTATTAACTCAATGCAAAAAACCGCATAAAAATATTTGCATTTTTAACGTAGTTATAAGCATTTATGTATCAACACTTTCGTAGCCGCATCCATATAATTTCAACTTTAAGTCGCGTTTTCTCAAAACTTGATTTTTGACGAATAACATCAAGATTTAAAAAAACTATTTGATGAAACGGCTTCAATTTTTTTTTTTTTTTTTTTTTTTTTTTTTTTTTGCATGCATATAACATCATTATTTAAAGAATGAATTAATATAGTTTAGATAGTTTAATATTTTGAGTATTTTCAATGAAACAAATGTTGTATTTTTTAGGATTTTTTAAAATTTTTAAGTTTGAGAGTTTTTTTTATAATTTTTTTTCGAGTGATTGTTATGTTCTTAATTCATTCTATAGAGTAAAGTTTCTTGATCATTTTAAAGCAAAAATTAGGTTCTTAAGTCAATTCAACGTTAAGATATCTTGGTGTTGGTGATATAACACATAATTTTTTTTTCGAAAATTGTGTTACATAAATTTTGCTATATCTCATATTATTTTACATTGAAGTACTTCAATTTATAATTTTATAAAACTACAAACATACCTTTAAAATATCAGAAAGTTTAAATTAATTACATTGAATACTTCTGTTTTTATAAAGACTCGAAGCGAGAGCTCTGTTTACATGTTTTTCCGTAGCGATCAACCCCTGAGCCCCCTTAACAACTCTCGAGCTTGTTTCTATCAAGAGATGCTGGTCTGCAGAGAAAAATAAACTGTATCAAGTTGTAAAGAATATGTTTCCGAAATATTGGAGGAGGTTCAAATTAGCTTCTCCAACGGACTAGATGTTTTCTTAAATGTAAGAAAACAAAGGTTGTACGTGCAGTCCCAGCCCGTCTTGATGTTAAGAACTTTTTTGGGAAAGAATGAATCACCGAATTTACTGATGATCTAATGGCTTTGCATGCAGTGTAAAAACAGTATCCTTCTCATAGACAGCAAGACTCTATTACTACATAAAACGGCTCAACCTCACTCAATTTCTAACAAATTGGTGCAGTCATGTTTATTTGACACCTCAAAGAAAGAAAGAGTTGAGTCCATACATACAGTGCTTAGTTCCAACAAAGAGACTCACAACAAACTATCAGGAGAAGCCTTAAAATCAAGGATGTTCATTGCGCATAATGGAACTTTTACAAGTTTTTATTATCTAAGGTCTGTTGCTAGATTCCTATGTAGCAAAGAAAGAAAGAGAAAGCCTCCAGATAACAAAATCTATGAGAATACTTTTTTTGTTAAAAATATTTAGCTAAGACAGTAACTTGTAAAAAAAACTCCTTATCGATTACAATTATTAATGTCGAATTTTGGAAACATAAAATTTTTAGAAGTAAAGCCTAGCCTACATAATTCCACTATTTGTAAAAGACAGCTCTTTGTATAAAAATTTTTATCCATTGTAATTATTGTTGTATCATTTCGGATATATTTTATAGAGAGGGTTTGATTTTTTTAAAACACCAGGGATCTTTGTCCCCTACGAACTACGCTCTTCAACCCCGCCCACTTCTAAGAATCAATTAATTTGATCGGCTATAAAATAAATAATAAATGAAATTAAAAAAACACGGAACATTAAATTGTAATTTAAATAAAAAACAGTGGCAATCGCCCAATAAACCGGTATTCAAACCTTCGGTTTATATTTTTAAGGTTTAAGGCCGAATGAGGTATTGTTAATGGCTGTTTTAGCGTTTGATTAGGTAAATAAGATTATTTCACATTTCAGAATCAGCTAATATAAAATTAACTTAGTTAACAGGGTCTTAGCTTCTCGTTATTTTTTAACAGTACTATATAACGTAATAGGTTTAAATAGGCGATTCTTAAATGTAACGCTTTAACCCTTAAGCGGTAACCATGGGTCACTAGTGCTTCGGTCAAATTTTCTTTCCTTGCTAGCTTAGAGGAGAGAGTAGGGAGCGGGACTAAACTACCCTGAAAAAAATAGTACACTAGTAGGCTATTAGCTCCCGAAACGCCGATGTTTTAGTGCGTTCACAGCCGACATAAGAGCCAGTCAAAATTTCGAAAAGGCACGAGTGACACAGGGTTACCATTTACGTTGACGAAAAGTGTAAGGTAAGAAAAAATTTGTTTGGTTAGGAATTGATGTTTTTTTCCATAAAAAATCGATACATTAGACTCACTTGGGTTTCGGAACCTTTATTTGCTGCAGCAAGTGTCACAGACCTGTGTGCGAGGAACACAGACATCAAATCTGTTTCGATTGTTTATAAATGATGATATCAGTGTTGCTGTAATTTTTCATTATTATACTTTTTGTTTAATTAAATAAAGTTTGATAATTAACATCATTTTCATAAATAAAATTGATTAAAAATTAATAAAATTTCTATTTCATTGTAAATTGTACCTATTTATAAGTTAAAAAAACATCATTTTTATGCTCAAAACTTAAGCATTTTTTAAAATTTATACCGGCTATTTTTTTTATTTTTATTTATTTATTTATTTATTTATTATTATTATTATTATTATTATTATTATTATTATTATTATTATTATTGTGAAAGTACCATTCTTGATCTTCAATTTCCCGTTTAAAACAGCAAAAAATCTCAATTCTATCCAAAGTTATGATTTTTTTAAAGAAAATGTGCATTTTTCACATTTTTATTTGTTTATTTAAACATAATGTTTAAACAAATTAATAAATCAGCAATATTGTGACTGATTCTTGTTCAAGGGTAGTTGATGTAATATCATGAATTTTTTTTAGAATTTTTAAAGCACTTTAAACCACTTTTTACAGCGCTAAGCACGAGTGACCCATGATTACCGTTTAAAGGTGCCGAAAAACACGTTACCGTTTAAGGGTTAAATCTGACGTAATTTTCATCAAACACCTTTTTCTTTTTGTAATATTTATGCGAAAATATTTTTATCGTTAAAAAGAAAATATTATTATTTGAACTGTCTTATTTTGATTTTTCAATCTGAAGTAATTTTTATCTATTTATGACTTTTCATGCACATTAATGAATTTAATATTTTACAATTTTTTTTCTCTTATGAAATAATAATCACGCCTCAATAATTTTTTTATTTTAAGGAACTTTTATTTTTTCCACTGTTTTAATAGATGGCAGCAATTTAAAATAATTTTATTTTCTAAAATATGTAAAAAATGTCGCTCGAAATGCTGAAAATTGAATTTAAAATTGAAATAAATCCTCATAAAGTGAGTCAAATTAAAAAAATAAATACAATCTGCACACTCGAAACTTTTAACATATAAAATGATTAAATTCTTATGGATATTTTTGCTCCTATAAAATTTTTTTAATGGAACGGTTTTGACTAATTTTAACATTAAATATCTCTTGAAATAATTATTCGATTTTCAAACTGTTTGTACCATCATATTTATCAAACATTTTTCTACAATACCAATGATTTGCATATTTTTGTATGTAACAGTTCTTTTAATATTAATGAAAAAAGACCTGTCACAATTTTTTTTTTTTTTTTTTGAATGGACAGATTAAGATAAGATACCATCCGAGTCACTCAAAAACCTAGATGATAATGTTAAGTCTATGAGGGTATTATTTTAAAATATCTTGCTCAAAATTTAATATTTTTACATGATATTTTTGCATATGATTACTAAGGTCGATTTACAACCAGGCTAGTTTTTACCTTTTCGATTTTGGCTATATTATATCTTTTAATATGATAGTTTCAATTTCCGAACCGGCTCCGAAATTTAGAGTAACTTTTTTAGAAAAATCTTAAACCAAATCGAAAAAGTAAAAACTAGCCCGGTTGTAGATAGTCATTAGCTATCTTATGCAAAAAATAGTTCATGTAAAAATATTAAAATTTGATCGAGATATTTAAAAATAACGCACCCATAGATTCAACATTATCATCCGGGTCTTTTTCAGTGACTTAGGTGGGCTCTAAGTGCAACATCTGTTTTCTGTTTCAGTTCTAAACTTTGCAAAGTGCAGTAACTTGCACAAGTCAAAAGATATTTAACCATCATAAGCGTCACTGATTTTTATTGGAAACGATAAAAATGTTAACATGGTATTTTTTATTTCATGGTTTTGAAACATCAAGAGAAATATTTGTTTTCATGATTAATTCCACTTTGAGTCTAAAACAATAATTATAGTACTATTTTACTAAAAAAATATTTAATGATTCAGGTTGAATTTACTTTTCAGAATTTATTAGAGTCTCTATTTACCTAATTAGTCTGACTTATCATGGTTATGAACAACAATCAAATGTACAACTAATAAAGACTAACATTTCAACATGGATTTAGATGATAATTTGTCACTTAATGTTTTAATTAGGCATGCGAATTCGGTATATTGGATGTTATATTTGGTCATTACTAAACTAACATAACGATTAACAATTTGTCTGAACTTAGAATCTAGCCTTTTTTAATTTTACCTACCTATAAATTGCGGGGTTTACATATTTACATGATTCAGTGAAAATTATGTATAATTTATTAACCAGTAACAGAAGTACAATAGACATAACTATGAAGAAGTTTGTCAGTCATTCAATATTCTCATAACTTGGTTTACTTTTAACTTAAAAGAAGAAGGAATTTATCAAGATTTGTTTGGGACAAAAGACCAAACTTATTGTCGCCCAGTGAAAATGTCTTAAAATATGCTCTGGTGGCCAATGGCTAATTTCTAAACCGTTAGTCATAGACATATAGTTCCAATTGCAAAAATGCTTTAAAAAGGGTAAAGATTTGTTTTTCGAGCGATTTAGGTCAAAAATTTCTTTTATTAAAAAATTACGAAAATTAAATTTTTATACGGTACCCCGGTCCTATAAGTGATATTTAGTAAATTTTTACCACTATCCTAACAGGTAATGCAAAAAAGTCCTATTCCTCTGCGATTAAAACTAACGGAGTAATAGCTTTTTAAAGTTGAAGCATCTTTTTTGCTGCAAATTAGGGGTCAGTCACAAATTTACTGGAAATAAAAATAAACACAAGATATAAAATTTAACTTTAAACATTGAGAGTAAAATAATTTTTAGAATATTATTTTAAAATTTATGTTGGTGATTATATATTAAAGTAAAATTTGTACTAAAAATATAAGTAAAAAAATAACAGAAAATTTGTTAATTTAAATTATGAAAAACAACAGTCACAATTCCTTATATAATGACACATATTTAAAATTCTATTAGATAACTTAACCTAACAGAATTTGGTGTAGTCCTGTAAAATAAATAAATGTTAAGCACCTAAAATTGTATTAATATTGCATTGTCATTGGGTATAAATAAGTGCGCAAGTTGAACCTCGATCGAATACTTGGAAGTGAGTTAAAATTTAAATAGAAATTTTGATCTAGGGAAATATATTTACGAACGTTTTAAGCAAAATAAAAGCCTATCAAAATAACACTCTTTTTAAAAATAAAATCGCGATTTACAACATTTTATTTTCTCGATAAAGACAATTATAAAACTCACGTTTTCAACTATTTTAATCAATCTAGAAGTTAATTAATAAAAATTAACACTACCATAAAACTTATACGTTGTTAGCACATTCAGTTAAATTGCTTTAAAAATATTTTTTTATCTCATTTAAAACAGTAATGTAATTGGGACTAAATATCTGCGACAAATGGTTTAGGAATTAGCTATTGGACAGCGTTGGAAATGGACGCCCTTTATAACAATTTAAGCACTTAGTATACGATCCCTGAAAACTTAGTCCAACTCAATCGTTTTCAGCTACAGAAAAGTGGTTTAAGTCATGAAATTTAAAGTTTCATAACTCGGTCAATTTTAGTGTTAGATGAATGGAACCTTTTTTATATTGCTTGATTGGGTGATGGAAAATTTTTACTAAATATCACTAATAGGACCGGGGGACCGTATAAAAAGTTAATTTTCGTAATTTTTTAATAAAATTTCTGTTTGACCTAAATCGCTTGAGAAACAATTCTTTACCTTTTTTAAAGCATTTTTGCAATTGGAACTATATGTCTATGACTAATGGTTTAGAAATTAGCTATTGGACAGCGTTGGAAATGAACGCCCTTTATAACAATTTAAGCACTTAGTATACGATCCCTGAAAAGTGAAAACTTAGTCCAACTCATTCGTTTTCAGCTACAGAAAAATGGTTTAAGTCATGAAATTTAAAGTTTCATAACTCAGTCAATTTTAATGTTAGATGAATGGGACCTTTTTTGTATTGCTTGATTGGATGATGGAAAATTTTTACTAAATATCACTAATAGGACCGGGGGACCGTATAAAAAGTTAATTTTCGTAATTTTTTAATAAAATTTCTTTTTGACCTAAATCGCTTGAATAACAATTCTTTACCTTTTTTAAAGCATTTTTGCAATTGGAACTATATGTCTATGACTAATGGTTTAGAAATTAGCTATTGGACAGCGTTGGAAATGAACGCCCTTTATAACAATTTAAGCACTTAGTATACGATCCCTGAAAACTTAGTCCAACTCATTCGTTTTCAGCTACAGAAAAGTGGTTTAAGTCATGAAATTTAAAGTTTCATAACTCAGTCAATTTTAATGTTAGATGAATGGGACCTTTTTTGTATTGCTTGATTGGATGATGGAAAATTTTTACTAAATATCACTAATAGGACCGGGGGACCGTATAAAAAGTTAATTTTCGTAATTTTTTAATAAAATTTCTTTTAGACCTAAATCGCTTGAATAACAATTCTTTACCTTTTTTAAAGCATTTTTGCAATTGGAACTATATGTCTATGACTAATGGTTTAGAAATTAGCTATTGGACAGCGTTGGAAATGAACGCCCTTTATAACAATTTAAGCACTTAGTATACGATCCTTGAAAACTTAGTCCAACTCATTCGTTTTCAGCTGCAGAAAAGTGGTTTAAGTCATGAAATTTAAAGTTTCATAACTCGGTCAATTTTAGTGTTAGATGAATGGAACCTTTTTTGTATTGCTTGATTGGGTGATGGAAAATTTTTACTAAATATCACTAATAGGACCGGGGGACCGTATAAAAAGTTAATTTTCGTAATTTTTTAATAAAATTTCTTTTTGACCTAAATCGCTTGAATAACAATTCTTTACCTTTTTTAAAGCATTTTTGCAATTGGAACTATATGTCTATGACTAATGGTTTAGAAATTAGCTATTGGACAGCGTTGGAAATGAACGCCCTTTATAACAATTTAAGCACTTAGTATACGATCCCTGAAAAGTGAAAACTTAGTCCAACTCATTCGTTTTCAGCTACAGAAAAATGGTTTAAGTCATGAAATTTAAAGTTTCATAACTCAGTCAATTTTACTGTTAGATGAATGGGACCTTTTTTGTATTGCTTGATTGGATGATGGAAAATTTTTACTAAATATCACTAATAGGACCGGGGGACCGTATAAAAAGTTAATTTTCGTAATTTTTTAATAAAATTTCTTTTTGACCTAAATCGCTTGAATAACAATTCTTTACCTTTTTTAAAGCATTTTTGCAGTTGGAACTATATGTCTAGGACTAATGGTTTAGAAATTAGCTATTGGACAGCGTTGGAAATGAACGCCCTTTATAACAATTTAAGCACTTAGTATACGATCCCTGAAAACTTAGTCCAACTCATTCGTTTTCAGCTACAGAAAAGTGGTTTAAGTCATGAAATTTAAAGTTTCATAACTCAGTCAATTTTAATGTTAGATGAATGGGACCTTTTTTGTATTGCTTGATTGGATGATGGAAAATTTTTACTAAATATCACTAATAGAACCGGGGGACCGTATAAAAAGTTAATTTTCGTAATTTTTTAATAAAATTTCTTTTTGACCTAAATCGCTTGAATAACAATTCTTTACCTTTTTGAAAGCATTTTTGCAATTGGAACTATATGTCTATGACTAATGGTTTAGAAATTAGCTATTGGACAGCGTTGGAAATGAACGCCCTTTATAACAATTTAAGCACTTAGTATACGATCCCTGAAAAGTGAAAACTTAGTCCAACTCATTCGTTTTCAGCTACAGAAAAATGGTTTAAGTCATGAAATTTAAAGTTTCATAACTCAGTCAATTTTAATGCTAGATGAATGGGACCTTTTTTGTATTGCTTGATTGGATGATGGAAAATTTTTACTAAATATCACTAATAGGACCGGGGGACCGTATAAAAAGTTAATTTTCGTAATTTTTTAATAAAATTTCTTTTTGACCTAAATCGCTTGAATAACAATTCTTTACCTTTTTTAAAGCATTTTTGCAGTTGGAACTATATGTCTAGGACTAATGGTTTAGAAATTAGCTATTGGACAGCGTTGGAAATGAACGCCCTTTATAACAATTTAAGCACTTAGTATACGATCCCTGAAAACTTAGTCCAACTCATTCTTTTTCAGCAACAGAAAAGTGGTTTAAGTCATAAAATTTAAAGTTTCATAACTCAGTCAATTTTAATGTTAGATGAATGGGACCTTTTTTGTATTGCTTGATTGGATGATGAAAATTTTTTACTAAATATCACTAATAGGACCGGGGGACCATATAAAAAGTTAATTTTCGTAATTTTTTAATAAAATTTCTTTTTGACCTAAATCGCTTGAATAACAATTCTTTACCTTTTTTAAAGCATTTTTGCAATTGGAACTACAGTCGAGCCTCTATATAACGAAATCCATCGTTCCAGTAAAAAATTCGTTATATAGAGAAATTCGATGTATAGAGTATGATGTTAAAAATAGTATTTAATGTGTAAATTTTGAACAAATATTATTTTTGATCTTTTGAATTAAGAATTTGAAATGTTTAAAAGTATATATTAACCTAACATTTTATTTCTTACTTATTTAAGCAGTTTCAAAAAAGAGAAAAGACATTTATTTGAAAGCTTAATGAAAATCAAATAAGGAAGACTTACATAAATTTCAGAGGAAGAAATCTGTAATTTTTTGTTGTTTTGATTTTAAAATTACAATTGTTACGCTCTCAAAAAAAATTCTCAAATTTTAGCAAGGAATGAAAAATTGTAGTTGATATTTTCCTCCATTTGAAGGTCTCTCTTATGTGCTCTCATTGATTCTTCTCTTATATGTGTAACAATTCAATTGACTGTGTTTTGAGAAGGATGTTGAAAGGTGTGTGGGAGGTGGGATAAACTTGTTAGATTTAAAGAATAAGGAGAGAAGTAATATTTATAAAAAAAAAAAAACTCTCCACTGAACGATAAATCAAAAATAAGTGATGGAAAATTGATTCCATATGATTTCGAAGCTTTTTTAAAACTGAATAAATTAAGATCAATTTATGAAAAAATTCGTTATATGGAGATAGATATTTCGCTATATAGAGTCTGTTTTCAATGTAATCATGCAAAAAGGAGACCGTTCTTACTAAAAATTCGTTATATGGAGAAATTCGATGTATGGAGTTTCGTTATATAGAGGTTCGACTGTATATGTCTATGACTAATGGTTTAGAAATTAGCTATTGGACAGCGTTGGAAATGAACGCCCTTTATAACAATTTAAGCACTTAGTATACGATCCCTGAAAACTTAGTCCAACTCATTCGTTTTCAGCTACAGAAAAGTGGTTTAAGTCATGAATTTTAAAGTTTCATAACTCAGTCAATTTTAATGTTAGATGAATGGGACCTTTTTTGTATTGCTTGATTGGATGATGGAAAATTTTTACAAAATATCACTAATAGGACCGGGGGACCGTATAAAAAGTTAATTTTCGTAATTTTTTAATAAAATTTCTTTTTGACCTAAATCGCTTGAATAACAATTCTTTACCTTTTTTAAAGCATTTTTGCAATTGGAACTATATGTCTATGACTAATGGTTTAGAAATTAGCTATTGGACAGCGTTGGAAATGAACGCCCTTTATAACAATTTAAGCACTTAGTATACGATCCCTGAAAACTTAGTCCAACTCATTCGTTTTCAGCTACAGAAAAGTGGTTTAAGTCATGAATTTTAAAGTTTCATAACTCAGTCAATTTTAATGTTAGATGAATGGGACCTTTTTTGTATTGCTTGATTGGATGATGGAAAATTTTTACTAAATATCACTAATAGGACCGGGGGACCGTATAAAAAGTTAATTTTCGTAATTTTTTAATAAAATTTCTTTTTGACCTAAATCGCTTGAATAACAATTCTTTACCTTTTTTAAAGCATTTTTGCAATTGGAACTATATGTCTATGACTAATGGTTTAGAAATTAGCTATTGGACAGCGTTGGAAATGAACGCCCTTTATAACAATTTAAGCACTTAGTATACGATCCCTGAAAACTTAGTCCAACTCATTCGTTTTCAGCTACAGAAAAGTGGTTTAAGTCATGAAATTTAAAGTTTCATAACTCAGTCAATTTTAATGTTAGATGAATGGGACCTTTTTTGTATTGCTTGATTGGATGATGGAAAATTTTTACTAAATATCACTAATAGGACCGGGGGACCGTATAAAAAGTTAATTTTCGTAATTTTTTAATAAAATTTCTTTTTGACCTAAATCGCTTGAATAACAATTCTTTACCTTTTTTAAAGCATTTTTGCAATTGGAACTATATGTCTATGACTAATGGTTTAGAAATTAGCTATTGGACAGCGTTGGAAATGAACGCCCTTTATAACAATTTAAGCACTTAGTATACGATCCCTGAAAAGTGAGAACTTAGTCCAACTCATTCGTTTTCAGCTACAGAAAAATGGTTTAAGTCATGAAATTTAAAGTTTCATAACTCAGTCAATTTTAATGTTAGATGAATGGGACCTTTTTTGTATTGCTTGATTGGATGATGGAAAATTTTTACTAAATATCACTAATAGGACCGGGGGACCGTATAAAAAGTTAATTTTCGTAATTTTTTAATAAAATTTCTTTTTGACCTAAATCGCTTGAATAACAATTCTTTACCTTTTTTAAAGCATTTTTGCAATTGGAACTATATGTCTATGACTAATGGTTTAGAAATTAGCTATTGGACAGCGTTGGAAATGAACGCCCTTTATAACAATTTAAGCACTTAGTATACGATCCCTGAAAAGTGAAAACTTAGTCCAACTCATTCGTTTTCAGCTACAGAAAAATGGTTTAAGTCATGAAATTTAAAGTTTCATAACTCAGTCAATTTTACTGTTAGATGAATGGGACCTTTTTTGTATTGCTTGATTGGATGATGGAAAATTTTTACTAAATATCACTAATAGGACCGGGGGACCGTATAAAAAGTTAATTTTCGTAATTTTTTAATAAAATTTCTTTTTGACCTAAATCGCTTGAATTACAATTCTTTACCTTTTTTAAAGCATTTTTGCAGTTGGAACTATATGTCTAGGACTAATGGTTTAGAAATTAGCTATTGGACAGCGTTGGAAATGAACGCCCTTTATAACAATTTAAGCACTTAGTATACGATCCCTGAAAACTTAGTCCAACTCATTCGTTTTCAGCTACAGAAAAGTGGTTTAAGTCATGAAATTTAAAGTTTCATAACTCAGTCAATTTTAATGTTAGATGAATGGGACCTTTTTTATATTGCTTGATTGGATGATGGAAAATTTTTACTAAATATCACTAATAGAACCGGGGGACCGTATAAAAAGTTAATTTTCGTAATTTTTTAATAAAATTTCTTTTTGACCTAAATCGCTTGAATAACAATTCTTTACCTTTTTTAAAGCATTTTTGCAATTGGAACTATATGTCTATGACTAATGGTTTAGAAATTAGCTATTGGACAGCGTTGGAAATGAACGCCCTTTATAACAATTTAAGCACTTAGTATACGATCCCTGAAAACTTAGTCCAACTCATTCGTTTTCAGCTACAGAAAAATGGTTTAAGTCATGAAATTTAAAGTTTCATAACTCAGTCAATTTTAATGCTAGATGAATGGGACCTTTTTTGTATTGCTTGATTGGATGATGGAAAATTTTTACTAAATATCACTAATAGGACCGGGGGACCGTATAAAAAGTTAATTTTCGTAATTTTTTAATAAAATTTCTTTTTGACCTAAATCGCTTGAATAACAATTCTTTACCTTTTTTAAAGCATTTTTGCAGTTGGAACTATATGTCTAGGACTAATGGTTTAGAAATTAGCTATTGGACAGCGTTGGAAATGAACGCCCTTTATAACAATTTAAGCACTTAGTATACGATCCCTGAAAACTTAGTCCAACTCATTCTTTTTCAGCAACAGAAAAGTGGTTTAAGTCATAAAATTTAAAGTTTCATAACTCAGTCAATTTTAATGTTAGATGAATGGGACCTTTTTTGTATTGCTTGATTGGATGATGAAAATTTTTTACTAAATATCACTAATAGGACCGGGGGACCATATAAAAAGTTAATTTTCGTAATTTTTTAATAAAATTTCTTTTTGACCTAAATCGCTTAAATAACAATTCTTTACCTTTTTTAAAGCATTTTTGCAATTGGAACTACAGTCGAGCCTCTATATAACGAAATCCATCGTTCCAGTAAAAAATTCGTTATATAGAGAAATTCGATGTATAGAGTATGATGTTAAAAATAGTATTTAATGTGTAAATTTTGAACAAATATTATTTTTGATCTTTTGAATTAAGAATTTGAAATGTTTAAAAGTATATATTAACCTAACATTTTATTTCTTACTTATTTAAGCAGTTTCAAAAAAGAGAAAAGACATTTATTTGAAAGCTTAATGAAAATCAAATAAGGAAGACTTACATAAATTTCAGAGGAAGAAATCTGTAATTTTTTGTTGTTTTGATTTTAAAATTACAATTGTTACGCTCTCAAAAAAAATTCTCAAATTTTAGCAAGGAATGAAAAATTGTAGTTGATATTTTCCTCCATTTGAAGGTCTCTCTTATGTGCTCTCATTGATTCCTCTCTTATATGTGTAACAATTCAATTGACTGTGTTTTGAGAAGGATGTTGAAAGGTGTGTGGGAGGTGGGATAAACTTGTTAGATTTAAAGAATAAGGAGAGAAGTAATATTTATAAAAAAAAAAAAACTCTCCACTGAACGATAAATCAAAAATAAGTGATGGAAAATTGATTCCATATGATTTCGAAGCTTTTTTAAAACTGAATAAATTCAGATCAATTTATGAAAAAATTCGTTATATGGAGATAGATATTTCGCTATATAGAGTCTGTTTTCAATGTAATCATGCAAAAAGGAGACCGTTCTTACTAAAAATTCGTTATATGGAGAAATTCGATGTATGGAGTTTCGTTATATAGAGGTTCGACTGTATATGTCTATGACTAATGGTTTAGAAATTAGCTATTGGACAGCGTTGGAAATGAACGCCCTTTATAACAATTTAAGCACTTAGTATACGATCCCTGAAAACTTAGTCCAACTCATTCGTTTTCAGCTACAGAAAAGTGGTTTAAGTCATGAATTTTAAAGTTTCATAACTCAGTCAATTTTAATGTTAGATGAATGGGACCTTTTTTGTATTGCGTGATTGGATGATGGAAAATTTTTACAAAATATCACTAATAGGACCGGGGGACCGTATAAAAAGTTAATTTTCGTAATTTTTTAATAAAATTTCTTTTTGACCTAAATCGCTTGAATAACAATTCTTTACCTTTTTTAAAGCATTTTTGCAATTGGAACTATATGTCTATGACTAATGGTTTAGAAATTAGCTATTGGACAGCGTTGGAAATGAACGCCCTTTATAACAATTTAAGCACTTAGTATACGATCCCTGAAAACTTAGTCCAACTCATTCGTTTTCAGCTACAGAAAAGTGGTTTAAGTCATGAAATTTAAAGTTTCATAACTCAGTCAATTTTAATGTTAGATGAATGGGACCTTTTTTGTATTGCTTGATTGGATGATGGAAAATTTTTACTAAATATCACTAATAGGACCGGGGGACCGTATAAAAAGTTAATTTTCGTAATTTTTTAATAAAATTTCTTTTAGACCTAAATCGCTTGAATAACAATTCTTTACCTTTTTTAAAGCATTTTGGAACTATATATCTATGACTAATGGTTTAGAAATTAGCTATTGGACAGCGTTGGAAATGAACGCCCTTTATAACAATTTAAGCACTTAGTATACGATCCTTGAAAACTTAGTCCAACTCATTCGTTTTCAGCTGCAGAAAAGTGGTTTAAGTCATGAAATTTAAAGTTTCATAACTCGGTCAATTTTAGTGTTAGATGAATGGAACCTTTTTTGTATTGCTTGATTGGGTGATGGAAAATTTTTACTAAATATCACTAATAGGACCGGGGGACCGTATAAAAAGTTAATTTTCTTAATTTTTTAATAAAATTTCTTTTTGACCTAAATCGCTTGAATAACAATTCTTTACCTTTTTTAAAGCATTTTTGCAATTGGAACTATATGTCTATGACTAATGGTTTAGAAATTAGCTATTGGACAGCGTTGGAAATGAACGCCCTTTATAACAATTTAAGCACTTAGTATACGATCCCTGAAAAGTGAAAACTTAGTCCAACTCATTCGTTTTCAGCTACAGAAAAATGGTTTAAGTCATGAAATTTAAAGTTTCATAACTCAATCAATTTTAATGCTAGATGAATGGGACCTTTTTTGTATTGCTTGA
This sequence comes from Maratus speculifer, assembly GCA_964019185.1. NCBI lineage: Eukaryota > Metazoa > Arthropoda > Arachnida > Araneae > Salticidae > Maratus > Maratus speculifer. Next base: position 1,245,447 of record CAXHSM010000001.1, read on the forward strand.
TTGGATGATGGAAAATTTTTACTAAATATCACTAATAGGACCGGGGGACCGTATAAAAAGTTAATTTTCGTAATTTTTTAATAAAATTTCTTTTAGACCTAAATCGCTTGAATAACAATTCTTTACCTTTTTTAAAGCATTTTTGCAGTTGGAACTATATGTCTATGACTAATGGTTTAGAAATTAGCTATTGGACAGCGTTGGAAATGAACGCCCTTTATAACAATTTAAGCACTTAGTATACGATCCCTGAAAACTTAGTCCAACTCATTCGTTTTCAGCTACAGAAAAGTGGTTTAAGTCATGAAATTTAAAGTTTCATAACTCAGTCAATTTTAATGTTAGATGAATGGGACCTTTTTTGTATTGCTTGATTGGATGATGGAAAATTTTTACTAAATATCACTAATAGGACCGGGGGACCGTATAAAAAGTTAATTTTCGTAATTTTTTAATAAAATTTCTTTTAGACCTAAATCGCTTGAATAACAATTCTTTACCTTTTTTAAAGCATTTTTGCAATTGGAACTATATGTCTATGACTAATGGTTTAGAAATTAGCTATTGGACAGCGTTGGAAATGAACGCCCTTTATAACAATTTAAGCACTTAGTATACGATCCCTGAAAACTTAGTCCAACTCATTCGTTTTCAGCAACAGAAAAGTGGTTTAAGTCATAAAATTTAAAGTTTCATAACTCAGTCAATTTTAATGTTAGATGAATGGGACCTTTTTTGTATTGCTTGATTGGATGATGAAAATTTTTTACTAAATATCACTAATAGGACCGGGGGACCATATAAAAAGTTAATTTTCGTAATTTTTTAATAAAATTTCTTTTTGACCTAAATCGCTTGAATAACAATTCTTTACCTTTTTTAAAGCATTTTTGCAATTGGAACTACAGTCGAGCCTCTATATAACGAAATCCATCGTTCCAGTAAAAAATTCGTTATATAGAGAAATTCGATGTATAGAGTATGATGTTAAAAATAGTATTTAATGTGTAAATTTTGAACAAATATTATTTTTGATCTTTTGAATTAAGAATTTGAAATGTTTAAAAGTATATATTAACCTAACATTTTATTTCTTACTTATTTAAGCAGTTTCAAAAAAGAGAAAAGACATTTATTTGAAAGCTTAATGAAAATCAAATAAGGAAGACTTACATAAATTTCAGAGGAAGAAATCTGTAATTTTTTGTTGTTTTGATTTTAAAATTACAATTGTTACGCTCTCAAAAAAAAATTCTCAAATTTTAGCAAGGAATGAAAAATTGTAGTTGATATTTTCCTCCATTTGAAGGTCTCTCTTATGTGCTCTCATTGATTCCTCTCTTATATGTGTAACAATTCAATTGACTGTGTTTTGAGAAGGATGTTGAAAGGTGTGTGGGAGGTGGGATAAACTTGTTAGATTTAAAGAATAAGGAGAGAAGTAATATTTATAAAAAAAAAAAACCTCTCCACTGAACGATAAATCAAAAATAAGTGATGGAAAATTGATTCCATATGATTTCGGAGCTTTTTTAAAACTGAATAAATTAAGATCAATTTATGAAAAAATTCGTTATATGGAGATAGATATTTCGCTATATAGAGTCTGTTTTCAATGTAATCATGCAAAAAGGAGACCGTTCTTACTAAAAATTCGTTATATGGAGAAATTCGATGTATGGAGTTTCGTTATATAGAGGTTCGACTGTATATGTCTATGACTAATGGTTTAGAAATTAGCTATTGGACAGCGTTGGAAATGAACGCCCTTTATAACAATTTAAGCACTTAGTATATGATCCCTGAAAACTTAGTCCAACTCATTCGTTTTCAGCTACAGAAAAGTGGTTTAAGTCATGAATTTTAAAATTTCATAACTCAGTCAATTTTAATGTTAGATGAATGGGACCTTTTTTGTATTGCTTGATTGGATGATGGAAAATTTTTACTAAATATCACTAATAGGACCGGGGGACCGTATAAAAAGTTAATTTTCGTAATTTTTTAATAAAATTTCTTTTTGACCTAAATCGCTTGAATAACAATTCTTTACCTTTTTTAAAGCATTTTTGCAATTGGAACTATATGTCTATGACTAATGGTTTAGAAATTAGCTATTGGACAGCGTTGGAAATGAACGCCCTTTATAACAATTTAAGCACTTAGTATACGATCCCTGAAAACTTAGTCCAACTCATTCGTTTTCAGCTACAGAAAAGTGGTTTAAGTCATGAAATTTAAAGTTTCATAACTCAGTCAATTTTAATGTTAGATGAATGGGACCTTTTTTGTATTGCTTGATTGGATGATGGAAAATTTTTACTAAATATCACTAATAGGACCGGGGGACCGTATAAAAAGTTAATTTTCGTAATTTTTTAATAAAATTTCTTTTAGACCTAAATCGCTTGAATAACAATTCTTTACCTTTTTTAAAGCATTTTTGCAATTGGAACTATATGTCTATGACTAATGGTTTAGAAATTAGCTATTGGACAGCGTTGGAAATGAACGCCCTTTATAACAATTTAAGCACTTAGTATATGATCCTTGAAAACTTAGTCCAACTCATTCGTTTTCAGCTGCAGAAAAGTGGTTTAAGTCATGAAATTTAAAGTTTCATAACTCGGTCAATTTTAGTGTTAGATGAATGGAACCTTTTTTGTATTGCTTGATTGGGTGATGGAAAATTTTTACTAAATATCACTAATAGGACCGGGGGACCGTATAAAAAGTTAATTTTCGTAATTTTTTAATAAAATTTCTTTTTGACCTAAATCGCTTGAATAACAATTCTTTACCTTTTTTAAAGCATTTTTGCAATTGGAACTATATGTCTATGACTAATGGTTTAGAAATTAGCTATTGGACAGCGTTGGAAATGAACGCCCTTTATAACAATTTAAGCACTTAGTATACGATCCCTGAAAACTTAGTCCAACTCATTCGTTTTCAGCTACAGAAAAATGGTTTAAGTCATGAAATTTAAAGTTTCATAACTCAGTCAATTTTAATGTTAGATGAATGGGACCTTTTTTGTATTGCTTGATTGGATGATGGAAAATTTTTACTAAATATCACTAATAGGACCGGGGGACCGTATAAAAAGTTAGTTTTCGTAATTTTTTAATAAAATTTCTTTTTGACCTAAATCGCTTGAATAACAATTCTTTACCTTTTTTAAAGCATTTTTGCAGTTGGAACTATATGTCTAGGACTAATGGTTTAGAAATTAGCTATTGGACAGCGTTGGAAATGAACGCCCTTTATAACAATTTAAGCACTTAGTATACGATCCCTGAAAACTTAGTCCAACTCATTCGTTTTCAGCTACAGAAAAGTGGTTTAAGTCATGAAATTTAAAGTTTCATAACTCAGTCAATTTTAATGTTAGATGAATGGGACCTTTTTTGTATTGCTTGATTGGATGATGGAAAATTTTTACTAAATATCACTAATAGGACCGGGGGACCGTATAAAAAGTTAATTTTCGTAATTTTTTAATAAAATTTCTTTTTGACCTAAATCGCTTGAATAACAATTCTTTACCTTTTTGAAAGCATTTTTGCAATTGGAACTATATGTCTATGACTAATGGTTTAGAAATTAGCTATTGGACAGCGTTGGAAATGAACGCCCTTTATAACAATTTAAGCACTTAGTATACGATCCCTGAAAACTTAGTCCAACTCATTCGTTTTCAGCAACAGAAAAGTGGTTTAAGTCATAAAATTTAAAGTTTCATAACTCAGTCAATTTTAATGTTAGATGAATGGGACCTTTTTTGTATTGCTTGATTGGATGATGAAAATTTTTTACTAAATATCACTAATAGGACCGGGGGACCATATAAAAAGTCAATTTTCGTAATTTTTTAATAAAATTTCTTTTTGACCTAAATCGCTTGAATAACAATTCTTTACCTTTTTTAAAGCATTTTTGCAATTGGAACTACAGTCGAGCCTCTATATAACGAAATCCATCGTTCCAGTAAAAAATTCGTTATATAGAGAAATTCGATGTATAGAGTATGATGTTAAAAATAGTATTTAATGTGTAAATTTTGAACAAATATTATTTTTGATCTTTTGAATTAAGAATTTGAAATGTTTAAAAGTATATATTAACCTAACATTTTATTTCTTACTTATTTAAGCAGTTTCAAAAAAGAGAAAAGACATTTATTTGAAAGCTTAATGAAAATCAAATAAGGAAGACTTACATAAATTTCAGAGGAAGAAATCTGTAATTTTTTGTTGTTTTGATTTTAAAATTACAATTGTTACGCTCTCAAAAAAAATTCTCAAATTTTAGCAAGGAATGAAAAATTGTAGTTGATATTTTCCTCCATTTGAAGGTCTCTCTTATGTGCTCTCATTGATTCCTCTCTTATATGTGTAACAATTCAATTGACTGTGTTTTGAGAAGGATGTTGAAAGGTGTGTGGGAGGTGGGATAAACTTGTTAGATTTAAAGAATAAGGAGAGAAGTAATATTTATAAAAAAAAAAACCTCTCCACTGAACGATAAATCAAAAATAAGTGATGGAAAATTGATTCCATATGATTTCGAAGCTTTTTTAAAACTGAATAAATTAAGATCAATTTATGAAAAAATTCGTTATATGGAGATAGATATTTCGCTATATAGAGTCTGTTTTCAATGTAATCATGCAAAAAGGAGACCGTTCTTACTAAAAATTCGTTATATGGAGAAATTCGATGTATGGAGTTTCGTTATATAGAGGTTCGACTGTATATGTCTATGACTAATGGTTTAGAAATTAGCTATTGGACAGCGTTGGAAATGAACGCCCTTTATAACAATTTAAGCACTTAGTATACGATCCCTGAAAACTTAGTCCAACTCATTCGTTTTCAGCTACAGAAAAGTGGTTTAAGTCATGAAATTTAAAGTTTCATAACTCAGTCAATTTTAATGTTAGATGAATGGGACCTTTTTTGTATTGCTTGATTGGATGATGGAAAATTTTTACTAAATATCACTAATAGGACCGGGGGACCGTATAAAAAGTTAATTTTCGTAATTTTTTAATAAAATTTCTTTTTGACCTAAATCGCTTGAATAACAATTCTTTACCTTTTTTAAAGCATTTTTGCAATTGGAACTATATGTCTATGACTAATGGTTTAGAAATTAGCTATTGGACAGCGTTGGAAATGAACGCCCTTTATAACAATTTAAGCACTTAGTATACGATCCCTGAAAACTTAGTCCAACTCATTCGTTTTCAGCTACAGAAAAGTGGTTTAAGTCATGAAATTTAAAGTTTCATAACTCAGTCAATTTTAATGTTAGATGAATGGGACCTTTTTGTATTGCTTGATTGGATGATGGAAAATTTTTACTAAATATCACTAATAGGACCGGGGGACCGTATAAAAAGTTAATTTTCGTAATTTTTTAATAAAATTTCTTTTAGACCTAAATCGCTTGAATAACAATTCTTTACCTTTTTTAAAGCATTTTTGCAATTGGAACTATATGTCTATGACTAATGGTTTAGAAATTAGCTATTGGACAGCGTTGGAAATGAACGCCCTTTATAACAATTTAAGCACTTAGTATACGATCCTTGAAAACTTAGTCCAACTCATTCGTATTCAGCTGCAGAAAAGTGGTTTAAGTCATGAAATTTAAAGTTTCATAACTCAGTCAATTTTAATGTTAGATGAATGGGACCTTTTTTGTATTGCTTGATTGGATGATGGAAAATTTTTACTAAATATCACTAATAGGACCGGGGGACCGTATAAAAAGTTAATTTTCGTAATTTTTTAATAAAATTTCTTTTTGACCTAAATCGCTTGAATAACAATTCTTTACCTTTTTGAAAGCATTTTTGCAATTGGAACTATATGTCTATGACTAATGGTTTAGAAATTAGCTATTGGACAGCGTTGGAAATGAACGCCCTTTATAACAATTTAAGCACTTAGTATACGATCCTTGAAAACTTAGTCCAACTCATTCGTATTCAGCTGCAGAAAAGTGGTTTAAGTCATGAAATTTAAAGTTTCATAACTCAGTCAATTTTAATGTTAGATGAATGGGACCTTTTTTGTATTGCTTGATTGGATGATGGAAAATTTTTACTAAATATCACTAATAGGACCGGGGGACCGTATAAAAAGTTAATTTTCGTAATTTTTTAATAAAATTTCTTTTTGACCTAAATCGCTTGAATAACAATTCTTTACCTTTTTGAAAGCATTTTTGCAATTGGAACTATATGTCTATGACTAATGGTTTAGAAATTAGCTATTGGACAGCGTTGGAAATGAACGCCCTTTATAACAATTTAAGCACTTAGTATACGATCCCTGAAAACTTAGTCCAACTCATTCGTTTTCAGCAACAGAAAAGTGGTTTAAGTCATAAAATTTAAAGTTTCATAACTCAGTCAATTTTAATGTTAGATGAATGGGACCTTTTTTGTATTGCTTGATTGGATGATGAAAATTTTTTACTAAATATCACTAATAGGACCGGGGGACCATATAAAAAGTTAATTTTCGTAATTTTTTAATAAAATTTCTTTTTGACCTAAATCGCTTGAATAACAATTCTTTACCTTTTTTAAAGCATTTTTGCAATTGGAACTACAGTCGAGCCTCTATATAACGAAATCCATCGTTCCAGTAAAAAATTCGTTATATAGAGAAATTCGATGTATAGAGTATGATGTTAAAAATAGTATTTAATGTGTAAATTTTGAACAAATATTATTTTTGATCTTTTGAATTAAGAATTTGAAATGTTTAAAAGTATATATTAACCTAACATTTTATTTCTTACTTATTTAAGCAGTTTCAAAAAAGAGAAAAGACATTTATTTGAAAGCTTAATGAAAATCAAATAAGGAAGACTTACATAAATTTCAGAGGAAGAAATCTGTAATTTTTTGTTGTTTTGATTTTAAAATTACAATTGTTACGCTCTCAAAAAAAAATTCTCAAATTTTAGCAAGGAATGAAAAATTGTAGTTGATATTTTCCTCCATTTGAAGGTCTCTCTTATGTGCTCTCATTGATTCCTCTCTTATATGTGTAACAATTCAATTGACTGTGTTTTGAGAAGGATGTTGAAAGGTGTGTGGGAGGTGGGATAAACTTGTTAGATTTAAAGAATAAGGAGAGAAGTAATATTTATAAAAAAAAAAACCTCTCCACTGAACGATAAATCAAAAATAAGTGATGGAAAATTGATTCCATATGATTTCGGAGCTTTTTTAAAACTGAATAAATTAAGATCAATTTATGAAAAAATTCGTTATATGGAGATAGATATTTCGCTATATAGAGTCTGTTTTCAATGTAATCATGCAAAAAGGAGACCGTTCTTACTAAAAATTCGTTATATGGAGAAATTCGTTGTATGGAGTTTCGTTATATAGAGGTTCGACTGTATATGTCTATGACTAATGGTTTAGAAATTAGCTATTGGACAGCGTTGGAAATGAACGCCCTTTATAACAATTTAAGCACTTAGTATACGATCCCTGAAAACTTAGTCCAACTCATTCGTTTTCAGCTACAGAAAAGTGGTTTAAGTCATGAATTTTAAAATTTCATAACTCAGTCAATTTTAATGTTAGATGAATGGGACCTTTTTTGTATTGCTTGATTGGATGATGGAAAATTTTTACTAAATATCACTAATAGGACCGGGGGACCGTATAAAAAGTTAATTTTCGTAATTTTTTAATAAAATTTCTTTTTGACCTAAATCGCTTGAATAACAATTCTTTACCTTTTTTAAAGCATTTTTGCAATTGGAACTATATGTCTATGACTAATGGTTTAGAAATTAGCTATTGGACAGCGTTGGAAATGAACGCCCTTTATAACAATTTAAGCACTTAGTATACGATCCCTGAAAACTTAGTCCAACTCATTCGTTTTCAGCTACAGAAAAGTGGTTTAAGTCATGAAATTTAAAGTTTCATAACTCAGTCAATTTTAATGTTAGATGAATGGGACCTTTTTTGTATTGCTTGATTGGATGATGGAAAATTTTTACTAAATATCACTAATAGGACCGGGGGACCGTATAAAAAGTTAATTTTCGTAATTTTTTAATAAAATTTCTTTTAGACCTAAATCGCTTGAATAACAATTCTTTACCTTTTTTAAAGCATTTTTGCAATTGGAACTATATGTCTATGACTAATGGTTTAGAAATTAGCTATTGGACAGCGTTGGAAATGAACGCCCTCTATAACAATTTAAGCACTTAGTATACGATCCTTGAAAACTTAGTCCAACTCATTCGTTTTCAGCTGCAGAAAAGTGGTTTAAGTCATGAAATTTAAAGTTTCATAACTCGGTCAATTTTAGTGTTAGATGAATGGAACCTTTTTTGTATTGCTTGATTGGGTGATGGAAAATTTTTACTAAATATCACTAATAGGACCGGGGGACCGTATAAAAAGTTAATTTTCGTAATTTTTTAATAAAATTTCTTTTAGACCTAAATCGCTTGAATAACAATTCTTTACCTTTTTTAAAGCATTTTTGCAATTGGAACTATATGTCTATGACTAATGGTTTAGAAATTAGCTATTGGACAGCGTTGGAAATGAACGCCCTTTATAACAATTTAAGCACTTAGTATACGATCCCTGAAAACTTAGTCCAACTCATTCGTTTTCAGCAACAGAAAAGTGGTTTAAGTCATAAAATTTAAAGTTTCATAACTCAGTCAATTTTAATGTTAGATGAATGGGACCTTTTTTGTATTGCTTGATTGGATGATGAAAATTTTTTACTAAATATCACTAATAGGACCGGGGGACCATATAAAAAGTTAATTTTCGTAATTTTTTAATAAAATTTCTTTTTGACCTAAATCGCTTGAATAACAATTCTTTACCTTTTTTAAAGCATTTTTGCAATTGGAACTACAGTCGAGCCTCTATATAACGAAATCCATCGTTCCAGTAAAAAATTCGTTATATAGAGAAATTCGATGTATAGAGTATGATGTTAAAAATAGTATTTAATGTGTAAATTTTGAACAAATATTATTTTTGATCTTTTGAATTAAGAATTTGAAATGTTTAAAAGTATATATTAACCTAACATTTTATTTCTTACTTATTTAAGCAGTTTCAAAAAAGAGAAAAGACATTTATTTGAAAGCTTAATGAAAATCAAATAAGGAAGACTTACATAAATTTCAGAGGAAGAAATCTGTAATTTTTTGTTGTTTTGATTTTAAAATTACAATTGTTACGCTCTCAAAAAAAATTCTCAAATTTTAGCAAGGAATGAAAAATTGTAGTTGATATTTTCCTCCATTTGAAGGTCTCTCTTATGTGCTCTCATTGATTCCTCTCTTATATGTGTAACAATTCAATTGACTGTGTTTTGAGAAGGATGTTGAAAGGTGTGTGGGAGGTGGGATAAACTTGTTAGATTTAAAGAATAAGGAGAGAAGTAATATTTATAAAAAAAAAAACCTCTCCACTGAACGATAAATCAAAAATAAGTGATGGAAAATTGATTCCATATGATTTCGAAGCTTTTTTAAAACTGAATAAATTAAGATCAATTTATGAAAAAATTCGTTATATGGAGATAGATATTTCGCTATATAGAGTCTGTTTTCAATGTAATCATGCAAAAAGGAGACCGTTCTTACTAAAAATTCGTTATATGGAGAAATTCGATGTATGGAGTTTCGTTATATAGAGGTTCGACTGTATATGTCTATGATTAATGGTTTAGAAATTAGCTATTGGACAGCGTTGGAAATGAACGCCCTTTATAACAATTTAAGCACTTAGTATACGATCCCTGAAAAGTGAAAACTTAGTCCAACTCATTCGTTTTCAGCTACAGAAAAATGGTTTAAGTCATGAAATTTAAAGTTTCATAACTCAGTCAATTTTAATGTTAGATGAATGGGACCTTTTTTGTATTGCTTGATTGGATGATGGAAAATTTTTACTAAATATCACTAATAGGACCGGGGGACCGTATAAAAAGTTAGTTTTCGTAATTTTTTAATAAAATTTCTTTTTGACCTAAATCGCTTGAATAACAATTCTTTACCTTTTTTAAAGCATTTTTGCAGTTGGAACTATATGTCTAGGACTAATGGTTTAGAAATTAGCTATTGGACAGCGTTGGAAATGAACGCCCTTTATAACAATTTAAGCACTTAGTATACGATCCCTGAAAACTTAGTCCAACTCATTCGTTTTCAGCTACAGAAAAGTGGTTTAAGTCATGAAATTTAAAGTTTCATAACTCAGTCAATTTTAATGTTAGATGAATGGGACCTTTTTTGTATTGCTTGATTGGATGATGGAAAATTTTTACTAAATATCACTAATAGGACCGGGGGACCGTATAAAAAGTTAATTTTCGTAATTTTTTAATAAAATTTCTTTTTGACCTAAATCGCTTGAATAACAATTCTTTACCTTTTTGAAAGCATTTTTGCAATTGGAACTATATGTCTATGACTAATGGTTTAGAAATTAGCTATTGGACAGCGTTGGAAATGAACGCTCTTTATAACAATTTAAGCACTTAGTATACGATCCCTGAAAAGTGAAAACTTACAAGGAAGGTCTCCATACGGGCATACTCAGAAAAATCTGAAAAAATTACAGAATGTTCTTCTCATATAGTTATATATGTTTATTAAAAAAATTTCGGCGGAACCTCCTTATAACGTCCGTAAAAAAATAATAAAAATTTCGTCTATTTGGCGATTTATCTCCGGTTGGCGAAAAAACGAAGTTTTGAAAAATACGCTTTTACGCTTCGAATACTTTTTAAAGAAAAAACTTTCTATGTTCAATTTATTTAAATAAGTATAGTTTAAGTGATTTTAGTTTTGCATTTTTACTTTACTTTAAGTGTAATTTTGTCATATACGTTTATATGTACTTATAACAAAATGAAATTAATATATTTTATCATTTAAAACACAATTTAAATTGATTAAAATTGTTCCAAATTGAAAAATACACTGTTAAAAATCTGCTGCATTTTGTTGCAACGCACTCCCCTGCTTGTATAAAAAACGGTTACTTGGCCGTGAAATGGAGCTTTCTCATTGGTTGGAATAGAGATATTATATACAAGCGGTGGAGTGCGTTGCAACAAAATGCAGCAGATTTTTAAGAATGCATGACACGGTCAATTCACTGTGCTATGGAGCATTCTCATTGGTCAGAAGAGAGATAGTCTATAAAAGTAGTGGAGTGACGTCGCAGTAAATGCTGTAGATTTTTAACAGTGAAGTCAATTAAAATCAATTTTCAGATTCGTTAAAATCGTCTGCTTTTGGCGAGGAAATGCACTGCTAGCCAAATCCCGCGTCGCTTTCAGCTTTTCACGCCAATTATTCCAAACTATTTTATTTTTTTACACATCTAATAATGTAATTCCGCCGCTAATTTTCACTGATCCTTTATTACCTACACGAGTAGTTTAATTCGTATTTTTTTCAAAAAATTCTGAGTATGCCCCCAATGGAGACCTTCCTTGTTAGTCCAACTCATTCGTTTTCAGCTACAGAAAAATGGTTTAAGTCATGAAATTTAAAGTTTCATAACTCAGTCAATTTTAATGTTAGATGAATGGGACCTTTTTTGTATTGCTTGATTGGATGATGGAAAATTTTTACTAAATATCACTAATAGGACCGGGGGACCGTATAAAAAGTTAATTTTCGTAATTTTTTAATAAAATTTCTTTTTGACCTAAATCGCTTGAATAACAATTCTTTACCTTTTTTAAAGCATTTTTGCAATTGGAACTATATGTCTAGGACTAATGGTTTAGAAATTAGCTATTGGACAGCGTTGGAAATGAACGCCCTTTATAACAATTTAAGCACTTAGTATACGATCCCTGAAAAGTGAAAACTTAGTCCAACTCATTCGTTTTCAGCTACAGAAAAATGGTTTAAGTCATGAAATTTAAAGTTTCATAACTCAGTCAATTTTAATGTTAGATGAATGGGACCTTTTTTGTATTGCTTGATTGGATGATGGAAAATTTTTACTAAATATCACTAATAGGACCGGGGGACCGTATAAAAAGTTAATTTTCGTAATTTTTTAATAAAATTTCTTTTTGACCTAAATCGCTTGAATAACAATTCTTTACCTTTTTTAAAGCATTTTTGCAATTGGAACTATATGTCTATGACTAATGGTTTAGAAATTAGCTATTGGACAGCGTTGGAAATGAACGCCCTTTATAACAATTTAAGCACTTAGTATACGATCCCTGAAAACTTAGTCCAACTCATTCGTTTTCAGCTACAGAAAAGTGGTTTAAGTCATAAAATTTAAAGTTTCATAACTCAGTCAATTTTAATGTTAGATGAAATGACCTTTTTTGTATTGCTTGATTGGATGATGAAAAATTTTTACTAAATATCACTAATAGGACCGGAGGACCGTATAAAAAGTTAATTTTCGTAATTTTTTAATAAAATTTCTTTTTGACCTAAATTGCTTGAAAAACAATTCTTTACCTTTTTTAAAGCATTTTTGCAATTGGAACTACAGTAAAACCTCTAAATAACGGACGCCTTGGGAACGCAGAAATTGTGCGCTATTCGGAGGTGTCTGCTATTGGGAAAATATCAGAGATAGAAAAATTGCTAATGAATGCTTAATGTTTCGTTAGTCGATTTTAATATGTCGTAAAATCTCTATTATATGATTAACCAGAAATTAAAATTGCTTTTATTTGTGATTACATGTAATTTGTTTTTCGATGTAAAGTTTTAACTCTGTCAGTAGTTTTAATCCTTCTGAATAATCTTTTTCTTAAATATATATATATATATATGTATATATAACTGTTTACTGTATTTTTCTGTTTCTTAAAAGCATACAATCTCAAATCATCCGAGGGAGAGGGGGGGGGGGGGGAGGTTGTGATCACAGATAAATGTAAGGAGAGAAGGGATTTTCCCCAGCTCATCCCCACATTTATCTCATCTCAAAATTTGTAACACATTGCCCTGATAAATTTAGAGGTCTTTTATTTTTTTCCCGTGTTAAAAAATATTTTTTCATTTCCTTTCTTGCCAAAATTACTGTCCGCTATTCGGAATGTCCGTTATTCAGAGGTTAAACATACAAAAATTTAAGTTTTGGGAGTGGGGATTTGAAAACTGTCCGTTAAGTAGAGGTGTCCGCTATTTGGGAGTGTCCGTTATGGAGGTTTTACTGTATATGTCTATGACTAACGGTTTAGAAATTAGCCATTGGCCACCGTTGAGAGTGGACACCCTGTATACTAACTAATACTGGATGATCCAAAACTCACCAAATAAATAAAAAATCAATGATTCGAAAAGTAGAGACAACCGTTTTCCAACCTTTTTATTTTAAAGCACATTTAAAACTTTATTTTTCAAGGTAGACTAAGATTATGATGTGAAAAAAATGTTAAATAGAGGAGGGTGGGAGGGGAGAATCTCCTGCCGGCGCGTTTTTTCTGCGGCCCTGTAAGGAAATTCGCGGTTTTTTCTTTCGTAATCTTTTAACGAAATACGTACATCAATTTATTTTTAAAGGCTTTAAGTGATCTGTTAAACAAATACCTTATAAGTTTTACAAGTTTCATTGCTCTTATGGCAACATTTTCAAAAACAAATAAATGATAAAAAGAAATTTTTCGCTTTTCTTTTTTGAAAAAGTTGCCGTAAGAGCAATGAAACTTGCAAAACTTATAAGGTATTTGTGTTATTTTTAATAGATCACTTAAAGCATTTAAAAAGAAATTGATATTTTAAAGTGATTTTTATATTATATGAAATACGTATATTTTGAGTGATTCATTGACGAAATTTGCGTTTTTACCCGATCATTTGACAAAATTGGCGATTTTTTTTTTCCTTTTTGCGAATGATTGATGATTTTTTTTTTTCAGCGACCGTTTGTTAAAATTCACGACATTTTTATGTCAGAATTTTTGGACTCAAGACCGATTTTTTAAAATTTTCAGAATCGAATGCTTTAAAATTTTGAAAAATTCTGAACAAAATCACGCCTGGAATTCAGTTTGCTTGTCTGTCTGTGCTCTAACTGGCAATGGACTCTGACTGCCATAAAATTTTAATTTATTTTAATGTTTGTTCCAGAATGATCGGTATTGAAAATAAAGTGTGTGGCATTTATAGTTCGTTTACAGGAATAATAATAATACAGAGAAAAAAATCCGTTACATTAGGATCTACGGGAGTAAATCGCTTTCGGTGCATTTTATTGATGCTACACTATTTCAAACATGAGATTGACATACACCATTGAGGTGGACTACATCATGCTTTCTCCAGAGTATAGAATGAGTAATAATTATTAGCTCGTTTACAAGGATGCACAAAACTTTTCCGTTATATTATGATCTATAGTAAAACATTTGTTTGCGGTGCATTGTAACGATGTTATGATGATTCTAAAATAATGAAATCATTCAGGTGTACGAGATATTTTCTGTTCATTATAGAGCGCATAGTATTTATCGTTCATTTACAGACACACACAAAAAAAATTTAATTAATGTATCTACTAAGATTGATAACTGAGCACTAAAAATGGAAAACATTAAAAGTCCAAAAGAGGAAATTTTTCAAGAGAACGAAAATTGAAAAACTCTTATTTCTGGTACTTACATCACTTTCCACTTCAGTGGCGTAGCTAGATTGGGTGTCACCCCCACTTACCAGAGTTTCACCCCCAAACCTCATCAGTCATATTTTTTTGAATCACAATTTTATGTTATTACAACAAATGACCATACCATTCCTTATTTACCTTTTGTCCTCCTGCATAAAAAAAAAAAAAAAAAAAAAAAAAAAAAAAAAAAAAAAAAAACCCTCACAGGAGCGGCTCATCACTCAACTTATAATCCGCATAAGTCAATGCGGTGTCTATATGTAGAAGATAAATCTTTCTTTTAAAGTTTGCTTTCACTACCTATTCGTTGGATAGGTCGGTTTTTGTTCTCTGGTGCATATCTTACTTAGAAAAATTTCACATTCTCAAAGAAAAGAAAATTAACTCTGTTGCATCGTGCGCTAGAATTTTCATTTTATTTCAGAATTTTTTCCCAAAATATTATAAGATTATATATATAGATTTTCAAAAAGAGATGTCACCCCTTAGAGGATGACACCCGGGGCGAACCGCCCCTTGCTTGCTACGCCACTGTTCCACTTCACTCCTTTTGGGCTCTTAATTAAACACTTTAAAGTGTAAGTACCTAATTCCTTTCGTTTATTGATTAAATACCTAACATTATCATATGTAAACATATTTTTTATTTATATATATACTAATAAAAGAAAGTTTTGCCCTATCTTTCTGCGTGCGATGGTTAGCAAAAATCTACAGGAAGTACGAAGCACAACATTTTTGTGAGGATAGTTGAACACCTCTCCTGGTGCGCCTAGGTCTCAGAATTTTAAATTCCTAATATTTAGTTGAAAAACTAATTTAAAATCCAAAATTTAAAGATTCGAAAATTATTCATAACTTAAGAATATTTCTTCGAAAATTGGAAAAGAGAGAGAGAGAGAGAGGGGAAAGGGTTAATAGAATTATCGCGCTGCTAGGGCAATGAATGTACTGGGCTTTTTGAAAAACGGTTTTATCTTAAATTCTACTGGGCCTAAACATTCGAAAATTGTACAGCCAGATGCAAACAAAATTCCTCTTTCAGGAATTAAAAAAAAAAAAAAAAAAATATTCCACTGTGGTTTCAGAAAGTAAAAAAATTCATAAAAAACCGATTTATAAAAAAATATTTTTATATTCTTCGAAAGAAAGTGTGCTTTTTTTAAATTTGAGCTAACTTTTTTAAATAAAAAGGTTTAATTTTTTTAAATAAGAATTGTTAGTGTTCTATATAATGAAAAAAATTATTACAAAAGATATTTTCTTTAAGAAATTACCAGAAATCTTTTGTCCCTCACTTATCCGTTACTTTGTGATTATTTTAGTCAAAATAGGTTTTGAATGCTGCCTAAAGTTAGCAGCAAGTATACGGCGATGTAGTTAAACTATTCACGCAACTACTATTTGCCATTTTTAACTCTTCAATTGTGAAGCAATGTAATAGTGGCAAGAATAAGTTTTTATCAAGGTTGGTATTTTTTTTCAATGTCAAGTCTGTCACCGTAAATTTTAATATTAAAATAATGATTTTTGTGCGTTTGTAATTAAATATTATTTCAGAGTTTCCCCTAGGTTTAAAAAGGGGCAGGGCGCTACTGTTCTGTAAAGGGCACTTTTTTTGATTTTTAAGGCACTTTTTTGATTTTTAAGGGCACTTTTTTGATTTTTAAGAGCACTTTTATAGAGTTGAATCTAGAATCTAGCGGTTCAAAAACAGAAATTTCGCTAAAAAATCGAGAAAAAACAAAAACTTTGCCAAGAAATTGAACAAAAAGGAAAAAAAACCTATAAATTTTGTTAAAAGATTGTGAAAAAACAGTCGATTTTGTTAAAAGATCGCAAAAAAGGCATATTTTGCTCTAAAAAAAATTCGAAAACATGACAAATATGGTGAAAAATCGCGAAAAACCGGCAAATTTTGTTAAAAGATCGCCAAAAACGGCCAATTTTGTTAAATTGTTAAGGGGAAAGCCCGATTTATTAAATAAGACTTTTTTTTTTTTTAAAGAATACTTTTGTTGAATAAAGGGTTCTTTTTGTTTCATAAACTGGTGCTTTCAGGATTTACATTTAGAAAATTTTGGACAGTCAAAAGCGGATTGTGAACATGGGGAAGGGGGGGGGGGAGGATGTCGCCGCGGGCGCAGAAATTTAGGGGGTGCCAAATTTATACAACAAACTTCATTTTTGGGCTCTCACAAGAAAAAGTTGGGAGGGGGGGGGGAGGCCTCAAATTCTAATTATGCCCCAGGTGCAATTTTCTCTTCACACGCATTGATTGTGAAGCAGGAAAATCCGCTTTTTGAGCATTAAAAACACAATTTTGAAGCAGGAAAATTAGTTTTTAGAACAGAAAAATTCACTTCTGGCATTAACTTATTTTGTGTGTGTGTTTTTTTGACGAAATTTGCATTTTTTGCGATCTTTTGACGAAATCTGCCGTCTTTTCGAGATATTTTGACAAATTTTGCATTTTTTCGCAAATTTTTGGCAAAATTAGCCGTTTTTCGCAAATTTTTTGACAGAATTTTCCGTTTTATTACGATTTTTGGATGAAATTTGCAGTTTTCCGCAAATCATTTTACGAAATCTGCCGTTTTATCGCGATTTTTGGACGAAATTTGTCCTTTTTTTACGATCTTTTAAGGAAATCTGCCGTTTTTACGGAATTTTGTACGAAATTAGCCATTTTTTCGTTATTTTTTTTTAGTGAAATTTGACTTTTTTTCGTGATTTTTTGACGAAATTACACGTTTTATGGGATGCGTAAGAGCTATTTTTTGCGTTCCGTCGCCGATTTTTTACGTAATTTATGCGTTATAACGCGTCCGCATCATCACTGAAGAGCTGCGTTTTTTCAAATGTGGGGCAAGAAGGGCGCTATTTTTTTTTTTTTAATGAGCGACAAGAGAGGCGCTAGTTTTTGGATAAGGGGCAAGAGGGGCGCTAGTTTTAAATTAAAGGGCAGGAGGGGCGGAGCGCCCCCCTGAAACCCTCTGGGGGAAACTCTGATTATTTACTAAATACTTTCAGAAGGTATGTGTATTATTATCTAAGTTAGAAATTATACAAGCTAGTTTATTTCTAATACTTTATTTGAAATGTCAAGTCTGTTACCATATATGTAAGCGATGAAATGTAAGCTGCTAAGTAAGTTTACTGAATAGTTTTAGAAGGTATGTAAATTATTATCTAAGTTAGAAAATATACAAGCTAGTTCATTTTAATGTTCTTTTTTTTTAGTTTTATTTGAAATGTCAAATCCGTTACTTGTCAAGTCCGTTACCGTGAAATGTAAGAGAATGGTGAAAATGTCCCAATTATTATTTCATTAACCCCTTAGGGACGCATGACACGTATACATGCCATAAAAAGGCTTAAGGTTCCTGTCCTCGCTCGAGGAAACGCTCGCGAGCTAATAAGATTTTAAAGAGTAGGGGACATCAAATTTCAAAATGGGGGGGGGGGGGGGAGAGGAACCAAACAAATTTCAAGGGGTCACAATGAAGTATTTAAAACCATACAGTTATCATTTTAGATACAGATCTCTGACATAAATATTATTTATTTAATATAAAATTTGAAGTCTACCATTATTTTTGAATAGTATAAAACAAATATCTAAAATTCTTGCTTAAGTCTGCCACTTCCTTGACTAATACATCTACAGGCAGGTTGTTTAATCTGTTGCACATACAATATGCATACAGAGGAACTCAGAATTATTCCTTTGTTTTTTGGTGTATGAAGAATTGCAACAGATTTTAATCATGAAATTCTGTTACAAACATAATGAAATTGATATCAGTTTTCGAAGTGCAGTAAAACATGTTTTCTGTAGAATATGGGAAGCAAAGCATTTATCATTCATTTACAGGGTCACAGAAAAGAGTTGTTTAAATAGTAATCCACTTGAAAAAGCACAGTGTATTTTAATTAAGTTTATTATTTCAAACATGGTGAAGTTGATATACATTCAGGGGTGATTCTGAGTGAAAAAAAAATTTCGGAAATTCACATCGCATTTTCGGAAACGGCGGGGGGGGGGGGGATTCCGCGAGTTACCCCCTCTCCTCTCCCCCCGCAATTATCCGCGATCTTCAGACGAAATCGGCTTTTTCCCGCGATCTTCAGACGAAATGAGCGATATCTGCGATATCTTCAGACGATATCTGCGATATTTTAGCAAAATCGGCAATTTATTGCGATCTATTGTCGAAATCGGCGGTTTTTCTGCGATCTTTTGACGAAATTGGCATTGTTCCGAGTTTTTTTTTATGAAATCGGCGTTTTTTGGACGATCTTTAGACAAAATTTGCATTTTTACGCGATCTTTTCTCAAAACGGCGTTTTATCCCCGCGATCTTTTGACAAAATCGGCGTCTTTTCCGTGATCTTTTGATGAAATCGGCCTTTTTTTCAAAGGTTCTTTTGACAAAATATTATTTAGCCATCTTTTATCGAAAACGGCGTTTTTTCGTGATCTTTTATCGAAATCGGCGTTATATCCGCAATCTTTAGACGAAATCGACGTTTTCCCGCGGTCTTCAGACGAAATCAGCGTTTTATTCCGTAAGTTACCCCCTCCCCACAGCGATTATCCGCTATCTTCAGACGAAATGAGATATTTATCTGCGATATTTTAGCAAAATCGGCAATTTATTGCGATCTTTTGTCGAAATCGGCGGTTTTTCCGCGATCTTTTGACGAAATCGGCGGTGTTCCGTGTTTTTTTTTTTTTATCATGAAATCGGCGTTTTTTTTACGATCTTTAGACAAAATTTGCATTTTTACGCAATCTTTTCTCGAAAACAGCGTTTTATCCCCGCTATCTTTTGACGAAATCGGCGTTTTTTTTTTTTCAATATTCTTTTGCCAAAATATTTTTAGGCGATCTTTTGACGAAATCGGCGTTTTTTCCGTGATTTTTTGATGAAATTGGCCTTTTTTTTTCAATATTCTTTTGACAAAATATTTTTAAGCGATCTTTTTACGAAATCGGAGTTTTTTTTTTCCGTGATCTTATGATGAAATCGGCTTTTTTCTCCCCAATATTCTTTTGACAAAATATTTTTAAGCGATCTTTTATCGAGATCGGCGTTATATCCGCAATCTTTAGACGAAATCGACGTTTTCCCGCGTTCTTAGTCGAAATCAGCGTTTTATCTGCGATATTTGGCGAAATTGTCGTTTTTTCCGCGATTCGCACAGGAAATTCGGGATTTTCAGAGACCTTTTGACAAAGTTCGTTGACAAAAACATTGACGAAATCTTTGTTTTTCCACGAAATATTGACGAAATGTGTGCTTTTTCGGCGATCCTTTAACGAAATTTGCATTTCTCCGCGACTGTTTTTTCCGCGCGCAAAATCTTACAAGTTAGCAACTATGCGGAACTGATAACCCAATTTCAAATTTTCGGAATTGGATGCCTTAAATTTTCGGAAATTTCGGACGAGAATCACCCCTGTATACATTATTGTGATTTACTACAACATGCTTGCAGAATATGATGCATCACATTTATCATTAATTTTTAGGGATAATAAAAGATTTTTGAAGAATACTGTATCTATTAGAGATGATTGCTGGCAATGCTTTTTCTGTTAGGGTATGCGTTTAAAGTTCAACTAAACTCTTGCACATTACATGGTGTATATAAATTCTATAGGCACTATATTCTATGTAAGGCTACACAAAAGAATACATAAGTATTACTGAAAATGAGTGTGAATTATTTAAAGATGTTTTTAAATTTGAATTATGCATTTTCAAGCTCAACTACATTCAGTATGTAGCATAGTAGATGTAGATATTTGTAGCATATAAATAAAATCATACGCAAGGCTATGTAGAAAACTAAATAAATGGCCGCCTACTGATAGTGGTTCCTGAAATTGTGATTTCAGTAGTTAAAATGTATTTTTGCCTAAATTTCAGCTTCATAAGAGGCATGTATAATAATCTTTAAATAATATACGGGCTGTACAAAAAAAGAAAAAAGTGCATTTAAGCCCATTGATAGAAAGTGCTAAAAGTGAATTTTCAGTTGTGTTATACATTTTCTAAGTAAATTTTAACATATTTTGTGGAATATATGCAAATCTATGGATCATATACTGAGGTACACAAAAGACTTGGAGTACACTTTCGACTACATATATTAAATGTTGAAATCTGTTTTCTGAGCTATCTGTTATCGTATTCTAAAAATTTTACTTAGACATCATATTTACCTTATTAAACAACCAAGTTTTTTTTAAAGTATTCTAGAAATGTTGGAAAGTGTTTCATAATCTAGGTTTGATGCAAGATTTTTTGTTCTTGTATAAGCTGTTTAGGATATCTCATTCCATTATAGAAAAAAAAAAAATTTCTTAGCAATGCCATTTTAATGATGGAAAGTGTTTCATAATATATCACTGATTTTTTGTTCTTTTTAGGTGCATTCGTAATTATGCAAATACGTAGCACCTACAGTTGTTGTTCAGTCCGTACATAACAACGCAAAAACTACCCAATTGAATCATTTGAAATTTAAAATATATAATTACAGGGTTGCCACTCTAATCTTGAAAAAAAATTCCCTGTATTTTCCCTGTACTGCAATGCATTTATTCCATGTTGAGTGTGAAAAAATATATGCGTGTATGAAGACTAATTAGAAATATTATAATTCGCCATTACCAAATTCCCTGTTTTTTCCAGATTTTTTACGATTTTTAAAAAATTTCCCTGGATTTTCCCTGTTTTGGGAGGAGATTTCAAATTCCCTGTGTTTTCCCGGTTTTCTAGGTGGCGTGGCAACCCTGAATTATTACATAATTTTGTCGAGTCATTTCAAATTTTATGAAAATCAGATGCATATAACAGGAACAATCAAAAGTATTCCATTACATTATGGTCATTGGGAGGAAAAGTTTCAAATGCACCTTAATCATTTGAAATTTAAAATACATAATTATTACATATTTTTATTGAGTTATTTCAAATTTTATCAAAATTGGATGCATAGTTCAATTACAGGGACAATCAAAAGTATTCGGTTACATTACAGTCAATGGGGAAAAATGTTTTAAATGCATTTTAATGGTGTTACACTCATTTGAACATATTTAACACATTCACTGCCGCTCACACGCCAGTATGTGATATGGAGCCAACGCTAAGGGGCCACTCACGCACCAGCACCAGCACATGATATGGGGTGACTAATAGTTTGATACTAACGTATCAAAGTCTAACACTTAACTTTACACGAGCAGAGCTTGATCCGAAGATCAACACGAAGATGAAAGTAAGCTGGTTAAGTTTTATCTAGACTCTAACTCAATAAGACATTGAATTTAAATTGTTCCCAAAGATATTAAAAAGTATTTACTCTATTAAAATGAAGTAAAATTAAATATTCAGAAATAAAGATAACATGTTTTAAAAACAAACAAACTTTTATTTAAAATAAAAATAGATTTTTACATATTATGCAGGTCTTTAATAAAAGGTAACATCAATTTCTTCTTAACATAAATATCCATTATCTAAATCATATTCAAACGATCTTTTAAGTTTCCATTATATTTATTTACAGGTGAAGGGATAAACTGGAACAGTGACCAATTCATATTAACTTTTAATCTTAATTTTTCTATCAAATATTTAGAAACCATGAAAAAGCTCAATTAAAGTTATCTTAATTATTTAAATGTAAAGCCAGTTACATCTCCAAATATTATAATGACAACAAAGTAAAGAAAAAAAATACCCTTAACGATACCAACTGCTGGAAAGTGGAACTATTAAAAAGGCAATTTGAAAAAAAAAAGTGACACTTGATCTCTCACATTTCCTCTTAAGGGCACCTTGTTATATTTTAATGTCCAAAGATGACTAATAGTCCATATATGTTAGAATGATCATCTCTGAATAATTTGCCGTAAATTTTACCGGCATGTAACTGTTCCTTTAACACGAGTGAAGTTATTCAGAACACTGTCATCTCTCACAATTGGAAGAAATCATTTACCACCTATCCAGAAGAAAAATGGCTTACACATATTCAAAATGTCAAAACAATAGAATGACTTTCTTTTAACTAACCTCCTGGCAAAACGACTAAAAATACGATACAAAAATGAAGACTAAAAAAGAAACTGAAGTTCACTCAATTGACTGCGGTACATATACTGTAGACTCCTTCAAATCTGCACAGCTTGGGACCAGAGGTTTTGCAGATTTCTGGTCATTGCTTTGTTTACATTTTTTAAAAATAATTTGAATGTAATTAATAATGAAATCAAAAGTATAATGAATGCATACAATATACTAAAATATTAAAAAAAGTAATAAACTAAAATAATAACAATTTAGATATTTTTTAAAATGATTAAAATACTAAAAGGAAAGGTAACGTTAATAATCAATAATGTACAATTAAATATTCATTATAAAAGAGGAAATGTGTTTTTCCTAAATTATTCAATGAAACTTGACTCATAAAGGTACATTACCAATTCACATCAGGATCATAAAATAATGAAACTTTATTTCAGGTTTAGCCAGACTTAATAACTAAAAAAGCTTGATTAATACATAAATATATTTGGTAAGATTGTGATTACTAATGATATTAGCAATATCTTTATTTTTTCTGAAATAAATTATTCTTTCTTCATGAAAAAACATGAATTCAATAACCTTAACAAAAATTATAAATTAAAAAATGTATGGAATTGAAAAAATCAGTTTTTGCACCTACATCTGAACTGAATGTTTCATTGTTTACATCCGTAAAATATGTGTGGATTTTAGAGATTGGCGGATTTTAGGAGTGTGGATTTGAGGGAGTCTACTGTATTGCCAATGTCCACGTGCCTTCTCCCTTCTAGAACAATCCGCCCAATGACGTAGCTCGGACAGATGCAGAAGCTGAAAATACGACCTAGGCAACTTACGCCATCTATCGGTTGTTAAATGTACTTCCTTAGTCTAGTAAAGATTTTAGAGTAAAGGATGTACAGTGAAAAATAAACAAGAATATGTCCGGTCATTTAAAAGTTTTTTCAAGTGAATAAAAGGAAAATAAAGTTTATTGGAAAAAGGTAATAGCTTACTTTACAAAATGATTTAATTGATATGTATTATATATTTCATATAATGAAAAATGGAATTAATTTATTAAAGATATATTTATCAAAGACTTTAACAAAATTATTATATTACTTTTTAAATGAAACTTTAATAAAGAATAATGTTGATAAAGATTTAGTAGTTTCGATAATAAACATAATTTGAATAGAAATATAATTTGAAGGTATAATTAAGTGAAAAATAAGCTTTACAATTAATTTCAATTATTGATTAAATTAAATAGAACTTTAACTTTAGATTTAACTTTTAATAACTGATAAATAAACTTTAGCCTTTACTTTAAATTATCATTTAAACTTTAGTATCAAACAAAAATATTTAATAAGAGATAAAAGTGGTAAGAACCAATAATGTCCTGCTAATGTTAAATCCTATCAGTGATGTCCACTAGCCAGTCATGCACTGGTGCGGGAAAATCTTTCTCTGATTCTTTGTTATAAAAAGTAAATCAGCTTCTGGGAAAAACCTACTTCTACAGTGCGACATTAACTATCATCACATCTTCACGTAAGCGGCAGCGAACATGTTAAATTGATATGCATCTATAAAGTACCTATTATAATATACATTTTGCGTAATCATTGGTGTAAAGAACATTTGTTATTGATTTACAAAATCACACAAAAGTATTTCATTACTTAATGGTATAGGGAGAACATTGTTTGGTGCGCATTTCAATTATTTACAATTTTATGAGATTGATATATGAGAGTGATATTTTTAAAACTTCGTTATCATATGAACACACCTCATTTGCTACGCTTCACATGCAATTTCCAACTTGTTTTCTTTGTTTAATTAGATTTTTTGTTCTTTTTATAAAATAGAATAAAAATGCTGTTAAAGGATTTTTCAGCTGTCATTTTTGTTGTATTCTATGTTGTAATCTTTTTTCCTTTAGGAGGCATAATTTTATCTGAAAGAATTAAATTTATCTGATGATGCTAGACCATTTTCGTGATTCCCTAACATATTTTGGTTGAGTGTAAAAAGGGCTGAATAATACAGTTATAACGTTAAATTTCATTTCAAAGTAAATCGCACAATATGATACATTGAAGATATTTTTGTTAATTATTAAAATTTTTGAGATACATCCTATGTCTTTTAACGGCACACCATAGCACTGATGGTACATTTACTAAGAACCATTGATAGAACCAGTAGCGCTTCCGCTGTGAGATTTTAATTGAAATATACTAAAAAACATATTTTTTTTTTCAAATATTGAAAATTTTTTTTGCAATAACAATGCCATTTGGCAGCAAGGGACATTCTAGAGGCACAGGACAGTTCACGACTACTGTTGCTATGTTCAGTGTCATAAACAAGTGGCTAGTATCAGATCACATAGAAAGTTTTGTTTAGTACACTTGTTTTTCAAAACACTCAATGTTTTAATCCAAAACACATACTTAATCACTAAATCCAAATTGTTGATTTATAATTATTAAATAACCTTATGTAGGTGGTAGCACAAATAAATTTAATTTTAAAAAAGATTACAAAAGGCAGTTTTTTAAAAAAATGAATTAAAAGTGTTCAAATCAAATTACTTAAACAAAATCTGTTAGTCCAGAGGTGCACTCTGTTTTAGAAAACTATTTTCCAATCAAAGCCATGGAATGCAAATTTAAAAAAGCCAAACCCTGTTGTAATCGGGTCCATAAAACACATTCTAAACAAGAAAATGTCCTCTAATGGAAATAAAATAAAAATAAATGAATAAAATAAATAAAACAGACATTCGTTCTTTTTTGGCCAAAGTACAGAATTAACATTGAAAAAGTTTAGCCATGTAATGAGAGCAATTCAAAACAAAAATAGGATGAAAGTATTAAAAAAAAAATCATTCAGATAACAATTGAAATACACTTTATTTAAAATAAATAAAAATTATAATACGAAATTACATGGATACATCATCACTGACTTGAGTCTCCATGGCATTCACTAAACGCGACATAAGCTGCAAAAATGCTTCACCTTGTTTTTCAAGTGTAGCATTCATAGCTTTTAATTGTTCGTTACCCTCTTCTACGGCAGCAATAAACCTTTCATCAATGACATCTCTTTTTTCACGCTTCGACAATCTCTGTTCCTGAGATTCGTCATCATTTTCGCCTCCCTCATTGTTCATGTCAGAAAACTGTATTTTAACAGTTTCATTGTTATTGCCTGTAGCTAAGATGGAAGGGTTTTCTTGGGATGACAGTTCATTCATGATCGTCTGCATCTGGTTGTAGTGGGGCCAAGCAACATCTTCGCTACACGATCCAATGGCAATTTTATTCTCAATGTCCTGGGATGAAAAAAAAAAAAAAAAAAAAACCGAAGCTAAATTTAAGTAATATAAAATGCAGAAATAAAAACAAATGAAAACATTAAAACAACAGCAAACATATTATAAAACAATACATTTTGCATCTTTAAAAAAAGAATCTCGGGGCCCAATTCGGCTCCCCAGATTACTAAAATTTTTTTTATATTCAGGATTCTAATTAATTTTTTTATATTTAATATCTATTTTTTAAGATTTCTTCTTTAATTGTGCTAAAAAATACATTTTATATGACAAGTATTAATTAGGCATTCAAATAATACAGTGAAACTTCTTCTGAAGGCCTATTGAAGGGCCAATATTTTTAGGAATAAAATTTTTTTGACATAGACAATATTATTTTACCCCTATTAGGGCCCATACCTATCCCTCATAAAGGTTATTTTTCTCTGTGCCTTATATCTTAAACAGGTGTATTGAAATCCCGAACCAAAAGATAACAGGTCAGCAAACAATAGTACTTGCAAGAAGGAAAAAACAAGGGAAGATGGGGAGGACTCGGTAACACAATGAAGGACTACAAATTTTTCCACAAGTGAGACAAACAAATGTTCCTTACATTTTGTTTGACCTTTCAACCGGTAGTGCTTAGATTGGGGGGGGGGGGGACTTGATCCTTTATTTTGAGCACACAAAGGATAACAGGTTTAGATCTGTACTAGGTTTTGATGAAAGAAAAACTGATACCACATTCACTAACATTGTGAATGCATATTGAAGCACTTTTATTTTAGCCCAGAAATTTTATGCTCATGCTTATGTAAAATTTAAAATTATGGCACCCAAGACAAAAAGTACATTTGAATTGAATAACAAAAATCAAAGTTCTTGATTGTCATGATCAAGAAACATCTGCAGGAAAATTGGCTTCACAGTTTAATTGCAGCAAGAATCAAAAGAACAATATTGTTAAAAACGAAGAGAACTTACAGAAAGAATATGAAGATTTTAAACATTGTGGATAAAAACATTTTTATTAAATTTTTATTTCAGAGGTTCAATCTGATTCAGATAATGATATCGAGTCTGCAGCTGTGACTATATCCTGTAAGGAAACGCTACTAGAAACAAACCAACATCTCACTCTGAGGCATTAATAAATGATGGAAATTCAAGTAATTTGTTCCATAAAGTAAAAGAGTCATCAGAAACCAAAACTGTCTGCAGAAAAATTATGAAAAGTAAACAAACTTCAATAGAAAATATTTTCAATCATATATAGAGTTTAAAAATGTTAATAAACAGTTTTTCCATTTATATAGGTTTTGATTTCTTTATTTTAGTTTAATTTTGTGATGGAATATTAACCAAAAACAAATTTGAACCATTTACACAACTACAAAATGCAAACATGTTAATGTTCTGCAATTAGGTTAGTTTAATTAAATGGATAATAATAATAATAATTAAAAATAATATATAAAAATAATAATGGATAAAAAAAAATAAATTTCTACAGAAAAAATTTCCAAGATTTAAATAGATTTATTCAAATTTATTGAAACTGGATTCGCCTGTGTTTGCCCTAGAGTCGGTGGCTCAAAACATAACATATCATCTTGTGCTGTGGTTGTAGCCTTGCCAACATATGATTGTGAAAAAAAAGTGGTTCGTCCATTCCACCACTTCCTAAAATAATTTTTTATTCCTAAAATGGTAGAATGTTGCTATACTGATGACCCGGGTTCGAGTCCCAGCTTAGACACTTTTTCATTCAGCTGGCATACACCTTTCAAGCAATTAAAATTTGAAATATTATTAAATAAAAAAGTTACGCTTGAAAATAATTTTAACAATCATAAAAACTCAATAAATTGAGAACAGATTTCAAACAAATTGTCAAGGATTTCACGAATATTTGGTTGATATTACGTATTCGGTTTATTCAGCTTAAGGGGGCTCAGGGGTTGAAAACTTTTCAAAAAATCGATTTTATTTTATGATCTAATTTGATTATTCATTTAATTCTTAACTCAATGCAAAAAAACGCATAAAAATATTTGCATTTTTAACGGAGTTATAAGCATTTATGTATCAACGCTTTCATAGCCGCATCCATATAATTTCAACTTTAAGTCTCATTTTCTCAAAACTTGATTTTTGATGACTAACACCAAGATTAAAAAAAACTATTTGATGGAATTGCTTAATATTTTTTTTGCATGCATATAACATCATTATCTAGATTATGAATTAATATATTTTAGATAGTTTAATATTTTGAGTATTTTTAATGGAAAAAAAGTTGCATTTTTTAAAGTTTTTTTAAAATTTTCAACTGTGAGAGATTTTTTAATACTGTTTTTATTAAGTGATAGTTATATCCTTAATTCATAATCTAGATTATGATGTTATATGCATGCAAAAAAAAAAAAAAAAAAATTAAGCCATTCCATCAAAGTTTTTTTTTAATCTTGGTGTTAGTCATCAAAAATCAAGTTTTGAGAAAACACGACTTAAAGTTGAAATTATATGGATGCGGTTATGTAAGTATTGATACATAAATGCTTTTAACTCTGTTAAAAATGCAAATATTTTTATCGGTTTTTTGCATTGAATTAAGAATTAATTGAATAATCAAACTAGATCATAAAAAAAAAAAAAAAAAAAAAAAAAATCTATTTTTTTGAAAAGTTTTCAACCCCTGAGCCCCTTAAAAGCCAAGTAATACATTATTCTAATGAATAACTCAATCAAATACTAAAACTAAATCATTCATATTTACAGTAAATACCAATTGGCATATTATTTTAGATAACATACCTATAGGTAAATATTTATGTGTTACACATGAAGAAAATTTAAATGGTTATTAAATTTAAATACGATTTTATTTCAAATATTAATTATAAATTTAATAATCATTTGAATTTTCTTAACAAACAATACATGAAAAATAATACTTTAAAATTCAAAGTAAATTTAAATATGTAAAAATGATACAATAAAAGTGATTTAATTATATTTAAGAGCATTACATTTTCATTACAATTTGCTCTGCCCCAATTTATTGGGCATTCAGTTCTATCAATGAGTGATTTATCAAAATAATTGCTGCTCATCATTTGTAAGAGTTGAAATTTATGATCTACAGTGGAGTCTCTCTATAACGAAACTCCATACATTGAATTTCTCTATATCACGAATTTTTAGTAGGAATGGTCTCCTTTTCACATGATTACATTAAGAACAGTCTCTATATAGCGAAATATCTATCTTCATATAACGAATTTTTTCATAAATTGGCCTTAATTTATTCAGTTTTAAAAAGCTTCGAAATCATATGGAATTGATTTTCCATCATTTAATTTTGATTTATCGTCAGTGCTGAATTTTTTTTTATATATTACTTCTCTCCTTATTCTTTAAATCAAACGAATTCATCCCACCTCCCACACACCTTTCCACATCCTTCTCAAAACAGAGTCAATTGGATTGATACACACGTAAGAGAGGAATCAATGAGAGGCACATAAGAGAGACCTTCAAATGGAGGAAAATGTTAACGACAATTTTTGATTCCTTGCTAAAATTTGAACCCCCCCCCCCCTTTTTTTTTTTTTTTTTTTTTTTTGAGAGTGTAACAATTTTAAAATCAAAACAACAAAAAATCACAGATTTCTTCGTCTGAAATTAATGCAAGTCTTCCTTATTTGATTTTCACCAAGCTTTCAAATAAATGTCTGTTCTCTTTTTTGAAACAGCTTAAATAATTAAGAAATAAAATTTTAGGTTAATATTTACTTTTAAATATTTCAAATTCTTAATTCAAAAGATCAAAAATAATATTTGTTCAAATTTCACACATTAAATACAATTTTTAACATCATTCTCTATACATCAAATTTCTCTATATAATGAATTTTTTACTAGAACGGTGGATTTCGTTATATAGAGACTCGACTGTATTTTGTTTTTGATACTAGTTGAAATCTGCATGAAATAATTGTGTTCTGCAAAATGTGATCTTTGATTCATTTAGAACATCTTTGCTTGTTTCTTCCACACTCCCATTTGTTTCAGCTTTTCCAGGAATCTCATTGTTTGAGATAGCAATCATAAGTAAAATCAGTCAAGATTTAAATTTGGGATGATTTTCTGCTGCTTTATAAAAAATGCATGCTTAAATCTGGGATCTTCATTATTATGAATAGGTTTAAAGTGTGCCTCCATGTTTTGAGCCAGGCAGTCTTTAAATGCTCAAAAAAAAAAAAAAAAAAAAAAAAAAAAATACATTTTCTTCTACAGGCTTTTGCAAATAAAGCTTCCACCATTGGAATAACTTCTGAAATGGGTAGTTGTTGAACTAATTTTTACTGTAACATGTTTAAAAAGTTTCAATAAACTTAAACACTTCTGTAACAGCAATCCTTGATATGAATAAAAACTAATTTAAATTTTGAATCAGAAACAAACTTTCATTTTTTTTTATAAATCATGTTAAAACAGCATTTATTTTTATAAAGGATGTCACTTCTTATCATTTACCAAAAGCAAATTTCTAAACTATTAGATTTAGTGGTACAGATCCAATTGCAAATATATTACCGATTTTGTTAATCATCATTTAAAATACAATTTACGTTAAAATAAATGCTTTTCAAATAGTTTTTTTTTTTTTTACAATGTCTGGGTCCTATAAGCTTCAACCAGAAAAATTTTTTCCATGATCCAACCAGTAAAAATTTATTATTTTATAGACAAAATTTACTGCATTAATACTAAGAATTTATGGATTTTTGATGTTTTAGTCACCATAAACATGTGTTTTTAGCGCCAGAAAAGCTGAAAATGCATGCAATTAAAAGTATCATAACTAGGTAAGTTTTGTCTTGTAAAAATTAAGTTACTAGCCAAAAACTGATTTTAATGGTGTGAATTTATCTGAACAAAAAACAGCACCTACAGTTACATATTAATTTTATTTCAAATATTTTCTTTAAAGGTCTTCTCATTAAAACATCCATTGACAGCATATTATTAATTATATGTTACAAAAATAACAGGTTGTTGGAATCAGTTACTTGTGCAAGAATTTAAGCAATGCAACCTGTTAATCAAAAGTAACCCATTTCTCATTTGTACTACAACGGTATCCAACAGGTGTAAAATGACCAAGAAGACAACCTTAAGGGGGCTCAGGAGTTGAAAACTTTTCAAAAAATCGATTTTTTTTTAATGATCTAATTTGATTATTCATTTAATTCTTAACTCAATGCAAAAAACCGCATAAAAATATTTGCATTTTTAACGGAGTTATAAGCATTTATGTATCAACACTTTCATAGCCGCATCCATATAATTTCAACTTTAAGTCGCATTTTCTCAAAACTTGATTTTTGATGACTAACACCAAAATAAAAAAAAATCTATTTGATGGAATGGCTTAATTTTTTTTTTTGCATGTATATAACATCATTATCTAGGTTATGAATTAATATATTTTAGATAGTTTAATATTTGAGTATTTTTAATGAAAAAAAAAGTTGTATTTTTTAGGGGTTTTTTAAATTTTCAAATTTAAGAGTTTTTTAATAATGTTTTTTTTTGAGGGATTTTTATATCCTTAATTCATTCTCTAGAGTAAAGTTTCCGGATCATTTTAAAGCAAAAATTAGGTTCTTAAGTCAATTCAACGTTAGGATATTTTGGTGTTGGTGATATAGCATATAATTTTTTTTTCGAATATTGTGTTACATACATTTCGCTATAATTTTTATTATATTACATTGAAGTACTTCATTTTGTAATTTTATAAGACTACAAACATACCTTTAAAATATCAGAAAGTTTAAATTAATTACATTGAATACTTCTGTTTATATATGAGCTCGAAGCGAGAGCTCTGTTTACAGGTTTGTCCGTATTGATCAACCCCTGAGCCCCCTTAAGCAAGATAAAGCGATGAAATCAGAAATGTGGCTGATGTTAAATGGATGACTTAAGCAGACAGGAAAACACTGGAAAAAATTTAGGGGCACCTACATTTAGAAGTGAATTGAAAATGGTCGATGATTTATATTTTCTCATTAAATGATGCCATTTTCTCATTAAAGTAGTAATGAATAAGTAAATATCATGATTAAATTACATTTTTCAAAAAAATAAAATAATTTTTTACATATTCGAGTTTTCTGAATAAGTTTGTTCTACAGCAGCACTTCTCAATCCTTTTTTTTTTCACATAGCCTTTTAATAGGATTTTCTTTTTAAAGTCATCTCAATTCTCATAAACATGATTTTCTCCCTTCTCTTCAAACTGTTACAAAAACTTCTTAAACACACCATAAAATATATTAAAAAAGCACGAGGCCTTTCGAAAGAACTGAGTCTTTCTTCGTCAGGTGCAAAAAAGATGTCCAACTACTATGATTCATAAAGTTCTTCTTCAATTTTAGAGATACAGTCGGCTCTCGTTAATTCGAACTCGTCGGGACCACAAGAAATGTTCTAATTATCCGAAGTTCGAATTATGGAAAATGTGAAATGAAAACATACTTAATATGGTGCTATTACAAAGGAATTAATCTTATAGTGTTTTTTAATTTTATTTCGTCTGTTATCATTAGAATATGACTTAATATTAAATTAGAATGTATAAATACATAAACTAATTAAAAGATCAGAAACAAGTACGACAAAAGAAAAATTTAAAGCGCCATCGATGAACAGACGTAGCACTAAGAAATTGGATATCAAATGCATTGGATTATATGTATACTCGTTCGGAACAATAAAAAAAAAAAAAAAAAAAAAAAAAAAAAAAAAAAAAAATCAAACACAGAAAATTATTCAAATGATCTGAAATCCGGAGAAAGAAAATAAAAATAAAAAATTGGAATTCTTGTTAGTTTGAATTAAACGAAGTCAAGAGAAAATGAATTCGAATTAATGAAATTTTTTAACGTTATTTTGCCTTTCAAAATTTCAGGACTTCATGTTTAGTTCGAATTAAGCGAAGATTTGAATTATCTGACTTCGAATTAACGAGAGTCTAACATCTTGAATACAAGCTTTCAAAATAATAAAATGAGAACGAACCATAGCTTTAGAAATTCTGACAGAAGTATTGACAGAACACTTAAGTTGAATAAAATTGGGGATAACATTATTTTTTTTTGCAATATTGAAGAAAATTCAAGTGGTTAAGAAATTTTACATGCTTGCATCTAAGTTTAGTAAAACAGTTAAATTGAGCAGTGAACATAATAACAACACAAAAATATACAAAATACAAAAAATTGAACTATTAATAAGACATTGAAAATAAATAAATAAAAATAGAAAAATAAATAAAACACTAAAAAAAAAAAAAAAAATTAAGATAAAAAAGTACTTACAATGAAAATAAGGGGAAGGGAGCAATTAAAAAGCACTAAACAGTAAAAATGCCAGAAAAAGGGCAATTAAAAAAAAATTAAGATTTTTCTGGCGTTAATCAATTAAACAGTTATTAAAAACTTCTTAAACACACCATAAAATATATTTAAAAAAGCGTGAGGCCTTTCGAAAGAACTGAGTCTTTCTTTGTCAGGTGTAAAAAAAGATGTCTGACTACTATGATTAATAAGGTTCTTCAATTTTAGAGAGAGTATGTTGAACTGATTCAGTTCTTTCAAAAGGCCTTGCGTTTTTTTTAATACAGTAGACTCTCTCAAATCCGCACAGCTTGGGACCAGAGGTTTTGCGGATTTCTGGTCATTGCTTACATTTTTAAAAAAGTAATTTTAACGTAATATTTAATGAAATCAAAAGTATGATGAATGCTTAAATAATGCTAAAATATTAAAATAAGGAATAAACTAAAACAATAAAAAATTAGATATTTTTTAAAATGATAAAAATACTAAAATCAAAAGGTCAAATTAATAATCAATAATGTACAATTAAATATTCATTATAAAAGAGGAAATGTGTTTTTCCTAAATTATGCAATGAAACTTGCCTCATAAAGGTACATTACTAATTCACATCAGGATCATAAAATAATGAAACTTTATTTCAGGTTTAGCCAGACTTAATAACTAAAAAAGCTTGATTAATACATAAATATATTTGGTAAGATTGCGATTACCAATGATATCAGCAATATCTTTATTTTTTCATAAATAAATTATTCTTTCTTCATGAAAAAACATGAATTCAATGACCTTAACAAAAATTATAAATTAAAAAAATGTATGGAATTGATATAAAACTGAAAAAATCAATTTTTGCACCTACATCTGAACTGAATGTTTCATTGTTTACATCCATACAATATGTGCAGATTTTAGTGAGTCTACTGTATTTTGAAATTTCCATGACTGTTTTGAAATTCCCTGACTTTTCATGGCTCTGGGAACCTGTTGTCATTTCTAACATTTGTGATTTCCACAATTAGCGAAATCACTTTCATGTACTCCCAGCAAGCTTGCCATGTATCCCTAGAGGCATGTGTACCCCAGGTTGGGAACCACTGTTCTGGAGAACATAAAGATAAACATTGACAAAATTGCATATAAAAACTACAGCTTTTTCCCAGTTTAATTTCTACTTATAATAGATTAAACAAGTTCCTTGTATTCAACTAGGCAATTACTATGTATTCTCAAAAATTAAATTTAAAGAGAAAATCATTGATTTTTAAATAGTTATGATTAAAATTGATAACAATTAATACTAGCTACATAAAAGCAGATTGGTTTACAATCATGTTTTTAAAAAAAATAAACAGTATAATATCACAACAAAGTATTAAAACAAATGTTTACCATATGAAATCACACACAAGTTAAATTTACAAAACTAAGAAACTCAACAAAATTTTGGTGACATTAAAAAAAAAAAAAAAAAAAAAAAAATATATATATATATATATATATATATATATATATATATACAAAATATAAAACTAAGACTAAAATACAAAACTTATACCTTAAATTTATTTAGCAAGCTGTTCCATTTTTTACGGATTGCTAGTATTGAAACTTGATTTTCAAGATGCAATTCTCGAATAACACTCCTAGGATGAAAATATACAAATAATCAGTTGAAAGTTTGAAAATATTATAATCACCGAATAATTAAGTAAGTTAATAAATATTTTAGAGAAAATTACTAAAAATTTAATTACAAATTTTTGAAAATTAACAAAAATTATTTATACTCTGCTAGTCTCCATTCAATTTGTCAAACAATGTATAAAAATAATAATTTACAACACACTTTTTTTTTTCTTTTCAAGTGGTAAACTACAAAAAAGAGCAACCTTAAATTTGTCAAATTTCACATATCAGATAAAAGGTAAGGTAAATAGTAAGAGAAAAGGGCTGTATCAGTGAAAACTTCAAATTTAATTACAGTTTCTCAAACTTTTTATAAACAGGATTATTTTTAGGGTTCTATGCTTATAAAGTGAAAACGGAACCATTATAAGATCACTCTGGTGTATGTGCCATCCGTCTGTTACAGCCATTTTACTCATAAACTCTGAAACTTGGAATTACTCAACTTGGAAATGCTCAAATTAAGAGAAGTAATAAAGACTATTGACTCACATATTTTCAGATTATTTTACATTTACATTATTAAACTTATTTAGGACTGGGGGTAGGGGGGCTAATTAAGTTAATTGAAAAAAAAAAAAAAAAAGATATTTTCTTTGTGTATTGAGTGGGGTATTTTGTGAAAGCTTTAGTTATGCTCAACTCAAAAATATACTTCTTTTAATTTTAGGTATTATATTTTCAGAGATATATAGTCAAAAACATAGTGCAAAAGCACGTCCCTCCCCCCCCCCCCCATCTAATTCCAAATCTATTGAGACTAAAATAATGAAAAAATTAGAGGTTATAGCTGTTATTATATAATGTAAAACAATGAAATGTAACACATCTTCATATATGTTTATTTTTTTAAAAGAAATAAAAAACTTGAAGGCTCTTGCCCCAAAGCAGAATATGCTCAAAAGTGAGACATATGGAGCATAGCAACGAACTTCGCTGCAGAACATTTCAAATAATTATTTAAGAAATTCATCATTCAATCGAAGAAAAAATTGAAAAATTCGCAGAAGTTCCAAAAATTAAAAATCGGTCATAAATCTGAAAATTTGGACATAAAATATATTGTGAATTTCGATGAATGATTGCTAAAAAAATCAATTTCTTCAATCGTTCGAAGAAAAATTGTGAATTTTGTCAGAAGATCGGGGAAAAAACAAAAATTTTGTCAAAGAAGCATGAAAAAAATGACAAATTTCATCAAAGGATCGAGGAAAATCGCAAATTCCATTAAATAATCACGAGAAAATGGTAAATTATGTCAAAGGATCCAGAAAAAAAAGACGAATTTCACCAAAAAATTACGAAAAAGCAGAAAATTTCTTCAAAAGAATGTGAAAAAGAGGCAAATATCATCAAAAAATCTTAAAAAGGAGACACTTCATCAAAAGATTGCAAAAAAAAGGGCAAATTATGTCAAAAAATCCTGAAAAACAGAAAAATTCATTAAAAGAGAGCGAAAATGCAACAAATTTCATCAGAAAAGTGTAAATAAAATGCAATTTTCAACAAAAGACAATGAAAAAAACTACAAATTTTGCCAAAAGAACACGAAAAAATTCACAAATTTCGTCAAAAGAATGACAAAAAAATTTGCCAAAAAGGTGAAAAAAAAAAAAAAAATAAATAAATAAGATTTCTATAAAAGATGCACTTGCACTTCTTAATAATATAATATATATATGTATATATAATCTTATTGTGTCTTTCTTTTTTTATTCCTGCAGAACATTATTGATCAACTGAATTTAGTTGCAGAACATTGCAAAGTATTCTGCTTTGGGGGGCTCTTGCTGGTTTTATATTTTTATATCAATGAAGTCTGTCCAGACTTTTCTCAAAAAAATTCTATTTTTGTGAAATTGCGACTTAAATACACATATACACACACATATGAAAAATCTAGTTATTTTTGGACTTAGAAATTATAATTGTATTTCTGATTGGTATTTTTCAGATTTTAACAAGATCCTTTATGAATAAAAAAGGAAAAAAAAAAAATAAATAAATAAATAAAACCTAATAATAGGCTTTTTGGCAACACCATGTGCTTTGTGACAGGTCAGATTTTATTTTAAAATAATTAAGTTTGTGAGATGGAAAATTCGCCTGAAATGTTTATTTTAAAGAGAAATAATATTATAAAAAATCTACTTTTATGGTGGAGTGAGTAATTTATATTAGTATTAAAAATAAATAAGTTTAAGATATTTTTTCTATACCCTTCTTTTGAATTTATTTTTTTAAACATAAAAAAGGTCGCTCTAAACTATTCAGAAAATGCGACATCATAACATTGAGAAACATAGTGGATGAATTTTTAGCACAGTTTTAAAATTTTAATGTTTTTAAAACCGGTAAAGTAAGATAGGTTTATTATTGTTCATGTTTTCTTAATATTTTTAAAACAGGAATCAAATCAAACTCACATCCAAGCATCATGTGTGCTGCCCCGTTTGCCACATTGTTTGAATTCCTCCCGTTTCTCATACCTGAGCTGTATCAACTTTGATATTAAATCATCGGACCCTAGAATTCAAAATCAATAAGTAAGAACATAGATAAATAAATGTACATTTATATTCTAAGAGCATGCAGTATTACAAAGCAATGTTTAACCTTTTGTACTTCATGTCACAAACACTCTGTCATAGCAAAATTATGATCATGTGAAAAACATATGAAAGGAATAGGAGAGACTGGGACACAGTAGACCACTTTTGGAGTTTACATTTTTTTCTCTTTAATGGAAAGTCCAATCTGCCAGAAAATATTCTTGAACATTCCTTAAGCATTTTTACAAGTCCCAGAACTTTTTCAGAACAGAGTTTCAAATACATTAAAAGTATATATATATTAACATAAAGTAGACCAGTGTGTGCCAGAAGTGGGGTGCATTGGTCCACACACCGGGGTACAATGATCCATTATTCCCTTTCACCTCCAAAATAATATAATAATACAAATTTTATTATAACATTTTCGAAAAAAAAAA
Organism: Maratus speculifer; assembly: GCA_964019185.1. Taxonomy (NCBI): domain Eukaryota; kingdom Metazoa; phylum Arthropoda; class Arachnida; order Araneae; family Salticidae; genus Maratus; species Maratus speculifer. Next base: position 1,283,656 of record CAXHSM010000001.1, read on the forward strand.
AAAAAAAAATATATATATATATTTATTAGACAGGGTTATTACAAAAGAATCATCGGGTTTCTGAAGCGCTTATTTCAGAACATAATTGGATTACAACAATTTCTATATCAAAATAACCCAAAAGTATTCAAGATTGACGTCCAAACTACAGATGTTCAATATGTGCTCCTTGAGTGATACAGCAGATGTCAAGGCAATAATTTAGTTCACACATTACTCAGCATGATCGTGAATGCAGTCGTGATGCAGTTCTGCAACTTAACCAAATAACATCCACCAATCCATCATTGTGGGTTAGTAGTTAGTATTTGTACATCTTCCGGAATGCTCTTTGAATGGTTAAAAGCAATTAACACTTTGAAAATTTTAGTACACAAAACGCTTTCTGCTGTCTAGTCACCATTTTGATTTTGATGTTTGTACAGCAACCGTAGCAACCACACGCACATGAAACATATGTTTCCTAGTTCACACATAGTAATGTATCAAAACCAGATGATTCATTTGTATTTTTTCACCCTGTATTTTTTCAAATAATAATAGATTTTAGATGCAGGAAGAATTGCGCAAATAAAGTAAAATTATTTAATAAAATAAAGTCAGCATCATGAATATTTGAAAATGAAATTCCAAAATACTTATAAGCCTGAAATATTTTTGGATCATAGGGTGATTTTAGGATAACACTGATATAAACAACAGATTAAAATATGAATTGTATAAAACCAAAAACTTTAGCGTGAACATAAATATTAAGTAAAAAACTTTCTGCAAATTAATATTTAATAAAATTACATATTATATTAAGTTATTTTTGCAAATAAGATAAAATTATTTAATAAAATACAGTCATATAAATTAAAAACAGTAGTTTAAAATAATTATTACTTAAATTTAAAATTAATATTAATTAAAAAATAATTATTTTTGTTTAAAAAATAATGAAGTGACAGAATCCGTGACAGAAGAGTGGGAATGATTCTGAGTAAAAAACACATTCAGAAATTCGAAGCAAAAATTCTAAAAGGTTGTCTGAGTCTCTGTCTGAGAAAATTTGCAATTTTTTTTTTTTCGGGGGGGGGGGAGGGAGGGAGGGGGGGGGGTCAAAATTTAAGTTTTTTTAATGCGACTTTTTGCTCATTTATTTTTTCTTTTATACAATCCTTTGCTGGAATTTGCAATTTTTTATGTAAAACTGTTGAAATTTGCATTTATTATGTGAACCTAGAGATGTAAATTTTCCGGAAAAATATAAGTGGCGGAAAAAAACTGTTTTTTTACCGTTTTTTTTCGAAAAAAAACGGAAAATTTGATTTTTCATGACTGTTTCTCCCAAATAAATTATATTTTCTTTGAGAATATTAAATAATAAACATCTTTTCCCATTTATTTGTATTAAATGAAAATTTTCACTTTATATTACAAAATAAAAAGAAAGTAGCAAAGCCTGCTTTTAATAGTTTTTTTTTTTTTTCCCCCACAGCCTAAGAATTTTTAAAACACTATTGTTTGTCATATCATATCTCTGTTGAAATAATTTTTCAGTTACATATTTAACTACCAATTGACCTAATATAAGAACCTGAGCCAATATGTCTGCAGTTTGGAATGAAATAAATTATGCTTTCCATTTACATAAGTACAGTTTTTAAGTAAATGATACTAGTTTAAAGAAATTGTTGCAGTTTTGTCATTATTATCAATATTAGTATTCAAAAAATTCCATTGTTTGTTTAAAAAATGTATATTTTTACATTATTACACTTTTTTCATACAATTATAATTTTATTTCCTTTAAAAAATATGTTTAGTTCTGGTATAGCTTTCCAATCTCAACTCAAAGTTTTGATTTATTTCCCGGTAGCAGAAAGTGCGAGACGCGCGACGTGCGTCGCAGATTTATTTTTGTCCTTGCAGATAAATTTGCCAACTTGGAAAAGAAAAAAAAAATGTAATTATTTGGGGGAGGAAAAAAAAAGTGGACAGGACGCGAAAAAACCGGCAAATTTCATCCGAAGATCGCAAGAAAAAATGACAGATTTCATCAAAAGATAGCGAAAAACTGCAGGTTCCGACAAAAGATCGCGAAAAAATGGCAGATTTCGTCAAAAAATCACAAAAATAGTAAATTTCGTTAAAAAAATCGTAAAAACCGGCTAATTTCGTCAAAAAATCGTGCAAAAATTGGCATTTGTTGCCAAAAAATCTTGAAAAGAAACGGAATCTTTTGTCAAAAGATCGCGAAAAAACGACAGATTTCGTCAAAAGATCGCGAAAAAAAAGACAGATTTCATCAATAAGTCAGGAAAAAACAAGAAATTTCTTTTTAAAAATCGTGAAAAAACGGTAAGTTTTATCAAAAGATCGCGAAAAAACGACAGATTTCATCAAAAAATCGCAAAAAACGGAAGATTTCAACAAAAGATCGTAAAAAAGATAGATTTCATCCAAATATTACGGAAAACGGCAGATTTTGACAAAAAAATCTCGAAAAAAAGACAGATTTCGTGAAAAAAATCGTGAAAAAATTCTAAATTTCGTTAAAAAAATCGGAAAAAATGGCTAAATTCGTCAAAAATTTCCGTAAAAAATGGAATCTTTCGTCAAAAAAAATCTTGAAAAGTCAAAATATCGCGAAAAAACGAGAGATTTCATCAATAAGTCATAAAAAAACAATAAATTTCGTTTAAAAAATCGTGAAAAAATAAGTTTCATCAAAAGATCGCGAAAAAAAGATAGATTTCATCAAAAAATCATAAAAAACGGCATATTTCAACAAAAAATCGTAAAAAAACGATAGATTTCATCAAAATATCATGAAAAAACGGCAGATTTTGACAAAAGTTTTCGAAAAAAATGCATTTTGTCAAAAAATCTCAAGAAAAATGGTAAATTTCGTCAAAAAATCGCGAAAAAGTATTTTTTTACTACAAAATTCTTGTTTTTGCTGCTACAAACTTTTTATTCTCTTTCTTTCTCAAAAACTGATTTTCCTGTCCCAAGATTTTTTTTCACCAAAATTCGTTATTTGACCATAAATTAGCACTGCAAATTTTGACAAAATTTTAGATAAACATCCAGTGTAAAATTATCATTCAGAATCTTCTATTCCTTTCTATAATATTTACTTAATATTTCAAGGTATCACTGCTATAAAACTATAACATATGCACTTTATGGTAAAGAAATAGTGACTTTAAATTTTCAAAGCAGCCTTATTGAATAAATTTTAAAAATTTTATATTTTAACTAATTTTTGTTAACTTTTTTTGGAAAAAAAAAATTAGCACATTTCAACATTTTATTATAACATATTTTATTTTAACATTTTATTGTGATTTAACAAGTAAATAAATGTTAAGATTTAAGGAAGCATTATAGCATCTACTGTTCAAGGGAATTGGAATTGTTTTCTTCATTTTATCACTATTTCACTTGTGACAATATAAATGATTTTTTTTCTTTAATATCATTGTATTTATTTCTTCTGTAGATTTGAATACTTAGGCAAGGTAAGAAACCAAACATTGTTTTCAATAGAAGCACACTATATATCAATTTAATTTTAAATAGATTTAGCCTTAACTTCAAATTAAAAAACCACTTTATGTATTCATTATTCATCTAATTCTTCAAAAGATATTAATTTTACTATTTACTTATTTAGGTTATATTACAATAGGAATATAGTTGTCTTTTTATAATATTAACCAGTAAGAACTATATTTATAATATACATAAGAAAATTATAACACGCCCTGCCGCAGACAATTTTCATGCTGCTGCATTGCTGTCGCAGACACAACCATAACTTTCTGCTACTGGGATTTATTTTATAATCTAAATTCAAACAAAACTAAGTTTTAGTTTGGCTTACTCAGGTCTGGAAGTAAAAAATGGCATAGGATTTATTGACTGTTAGATTTTTACTCACTGAAACCAGAAAAATATTTTTTTTTTAAGTTTAATTAAACGTAATTTTTTTCTTTTTATCCTGAAATCTGGTATTCTATTCTTGAGTAAGAAACCATATTCCATATATATTCCCACCATATTAATGTTTCCATATGGTAATTTCATATTACTAAGAGTGGAACTCAAAAGTTATGAAAACAGAACACTACAAATAGAAAATGCCCGCTATTTGAGGAATTAACAAAAGCAGTTACATACAGAGATTAACTTCTACTGTGCTTTAGAAAACTACAAAAATTCAAAGTTTAATCAAGAGGGAATGTATAATTTGGAACATAGTTACTTGTAATAAAATATGGGGCTTTTTTTCATCGCAGTTGTATTTTTCTAGTGCAAACTGCCCATGTTTTTGCAACATTACTGTACATTATGGCGGTAAAATGGAGGTCAATTTTAGATTCAATACCTTGAAAAAACATTCAGTTAATCAGCTATAACGAAATCTTAAAAAATGCAGCATAGTGGTGCTACCTATCGGGCAATTTACACCAAAAACTAAACAACATTAATATATATCAGGAACTGTCTGAATTTGTAGTTTGATAAAAAATTGTCCTTTAGTCCTTGAGGTAGAACTATTGTGATAATCATGAATAATGCAGCATAGCAGCGTCATCTGTTGAGCGATTTACACCAAAAAGTAATGTGCATAAAGTTATATCAAAAGATTAACTTAATCTGAAGTTTTATGAAAATACATTAATTCTTGAGATAGAACTATTGTGGAAATTATGAATGCAGCATAGCAGCGCCATCAGTTGGGCGATATACACTAATAACTAAACATCTTGAGTTTATATCAAGGTGTAACTGAATCTAAAGTTTTGTGAAATTATGTGCATCAGTTCTTGAAATCAAGTGCCCATAAAATTTTTGTCCCATACAGACCCACAGAGTGACAGATATTTTCCAAACACTATCAAATCGTGTTCAGGACCTTCTAAAACATTTAAATACACCAAAAACTGGAAGTCAAAATTTTCATGAATTCAATACTTACTTCTTGAAAAGATAGAAAAAAGTAATAAATGCATGCTTCAAATTTTATGTTAAATTTTTTATTTTACCATTTCTATTAATCGGCATTTTATTGAAATAATTTTGCACATGAATTAATTTTAAAAAAGAGAAGTTGCATTTAATTATATATCTAGATTTTTTTCATGTAATCCTGTTTTTGTGAAATTGTGAATTTCTTGTATATATACTTATACAAAATATATATTCAGAATTTGTGAATAAGAAATTATTGCTATTTTTAGAGTCCTATTTAGACATTTTTAATAAGGTTATTTATGCCTATAACTTGATAAGATTCAGCTGCTATATGGCATGAGATTTTTTTTTCTTCAATCACTGCATTTGCGAAAGATTCAATTTGTAGATTACACTTTTTTCTGAAATGTCTATTTTCAAGAGAAATTTTGCGAAGGGTCTTGTGTTTCAAACAAGAAAAAAATGTGAAGGATCCTTTCAAGTCTTCTCAAACAGATTTCTGCTCAGAAATCAGACCCACATTAAAGTTTTCATGTGGGACACTCAACATAAAAATAAATAAAATAAAAAGTATGAGAATGTAGCTATTACAAAATTTTCACTATATTATTTCACAAATGAAATTTCAATTTTTCCAGTTTGGAAAAATTGAAAAAGATGACTTCGGAAACCCCCCCCCCAAAAAAACCATTTTCCCCCCCAATTTTTCCCAAGCATTCCCATCTCTATGTGAACCTTTGTTGAAATTCACACTTTTGAAATACCCCCCCCCCCTTTTTTTAATGAAATTTGTATTTTTCCATGATTATTTGATAAAATTCATGTTTTTTTTCACAATCATTCGACAAAATTCATGTTTTTTTTACATGAAATTCACATTTGTTTGTGACCCCCTGATGAAATCCACATTTTCAACGACCCTTTGATGAAGTTAGAATTTTTTTCCATGGTCATTTCATAAAATTCTCATATTTTCTGAGGTCTTTTGGAATTCCCCCCCCCCCCCTTCAACCCAAAGAAATTGCATTATTTTTAGTGATCCTTTGATAAAATTTGGGTACTTACATATTAACGCCACCGCAGTTACAGATTTTGCGATTTTTAATCCACACCTAAATTTTTTTGACAAATCATAAAATAAAACACTTTATTTAAAATTAAAACACTTTCAAAATTCAAAACACTATATTTAAAAAAAAGTAACATACTGGATTTCGGTGGAAAATGGGCTGATATAGAGTCACTTCTGCGGCGGTGGTGTTAATACGTAAGTACCAAAATTTGTGTTTTTTTTTTCACAATTTGATGAAAATTGGAGATTTTCTTTTCCTGTGAGGAATTGATGTAACTGACTTTTTTAGGGTGATTATTCGTCAAAATTTGAGATTTTTTTTGTGAATGAATTTTTTGGACTGGTGAGTATTTTTAATTTTCGTAATCGAGTATCTTAAATTTTTGAAACATTTGAAAAGAATCACTCCTACATTTAGTTGCATGTGAACAATAAATAAATAGCAGGTATATAAAATTATGGAATATTTTTCATTTTTTGTTATAAAAAGAAAAAAAAAATTACAAAAGCAAAAAAATTTTTTTTCCTTTTAAAAATTTTTTCTGCAAAGTTCTGGGTACTACTTGATTATCATGTTAACCAATTTCGCCAAATTATACATATTGACATAATTTTTATTTTGAATAACGCAAAAATAAATAATTAGTAGAATATTTATAAAAGTACAAATAAAAAGTCAAATATTGGCATTTAATCTTATAGTTTGGCAATCATTTTTTGGTTGATGGGATAACCAAATAGTACCATTCTGAATTTTACAGAAAATGTTCCGCACATGACATGCATCTATATTATGCGTAATGATTAATAAACATAAAATTTTCATTACAATTTTTTTTTTTTGTTAATGTTCCATCTAAAATGAGTTATAAAATTTCAGAACCTGTTAGAAATTGTTTTAGTACTAACAGACTACAGTCAATAGGATACTTGTATGTTAAACAGCAGTGAATACAAACCAAAATATCTCTTATAAATGTTGTCTCTTATAAGTTGATATTTTTCTTTGTTACCTTATGTTACAGTTAAATAATTACGATACTAATTGGTTATCCCGTCGACCAAATTACTGTCGCCAACTTCTAAGATTAAATGTAAAAAATGATTGATCGCAAATATCCCATTGACTTGATATAAAACATGATGCACATATTTGTTACGTCATCAAGTGATTTTTCATTTGACTTTGTAATTTTATTGATGTTCTACTAAAATATTTGTTCTTTCGTTATTAAAAAAAAAAAAAATTGCTTCAACTTGTATAATTTGGCTAATAGATTGGCGGAATAGGTCAACAGGATAACCAAATAGTACCATAATTACTTTGAAACAGCATTTCTTTGTCATATTCTGGAAATTTTGCATTGCAGTAACAGAGTGGATTATGGATCATTGTACCTAAGCAATGGGTGATCTAGATTCAATACATTTTCATATAAAAATGTTATTTAAAGCGCTTTCTTTTGAGCATATTAACTTTAATATTAAATAAAAACAAGTATCTTACCTTTACAACAAAGCTGCTTTTTCTTATTTACCTATAACCTTTAGGATCATTCCATGCCAAATCAACAAGTGACTCAATCTGATTCTTTCCGATTTCAATGAAACTGCTAGGGATCATTCTCTATGATGATATAAATTAGAGCATATTTTTATTTTTTGTTTATCGCTTTAAATTTTTATACAATTAATTATTTAAATTTTGAAAAATTATTTTTTGACTTGCATAAATATTTTCAATTTCGAATTTCTCAAGTTCTATCAAACATAGAAAATTTTATGACCACTCATTTCAAAGAGGAGTTTATAAGGTTTAATTTGATTTGCAAGTCGACTATGTATAGTTAAAATAAAAAAAATTTAAATTTTTTTAAATTTTTAATTTGAAAGTTTTTTAGATAATCATTTTGAAAAATTTTGAAAAAATTGTATGTTTGTTATAATATTATAAGTTATAAATTCTGAAATTTTTAGAGAGGGATCTCAATGGGATCAGGAGTTATTAAATAAAAGCAAAAATTACCATTAAAATAGCAATTTAATTCTGTCTATTTTGTTATTTATTTATGATTTGTATGCTAATTTTCAGCTTTTATTTCATAACTCCTGATCTCATTGAGATCCCACTATAAAAATTTCAGAATTTAAAACTTATAATATTACAACAATCATACAATTTTTTCAAATTTTTTAAAAATGACTTTCTAAAAAATTTTCAACTTTTAAATTAAAAAAAATTAAAGTTTTATTTATTTTAATTATACATAGTCACCTTGCATATCAAATTAAATCTTATAAACTCCTCTTTGAAATGAGTGGTCATAAAATTTTCTATGTTTGATAGAACTTGAGAAATTCAAAATTGAAAATATTTATGCAAGTTAAAAAAATGATGTTTTTTCAAAATTTAAATAATTAATTGTATGAAAATTTAAAGCGATAAACAAAAAATAAAAATATCTCTTATTTATATCATCATAGAGAATGATCCCTAGCAGTTTCATTGAAATCGGAAATGGTCAGGTTGAATATTGAATTTTTTTGGTTGATTTGACATGGAATGACCCTTTAATTAATAATATAGAAAAATATGATGATGAAAATTTTTACTTTTGGAAGCTCAAAAAAAAAATTAGCAAGGATAAAGTTATAAAAGTATGTTATATAGTATATAGTTTAAAAATATACGTTCCCAGAAATGATTTCTAGGTTCCCCGGGATCCCGGGAACGCTATTTTTCGAGCCCTGATAAAGTATAAAATGAATTGCAATTTCAAAATAAAATCTAAACATATATATATAAATATTTTTAATATATAGTCAAGCTCTATTACAGAATTGTACTATTTGATTATCCCATTGACCCATTTTGACAAATTATATAAATCGCCAAACTACTCATAAAGTCATAAATTATAGAAATTAGCATAGTTTTTATTTTAAATAATGAAAAACAAATAAATTAGTAAAAGATTAATAAAAATACGAATAAAACGTTTAAAAATCACATGATCACAGTGGCGTAGCTACATATTCAGCGCCCTGGAGCAGACAATGTTTGTGCGCCCTTTTGTCTTTTGGAAAAGTTTCTCACAATTTCGTTTTGAAGTTTAAAATTTGTATACTATTCTTCATATACTATTTGAAATCTTACTTTTATTTGAAAGTCCAAAATATTTTGATAACGTATTAAATACAAGTAAAAGAAAGTCTCGCTCCATATGCATGTCTGTCTGTCTGCTCGCGATGGCCAGAAAATTCTACGGTACGTACAAGATTCAAAATCCTTGTGGGAATTGTCGAAGATCTCTCCTAGCGCTCTTGAATTTCAGAAATTTAAATATCTAATAATTGAATGCGAAATTAATTAAAAATGCCAAATTAAAAGAATGAAAAAGTATTCATAATTCAACAAAAGCCTAGATTTTTATCAAACAGAATTTTTTTTCGAAAGCGGGGAGGGTTTAATAGAATTACAGAGCTTTTAGGGTGATAAATGTACTGGCCCTTTTTAAATGTATACCGCTTATATAAAGCTGAAAAATGCATTTATAAAATATCTTTTTATTTTCGTTCAAAAAAAAAAAAGTTTTACAGCAAGAGCAGGTGTTTCAAAGGCAAACAATTGTTGACGATTGGTGATGGTGTGATGGACGACCTGTAAAATATTTAAAATGTAAAATTTCATATTTTATTATATTTCATGCATCCAGATATTTGAAATCAGCGAAAAATTCTATATGAAAATTTCTTCGCGGTTGCTCAATTAAGCCTTAGTTGTTAGTTATTATTTCATGAATTGGATGATTCTTTTCAAACTCTCATTTTCAAAGCCAGTCTCCCGAAACCACAATTTTTATTAGATTAATTTATAACACGATTTTTTAATCGGTAAACTTTTCACCGGTTAAGGTTATTTCGATGAAATAGTCCTCCACTGTTCGTGTCCGGGATGGCTCATTTGGAAGAGCATTGGCGACTTCAGCCAATACATCCCTGGTTCGAATCCTGACCCGGACTCTTTTCATCCACTTGGAAAATTTACATCTGTCACAATTTTTATGTCTATATTATTTAAAGCGCCGTCAAATTAAAAAAAAACTACCATTTAGAGATTTTAAAGATATGCACCCAGCCCTATCTTTAGACGTTGTTTGGTAATATCTCAATTTTGTAAAAATAGATCCGCAATTTTTTGTTTTATAAAAAATTTCAATTTTTAAAAAGGAAATGAAATGCTTTATTGAAACGCGAATTAGTTAAAACTAAGAAAATCGATGAACCAATCAATTTGGAACGTTCAGATAATTTATAACATATAAAAAAAAAAATTAATTAGTAGAGGGCATGAAATTTGGAGAAGGAGGGCGTAGGAAGAAGTTGGCAGCAGTTAAATATTTAATACCGTATCATTTTCTATCATTTTAGATGCTTTTTTTTTGGGGGGGGGGGGGGGGAGGGGAGACGGAGCTTGTTGGTAACTATTACTTATTTAATATAAAAATTTCTAAAGCGTACTTACCACTATTTTCGAGTAGTAATTTCAGCAAATTCATAAATTCTTGCTAAATTTCCGTCCTTTTGCCTAATATACCTATGGCTGGGTTGAGTAGCGAAATTTCGTTCAGACAGTTTTATTAAGAATACAGTTCGCTCCCTGGTAGTGGAAACTGGAACTAAATAGTTCGAGAGTGAGTTTTTCTGTAAAATTTTGCAGTGCGTTCTCGGTACGCCTGCTAAACAGTGCCATAGACAGCGCGGATTCGGTTCAAGCTTCGTTCAGTTCGAGATTGGATATTTTTGTGAGATTTTGCATTTAGCATGGGAAAAACTGGTCGAAAATTGCGCCTTTAGAAAACTGTTTAAAATTTATGAATGAAAGTGTACATTTTATAAAAAGTATAAGAATTTATAAAAACCTTTTTACAAACTAATTTTATACAAAGATAGCGATAATATTTTATCTTTGTGTAAAAAATTTTTTATACATTCTTATATTTTTTATATGGACATTATATCTGTAAATTGTTTGGAAAGTTGAGTGGAGTAAATTCAGATTGTTTTTTCTTTTTTATAATTCGAAAATTCTTCAACTACTAATATGAGATATCGGATAGTGTTGATAGTTGGGGCAATGGAGCAGGCCTAAGCAAACTCCTATTAATATTATCGAAAAATATGTTTTGTCTTATTTAATCGTAAATTCTGATACTAAAGAAATATAATGCGGAAAAATACTTTAAATAAAAGTGGTTTAAATTTGCGTAGGCGGTAATCAGGTCCTAAGATATGCTGAATTTGATACTTAATTTTTTCAAGAAAAATGCTTATCAATCTTGCATTTGAGATTTGCCATATTTTCAAAATATTTAACACAATGCACAAAAAATGTATTTTTCTGTTTCCGATTTAGCCCCTTCTACATTTTATCGCCATGGATTATGTGGAATATACATCTCTTATTATTGTTTTATAATCTGTATTGATGCACATAAAAGTTTTCACAAAACAACAACAAAAGTATATAAATAATAAATAAATAAAATTTGTTTTCTTCGTTATTTTGTTTGTAAAATGTCAATACACATTTTTTTTCAATTTGTCAATTTTTTTTCTTTTACCAAATCGTAAACAAAACTAAATGGCTAAGGTACGGTTGTTACACATTAAACATAGGTTTTTCTGTGGTGATTTCTTTGGCTATGATAATTTCCATACTGTAATCATCCTGATAAACTTCTAAAACGTTTGAAGGACGCTGCAGGATGATTATTATTTGGAAATAGTGGTAACTAATAAAGTGATCGATGCGAGCCTTGTAAATAAGTTTGATTACTTTAAGATTTGAAAATATTCAACTGTTATCTTCATATAAGTTATAGAAAAAAAATCAGGCATACAGAAAAGGTGTTAGAGAAATTACTTGAGGTTTCATTATGATAGGAATAAGAATTACGGGGAGACATGAGTGAAATTTTTTGAAAAAAAAAATGATTTTTGTTTTAGTGTTTTAAAATGTTTTTTTAATCTTCCTGAATCCATTGGTATGCCCAGTTTTTTCTTACCATTAGAAATAATCGTAAAAATTCAAGGGAATACTATGACTCGGAAGCCACGTCAATTCATACCAATTTTGCGCTAACTTTTCATATTCACAGTAAACTCAGTCTAAGGCGGAATTGATCGTGTCAAGAAAATTTCTCATTTCAAACAATAGTCCAAATTTTACTATATGTCTATGCATTCGTAGGGGATTTGAAAATCTTTCGCATTAGGCGAAATCCCGTCTTACACAGAGTCCGCCTTTGAGAGACTTTACTGTATTTCTGTTTTTAAATTTTATTCGCACTCCTATATTTAAAAAATAAATTTTGCTGTATGCATATGTCAAAGAACAAGTAAAATTCCTTATAAACTTATGAGGTCCTCCTTCTTGGTGGTAACCGAGTAAAATTCGTGTAAGAGATGCTGATCTGGAAGTCATGTGGGAAATGACAAAGAACCAATAAGGATTAAAACATTACCTCATTAAACTAAATTTTATCCAAGTCTTTATATATACTTTAATTCATGTGTTTAATAAAGTTATGCAAGAACTTCACACAAGTTAGAAGTGTCAAAGTTTCTTCTCTTTTGAAAAAACGTACATTTTAGGTAAAAATCGCATTATCTCATAAAATATTAGAGTTACTATTTTTGTGATAGAGTATAAATGTAAGATCATATTTGGCAGACAGTTTTAGAAAACTTTAATTAGTTTTAAAAGAATTTTTTGTGAAAAAAAGTTGAAAATTTTTGAAAAATTGAAAATAAAAGTTTAAAAACAAAAATAATACTTTAAAATAAAAAGTTTAAATGGCAAAAACAAACTGTCTAATCTTGAGCATAATCTGGTGAATATGGATTTCAAATTTTACCAAAGTCAGTCGGGTCATTTCTGAAACAACGAATCTTAAATCTGGCATATTTTCCACAGGATTGCATCCAGTCTTGTCTTTCCTTAAACTTCGCGAATGGAAGTAATTGCTTTTAACATATAAAAGCATGTTTTAAATCAAACGAATTGACGTTAAACACAAGGTAAAATTTCTTAGAATATTCTTATTTTAACAAGAATTCATTTATAATATCTGATTCATAAGGAAAAAATTATGTAAAAAAAAAAAAAAAAATCATTTTGCTTTTTCCAATTTTGCGCCCTTAGGATTCGTGCGCCTGGAGCAGTTTGCTCCAATTGCTCCACGGTAGCTACGCCCCTACATGATCACGTAACAAAGACGTGTAATGTGCTTAATGTCAAGTGAATGCGACATTTACGATAAGCCAATATTAGCATTTAATCTTACAGTTTGGCGATAGCAAATTTCAACAAATGGTCGACAAAAATTTTTCTTAATCGTTCTCAGAAGAAAAATCCTAATTTCATCAAAGAATTGTGGAAAAAGTTTATTTCTTAAATAATTATGAAAAAAAGCTTGCGAATTGCAGCAGAAGTGGTAATTTCGACAAAGGATTACAGAAAAAAGCATTTATTTCATTAAAATGTAGAGACAAATGCATAAACTTTGTCAAAGTACCAAAGAAAAATGTGAATTCCATCAAACAATCACAGAAACAATGCAAATAAGAATCAGAAAAAGACTTCTAATTTCATCAAGAAGCCATCGAAAAGATGCAAATTTTGTCAAAAGGCTGGAAAAAAAACAAACAAAAAAACACGAACTTTGTTAAATGACTGTCGACAAAAAGTGAATCTTGTCAAATGACTGCAGAAAAATGCAGTTTTTTCCAAAGAACCGCTGAAGAAACATGAATTTCATCAAAGTACAGCAGACAAGAAACACTAATTTCATCAAAATGCTGTGGAAAAAATGTAAATTTCATCAAAGGGCTGAAAAAAAAAAAAAAAAAAAAAAACCACAGTTTTTTGTGATCTTGACGAAATTTTAAGATTTTTTGATAAAATTTCCATTTTTTGTGATTTTTTGTTAAAATTCACATTTTTTTGTGATCCTTGAACAAAATTTACATTTTTTCATAATCTTCTGACAAAATTAACATTTTTCCTGCAATCCTAAGACCAGACTTGTATAAAATCAAAAACTTTCTGCAATTTTATTTAATGTTTATTAAAATTATGTGTTTCATCTTTTTGAAATGGATGAGATTTGCGTCTTTTGTGAGATTCATGATGAAATTAATATTTTTTAATTGGTCGTTGGATGAAATTCTTATTTTTTGCAAGGTCTTTGGACGAAATTTGCATTTTTTGCACAAAATTCATGCAGTCTTTTATCGAGACTCGCATTTTATGTGAGGTCCTTTGTCTAATGTCGTGTTGTCCTTTGTCAAATTTTGTGTTTATTGCGCGGTTCTTTATTGAATTTTAAATTTTTTGTGTGGACCTTTGTCGAATTTCACACAGTTTGCTGTCAAAATAAGAGTATTTTATGCTGTCCTTTGTTGAAATGCATGTTTTTTTAAGCACTTCTTTTTTAAAATGAGCTTTTTTATGCGATTGTTTGTTGAAATTCGTGACTTTACAAAGATCTTTTGACAAAATTCATGTTTTTCACAAGCTCTTTTAACAAAACTTGTGTTTATTTCTTCGCAATCCTTTGACGAAATTTGCGTTTTTATGCTACCCTTTGAGAATTTCCGTGCTTTTTGTATGAAACTTTGACTAAATTTGTGTTTTTGGTACTACTCTGTTATCCCGTCGTCCAAAATACTGTCACCAAATTATAAGATTAAATGCCATAAATGGATGATTGTGAATGTCAATTCAATGACATTAAATACGATACACGTGTTTAAAACGTCATTAAGAAATTTTTATTTCGATTTTTTATTTGTATTTTTATTAATATTCTACAAATTATTTGTTTTTTTTTTTTTATCATTTAAAATAAAAATTACATCAATATGTATAATTTGGCAAAATCGGTCGATGGGATAACAGAGTAGTACCGTGTTTTTTTCTGTGATAATTTGACATGAATAGAGAATTTTTTTTTCTGCAAATGATTAATGAAATTGATTTTTTATGACAACCGCCTGTAAAAATTCATAATTTTTGGTGTCCGAAATTTCAGATTAATATACTTTTTAAGTCTTCGCCATCAAATGTCTTAAGTTTTCGAAAAATCTGAAAATCAGCTCTACTTTTAGTTGTGTGCTAACAGTAAATAATTTGGACATAAAATAGAGGGAATATTTTTAATTTTTTGTCACTAAAAGAAAAGTTAGAAAACTAAACATTGTTTCTTTCCTAAAATTTTCTGCAAAGTTCAAAAAATTTTCTGCACATGGCGTGCATCTACATTATACAACTCTGCCTATGACAAAATTATTTTATTATTTATTTACATTTTACGTCCAAATTTTCAGAAACAACAACTCTTTTATAATTTTTGGAAATGAATGTCTTAATTTCTCGTAATTTTGGGACAAATCTGACAGAATCTAAAGTGTGACTCTAAACAAACAAAATTCAGAGCAAATTTTCTGAAAGGTTACAAGAGAGCTGAAGGGAGAGAGGGAGCGATTCCACTCCCGGAACACAAACAAAATGTACCATCAGAGCGAATAAACCAATAGCAAAATAATTTATTTTAATTTGTAATAATAAGGATCTTAAAATCCTAATAAACTCAGCTGTAAAAAAAACAGGAACTTTTCGGTTAGCCAGGCAACAGTATTTATAGGACTTTAAGAATTATTACTACAGACCGACTAGCAGAAAAGTACCTACTTTTTATGTTATAAAGCTCAGCTGTTAGCATCATAGAGAAAAGAATTTTAAGTCGTTGCCGGCAGGAAATTAAAATAATAAGTATTTGTTATAGAATATGCATTTGAAGTTATAGGAAAAACGATGTCAATTACTTTTCAAATGCTTTGAAAATATTAAATCATAAATAAAATAGAACATTAAAAAAAACAAAAAACCATTTAAACTCACAGACAAAACTTTCATTAGACGAATCATCCATATTTAGTTCTAAGTACAATGAAAGTTTGGATGAAATCAGTAAAAAACATAGACTAATTGCACGATTAAATTCTTATCATAAATATTTAATAATCTCTAAATTCAATAAGTTTTTTAAAATTTTCTCTGTCGGGAAGTAAACAACATTTTAAAAACAAATCGAGATGATCACATGACTAGCAAAAGAGCTGCCAAATTGACAAAGTGAAAAAAACTAAACCATAGAGTTATACTTTGTTGAGACGAATCATGTAGCAAAGAATAATTATTTTTTATTTATTCAAGAATTTAGTATAAGAGTAAAAAATATTTGAATTGTTAAAACACATGTTAATTTTCTCTCTCTTTTGAATTGAAAATGCTCATCCTTGAATTTCTTCAAATCGATATAAAAAAAATCGTTCTAACATTTTGTCATCGTTTTCCGGCATTATTTGGCGTACCGTATGCGTAGTGGAATGTGATTAGTTATTTATATTTATTGTATTAGCGAAAATTAGTTTGATACAAAAGCTTATAATATTTTGGTGACTTTCATACACGCATTGTCAAACCTTGTATGGAAACAAATAACTCTATTAAAGTAGAAAAAGACATGGACAACGAGAAGTGGTCATCAGAAAATATGGAAAAAGATCAAAGGTATTATTTATCGTTATTATTGTTGATATCAATTTTTATGGTTTACTTTCAATTTTGTTAACTCTATTTTTCATTCAGAAGTGATTTATTTATGTTGACGTGTTCATTTGATAAGCGTTTTTCTGATCGGTATCTCACAAGGAAGTTATCTTGAATTCTTTTTTAGCGGTTCCGGAGAATTTTACATATTGGTTAGATATTCCTTTTTTGAAACTTACTGGGAAAACATAGTATATATATTATCCTTTATCAATGAATTTAATTGCATGCTATACAATTTTGAAATGCCGGCTATCTGTGAGTACAGTTATACAGTTTTACCCCATGTTTAAAAAGGGACAGGATACTGCTGGAAGAAACAAGAGCACTTTTTAGGTTGTAAAATGTACTTTTACTTTTTTGTAAGCATTTTTTTTTAATTTTTTAAATCCCCTTATAATATTTAAAATTTAAGAAACTTTTTCAAGACAACAATGAGGAAGTCTTTAATCGGAACTATTTAATCACTTTGATTCGTACAGACATGAAGAGTTTGCTTGATCCATCACTTAAAGCTTTTTGACACCTCTGAAATTTTAAAACAGAATTTCTTACTATTTAAAGCACAAATCACGCATCATTTTGGCACAATTTTTTTTTCTGAAGCCAATTTGCCGAAAACTTTGGTATAAATAAGGTACTAGTCCACTAGCAAAAAATTCATGTTTCTGTGACAAATACTTCAGCAACAAAAAATAATCTGCAGGTAAAATATTTTTACAATTGAACCGTTCATTAATCAAATAATCACTTATCTGTAGTGTTTTTAAGCATTTTCAGGGATGCCACTTTTCCGCCAAATGGCGGATTTCTGCTTTTTGTAATTTTTAAGTATCCGCGATTTTCGTTAAGTGGTCACAAAATAAAATAACTATTTTCGTCAAACGATCGCAAAATAAATGTCGATTTTCGTCGAACCACTCAAAGTAAAATAGCAATTTTCTTCAAACGACTGCGAAATAAAACGGCTATTTTCGTCAAATGATCGCGACATATAACGGCTATTTTCGTCAAACGATCGCGAAATAAAACGGCTATTTCGTCAAACGATTGCGATATAAAACAGCGATTTTTGTCAAACGATCGCAACAGAAAACGGCGACTTTCGTCAAACAATCGTTATGTAAAATGGCGATTTTCGTCAAACAATCACGATGTAAAACAGTGATTTTCGTCAAGCGATCACAATGTAAAACGGCGATTTTCGTCAAATGATCGCATAATAAAACGGCAATTTTCGTCAAATGGTCGCGAAATAAAAAGGCGATTTTTGTCAAACGATTGCGGTTTAAAACAGAGATTTTCGCCGAATGATCGTGAAATAAAACGCCGATTTTTGTCAAATGATCGCAACAGAAAATAGCGATTTTTGTCAAACGATCACGAAGTAAAACGGCGATTTTCGTCTAACAATTGCGATGTAAAATAGTGATTTTTGTCAAACAATCACAATGTAAAATGGCGATTTTTGTTAAACAATCGCTATGTAAAATGGCGATTTTTGTCAAATGATCGTGATGTAAAACGACGATTTTCATCAAATGATCGCGATGTAAAACAGCAATTCTTGTCAAAGAATCGAAAAAAAAAATCATAGTCTTTAGCCTAGTTACCTAAATTAATTTAAAATGATGCAATACATAAAACTCCTCATTAAATCTGTTGCTGGGTTACCTTAACTGGTCTAAACTATTGTGAACTAAAGAAAATATTATTTTTATTTACACTTATAAGTTTTTATGCACAATGAATTAACAGTATATTTCAAACTTTTTGACATATGCACATTTAGAAAGACTTTTGTCAAAAGTTTACAAGAAGGGGGAAGGGAGGGAAGATGGTTTCTTTCTTTTTAAAAAATAGTTTATTATAAATTTAATTCTTTATTTAGTTTGTTATAAGCAATAAAGTTTACAAAATTCTCACATAAATGTTTTGAAAAATATTGTAAATTTTACTTTATGCATAATTTCCTCTTTTTTGTTAATTTCTGAGTGACATCCCTGCATTTTATAAATTTTTATTAAATAATAATCTTAACTTTTTGTATTACGTAATAAAGAGCTAAACATAATACGAAACAAAATAAAGATATGATGCAAAAGAATCTGCAAAAGAGAAAGAAAATCTGCGACGCCCGTCTCTTGTCTCGAACTTTCTGCTACCGGGGGTACCAATTGTGTAAATGCTTATTACAAATACTGTTATTGTAGTATTTTTAATTATGCTACATACAATCATTGTAATTCTGTAAGATTGACCTTTTAAGATTTACACATAAAAGGATTTTAGAAAAAAAGGAATTTTTATTTTTTCGAACTGATCTTTCCAAATTCATCATCATTATTAAGTTTCTTAATTGTCAGTCTATTTCTCAAGCTAGTTTTTGTTATAGGGTAGATGCCCCGGTGTTGGCCACATTTAGAGAAAAGGGTCATTCCATGTCAAATCAACCAAAAAAATTCAATATTCAACCTGACCCTTTCCAATTTCAATGAAACTGCTAGGGATCATTCTCTATGATGATATAAATTAGAACATATTTTTATTTTTTGTTTATCACTTTAAATTTTTGTATAATTAATTATTTAAATTTTGAAAAATCATCATTTTTTGACTTGCATAAATATTTTCAATTTTGAATTTCTCAAGTTCTATCAAACATAGAAAATTTTATGACCACTCATTTCAAAGAAGAGTTTATAAGGTTTGATTTGATATGCAAGTCGACTATGTATAATTAAAATAAATAAAATTTTAAATTTTTTAAAATTTTAAATTTGAAAATTTTTTAGATAGTTATTTTTAAAAATTCTGAAAAAATTGTATGTTTGTTGTAATATAATAAGCTTTAAATTCTGAAATTTTTAGAGTGGGATCTCAATGGGATCAGGAGTTATGAAATAAAAGCTGGAAATTACCATACAAATCATAAATAAATAACAAAATAGACAGAATTAAATTGCTATTTTAATGGTAATTTTTGCTTTTATTTAATAACTTCTGATCCCATTGAGATCCCACTCTAAAAATTTCAGAATTTGAAGCTTACAATATTATAACAAACATACAATTTTTTCAAAATTTAAAAAAATGACTATATAAAAAAATTTTTAATTTAAAATTTAAAAAAATTTTAAATTTTATTTATTTTAACTATACATAGTCGACTTGCATATCAAATTAAACCTTATAAACTCTTCTTTGAAATGAGTGGTTATAAAATTTTCTATGTTTGATAGATCTTGAGAAATTCCAAATTGAAAATATTTATGCAAGTCATAAAATGATGATTTTTCAAAATTTAAATAATTAATTGTATAAAAATTTAAAGCGATAAACAAAAAATAAAAATATGCTCTAATTTATATCATCATAGAGAATGATCCCTAGCAGTTTCACTGAAATCGGAAAGGGTCAGGTTGAGTCACTGGTTGATTTGGCATGGAATGACCCAAAAGTTGAAATAAACATTTTATAGTTCCTGGTAGGACTGGGCGATGTCTCAATTTCTACATCGTGATGCATCGCCTGAGTAAAATCACGATATTCCCATGCAATCGCGATGTTACTTCTGTTACAAGTAGTAGCTCGTGGTTTATTCGCTTTTCAGTTGCCAACAAAATTATCACTTTACTCTTTTAATTGATACATTTATTTAATGATACATTTTATTTAATTATTTTATGGGAGAGGAATTGAGTATCTGCAGTAGAGCATTAGATTGACTGCCACTGATTGCTACTGTAATCATGAATTTCTGTTGCAATTTTAGATCATTTATATAAAAAAATTAAAATAAATTTATGAAATAACACAAACATGTTACATAAAACAAACACATGGACTTTAAAAATGGGCTAAAATAAATTATATATTTATAAATATATACAACTATTTTTGTGTAAAAAAAAAAAAAAAAGTACAATACAATTATTTAACATTTACTTCTCAAAAGATTATGTTAGTATTAATTTAAATCTGAATTTAGTGTTAAATCTCAAATTTTGATGGTTAAATTTGAATGCAAATACATATAAATATCAATATAATGAAATCATACTTAAAACAAACTAAAGCTGACAAAGCCAAAGATATTTAATTTATCTTAACAAGTTGAACATTAAGGTTTTTTTCCTTTAAAATGCATGACATAATTTAATTTAATTTAATTTTTATTTTATATATTTATTTACTTTTTATTTATTTATTTATTTTGAAATTGCTTTTCGCCAAATAACGAAATTTTCATTATTTTTTACGGACAGTGTACGGAGGTTCCGCCGAAATTTTTTTTATAAACGTATATATCCTCATAGGAAGAATATTCTGTATTTTTTTTCAGATTTTTCGGAATATGCCTGTATGGAGACCTTCCTTGTAAGTTGGATTAGAACCGGCTTTATCGCAAAAGATCGCCGTTTTTCCGCGCATGCTCATTCCCTTACTGTGAAGGTGAAAGTTCCAATTTCCACGAACCGGCAATGCGGCAATCATGAGTTATGAAAGTACTTCAGGTTTCTACACCGGTCTTACACCGGCAAACATCGGGGGCGATCAGCGTGACGCATAGCAAAACTGAAGCACCGACGACTTAAATAATTTGTAAATTGATCCCCCTTCCTTATATAAGATTAGACTGAGGAAAAAAAAAAAAAAAAAAACCATTATTAATGCACAAGAACCGTTGTGTCAGTTTCAAAGTACTTCTTTTACTGTTTGAGCAACAAATAGAAATAGTGATTAAAACAAAAAAGAAACAAAAACAAAATCCCCTTATTTTACTTACAATTAAAAAAAATAATTGATATCTTTGTTGCTAATTGGACGATTTTTATCAAATTTTCAGCAAGTTGTAATCGTAATGAATTAGGCTGCGTATTAATTTTTCATTAAAATTATAATAATTTCTGAGAAAATTATAGTCCCTACAAAAATAGCTCACTGTTAGAACAAAGGGGAGAAACATGTATGATTTGCAGTTTGTTTATTTAAGTTCGGAGAAGTCCGACGATAAGAGAATCAGATAAGCTTTCCATCCACTGATAATGTTTTCTTTTGCAATTCAAAAAGAAAAAGAAAAGAAAAGCAATTGCATAGAATTAAAGAAAAAAGCATTTAATTGAAATATTTATAAACCGGAACAATGTTTGTCATAATTTCATGAACCGGAACATCGTTCAGTTGAATTCAGACACTGTTCTCCGGGAGGGACTTAAGTGGCTCCGAGGGGGGGGGGGGGGGCTTTATAGAGTTTCGGGAAGGAAATCTTACTTTTTGATTGTTGAAAATGCAAAATTTCAAATTATTTTCCGGAAGGGGCATTTCATTGCTCCGAGGAGGGAGGGGGATGTGGATTATGATTATCATTAAAAAATAGCTAATTTAGAAGTTTCTTACTAAAGATGAAGTAATTTTTAGAAAATCGTAATCAGTAATAAAAGGAAATATTTCATACTAAAAAACAGCGTCAATTGTTTTTTAAATTATATTGATTACAACAGCTTTGAAATAACAAAAGTAATTTACGGGGAAAATGTACATTTGACATAAGACATCGCCGAATTTTCTCATATGCACATCGTGATCAAGATGCTGTCCGCTAATCATTAAAAAAACAGACTTGTAATCTAGAATTTGATTTGATTGTCAACCGATTTGGATAACACGGATCAGCGCCGTGCGAAAGGGAGAGGGTCAAGAGGGCGGTCGCCCTGGGTGCGGAAATTTAGGGGGCTCCAAACTTATACTATCATTGTTATTTTTTGCCCTATTACTAGAAAAGTAGCAGTGGGGGCGCCAAATTGAAGCTTTACCCCAAGTGCAGTTTTTTTTTTTTCGCACGCCCCTGACACCGATGTCTAAATGAGCGGGGGAAAGTTCGCTCGGGAAGTCATTCGTCCGATGGTACGAGACATCGCAGCAGAAACCAGTTACGCCACGTGCCGCTATCTCCGTTTTAGAAATTTTTCATGAGAGGATTTGAAGATCGTATGAAAAAACCGGTTTTACTCATCATCGATGCGATCTCCGTATGAGTGATGATACTTCATGCTAGTGTTGGAAGATCGGAGGTGAAACCGGTCTTACACATCGGTCTCGTTCATCATCGATCTGGTATGATGCATCGTATGGCCCGATGCATCGCTAAAAGAAAGATCCGGAAACCGGTGTGACGATTTACGATTTAAATCGATATTTCGCGATGTATCGCCCAGTCCTAGTTCCTGGCTGATTGAAGCATATTAAATAACACCATTAATTAGTAAATTTAATTGGCTTTCTGTTCATTATATTAACTTTTTACAGAATGTTTTAAATTTTAGATTGTGAGCTATAGAGTCAGGTGGGGGAAAGTGGTGGTAAAATCAAGGTATTTTTGGAAAAAGCCTTATAATAGTAAGTTTTAAGCACTAGATATCATGTTTTTAGTAGATATTATATACATTAGACTTATATAGGTTAGAAATATTGTGTTTATATAAAGTTTTGCCAAGAAAATTTCTTGTAGATTCATTTTAAAATAAACATGTTTTAATACCACCACTTTTCCCGATGGTGGGTGTAAAGTGGGGGTATAATATGTTTTTATTTATTATTTCTTCAAAATTTAACTCTAAAATAAAGGGAACACTATGAGATTTACATTCAAATCTATATTCAAAGTATCCAATTTACATAAAATTTCTTACATAGTTTTTATCATAATTACTGATTAAAAAAATAATGTCCACGACTGTCAAATCTTGGTTCATCTAAAATGCGAATAATGCTGCTCACTTCCACATTATCTTCATCATCTAATTCTGGGAAAATATAATAATTTCCCAATTTAGACTTGGAAAGATATTTGATATGATATAGATCACCATTTTTCTCAACAACTTGTTCGATAAATGAGCACATCATATTTCTTTTGGAATTGTATTTTACCTCAAGCCATATGAACCTTGATTGATTTTTCTGCTATCGAGAGGGTAGTAGGACTGGTGACTTTTTTTATTTTTATATTGGACCTTTTTAGATCTTTTCGTTTAGGAACCTGGCCTAAATTGCATTTTTTTCTGTCTTCTTCTTCCATTTCTAATCTTTTTAAAACATTCTCTTGAGTTAAAATTTCCCCAGATTTGCTTTGCACCCTTTTTCTTTTTTTTTTTTTTTCTTAGAGCTTCAACGATGCATTTCTCTTTTTCCTGACTAAGAAAAGGCGATCGGCCAGGTCCTTGATGTGATGGACTTTTAACAATCCACCGACTTAAACAGTGATGCCGCTGGACTTGGAAAATCCTGGGTCCTGGGGACCCAGGACTTCTAAAATTATGGGTCCCTTTTTTACAAAAGCGGGTCCCCACTGATTGCAAAAGAAAAATTAAATCCAATAATTATTGTTTTAGCCATAATGTATAAATAATTGTACTATTGCACTATTGTTTGCATTTCTTTTAAAAAGGAGCAGCATAACTGATTTATTGAAAAAGACATTTTTCCTGAAAAAAGAATACTTTTGTTGAGTAAAGGGGTACTTTTTGTTTAATGAATGGGTGTTTTCAGAATTTGCATTCACTCAGAAAGATTTGGAACAATCAAAAACAGACTGTGGATCAAGAAAATCTGTTTTTGGAGAATGAAAAAAATGGAAGCAGGAAAATTAGTTTTTGGAACAAAAAAATTCTATCCTGGCATTAACTTTATTTTTATTATTATTTATTTTATTTATTTATTTTTTTGTGCCCCTTTGACGAAAATTGTGTTTTAAAGCGATCTTTTGACGAAATTTGCCGTTTTTTCGCAATTTTTTGACGAAATTTGCCATTTTTTCGCGATTTTTTGACGAAATGTGCCGGTTTTTCACGTTCTTTTGACGAAATGTGCCAGATTTTCGAGATCTTTTGACGAAAGTTACCGTTTTATCACGATTTTTTTATGAAAATTGCCGTTTTTCGCTAATCTTTTGACAAAATTTGCCGTTTTTTCGCGATTTTATGACGAAATGTGCCGGTTTTTCGGATCTTTTGACGAAATGTACCGGGTTTTCTTGATCTTTTGACGAAAGTTACCGTTTTTCTCAAATTTTTTATGACAATTGCCGTCTTTCGCGAATTTTTTGACAAAATTTGTCGTTTTTTCGCGATTTTTTGAGGAAATCGGCCTTTTTTCTACGGGATTTTGTAACAAATTTAGCCAATTTTTCTCGAATTTTTTGACGGAATTTGCCGGGAAATATTCGTTATTTCGCGATTTTTTAACGAAATTTGGCTTTTTCGCGATTTTATGACGAAATGTGCCGGTTTTTCGGATCTTTTGACGAAATGTACCGGGTTTTCTTGATCTTTTGACGAAAGTTACCGTTTTTCTCAAATTTTTTATGACAATTGCCGTCTTTCGCGAATTTTTTGACAAAATTTGTCGTTTTTTCGCGATTTTTTGAGGAAATCGGCCTTTTTTCTACGGGATTTTGTAACAAATTTAGCCAATTTTTCTCGAATTTTTTGACGGAATTTGCCGGGAAATATTCGTTATTTCGCGATTTTTTAACGAAATTTGGCTTTTTTGCGATTTTTTGACGAAAATTACGCGTCCCGCGGGACGCGTAAGCTCCATTTTTTTTGCGTCCCGTCGCCGATTTTTTGCGTATTTTACGCGCTATAGCGCGTCCGCGGCATCCCTGCTTAAAGTTTGTTCAGGAATAGCTTTTTTCTTGGATGCAGAATAAATCGATGCTCCATTTTTAGCTTCTGCTATAGCCATCTGAAGGTCATTTTGTATATATTTTGGACCACTAGTCTGTTTTTTATGTAGTTTCTAGGCAGTGATAGAAATTAGGAGATAAAAGGTAGGCGTCAAATGATGCCTGCTGTAAAAATCTTAGACATCAAATTAAGATTTTTAGTTGCAGTTTCTAAAATTCATATTAATATTACTGTGATACTGTATATAATTTAGGAATAATTCTAATTTTTTTTTAATTCACATCAAATTTTCTGAAAGGTTACAACAGAGATGGGAGAAAAATCCAGCCCCAGTACTGATTTTTTTTTCGCCCCCTCTTTAAAAAATTTACATTTTTTGCTATCTTTTGACAAAATTTGGCTTTTTTTTTTTTTTTTTCGTGACATTTCAACGAAATTTGCCATCTGTGCGATCTTTTGATAAAACTTGCCATTTTTTTTTCTCGGTATTTCAACGAAACTTGCCGTTTATCACAATCTTTTGATGAAACTTGCTGTTTTTTTTTTTTTTTTTTTTTTTGCGATACTTCCCGGTTTTTCCACAATTTTTTGAAGAAACTTGCCTCTTTTTTGCAATCATTTAACGAAATTTGCCGTTTTTCGTGATTCTTTCACAAAACTTACTAGTTTTTTTCAATCTTTTGACAACCTTTGTCATGTTTTTTTCGCGATCTCTACGAAATCGGCTGTGTTTTTTGTAATCTTTTAGCGATACTTGCCGTTTTTTCATGAAACTTGCCAGTTTTTTCTATCTTTTGACAATTTTTGCCATGTTTTTCCATGATCTGTTGACGAAACTTGTCATTTTTGCAATCTTTTGACGTTTACGATACTTGCCGGTTTTTTGTGATCCTTTGAAGAAACTTGTGGTTTGTTTTGTTTTTTTGCGATTTTTTGAAGAAACTTGCTGGTTTTTGGTGATCTTTTGATGAACCTTGCCAGTTTATTTGGGATTTTTTGATGAAATTTATCATTTTTTCGCAATTTTTTGACAAAACTTGCCAGTTTTTTCGATCTTTTGACAAGTTTCGCCATGTTTTTTCGTGATCTGCTGACGAAACTGGCCGTGTTTTTTCGCAATCTTTTGACGAAATTTGTCGTTTGTCGTGATTTCTTGACAAAATTTGCTGTTTTTCCATGTTTTTTTGAGATCCTCTGACGAAATTCAGATTTTTTTCCCACGACCATTCTTTGAAAAAATGGCAATTTTTCTTAGAACGATTAAATTTTTTTCGGTAACCTATTCTTTAAATTTGCGATACATTTTATGACCAGTTTTTTGTCATTTTCGGAAATGATTATCTTTATTTATCAGAAAACTTGGACCATAATCATTTTTGACACTACTTTTTAGAAAAGCACAAATACTTTTGTTTAAAATTATAGAAATTAACTTCTAAGATTATAATAATTGAAGCAACTATAATACTGGTGTAAAGCTTTTTTAACAGAGTTGGCAAGTTGTTGACGCATGACGGTTTTTACCGGATTTTACCATGGTTTTTACCGTCATGTCAAAAACCTCTGTGTCAAAAATGTCGAAAACTCAAAAACCTATTTTTTAGTAGTTTGTTTTCACATTATAATAATAATTATTTTTTCATTCTATTTTAAGTATTAAAGTCGTTTTACATAAAATATTCGATATCAAAAAGACTTTAAAGTATATTTATCCAACGAAGAAAGACCATAAATAATTGCATTAGAATACTATGTGTATATATTTCTGTTAAATATCTACAATAATTTTAAGCTATTTAGCATAGAGTAAAAAAAATTAGATTTTTTGAAGAAATTTTATAACCCATATGTATTAGATTTTAAAATGTATGTAATTTTGACAGTGTGTATAATTTCATATTACAATATTTAAAACAAAATATAGCTTTCTCAAAAATTTCTTCAGAAGTAAGTTTTCTTGAAGTGTTTAATCCAATTTGTCCATCAATTGTTTTTATTCCTATATAGCAAAACTTGATATTAATATTTATATCAATATAAATATTTATTTTAATACATCTTTTGGGAGAAAGAATTAGACACGTTCTTTAAATTTAAATCTTGTAGAGATTCAAATTTGCAAATCAATATTAAACTTTAAACCATGTGAAAACTCTATTTATTAGTATGTATTTTTTTAATAATTTGTTATAGTGTTATTTCTTAGTCTTGATATTATTTCCTTCAAATAAATATGTAAATAAAATATTAAATCTTACTACTATTTTTTTTTAACTGAAATGTAGACATAAAGAACAATTAATTAAAAAGTTAACTGCATTAAAAATAAAGTTGTAAGTAATCATATATGTATGTAATAAAATATGCAATGTGTTATTTCTTTCAATTCATTTTACATTTTATTTAAATAAAATGTAAACAGGACATAAGTAATTTGACTTGATGGCAGCTTTAATAAATTTTGATTTAAAAAATTTTCACGGCTATTCAGATAAAAATTTATATCTAAACATATAGCAGCTGGAATGGTCTATAAGATTAATGTATATTTGCACTAAAGTTGACACATAAAAACTATAATATAAATGTATAAGTTATTATATCCTAAATTTTGTAAAATATTGTTTTGTTACGCTCTAAATTAAGTCTAACAGCTTTCAATTAAAATCGAGTCTTACAGATTTTTATGAAAATTTTATTAATTTAAATTTTTTAAGATTCTGCTTGTCGAAGTGAAAATAAAAATCACCATTCAACTGCATATATGAAATGCATAAGATATGAATTATAAACCATATATATACTGTTATATATTATAGGTGTAAATTAACGGTCGCCACTCGCCATGTGGCGATTAAAGTTGTAAAAGTGGCGATTAAAAATCGGCCATCGATCGCCACCCTAGTCGCCACTCGGCGATTAAAAAATCTTATTAATTTGCTTTGTGAAATACAACTTTTTTTTCACGGATATATGCATGTCTACTTTGTTTGCATCAAATTAGAGAATTGGTTAATTCTGTAAATTAAAAATCGGCCATCGATCGCCACCGTAATCGCCACTCGGTGATTAAAAAATCTTATTAACTTGCTTTATGAAATACAATTTTTTTCATGGATATATTCATCTCTACTTTGTTTGCATCCAAGTAGTGAATTGGTTAATTCTATAAATTAAAAATCGGCCATCGATCGCCAACCTAGTCGCCACTCGGCGATTAAAAAATCTTATTAATTTGCTTTGTGAAATACAACTTTTTTCATGGATATATGCATGTCTACTTTGTTTGCATCTAATTAGAGAATTGGTTAATTCTGTAAATTAAAAATCGGCCATCGATCGCCACCGTAGTCGCCATTCGGCGATTGAAAAATCTTATTAATTTGCTTTATGAAATACAAATTTTTTCCTGGATATATTCATCTTTACTTTGTTTGCATCCAAGTAGTGAATTGGTTAATTTTTTAAATTAAAAATCGGCCATCGATCGCCACCCTAGTCGCCACTCGGCGATTAAAAAATTTTATTAATTTGCTTTGTGAAATACAGCTTTTTCATGAATATATGCATCTCTTCTTTGTTTGCATCTAATTGGTGAATTGGTTAATTCTTTCTTTCTATCGGATGCAAGCATATTAGCAACTTTGTTGTATTTTCTATATTTTGGCTTTTTACCATGAACTCTTTATTTGGATTATGTTTTCAAGAAATAGTTTTTTTCCTACAAAATATAGTCATCAATTTTAATTCCACATGCATTTTAAATAAATTATACCATTTTTACCTTTGGATGCAAGGAAGGATATTGCTGTATCTTAAATCTTTCACTTTTGCCATATGCTCACTAATTGTACCAGTAATAGTTGGCTGGTACAGATTTTTTTAAACTTATGATTAAAGTTTATGTAGGTGTCAAGAAAGATTGAAACATTATAGCCAATTACTTTTAAAATATCATACAAAATTAGCACTCGCCACTTAGGCCAGTAATACTGCTAATTTATCATCTGACTTTACTGCTACCAAGCAGACTTCCTCCTCCTCACCAACACATTGGCACTCTCTGATTTTGCCTTAACTAGACATCCGGAGTTTTAAAATCTCAGCCAAAGCAAAGAATATTTATATTTATCTGTCTGTACTCTAACTTAATAATTACCACCAATTTTAAGTAAGAATAAAATATCCAAGAAAGATGTGAAATTATTTTTAAATTAAAAATACAATTTCCTTGTTTGTTTTATACAATGCATTAATATATATTTAAATAGATAAAATTATAGTTTATCACTTATAATTTTATCTGCAGTATTAATCACCAATTCATATTTTTCCATTCAGTGGAATGACAGTTTTATTTTTAACCAAATATGCATAACTTTGTAACTCACTAGCCACTAAATAAATAAAAAAAAAAGACATTTTGACCTATTTTTAAAAAGTGGCTACGAACTTTTAAAAAGTGGCCACTAAAGAAACTGTGTCTACCGGCCACTGGCTACTAATCAAATTTCCCAGTTTTCACCTATATTATATATGCCATATAACAGCATTTTTTCACCTCTAAAATTATTTTAAATATATTTTATTAAAAATGTATATTGAATGGTTTTTAAAAATTACAATAACATTTTAATATCATTTAATATAAATGTCCATTGCAGTTAACAGAATCTATATTAATGGAGATATGACAAATTGTTGTTTTTTCCTTTTATTTTTGTATTTTTAGTTTTTTTTTATTTAGAAAATGCTCTTCTTTTAAATAAATTTAACAAATGTAATTCTGTATAATAATGTTAACAAGAACAACAAGGAAAAATCAATCTAAAAATGCATTGTACGCTGCACTTACACTACAAATCGAAGGAAAATTGGAAATGATAGGTTTTTGACAGAATAAACCGGTAAAAACACGGTTTTTACCACTGTCATGTCAAAAACCCAACCCTGTTTTTTAATTATTGTTATATTAAGAAAGTAATGGAAAAATGCTTTAATCTGTAAAAAAAAAAAAAATGTAAACTTGACAACTTGTTTAGTATTGGTAATTACAGTTGCATTTAGTAAAATAGTTATAATAATAAAAACATAATTCATTTACATTTGAATCAAGGAGTGATTCTGAATTAAAAACTGAAATTCACAGATTTTTTGAAAGGTTACAGCAGATGGGGAAGGGCTGGGAATAGTCCCCTTCCTCGTTAATTATGCATATTTTCACAATCCTCTGGTGAAAATTGCTGTGTTTTTGCAATTCCTTGAAGAAATTTGTGTTTTTTTTTTTTTTGGAAACCTTTGTCTGCAATTCTTTGACAAAATTTGCATTTTTTTTTTTAAGCTTCTGTGACGAAATTAAAATTTGTTTTTGCAATCCATCATAATGTGTTTTTTTTTTTTTTTTTCCGCACTATGACAAATTTCCGGTTTTTCCAGGGATACTTTTGGCAAATTTAAAATTTTGTTTCGCAATTCTTTAACGGAATTTGCGTTTCTCCAGAGATTTTTTGACGAATTTAGAATTTCTTTTCGCGATTCTTTAACAGAATTTGCGTTTTTCCAGCAATTCTTTGACAAAATTTGCATTTCTGTTAGCAATTTTTTGTAGAAAATTTTCATTTTTTCCTTGTTATCATTTAAAAGAATTTTGCTTTTTTTTGGGAAAAAAAAAAAAAAAAAAAAAAAAAGCTATTTTTTGCCGAAATTGGTGATTTTTTATGCGAACAATTGATGAAATTGATTTTTTTTCACGACATTTGTCAAAATTCACAATGTTTTTTAGTTCCAAATTTTCACACTAGACCCTTTTTTTTTTAATTTTCAGAACTGAATGTCTAATAAATATATATATATTTTTTAAGCTAGTCGTCAAATTTGACAACCGAGAATAATTTTGTAGCCGTCAAATTCAATTCTTTAGTTGCATTTGATGAATAACGACCGCTAATTTCTAACACTGTTTCTAGTAAAGGTTAAAATTCGCGGTCGCCACCGGCCACAGGGCGACTAAATGTAAAAAATTGGCGACTTTATGTTATGCACCTGATCGCCATTTTGGCGATCAATCATTTCGGAAAATTAAGAAAAAAGTCGGTCATAAATCAGAAAATTAGGACATAAAATATATCGCAAATTTTGACAAAAGGTCGCCGAAAATAAACAATTTTGCCAATCGTTCGAAGAACAATCGCTAATTTCGTCAAAGGATCGCGGAAAAAAGCGAATTTAATCAAAAAATTTCGACAAATATCGGTAAAAAATCGCAGAATAAAAGTAAATTTCATCGAGAAATGATGAAAATACAAAAAATTTCATCAAAATATCACGAAGAAAAAGGTAGATTTCGTCAAAATATTGCGAAAAAACGGCAGATTTCGTCATAAAATCGCGTAAAAACGACAGATTTCATCATAAAAAATTGCGAAAATCGGCCAGTTTCGTCAAAAAATCACAAAAATCGGCTTATTTCGCCAAAAGATCGCAAAAAACGGCAGATTTCTTCAAAAGATCACGAAAAATCGGTATATTTCGCCATAAGATCGCGAAAAACGGCAGAATTCGTTAAAAAATCGCTAAAAAACGCAGATTTCGTAAAGAAAACAATCACGAACAGAATATTTCGTCAAAGAATCGCGAAAAAACGGCAGATTTCGTCCAAAAAAAATCTCGAAAAAAACGGTAATCTTTATCAATAATTGCAAGAAAAAGCTAATTTCATCAAAAGATCGCGGAAAAACGGCAGATCTCGTCAAAAGATCACGAAAAATCGGCATATTTCGTCAAAAGATCGCAAAAAACGGCTGATTTCATCAAAAAATCGCGAAAAAACGGTAAATTTGGTTTAAAAAAATCATGAAAAAACGAAATATTTCATCAAAAAAATCGCGAAAAAATTGCAGATTTCGTCAAAAAATCTCGAGAAAACGGTGTAATCCTTGTCAATAATTGCAAAAGAAAAAGCTAATTTCATCAAAAGATCGCGGAAAAAGGCAGATCTCGTCAAAAGATCACGAAAAATCGGCGTATTTCGTCAAAAGATCGCGAATAACGGCTGATTTCGTCAAAAAATCGCGAAAAAACGGTAGATTTCGTCAAAAAATATCACGAAAAAACGGCAGATTTCGTCAAAAGATCGCAGAAAAAAGGTAGATCTCTTCAAAAAAAATTGTGTAAAAACTGCAAATTCCTTCAAATAAAAAGAAATTTAGATTCAAAATGCAGAAAAACAATAAATTTTGTCCAACAATCGTAAGGATACGATAAATTTCGTCAAAAAATTGCGAAAAAACAGCAAATTTCTTCAAAAGACTGCGAAATCCATTGCCCAATAGTAAAAAATATTACTAAAAATTCATCAAGTGGTCGAAAAAAAAAATCCCCATTTTCATTATCTGTATCTGTAATGGGGAAAAAATCTAAGTTTGAATGAAGTTATGGTTTTCTTTACATATAAAATAATTATTAACTATTTAATATTCTGATTAGAATTTATACAATGTTTTCTTCTTGGTGGCATCTATGATAGTAATTTAGTGGCCACTAAACTTGACAATAGTGGCTACTAAACATTCAGCCTCTACTGGCCACTGGCTACTAATACAAATATTGAATTTTAACCTTTAGTTTCTAGGCATACTTAAGCTGGAAAAAAAAATTACATGTCAGTGAATAGTCGCACATTAAAATTATCTAAATTGAAAAAAAAAAAAAAAAAGAATTAAAATTATTCTAATAATATTAAAAAATATTCTAAATCCTGATTAAATATGTAAAAAATAACTTTTAATTTAATTAAGTATTATCATATTAAGATTAAAATTTATCAGGGTTGTTTGGTTTAAACCAAGTGGTTTTTTTAAAAAAAAAACCATGCTGATTTTTTTAAATTTGGTTTTTTTCCCTTTTCCCTAATGTTTTCATTTATTTTACACATTATTCAAATGTGCAAAATCAAAGTTATGGAGTAGCTACAAGCAAAGCTTAAGACAAATTAAATTTTTAAAGTGACAAACATCTTTAATCAATCTAATTTTTCTTACTAGATATAAATTGACATGGCAAAATATTTTTCTACAGTGAACTGTGGAGGATAAAAAAAGGTAGTTAGTTTTAATTCTTTTTAAAACCTTTTATTTTTAAAAAAATGCAAAAATGGCATATGCCAGCCAAAAATGCAATTTTACTACTTAGATAGCTTGATTATGATTTACTAAGGATTGCATCATGTATTAAAGCATCAATAATGACATAATCATAAGTCATTCTTTCCATTGGTTACTCTTGTTCTGTATACTAATGAATGATTGGCTATGAATTTTCTCTGTTCCATAGCTATTGGTTTTAGTAAGCTTTGTGTTTCTTATATTGGATTTGCAGTTTTTACATTATTTTTTTCTGTTTCTAGTTACTTTGTATTGTATTTTATTTTAAGAAAGCTACTTATATATATTGAAATAAAAGAATGTCTAAAACTAGAAGAAAGGAAAATATAATCTGATTTTCATTTGAGGGAATAAGAAATACATCAAAAACATGTTTAAGAGCCAAATGTAAAAATTGCATGCAATGTAAATGCTGTCAAATTAGCTCTTCCTTATAATACTAGGTGTGATTCATTTTCAGATGCTTTAGATGTTTACCTTAAAAATTGCCCCACTTTACTTAAAATTTGTGTAGAAAATAGGAATGTTATTGATAAAAATATTTGAAAGCTCGTGTCTGTCTAATTTGCATTTTAAAAGAAATGTTGAAGATATGTTTAAATTGTTAAATTCTATTGCAGTTGCCCTGGATAATATCTAAAGTAATAAGTTCCATTACTAATGCAGTTTATAATTGGACAGGTCTTCAAAAAATATTAAGAGAAAAAAAAAATGTAAATAAAGAAGTCTCATAGTTTTTTAGTGCAGGTATAAAATAGCTCTAACACCCATGCCCTTTTAGGTATACATGCTTGAACCACAATACAGTCAAAGTGAACTATGTGAACAAGAAAAAAAGGATACATTAAATTTTACAAAACAAAAATATCCATATAATTCGATGCTTGCACAGATAATAAAATTTAATGCTAAATCTTCACCTTTTTAAGAACAAAATAAAGTTTGTATTTAAAAAAAAGAAAAAAAAGAAAAAAGTAATTTTTCTAAGCTTATGTCTTAATTTGTGTAAGCATTACATTCGTTGATGTATCAAGTAAGTCAATACACATGTATTTTTTAGCGTTAATAAAATGCATATTGATATTTTTTAAGTAAATATATGTAGTAAGAAATTAATAATCATTTGTTGATGTTAATACTGTAAATAATTTCTAAATTATGCACAAGAAAATGTTTTCTATTTCAGCTTATGCTGTAATTGTCTCCGCATGGGAGAACTTTTTACTTTCAACAAATGGCAACTCAATTAATGGAATTTCTTTTTAACGAAGCGCTCTCTCATTCTCGCAGTGACGTTTTCACGAATAATTATTGTTGTGTTTGCGAAGTTATTAAAGTCTATTTTTCTATAAAATCCTTCTGATTAATGAGTCAATATTATTTAGCCACAATATCACCTTCGCAAAATTATCTAAAAGGTTTATATAAGTATACTAATAAATTAAGTTTATTTTTTTTCACACAATGAATATTTCCCTATAGAAACCTAAACTTATAAGGCAATTTAATTATAAATTTTTATGCTTTAGTTATTTAATTATCAAAAAATAAATACTAATGTGAATGTTTAACATTAATTAACTATTAATTACAAAAGAATCCTCATGACTTTCTAAAACTCAAGTTATTTTTCTTTTTCTTGCAAATGCTATTTAAATAATGATTTGAAAAAAACCCGGTTTAAACCAAAAAAAACCTGGTTTAAATAAAAAAAACCCCAGTTTTTTGGTTTTTTCAAAAAAACCGGTTTTTATACCAACCCTGAAATTTATAAATAAAGCCAATTTTTTTTTTTTTTTTTTTTTTTAGATTAATACTTTTATTACAGCCCATTTAAAAAAATTAATTACATCTACAGTTTAAAATTGAATCATCTTACAACATTGAGCTAAGCCTGACTATACCACCAGTTTACTCTCCTTCTTGGCACGATTTTCAAAAATTGCCAAATTGGTGCGTTTTTGCGTCTTGTCTCCCGGAGCAACTTGCTCCAAGAAACACTATGCAAAAACTCACTTTCCAAGATGGCGGCAATCAAAATAAACAAAAAGCACATAAAATACAAATCTAAAGACAAAAAAAAGGAGAATTTTTACTTACCCGGAGCCGCTGTTTTGCTCCAGATTGACTGGTCAATCACATACTTTTTCCCGCAAACTTTCAACAGTGTAAAGAATACTGCATTTGAATACTTTACTTCCTCATTCAAACAATCAACAACTTCTATAGTAGTTACTGAACGGTATCTAACTAAATATAAAAAGATGAAAATGCAAAAAAATAAACTCACTCGTTGAATGCAAGACGCAACTCCAAAAAACAATGCTACCGGAAGCAATAAACGCCTCTCTCAATTCTCTTCTTTCGTCCAATAAGAAAACATTTAACAGAAAGGGGCGTCCAATCAGGAAATGGCTTAGAAATCGGTAGGATACATAAACCGGAGCACTCCTTAGGGTTGCCACATTGAAGATGCGAGAAGAGAAAATTAAAATGCAGGATTGCCATATTGAAGCAAAGCATTTATCGTGCCAAAAAAAAAAAGTCGCCTTGGCGAAGGAGAGTAAACTGCATTTCACCCAAAAATTGAAATAATAAAATAATTCTTACCTTGATGCATGAATCTGTTTTTAAGAAGTACTTCTACTGAAATGTATCAAAATATACTAATTTTTTCAAGTAACAAAAAATCAAGAACAAAGTTTATCAATATCATGTGTTAAGAATAAACTGAAATATATGTAAACAAGAAGATAAACAACAGTAAACTTATTGTCAGATTTACAAATCTTAGTAGAAATATTTGTCACAAACTCCAATTATGTATTAAATGGAAAAAAAAGTAAAAATATGTACATTTATTATGAAAAAAGTGCATTTTTTAAAATTACACCACTTTACTCCACCCCACCATTTTCCCCTATCTGACCCTAACTCATTTAAATAATTTTGTCCAATTTGTACCAGTTTTGCCCATCCCTGCACCAGTTTTGGCCACATGTATGCACCAGTTTTGGCCACTCCAATGTCATACAATTTAACAAATGTTTTAATTGTTATTAAATAAAATAAAGTATTTTTATGTAACATTTTTTTCATGTCACATATAATGATCTGCTATATGTATATAAAAAATGAAAAAATCTTTATGAATTTATAAAGAAAATAAAATAAAGCATACTTAAGTTGATTTTAGCTGAAAATTTCAATTAAAAAAAAAAAAAAAAGAACCTGAATTATTTTTTAATTTGCTTTGTAAAATATATATACATTATGAATATACTAACAACATTAATCAAATTCATCTGAATCATTCTTAAAATTAGTGCAGTCCATGCACATAAAAGAATATGTTCCTTATCACTTGAGTTTAGTTCTTCAGGTTAAATTTTTTTAACATAAATAATGGGTGAGCATTCAAAATGGATTTGTTTTCATATTTTTCACACTCGACTCATTTAGACGATAATCACTACTACCTTCATGAGAGCAACTTGTTTTGTGGCCAAAACTGGAACTTCTACCGTATGTTTTAGTTTATTTATCATACCTAAACATCAACATATCACTTCCCAATAGGTTTTATCAGTACTAAATTATAATATTTTCTTATTTTGGCAATATTATGCTTCAGTAACTAGTACAGTGTCCTTCTTTCTAAACTGAATTTTTAACTGTACAGAGAAAAAAACTCTTTTATAGAACATTAATTTTCCTTTTTTTTTATTATTGAAAATATTACTATACAAAACAAATTAAACTGATTTTGTTTTATCCAGTTTTAAATGTTCTTAAATTTATTTAATTCATAAAATTTTTACTATAATGAATCATGTGGCCAAAAGTGGCACATAATGTTGTACCCTTTTTGACCACCTCATGGCCAAAACTGGTACATATAGCAAATTTAGTGCACCAGTTTTAACCACTCCCATTTAAGTTGTTAAAATAATTAATTTAAATGTGAAATTGCAATAGAGAGAAAGCTTACCTCAAAAAACCTTGTAGTAATTTGTTTCAAAACAAAGTCCAATAAGTGCCTAATGTTAAAGGATTCTGAAAACTTGTTAGCTTAGCAAAAATCTTAGTATGTGTGAGCACACACTGCAGTTTTACACATTTATTTATTTATTTATTTATTTATTTTTTTTTTTTTGCAAGTCACATTTTGTCAAAAAATAAATAAATGGGGTTGTAAATGATAAAAGAGTGTTTGTTTAAGGTGTAAGAATTCATATAATTTGTTAACATCAATTCACAGCCTAAATATTGAACAAATAAATCCAGTGTGGCCAAAACTAATACAAATGATATATGATTAATAACACACCCATCAGTTTAACATTCGCTCACGAGTGTCTTTGCCTAACAAAGACAGAGCCTGACACCTGACAGTTTTCAGATAGTCGCTCAGAGAGGACGGGACAAAATTGTGTATAAGTTATTTATTTATTTTTTTTTAACCTGCACAACAAGCAGCAGATTTATGAAATGTGTAACAATAAAATGGGAATAATATATAAAATTTTTTGCCTGTTGCAATTTGACTAATTCACTAAATGTTTTTGGTGCAAAAAGAACTTTCAGCTAGCTTTTTGTCTAACCCTAGCTTAAATCCTAGTTTTATTTTTAAAATTCAAGTGTATGAATACTGTTAATTGTATAGTTAATATTTGATAGTTTAATTGCCTTTTTTTCCCCTTTCTTTTTGTATTCAGAAATCGTTCCCGATCACCTATTGAAAAGAACAATAAATCTAATAGAAGCAGAGAATCAAGCACAAATAGGAATTCTCGACAGAATAAAAATAATCGTTCACGTTCACCTAGAGGAAGACGAACAAGGGCACCTACTAATAGAAGAATATATGTAGCTAATATTCCATATGATTGTAAATGGACAACTATAAAAGACTTATTTCGTGAGAAAAGTAAGTTTTTTTTTTTTTTGTACTACTCTGTTATCCCGTCAACCAATTTCGCCAAACTAATAGCCAAATTATACATATTGACACAGTTTTTATTTTAAATAATAAAAAAACAAATAATTAGTAGAATATTAATAAAAATACAAATAAAAATTTCTTAATGACATTTTAAACACGTGAATCGTATTTAATGTAATTGAATGTGACATTCACGATCATCCATTATTGGCATTTAATCTTATAGTTTGGCGATTATTTTTTGGTCGATGATAACCTAGTAGTACCGTTTTTTAATACCATATTTATTTTTATATGAATAGCTAGGTACATCTTTTATTAAAATACATTCATTGAATTTGTATCATTTTAATTTCTTTTGTGTGCTTCTTTAGGAACAGCTTGCATAATTGCCCAGAACCTGTCATCTTGTTTTTTTTTTTTTTTTTTCCACTTTATGCTTATTTTTTGAAGATTCAGAGTTTAATGAATGGTTTAACCAATAGTGTTTAAAACACTGTTGAAAAAGAAAACATAAATAAATAAGAATCCAAAATACATTAAATTTTGTTTATTAAGAAACATTGATTCAGCATGATCTGTCTATTTAAAGTGGTCCAATTATCAGATGCATAGATATTGAATTTTCTAAAATTCATAAAAAATAGTTTAGAAGATGAAATTTTCTTTCATTATTTCATAATTTGTAGCATAAAGAGTTAAATCATTAAACAATATCCAAAATAACTGGAATATTACTGTAATTGAACAAAAACATATACATTTATAGACCTAAATTTAATGCATTTTTTGTAATTTGACCATTAAAACATCCTGTTAAAATTCAAACGTAAATCTGTATGCAATGGGAATTTTAGGTTAATAAAAGTATAAGATGTTTTATATCCATAAAAATGTAGTTACAATTTTCTCAAAAACAACTGTACGGGAGGAAAAAGCAGGGCAGATCCCTCCTCTTTTCTTTTCATCTAACTTTTAAAAGTCTTTTTAGGGTTTGATCATCTGACAAAACCCTATTTGTCTCACTCTTCTATTTGTCTATCTGTGTACATAAAAACTGTATAAGCCAGAGACTTCAAATTTTATGTACTTCCACCTGAATGCCTTGTGTCATATGACAAATCATTAAATTTTGAAAATATATTTTACTTAATTTTTTCAATGCCATCTGTTCATTTCTGTGATTTAAATTTCAAAGAATTTAAAAGAGAACTTTTAATTTCAAAGATTTTCGTGTAGGACATCATAACTTGGTGGTAAAGCATCTTGCTAGTAAATGAAAGGTTCTAGTTCAGACGCTGATGCTGTGAGATGGAATTGTCATATTAAGATGGATTTAATTAAAATAAATTTCATGTTTTTTGCCAATTTAAGCGTTTATGGTATTTTTATTTAAATAAATTACTTATATGACAAATTTGTTGTTTTTAAAATTATTTTTATCTATTTATTTAAAATGTTTCTTGAATAGCTCTAATAATTAAAAGGGGAATTCCAAATATTTTTAGTAAAAAATAAATAAATAAAATATGATTTTTGTCGGAGTATATTTGCTTGTTATTTCAAAATAAAAATATTTTGGCTTTTTTTGATGCTACCATCTATTGGGGAAACATATAACATAAATGTTATGTATTGAGATGTTTAATAAAACGTGTATATAGTGGTGCTAGTTTTTAAAGTTACGTTATAATTTTAAAGAATATTTATTGCATATATTCAGGGGGAAAAAAAACTTTTAGTTTTATATTTCAAGGATTTTTACTAGAAGTTTTTCATACTTTTATGAGTCTTAAATAGATGACTCACAATTTCTTATTTGATTATCTGTTATTGTAAAAAAAAAAAAAAAAAAAAAAAAAAAGACATCACTAAGTATAAAAGTAACACTGTTGGTGGCACATGTTGTCATTTTTACATTATCCCTTACATTTTTGTTTCTGTATGTTTCAGAATTTTATTTTATTTGAATAGAATCAAAAATGTATTTTCATAAGTGAACTGTAACTGATTTTTTTGATTTACAATTTGAATAAACACTTCTTAACTATCTTGGTTAATATTAGATAAGTTCAGATAAATTTAAGACATTTGTTACATTCTTAATTTGCTTGGGGGAGGATGCATATTTCTAAAGCAATGAATGACTCTTCTGCTGCATATCTCTCTAAAGTTTTTAGTGATTTTCAAAGTGCTTTATTTTGATTTAAAAAATATTGATTAGCTACAAAATGAAACAACACTTGCAATTCTATCATGTTTTCAATTAAATGTTCTCTGCATCTTCAATTCATCATATCGATAGTTGCTTTCTTCCATACTTTAGCCTTTTTGTCACCAAGATTCCATAAATAAAAAAAAAATAAAAAAAAATCTGCTAAAGCAAAAACGTCTGTTGATCTGTAACACACACGTTTAATTACGAATTTTTGAAACTAATATAAGATTTTAAAAATATTGACAATATCATCAGTTCTTTAACTTTTTGACTCAGTTAATGAATTAAGTTTGAAAAGCAGGGGTCTTTTTTCATGATCTTTTGATGAAATCGGTTTTTTAATTAGTCATTAACTTTTTTTTAAAAATAAAATTTGTTTTAATTTCAGTTGGTGATGTGTCATATGTTGAACTTTTTGAAGATGAAGGTGGAAAATTTAGAGGCTGCGGGTATGTATATTATGTTTTTTAGTGTATTTATCATTCTAGTTTTCTAGTTAAGGTCTGTAATCTGTTGATTTTATGTTCTTGCTAAAATTTCTGTGCATGCTAGTTGAATATACTGCAAATTCCCATGGAAAAAAAAAAAAAAAAAAAAAAAAGCTTAATAAATTTCAAGGCAAATTACCAAAGGTAGTCTTTTAATGTATCTTGAATTTTTAAGCTGTAGTAAAAATCACCAAAAACCTGTTTATTTATTCAGCCTGTGTTTTCAAGTTCTCATAGAAATACAAAGTTATATGATTTCCAAATTTGTGATATGTTTTCCTTTAAAAATAAATTATGTATTTTCTGAAATCATTATGGGAATTAACTATATTACTGTTGTTTTCATGAATCAGCCAAGTTATTTTTCCTTGTACACTATAAATTGAGTTACCTATTCTAAAAAAGAATTTGCTCCAAATATTTATTCGTCCGTCATAAAATTTGCGTGCTTCATCACTATTTCTGTAGTAGGGTTAGAAATTTTGAATTTTAAGTAAGACATCAAATAGTTACAATTTTACATTGCATCATACTTTCTCATTTCTTTTTCCAAAACTACAATACACTTAAGCTACAATATATGGATTCTAAAAAAATGTTTAAATAATTCTTTTTATGAAGTTATTATGAATACAAAAATGAAATTGAAAAATTTAAAATTATGATGTTTACTTTTTAAATTCAGGTCTTCTAACTCGACAATGTGTTACATCAGAATACCATAAATTAAAGACTCTTTCAGCATTGAAATTGATCAATTGGGGTCCATGTAATTTTAGGGACATGGCTTTCAGGGTTGGGTTTCTTCAGGAAGAAACCTATTTCTTTAAGGACAGTGATAGAAACCAGAAAAAAATCAGAAATGGAAGAAACCAACTGAAAACAAAACATGCTCAAAATTAAAACATATTAACTATGCAAAATAATTAAACTAAAAGTATAATTATATGAAATCTAAATTGCAAAATTTGATGTTAAAAAATATTATTTTTGGAAAAATAAACTATTTATTTAATGAGAAACTTCAAGCTCAGCAGACGTGTAAAAACGATGTGTTCTAGATAAGAAATGAAAAGCAGCCTTGCAGCATTTCTTTTAAGGGACAAATTAAAAACAATTGATACATGTTGAACATTTTGTAATAGTGAATACAACGTCAACAACATGACTTGGGTGCATTGATAGCCTAGGGGGCATCAGCTGTTTAGAGGCATGTCAAAAATATTCTATTGTAGTAGAAATGTTAAGTAGATTCTAAATTGTCATTTCCAGAATAATGAATAGATTTTTAGAACCTAGAAATATTAGCCAAAGAATAGGGCAAGGCCATATGTTTTTCAACTGTAACAACACAAAATGAAATGCATATTTCCCTACTCATTTTTTAAAACTATTTTTTTTTTTTTTTTTTTTTTTTTTTTTTTTTTTTTTTTTTTTTTTCAGAATTGTAGAATTTAAAGAAGCTTCATCAGTTCCTAAGGCAGTTGATTTACTTCATAGATACGAATTCAGAGGAAGGCAGCTAGTTGTCAAAGAGGTATTTTCACGTAATTTATTTTTCACAATGATGTGTATATGCATGATTTATATTCTTCGGTAAAACTTGGAAGACAAGGAAATTGTTTTTTGTCTTTAAAATGTCAGTGGAAA
Source organism: Maratus speculifer (assembly GCA_964019185.1). Taxonomy (NCBI): domain Eukaryota; kingdom Metazoa; phylum Arthropoda; class Arachnida; order Araneae; family Salticidae; genus Maratus; species Maratus speculifer. Next base: position 1,326,530 of record CAXHSM010000001.1, read on the forward strand.
GTCAGTAGTTTCTTCCATAATATGTAAAACTGTTTAACTTTTCTTTATTAAAAATGCCCAATCTTCTATATTTAAAGCTGATAATGTATACACTATCATTTATTATTGATATAGAAAAATATTTGTTCTGGAAAAATATTTAGCTTTCTTATTAACATGAATCTAAACTCTGTACAGATATTAATAGTCAAGGCTGAGCAGAGAGTAAACAACATAACATTGTTAAATGTAAGATGCAATAAAGAGTTCTAAAAAAGTTTTCATGCTGCTTAACATTCTTTAGTTAATAAAAATCTCTTTAATTATTATGATACAAAGTTTATTCAGCTTTGAACATATATAAAGAGCTATTTTGTGATTAAAAAGCAGTACTCTTGCATGTACTGTGCTTAGTGGTTTTATTTTCCTAAAAATTTTTAGACTTCTGTATGAATCCTGTGATACTACTAAATGTTAATATTACTGATTGACTGTGAAATTTGTTTATTTGTAAATTTTCAGAAGAAAACATATTTTTGATTTTAAATTATGTGGATAGTTTAACAATGTAACAGAATTTCATTGCATTACTTTGTCAATCTTGATATTTGTCTATTAGCAGTATTGTTTGTGTTTGTTAGGAAATAAGTCATCTTTGACACATAATGCTTCAACTACTATATGACCACATTAAATTAGGGATGGGATGAATATTCGGCCACTATATTCGGTATTCGGTCCTTTTGCAGAATATTCGGTTGGCCGAATATTGAAGGCTTGTTGACCGAATACTTCGGCCGAATACCTGTAGCCGAATATTTAGATATATCTGACCGAATAGTTCTTAAATCTCGCCGAATAGTGAAAGATATCTTGACAAAAAAAATTTAGAATTTAAAGAATTTTATTTCTTGCATTTTTTTTTCTCTAATCCAAATTGTCTACTTTATTCATGAATGTCCTTCTCATTCTTATTTACAAAATATACAGTTATTCGATTGCTAAAAAATACACAGCCTTTCTGTATTTCTTATAAAAGTTAGTGAAATTTTTAGAAAATGCTGCCCAAGTTGGAGATTTAGTTGTACGGGAAATGTCTTCATTAGAGAATGATATATTACAATTCAAGATATAAAAACACTTATAGAAAAAAGAAAAAAAAAAACACTGCCATATTCTAAAACACTTGAATATTTATTACTGTCTGCAAATTCTATGCATATATAAAAAAGGCTCTTTTGAAATTTGTAACTTATTTTCTGTAAAGTAAGAAATGAAAAAATTCATTCACTAGGTGTATTAACGAAGATTCATTTTCAAAATTATATATTCTAAATACTGAACAAAATAATTTTTTTATTCTATAGTTTTCACTTTTAAATTATTATTTGCATAAATTATTATTTGCAATAAATTATTATTTGCATAATTACTGATTTAAATATGTAACATTATTATGTATATATTTTTAATTTACATATTCCTACATTTATGTTATCAATTTCTGTTTATCCTTTTAATGCTTGTTGAATAAGTGAAATATTCAAGTTGAATACTGTATGCGCCAATTCAAATGTCAAAGATTTTGTTACCATATGCATTCTACTTTAAGCATAACCTTTTGCTTTAACGTAATTTGTAATTTAAAGCTTGGCAACTGATTTCAGAGCAGTTTCATTCTTACGAATTTGCTTATCATTGGGGACAAAAACTCTAAATAATCAAATTTACTTCATTAAAGGTTATTTCAGAAAATATCACCTCGTGAGTTCTGAGAGAGAGAGATTAAGAATATTATTAATTTTGGATGCAAGAAAGGGTAAAAGTATCATTTGATAGTAAAAGTGAAGTATATTCTTCATATTTTGATAAAAATATCTTACCATCCTGACTTACTGAAAATCAATTTGATGTACATAAGATAAAAGAATATAATGCAATTTCATAATAAGTGTTTCAAATTTAAAAGTACATTTAAAAGCATATTTAAGAGTAATAATTATTAATAAGCTCCTATTTTTAAAATTATTTATAATCAAAATTTATTTTCTTTATCGGAAAAAAAAGTTGGTGTTGGGACTAAAATTTGGCTGAATATTCGGCTATTCGGCCAAATCACTATTCGTCCCATCCCTACATTAAATTAGCTTGTAACCTTTTCTACACTATAAAACAGGTTGTTAAAATGATAGGTGATAGAGATAGAAAAAAATAAATAATAGTCAATAGGGTCAGGGGGGAAAATTAAGGTTAAAATTCCTAAAACCAAACTATTAAATTTAGTTTAATGGAACTTTTGATGCATTTTACATACATCAGATTCATATAAATTAAACATGGAGCATAATAATTTGATTGAATTTTCACAGTGATAAAATTAAAAGAGCATATTTTTATACTCCTACTTTACCCCATGATGAAGGAATGTGGGGGTAATTCCAAAATTAGTGTATATTTTATATTAAAAGTATAAAAGTAAAAAAAAGTTTTAACATATGTTTACATGATACATTTTACATTAAATATAAAATGTTTCATGTAAATATATTTTATAATTTAATCTGCTTGCAATATCACTTTTTGGATATTTTAAATATGACGTAATTTTTCATACTATGCAACGTTGCTTCAGTTCATTGGAACGAATTTCTTGAAGTTAGGGAGTTAATCAAAATGGCTTCTTAAATAAATTATTTATTATTCAATAGTAGGGATGCACAACCTGTGGCCCGCGAACTTTAATAATTTACAACTGAAAAAAACTGTAATTTTTGTGCTTAAATCGCAAAAAAAAAAAAAATCTTAGATTTCGTCAATTTACCGCGAAAAAAAATAAAATTTTGTCGGTCACTTAAGAATCGCAAATTTCGTAGATCGGGCACGAAAAAATCGTGAATTTCATTCATCAGGTGCGGAAAATAGCAAATTTTGTCGATATGGCTCGGAAAAATCACAAATTTCATTCATGGGGTACAGAAAAATAGCAAATTTCGCCAATAAGGGATGGGAAAATCGCAAATTTCGTTTATAAGGCCCGAAAAACCGTGAATTTCATCTTACCGCGTAAAAAAATAAAGATTTCGTCAATGTTGCTTAAAAATTGCAAATTTCGTTCATTGGGCGCGGAAAAATGCGTGTTTAGTCAATTAAAGGTGGAAAAATCGCGAATTTAGTCGATCTGGCACGGAAGAATCGTGAATTTATCAATCATGCAAGGAAAAATGACGAATTTCTTTGATCAGCTTTATAAAAATTGCGAATGTCTTCGATCAGTTTCATAAAATTCGCAAATCTTCTTGATTAGACGCAGAAAAAAACATGAGTTTTCTCGATCGGCTTCATAAAAATTGCGAATTTCGTCAATTATGCGTAGAAAAATCGCAAATTTCATTGATCAGCTTTGTAAAAGTTGCGAATGTCGTCGATGGACTTGGTAAAAATTGCTATAATTTTGCCGATTGGCTTTGTGAAAAGCGCTAATTTTATTGATCAGGCGTGGATAAAAATGTGAATTTTCTCTATCGGCTTCGTAAAAATCGCGCATTTTGTTGATCATGCAAAGAAAAATCGCAAATTTCGTCGATTGGCTTCGTAAAATTCACAAATGTCGTTTATTGGCCGCATAAAAATCACGAATTTTGCCAATCGGCATTGTAAAAATCGCTAATTTTATTAATCAGATGAGGAAAAATTATGAATATCTCGATCGGCTGTATAAAAATCGCAAATTTTGTCGATCATACGAAGAAAAATCACGAATTTTGCAGATCGGCATTGTAAAAATTGGCAATTATATTGGTCAGGCGCAGAAAAATTGTGAATTTTCTCGATCAGCTTTGTAAAAATCGCGAATTTTGACGATCATGCAAAGAAAAATCGAGAATTTCGCCAATCAGCTTTGTAAAAGCCGTGAATTTTGCCAATCGGCTTTATAAAAGCCGCGAACTTCGCCAATTGTTCGTCAAAATCACGAATTTTGCCCGGTTGGCTTCGTAAAAATCGCAGATTTCATCGATCAGCTTTGTAAAAGTTGTGCATCTCATCGATTGTGTTCGTGAAAATTGCTAAACTTATTGATCAGGCGCGAGAAAATTGTAAATTTTCTCTATCGACTTCGTAAAAATAGCAAATTTTGCCGATCATGCGAAGAAAAATTGCGAAGTACGTCGATCAGCTTCTTATATCATTACCAACTGAATTGGATATTTTGACTGGGTAAGCGAACTGAAAAGAGTAACCCTCCTCTCAGAAACCATATTTTTATACGATTAAATGCCACAGATCCCTTTCTCGAAATCGAATTCTTTCCATGATATTGATGTGGCCCTCGACCAGCCAGACATATTTGTAAGTGGCCCTTCTCTTCAAAAGGTTGTGCACCCCTATTCAATAGTAAAAAAAAAAAAAAAAAAAAATTCTTATTCATTGTCGTTAATTTTTATTATTTAGGAAACTTATTACAAATATAAAAAGTTATGTGCTTGACTGTTAAAATACTCTTATCAGAAATTGTGCTTTGAAATTCAGATTTTTTATTTTTTTTTTATTTCTCATTACGCTTGTTTTTTATCGAAAAGTTTTAGCTTTATTACCTTTTTAACCAAAATAATTAATTTTAATTTAAATGGTTATTATTTTAAACTACTGTTTTTAATTCATATTGTAAAAATAATGTAATAAGTAATTTTATTAAGCAATAATTTGCAGGAAGATTTTGGTTTTATACAAGTCTGACTGTCATGAAACTATGTGACTTATTGACAGTAATAAATGTTCTACTTACATATGTTTAGACGTAATGTATTCATATTCACTCATAATTTTATGTAATCTGGATTAAATTATGACAAGCCTTACTTAGATATGTGATGTGGATGCTAAACAAAATGTCATCGAACAGTTTTAGTTAAATAATGAAGTATCCTTGAAGGAACAGGAAATTAACAAACATAATATAATGTTCTTTTTCCCAATTGGTTGTTTTAATTCTTTTAATAAACATACGAGTGGAATCTCATCGAGTTCGACGAATGAGATGTTTAAAAGACCGGAACGATTTGGTTTTTAAAAAAGCAAAAATAATTGCATTATTGAATAGATATATAATAAATACATTTCCAAACTTAATGTCGAGTTCGCCAGTTACTCGGATTCGCCAGTTACTCTTTTTGCATGCAAATCCCCAAAGCAGAATATGCTTAAAAGTGAGACGTACGTCACAGAACAACGAGCTTCTCTGCAGAACATTTTAAGTAATCAGATAAAAAATTCACCATTCAATCGAAGGAAAAATCGAAAAATTCACAGGGGTTCCGAATTTTCCGAAAGATTAAGGCACTCAGTTCCAAAAATTAAGAAAGAAAATCGATTATATATACAAACATGCTATTTTTCCGTGGAAACGCGGAAATCATCTTCTTTGGTGGTGAATTTTATTATCCCTGGGATCAATGCAAATATGCATTGAAATTTGTTGAAATTTTTATGGGGGGGGGGGGGGACTAACAGATGAAATCAACAAAAACTTGAATACAAAATAAGCAAATTTCTTCAAATGATTGCAGGAAAAAGTGCCAGTTTCTCCAAAGGATCTAAAAAAACTAAATTCATCAAACTGTTGCAGAAAAAATATTCGGATTTTATCAAAGAATCCTGGAAAATACTCGCATTTTATCGAAAGATCGTGGAAAAGACTCAAATTTTGTAGAAAAATCAAGAGAAAATATACAATTTTTGTTGAAATATTGGAGAAAATATGCAAATCTTGTCGAGAGATCGGGAAATTTTGCAAATTTTGTCGAAAAAATGATAAAATATGCGAATTTTTTCTGAAACATCACAGAAAATAAGCGAATTTTAACAAAACATGAAAAATATGGGAACTTTGACGAAAGATTGCGGAAAATGTTAGACTTTTGTTGAAAGATTGCGGAAAATAAATCTTATTTTGTAGAAAGATTGCAGGGAAAAAATCTATTTTGTAGAAAGATCATGGAAAATATGGGAATTTTGTCGAAAGATCGGGAAAAATATCTGATTTTTGACAAAAGATCACAGGAATATGAGACTTGTGGAAAGATCTCTGGGAAGTATGAGACTTTCGTTAAAAAAATCATGGAAAATATGCAAATTTTGACGAAAATCATGGAAAATCGATTTTATTTTGTAGAAAGATTGTGGGAGAGGGGGGGGGGGAAATCCATTTTCTTGAAAGTTCACGGAAAATATGCGAAATTTGTCAAAAGATCAGGAGAAATATCTTAATTTTGACGAAAGATAGGGAAAAATACACAAATTTTGACAAAAGATCGAGAAAAATACGTGAATTTTCCTGAAAGATTGGGGGAAACATGCAAATTTTCTCGAAAGATCACGGAAAATATGCGAATTTTGTCGAAAAAGGGTGAAGAAAATAAAAAATTTCACTAAAAGATTATAAATAAATGCAAAATTCATTGAGAAGACTGTAGATAAAATTCAATTTTCATCAAAAGATGAGAAAAAATGCTAATTTCGTTAAAAAATTGAAAAAAAAAAAAAAAAAAGAAATTTCATCAAAATGTTCCAAATAAAAATATACGAATTTCACCAAAAGTCTGTAAGGCCATGAAATTTCAGCTTTTCTTGCTGATCCTGTAGCATGTCTGTATATACGAAAATATATCGCAAATTTCGGCAAATGGTGGTCGAAAAAAATTAATTTCATCAATTGTGTGAAAAAAAAATCATCAGAAAATTGTAGGAAAAAAAGGCAAATTTCCTCAAAAGATTGCGGAAAAAAACGGCAAATTTCGTCTAAAGATCCAGAAAAAGCGATAAATTTTGTTAAAAAATCATGATAAATTGGCAAATTTCACGAAAACATTGCAAAAAAATGGAAATTTTTATCAAAAGATCGCAAAAATCAGCAAATTTTATCAAAAGATCGTGAAAAAAACCCTTACATTTTACGTACGAGAAAACCGCAAATTTTGTCAAAAATCACGGAAATAACACAAGTTTTGTCAAAAGATCATGTAATAACTGAATATTTCACCAAAAGATCACAAAAGAAACACAAATTTTGTCAAAAGATCACGTAATAACTCAATAGTTCATCAAAAGATCATATAAAAACCGTAAATTTCGTCAAAGAGGTAAAAAAAAAAAAAAAAGTACTGGGAATAGATTTTATTTCCCCTCTACTGTAGTCTTTCAGAAAATTTGCTGTTAATTTCAAAATTCTTTTTACTTTTTAAACTTAGAATCATCTCTGGAAAGTCATTGCTCAATAGCCGGGAGGAAAAAAAATCTAAAAATTATTTAATCATTCATTTTAAAAGTTTGCGAAAATCATCAATTGGACATGAGAAAAACTTACAATTCCTGCAGAACATTTTTGATCAGCTAAATTTCGTTGCAGAACATTGTAAAGTATTCTGCTTTGGGGATGCAAATATTCTCACATCTTCAGTTAAAATTGTAATCTGAGTGCCGGTGAAATCCAGAAATTTTATTTTATATGCACTCACAGAAAAAAAGTTTTATTTAAAAAAAAAAACTAATTTCATTTTTACTATGACATTATTTTCACTAACTGAAGTCATCTGAAAGTAAAATCTCAATATCAGTGTCCATAATGAAAAGAAATATTGAAATGTAATATCGTTATGAGTAAAAATGCGATGTTTTAAATAGTGACGTCATTTTCTCTTCAAATGTTTTTTAAAAGTTACTGTTGTTAGTAATGTGAAAAAGGCATCCGTAATAATATTGTAATTCCCATTTATCTGGTTGCTGAATGACATCATTTTCCTCATTTGAAATTTTTCTTATTTTGCTTTAGACATTAATTTTTATCATAAATTATTTTCTGTTATTTTATTTACATTATTAATATTATTTCTCAGTAAATATATATATATATATATATATATATATATTTTTTTTTTTACCTCAAATAGTGCATAATTATGCGCAATCATTTTATTGTGGTTAAATTTTACGAAAACAATTAACTTTTTTCTTTTAAACTAGAAGGTAGCCCGTCAAAATGACGTGTTTGCATTTTTAAAGGATGATAAAAAATTACAACAACTGTGGTCAATCATAGCCACTTTAGGCTGAAACAATTTTGATAAATACAACGATTAAACTTGGAGAGGGAAAAATCTAGACAAAAAAAAAAAAAAAAAAATTCAACAGAAATCTGCATTTAAAACTATAGCAAAACTATCTGGTAGATGGGAAAGGGGATTATAATGAAATTTAAATCGCACCCGCGATTTGCTTAACTAAAAAGTTTTAATTAAATTTTGTTTTTGAAATCGTGAAGAGATTTCAAAGCGAAGTAAAATGTAGTGACGTCCTTTACAGTTCCCACTGTAAATCTGACCTATGAGAGCGCTCCATTACGACTATGGAACGGTTTCATCGGTCAGAAAATAGATTGCCTTTAAAATCGGAGATAACTTTTCACAATGTTTTTTATAGATTTGAAATTCTCAAGAGTCATTCATGGCTGTAAAGAAAAAAAATAAAGCAACCCGATTATAAAAATTTTAACAATATTGCATTTAAAACGCACCTTCGCTTTCCTTTAATAAAAAGTTTTAATTAAATATACTTTTTGAAATCGTGGAAAGATTTCAAAGCGAAGTAAAATGTAGTGACGTCATTTACAGCTCTTATTGTAAATCTCACCAATGAGAACGTCCCATTACGACTATGAAACGTTTTCATTGGTGAATGAGTTTCTTTTTCTTGTGGATAGGTTAACCCCGGAATTGTTATACACGGAGGGGTTTTATATATATAATGCGAGGGCATGTTCACTGATGAAATAAAGTTTCTGACTGGTGGAAAGTAAAATGGAAAATAAATTTTTATTATCGAGAGAAAAGCTAATCTGAGTTACCACCATTTTGAAGAAATATCGTAAAAAGCATTTAAAATTAAAAATAACGCATAAAAATGGAAATAAATTAAAAAATAGCTAAAATGGGCACAACTACAAATAAATAGCTTTCATTTAAAAAAATAATTATCAAAATCGGTTGAGTAGAAAATTCAGGGCTGATGACTAAAAAAACAGCCAGGTCTTTTAAATATATAGGTATTAGTGCACTTACAAATATAAATTTGAAGCCTTTCAAATTTTTTAATTTGACCTTCATTTATAGATTAATTTCAATAATTTTTCATGTTGCAGTGTCATTCTTTATCTGTTTTTTGAAAGTCTTCTTATATTGATCCTTTAATATACAATTTTTAGATGACAGAATAATGAAAGTACTTTATCACATTTTGTTTTGTTAAGTAAAATTCTCATGTCATTTTTTTTTTTTTTTTTTTTTCCCAAGATGCAAGGGAAGAAAAAATCCCCCAGAGAAGAAGCGATTAAGTTATGCATTTCAATATAAAAATTAAAGTGCTACTTGACATAACATAATTGACAATAATGAGCATGATGTTACATTTATGCATTAGTATTAAATCACAACATTTTGTTTAACGTAAATGGTCAACAAAAACTAAATAAGCACTATATATATATTTTTTTCTGTATATTATTCTTTGTGATAGAAATTGTGTTTGTTTCTAGGACTTTGATGTTGACAGAGATAAAACTGGCAAGCCTTTGGGACGCAGCCGAGGTGGCGGTGGTGGTGGAGGAGGTGGTGGTGGCAATATGGATCGAGATAGAAATGACTACGGAGGTCTTGGTGGATTAGGTAGCATGGGCAACAACAGTGCACCCCAATATAACACATATGGTTTAAGTCCACAGTTTTTGGAATCATTGGGCATCACTGGACCATTAAGTAGTAGAGTATTTGTTGCAAATGTAAGTTGTTGATATTTGTAAATCATAGCTAATACACTGCAATTTGTGTTAATAAAATAGACATTATAAGTCCACATTAGGTTCTCGTTCTCACCATCGTTATAAGTCCTCACTGTTATTTTTTATTTTTAAATGCCTTTATAAATACCTTTTTTTATTGATAATTTTTTAAAAGATTTTTATTCTTCCTTAAACAAATGAATGCAGTTTTCAATGGCCGTTAAAAACGGCAATTTCACCAAATATCGCAGATAAAACATTGATTTCTTCTGAAGACCGCAGGAAAACACTGATTTCGTCTAAAGATTGCGGATATAACGCCGATTTCGTTAAAAGATCGCAGGCAAAAATGCCGTTTTCGATTAAAGATCACTTAAAAATATTTTGTCAAAAGAATATTTGAAAAAATACGCAGATTTCATCAAAAGATCACGGAAAAAACGCCGATTTCATCAAAAGATCGCGTGAATAAAACGCCGTTTTCGAGAAAAAATTGCATGAAAATGTAAATTTTGTCTAAAGATCGTCAAAAAAACTGTGATTTCACTTAAAAAAACATGGGAAAACGCCGAATTCGTCATAAGATGCGGAAAAACTGCCGATTTGGCTAAAATATTGCTGATTTCGTCTGAAGATAGCGGGAAAACGTCGATTTTGTCCGAAAATCGCTGGAGGGGGGGAGACCCCCCGCCAATTTCCGAAAAAAAAATTTCATCCAGAATCACCCCTGACAGAGGTATATGATTGTAGTTGCTCAGTTTTTGTGAAAAATACAAGTTATTTTAGTGAAATATTCAAAAAACAACAATGGCAAAAGATGAAATCAAATTATTGAAATTCAAACTAACATTTATCAGTAACTTTTTCAAGTCCTAAAATTTTTCTTTTTTGGTGAACTATTTTTATCAAATTACACATTTTAAAACATGACAAAATAAAAAAATTATTAATGAACATTGTTTTTATGGGTTGGAATTTTATTCCATTTTATTGAGAATTTTGTGAAAAGACTTGTTTTATTAAAAGGAATTTTGTGAATGTGCCTGCTTTATTAACTAGTGTCAGCATAAATAAACCTTCCTTGACACTTATACACTATTCATTTATTCTGTTGTTATTCATTTCTTTAATTTAAACTTTCCTTCCCAACCGCAAATCAAAACAACATATTGTTTATCTCTTTTCCAATCTACCCATCTGATTCACTCCGTTTATTTTTCGTTTTGAACGGTCAAAGTACAGTATTACGTCATACTGTTTCTATTGCATCATTTCATTCCAAAGTGACGTCATCCCGGCAACGTCCATGGTTTTTCCTTTTTTCAAAGATCGTCTGTTTATCTGAGGGGAATAAGAGAACATTGTATGCAAATTTATGGAACCAGATGATTTTGATTGGAGAGAGATATCAGCAGTTCTTTTTGGAAAATTGTGTTAGTAGTTGGTTGTTGTTTTTCTTTGAAGGATGTCGTTGTGGTTTCGGGAAGATATATTGTTCAAGAAACACCTGTCGTTATGCAGGGTGAATATAAAGTAAATATAGTTTTTATAAAAATGATTAAAAGGATGTCCTGTTAAGACTGGAAGTTAAGAATAGTATTATAATGAAATTACATTTAAGCTACCTGTTATATTTTTGCCAAAGCCGGTGTTTTTTTATTAATTTATTAACTAGAAGATGAAATGTAAAGATAGTGAGTTTTTTTTTATATTATGTGTTATTTAAATTTATTTAATTATTGTTTTTCTTTTTAACTGTGTTCTTTGTTTTAATAAACGTTAGTTTATTGTAAAACTTAATTACGTTTCTGTCTGTTATTACACACTGTCATTCTGCCATTTCTTTTTTTTTTTTGCCTTATGCTTCCACTACTCTGTTTTTCAATTTAAGATTGTTTTAGAAAGCCGATGTTTAAGAGTTATTTAAAGGCTGGCCCGACATACCGGGCCATCAACTAGATTTTTGCGAAAGGATCCTAAGTAGGTCTCAAATTTTGCCTGCTTTTAAACCACTGTTATATATATGAATATATTTTAGATGCATAATTAAATTACTACAGTATCTTAATTTAAAATAAGTGAAACTAATCACTGACTAAATAATCTTTTTAAATTATCTTGAACTATTTTAAATTTTTAATTAGTTTTTAATAATATAAATTGATGTAATACCATTAGTAACAAAATTGAGTAATATTAATCCAAGAAGTTTTGATTAATGATGTTTCCTAATTTTGTCTTTAAAAATGCCTTAAATTTTTCTCTTACATTTCACCTTATAATGTCAATATTATATTTTTAATTTTTCAAAAAAGTGTCTTTTATTATTCTATGCTATTTCATAGAAGTTTTAAAGTGTTTTGTATTTTAATAGACTTAATTTATTTTATAGTTGGATTACAAGGTAGTGACACCTCAGAAACTGGAAGAGGTTTTCAAATTAGCAGGACGAGTCGTCAAGATAGATTTGAAAAGAGATGAAGAAGGCAATAGTAAAGGTCATGGAACTATTGAAATGGGTCATCCTGTTGAAGCTGTACAAGCTATTTGTATCCTTTGGTCATATTAATATACTATAATTTATGTAATCTATCAAACAGTTTTGTTTCATACTCAATATATTTTACATTCCTTCTTTTAACTTACAAGTAGGTTTGTGTGAGGCACTCAAATCTTTTGACTCATTTTTTTACCACTTCCTGTTGACATTTAGAATACATATAGGAAAACTTAGTCGGAGGCAGAACTACAATTTAAACATACTTAAGTAAATTCTCAATAAACTTTTAATTAATCTGGATTATATAACAATATTAAATACTAGCTCTACATTCATACAATATCCTATTTCAGCGAGGCATCTCTCTCTGGCCTCGACCCAGCTACATCCATCCATCCCAAAATATCGTTTATCAAGATCCCAGTTATTTCTTGATATAGTTACAATTTTTTTCCAGGGCTTTAAAGTTCTTTGCTACTATAGCTAGCTTGCATTTTCAGTGTAGGATATGTAATCCTATTTGTGTCTTTTCAAGGGAATAAAAGCATGAATTTAAACATTGATTTTTTTTTTTTTTTAATTATTTCCTAAAGCTGAGAGCAGAAGACAAATTTACTTAACGGTTACATTTGATTTTGGATCTTCAAACTTTTTTGGATTGTTGATATTTAAGAGATTCAACCTTGCTTGAGCTTCGTCTTCAACTAGCATACATACAGTAAAATCCTGATTATCTGCGAGCGGATTATGTGCTTTGTGGATTATCTGCAAGTCTAAATTTCAATTTTTAAAAATGTCATGCAAAAAAAAAATATATAGTTGTATAAACAATTCGGGATAAATTAAATCTGATTTATACAATGGGTGCAAGTTTTCCGTCCACAGGACGGATTTCCGTCTTTTAAAAATTCCTGAGGACGGAAGCAGGACAGAAAAATCTCTGACGATGAAAAAAGATCACGAAAATGACGCGTTTTTTGCCAAAAGATCGTTAAAAAAGACACGAGTTTTCGTCAAAAGATTATGAATAAAATGTGATTTTTGTCAAATGATCGCAGAAAGGGGCGTTATTTCTATCAAAAGAACGCAGATAAAAGCGCTATTTCATTCAAAAGGACGCGTTTTTGTCCAAAAATTGCGGAATAAACTTGATTGCTGTCGATGGATTTCAAGAAAAACACTATTTCCATCAAAGAATAGCAGAAAAGACGCTATTTTCCTCAAATGATCGTGGAAAAGCGCTATTTCTATCAGGATTGCAGAGAAACTGCAATTTTTGTCAAAAGATCGCAGAAAATCTGTTTTTCGTCGAAAAGATTGTGAAAAAAGACGCGATTTTTTTTTTCAAAAGATTGCTGATAATACGTGATTTATGTCAAAAGATCGCGAAAGAAAAGCACTTTTTCTGACTAAAGGTCTCAAAAAAGACGCGTTTTTTGTCAAAGAATAGCAAAAAAAACGCGATTTCTGTCGAAGGATCGCAAAAATGACGCAGTTTCTTTCAAAGAATCGCGAAAAAGATGCGATTTTTGTAAAATGATAGTGGAAAAAACACTATTTTTTCAGAATTGCGGAAAAACACGATTTTTTGTCTGCAGTATCGCAAAAAAGTCGTGATTTTTTGTCAAAGAATCGTGAAAAAATCGCGCATTTTCTTCAAAAGATCGCGAATTTTTGTCAAAGGATTGCAAAAAACGCAATTTTTGGTCAAAGGATCGCGATAGAGACGCGTGATTCAAAGTATTTTCAGTCCTGGCAAAATTTCAAACTTGCACCCATGATTTATACAGAATTAGATCTAGGTTTCGACTAACAGATGAAGAAATTTTTGAAGCGTGAGGTATGAATTTTGAAGGGAGCGATGAAGAAGATGGCAAGAAACAAAAGAAAATGAGCCATGATGCAGCTTTAGCTTACGCTGAAGGCCCTTACACAGTATTTAGAGGAAGATGATGATGTGTCATTTAGTGGTAAAATACTTCAATTCCAAATAAAGAAGTGTTTCAATACAAAAAGAATTAAGAAACTTATGACTGATTTCTCAAAGAAATAATTTACAAATTTGTAAAAAGAGAATAACTTTATTATTCCTTAAATAACAAGTATGTGTATGTTACCTGTTGTGCCTTTATATGGCTCAAATTTATGTTTGTTACCTATTTTGTGTATAAATTGTTCAAGTGCATATTTAAGTTGATTTGTTCTCCTTTTTTTCATAATTTTATGGATTATCTGCAAAAGCCATGCCACTCAATTCCATGGATAATTGGGAGTTTACTGTACTTACAATTTACAACATATAAAATAGTATTAATGATTTTTTAAATGTATAATTTTATCCTATCCTTTAAAAATGGAAAAAAAAAAGAAGGCAGAGATTTGATTTTGTATCAAATTTAAATGGATAAAATAAATAATTTGACTCTAAGTTATTTATCTTAATTCAGTGTAGCTATGTTCAATGGACAAAAGTTCTATAATAGAACTATGAGTGTTAGAATGGTAAGTAACATTTCTGTTTGTTCTCTTGAGTCTTTCTAAAATGAATCTAACATATGACTGACTAATTTTCTAACACTTATTGCAGGACAAAAAACACAAAGATGACCCAGAAGATAAGCGCTTACCAGGTACTGATTTAACCTTGCTTTCTTTGTGCAATTACAAAACAAAATTTAAGAATTGGATAATTATACAATGTCAATTTAATTTCAGAGGGGCTGCAAAGCGTTGGAAAAGGTCTTGGAGCAAATGGATTGCCACTTCATCTGTCAAGTGAGTTTAGTGAGTCTAAATTTCTAGGTAGTATTTTATTTACAGTGTAATTTTTAAAAATGCATATGTATATATGATATAGGCTTTAACAGAATGATGTCATAAGATTAATAGTTCCAAAAAAAGTAGCCAGTTTGTAGAAGATATTTTGTTATACGAAAGGGATATTAGCAATTAAGGGGAATCTAGAGTATAAAATCGAGTGGATATATTTTTTAAAGACCCTTGTCAATATTCTTTCATCATATCCAAATGTAAAATTCTAGCAAAACCTGCAGCTTTGCTTATGTACTAGTTAAAATATGCCAAGTGATATTTGTGTGTCTATATTTATTAAAAGAAATTATACTTCTACAAATAATCAAAATTTACTAAACTTCATTATTACACTGCATTTGGCAAATATGAGATTTAATGAGAGAGAACTAAAATTAATTCTAAATAAATGATAATTTAGAATGTATTTTAATTGTTTTATTTGCATATAAATTTTCATTTGAAGTTTTAATATTTTTTAAAAATGGTTCTTAGCAAGCTTTTACATCTTAGAAATTATCATTATGCGATGTTCCAAGATTCTAGTTTAATGGCCTGCCGTCTGTTCATTCCCCAATTTCTATGCGGAAAATATTAAAATTTAGCTTTTAAAACTTTTTTAGGTTTGCTGATTTAGCAGCTTAATACAATTAGATTTCAAATTAATTGCTGCTGAGCTAAATATTGTGTTATCTTGAAGTAATGACTAGTATGAAGAATACAATAAAAAATAAATACCATTTAAATATATTACATAATTTTTTTTTTTTTTTTTAAAGATTTATACTAAACTTTAAAAATACTTAAGTACAATTCTATATATATATTTTCTAAATATGTTTTGCTTACCAGTTTGTATCAGAAATGTTCTTTAATTCTAGTAACTGTAATAAATGCATAGCCGCAGTTTCTTTGGAACTGTCTGTGACATCGTGATCTTTAGTCTGTAGAATGGTCTATATGAATAGATCCTGATATTTTGTATGATTCGTGTCATGTTTACATAAATTTGTGATGCAAAGTGCATCAATTTATTTAAATTAAAATGATTTTTTATGCAATAATATTGTTATTGTCACATTGAAAATTGTTTTATGCCATTTATTGTGTATGCAATCATTTGTAATTTATGTTTCAGTGTTTAAATTTTTACACACTAAAACAATTACACATTTATGGCTTTATCAAAACCAACTTACAACTAAGCAGTTTTACACTGTTCTTTCCTTTACCCCATGGAGTGTTTATTTTCTCCCTTTTAAAATATCTTCATTTGTGTGTTTGAAAGGACTATTTCAGTGTTTGTCTTCCAATATCTAAAGATATTAAATCCAAACAAAAATTGGGTGCCTGTCTGCAAAATTCCATTTAATAAGAGACTTTTCAGAATTAGATAGGTTTTGCAATGTAATTTGCATGCAAAGCAAGCTCGCCTGAAAGGAAGACATAAAAAACATAGGATTTTTAAAGCTTTGAATTTGTATAACTAGATTTGATTCAAAATTTTTACTATAATAAAATTCTTTAAGGTAACTTTTTTCTTCTCTTCTACCCCAATGAATGGAGAGGTACTGCCTCCCTTAAAAAAAATAGATAAAAATCTTGCTTTGATCCTTAAAAAATTATGACTAATATGCTTAGATAATTTCAGTGGCAATTTCATAGATTTTTTTTTACTAGTGCACAAGCTACCTCACCATGGTTGGGACGAGAGTCTCTTACCCAGACATTTTTCAAGATGAGAATGGTACTTTTTTAGCATAAAGGCTTTGGTAAAATATTAAAAATAAATCTTTGCAAGAAGAGGGAATTTGGCAGCATATTTTCTAACAACCACTTACCATATTCACTGTTTCATAAACAATGTTCGATTTTCACTGTTTCATAAACATAAGCAATTTTTTAAGCATACAAGCTCATCAGGTTTGTTTTCATAGCTTTTTATAATATTACAATAAATATTATTTTCTGAAACCGGAATTGTAACAAACTTTTTTTTTTTTTTTTTTTTTTTTTTTTTTTTTTAAAGCACCAAAAACCCTATAGTAAAAAAATATTGATGATTTCATAATTTTCTATCAGAATACCATCATTCCATCTTGAATTTTAGCTTTTAATTCATACAATTATTAACAATTTTTTCAAAGTTTTTTTTAGACAATTTTTAGTTTTTAAAAATCTTCTGTTTTATATAAAATTAGTCTTCATGCAAAATCCATAATGTTGCTTTCCTGCTATTTTTCATGTGACTTTTTTGGCAGGCAAATTTTCATGTTTTAGCTAGATTATTCTCCAAATACAGACAATATTTCAATGAGCATTTTTACCCATTACAGTTCATATTTCTGTTGTCAATATTTCTAGTTATTAAATTTTTTTTTTCTCTTTAAGTTATAAAGATATAAAAAGATATGATTTTCAAACCGCACTAAAATTATCCTTTACTCTTTGTAGTTTTCTTTAATGATAAATTGCAATATTGACTGTTGCGTTATTAACTGATGGTAATAATAAAATAGTAGTAGAATATTTTTTATGTAAAATGTTTTCAATAAATAGGCCTGAATACTTCAATGTAATTTTATTCTAGATTCTACTGGTATGGTGAATAACTTGGCCCCAACTGGACTTGCCTCTGTTGGAGGTGTGAATACTGGAGGTCTGGGTCTTATGTCCAATCAGATGGCTCCTAGTGTGGTAGGTGCTACTCCAACTGGAATTCCTGGATTGGCTGGAATCGGAATGGGTATCCAAGAGAGGAATTTCTCGACATTGGGAACAGGTGTCGGCGTGGGTGGAGTTGGACAAAATCTGTGCCTTGGTGCCACTGGAACCACAGGTCTTGGAAATCCAACCCTTCTGCCAGGTAAAAAAAAATACAATAAAAACTGAGAAAATTCATTTAAAATTTCCTGCAATTGCAATTAGTTTTAAAACTTTTTTTTAATACCTTTTTTATTTTACCATATCTTATACATGTTTTCTTTTATACAGTTGTTTTGTAACCATTTTTATAATGTATACTGTCTGGTGTATATCCTCTATTTATATCGTTATACCTTCTGGTATTTTTATCAGTACACTGCTGCCCTTGAATCAAATTTTCAGATAAGAACAGATTTTTAATATTTTCCTTTTACTAACATCATACATAGTGTAGCAGATTTACACATTTTTAGACATTGGAGATTTCAAAAAACATATTTTTAGGGGGGGGGGGAATTCTTTAAATGCTCTATCTCCCGAACAAATTGAGATAGACTTTAAATTTGGTGTGTACTTAGTATGTAAGAATGGAAGAATGGGAGAAACCTATTACTATCAGTAACCTTGATTATCTGGAACTATTTAATTTTGGACTCGATATTTTCTCTAATAAAAAGTATAAAAAAAATTTTGAAATTTTTTATTTTAAGGAGTGGATGTAAAAGACAATAAAATATCACAAATCAGGGTTGGGTTTTTGACATGACAGTGGTAAAAACCGTGTTTTTACCGGTTTATTCCGTCAAAAACCTATCATTTTTTATTTTTCTCTGATTTATAATGTAAGTGCAGCATACAATTCATTTCTAAATTGATTTTTCCTTGTTGTTCTTGTCATTATTATTATTTTCAATTACATTTGTTAAATTTATTTAAAAGAAAGATTTCCTAAATGGGAAATTTTTTTAAATACAAGATTAAAATTAAAGAACAATGTTTGTCATAAACTCCATTAATATATATTCTGCTAATTGCAATGAACATTAATATTAAATGATGATAAAAGGTTATTATAATTATTAAATAACATTCAATATACATTTTAAATAAAATATTTAAATCATTTTAGAGATGCAAAAATGCTGTTATAAGGTGTAACAGTAGATTTCTAGGACTGGTCATTGAATAAATTTGAATATTATTAGATATAATATTTCAAAATGCTTATCTGGCACATTTCATAAATGCAATTAAACGGTGATTTTTTATTTTCAGTTCAATAAATAGAATCTTAAAATTTCGATACAAACTTCTAAGACCCAATTTCAATTAAAACTTCTTAGAATTAAAATTCAACGAATAGCAAAACTATTTAAGAAAAATCAGAATATAATAACAATTTATGTACTATTTATATACCATAGTTTTTATTTAACTTTAGGGTCATTCCATGTCAGATCAACCAAAAAAATTCAATATTCAACCTGACCATTTCCGATTTCAGTGAAACTGCTAGGGATCATTCTCTATGATGATATAAAGTAGAGCATATTTTTATTTTTTATTTATCGCTTTAAATTTTTATAAAATTAATTATTTAAATTTTGAAAAATCATCATTTTTTGACTTGCATAAATATTTTCAATTTTGAATTTCTCAAGTTCTATCAAACATAGAAAATTTTATGACCACTCATTTCAAAGAGGAGTTTATAAGGTTTAATTTGATATGCAAGTCGACTATGTATAGTTAAAATAAATAAAATTTAAAATTTTTTAAAATTTTAAATTAAAATTTTTTTTAGATCGTCATTTTTAAAAATTTTGAAAAAATTGTATGTTTGTTGTAATATTATAAGCTTTAAATTCTGAAATTTTTAGAGTGGGATCTCAATGGGATCAGGAGTTATGAAATAAAAGCTGAAAATTACCATACAAATCAAAAATAAATAACAAAATAGACAGAATTAAATTGCTATTTTTATGGTATTTTTTGCTTTTATTTAATA